>OW028591.1:26015621-27218245 GCA_932294275.1 Chloroclysta siterata | reverse complement strand
CACGATCTTTCAAGTTCAAAAGAATATTGGAATTGGATGGAGCTCTCGCATTGTCCGCCGTGAAATATGAGATGCGATACTTGTTGCCACGACTGTTCAATAAAAACTGCATATTGCAAAGACATAATGAGCCTTAGGACTACTATTATAAGAACTTCTTTGAATAAGAGTGTCGGCTAATTTTATTGATACTTAAACATCGAGCAGTAAGTGACTCGACTGATAAAATGAAAAATGATAAATTTGCACAGAAGAAACGAATGCGTTTCATTTTATGTTTTATGAGTGGTTTGCTTTCATCTATCTTACTAATTAACCTCAACTGAATTTTATATTTTGATAATTCCATTTCGTCTTGATAGAAAATGTGCTCATCCGTATTACACAGATCTAGGAGCCGTTTTAACTAAAATGAATTTTCGGTTCAACGTTCACGTCTACAAAACGGATCCATAACCGACTTGATAGTTGTCTCTCGCTCCGTTTCAATTTCAATGCTACGTTATTATAGCTATAGACTCTATAGAGAATTATCGAAGACTGCAGTTATGTCGAATGAACCCTATCAGCCAGGCAGGTGCACATCCCGTTTGCCACCTACACTGTGCAACGCTCTAAAGGCCTTACCTATATGAACCTTGTTGTTGTATGAACCTTGTATGAACAACGGCTTGGTTCGGTCACGGTTGCTAGGTTTGCGCGTTTCCCGCCAGATACGGGGCCGCCGTTATCAAAATGGCGGCGCGTGGCGGAGAGCGGGGTCGTTGACGCGCCGTCTCGCGTCGTGGCACATATATTGATCGCTCTCTGCTGGCTTGCTTGCGACGGCTGGCGGACTGATAGTGCCATCCAGCGGCGGGTTTGGGAAACTATATTGATGGCGGAGGGTGGTAGATGGCGCTGTATTTAATTTAGTGTAAAATCTTGAAACTAATAAAAATGCAGTACACACACCATTAATTGAACAATTAGATGATTCTAGAAACACAATTAAATAGGTACATGGTTGTGGTAACAAAAGAAATAAATATGACTGTGATTTTGCATTAAACTTCAGCACATAGGTTCCTGTAGTAATGGGTACATTTTTAAGGGAATGTAAATGTATGATTGATTAAAGTATATCGTATGATGTGGTCACTGCATATAGGGCTTAGGCGAATATTTGCGTCCTATGCTCTTTCCATTGCATAGGTACCTTTAATAGAGATACAAGCGGTTTCAAATTGTCATTCGACGCAAAAGCCTGCTAATGTAGCCCCAGCATGATATCCAGGCTGATAATCTCTGCCCTCTATTTACAATAAAAGTAATATTATATTTTCTATTGTCCACAGTGCAAAGATTTCGAGAAGGCTGGTGCAACGATAGCGGTGACTCCTTGCGATGTAGTCGAAGAGGCTGATATCACTTTTTCATGCGTGGCGGACCCACAGGCAGCTAAAGAGGTACATTCAAAGTCAAAGTCAAAGTCAAAAGGTATTTATTCAATAAAATCACAAGGATCACTTTGAAACGTCTTAAAGCTAGGTGACTCTAGGTGCCAGTTCCACGCGACCAAAGCCTAGAAGAACAGGCAACAAACTTACGGCTTGGTTCCTACCGTTCTTTTGTATGATCCTTTTACAATGTAATATAATATATTATTGAAGTTAAGTGAGGTGTAGGCATACAGAAAAAGGTAAGGTAAGGCATTTATGTGAATATCATAAGCAGTACCAGGTCATGAAGTATCTTAAGCGGAAGACTTGGCTCACCATGAAATGAGTACAGTTGGCATCTTATCAAAAGCTTTAAGTAAGTCTTTCGGTGTGAGTTCCGACTGCTCCTCTTTCGCCCTTTAAGAAAGCAGAGTTTTGGACGTAAGGTGTCTTCTACAAACGCTTCTATGAACCTGAATTGTAATAACATTTCTAAGTTATCTGCTAGAGGAGATTCTACAGATGATGGACTATAATTTTCGTCCAGCATCAGATTTATCGGCCATTTTAGCTAATGGAGCACCAATACGAATGAATAAGCCCATTCATTTTAAAAACTGTTACCGTGGTAGTCCCTTCATAGAAAGGGGCAGGCCCATCACCTCCTCTCCATCATCTTCTCCTCAACCGCTATAGTAAAAGGCGACAATGGTAAAACACCAGGGGAGCATCTCCTGACTACTCGACACCAACACTGCAGTCACCAATCCTCCTGCCAAGCGTGACTGCGGGAAGCTCTCACAAATATTGTTCGAGCTGCTGATGGATAGTCGATTATATTTCGTTCCTGACTCAGTAGAACCACACTTTAAAGGTTAAATATCATGTTTACGATACCCACTACAAAAACAAAACCGCTTATCTAAATAACCGTTTATCGCCCACTAAATGCCTTTATGTTGTCCATCAGCGCGTAAACATCCCACAAGATCCATAAACATTTTACGCTCTTTATACTGCCTCGAAAGGTCACAAGACCTTAGGCTGGGCCTGATGTGTTCCGACCTTTGGTTCACTCGGCAAATACGCGGAAATAGGTTGACAGGTGTCAAATTGATAAGAATGTGAAGGGCGACATTTTTGTAGGTACCTAAAATAGTACAATAATAGTTTAGGGAGGTACCTAAGAGTGGTAGAGCTCTTTGTGAAGGGCTCGACGAAGTACTACCACCATGTATATTTCTGTCGTCAAGCAGCGTTGCTGTGTTTTGGTTTGGATGGCAGAGTGCATCTTAAGGCACGTTCCTATCGTGCGTGACTTGCTAGGCAAGGCTTTGTTATCAATCTTTTTTTAATAAGACAATAAGAGTCCACATTGTTAGTAAAAAACTTAAGTAACCCCTAAACTACATAATAACTAAAACAGATTTCTTCCTCGAGAGCTTCCACACCAGAGAACACGCATAATTGTTAGCAATTACATTTAGGATGCTGTTGCTGCTCGAGCGTACTCTGCTCAGTAGTGAGGTGATGGTTACCGCTTAACATAAGGTGGGCCATCTGCTTGTTCCATCAGCAAGTACCTAAAATATAAAAAAGGCAGTTTTTGTTGTATTCTATGTCAAAAGGAAAAATTATGTGACTCTTAGCACCAGTTCCACGCGACCACCAGACCAAGCCTAGAATCCTTAAGAATAAGGAGTCTAGGTATACTGGGTCTTGGCTATTCATGGTTTTCTTTGTAATTTCCAGATGGTATTCGGCAACTGCGGCGTGCTGCATTGTCCGTCGCTGGAGTCGAAAGGCTACGTCGAGATGACGTCCATTGACGCTGACACGTCGCACGACATCGTGGAGGCGATTAGCGGGAAGGGAGGCCGGTATTTAGAGGCACAGGTAATAAATGCAACAAGATTCTAGTTAATAGTAGTAGTAGCGCTCTTTGTGTGTGGCTCGTCCGGGGAAGTACTACCACCATGCCTATTTCTGCCGCCAAGCAGCGTTGTTGTGATTCAGCTAGAAGAGTGTGGTTGCCGGTGTAGTTACAGGCACATGAAGTTTCATCTGTATGCTGATGGCAGTGTATCGTAGGGCACGTTCATATCGTGCGTGACTTGCGAGATAATGCCACATGCTTGTTTAATCAGCTGGTACTCAAAAATAAGCTTTATGTCCTTCAACGGTTCTCTAGAGGTAGATTAGTTTTTAAGAGTTTTAAGAGTGTGGTTGCCGGTGTAATTACAGGCACATGAGGCTTAACATCTGTATGCCTCAAGTTGATGGACGCAGGGCAGTGTATCGTAGGGCACGTTCCTATCGTGCGTGTCTTACGAGTGGTGGCTTTATAGGTGATGGTTACCACTTAACCTCAGGTGGGCAATCTGCTTGATCCTCAAGCTAGTTGTAAAAAAATTGCTTTGTCTCATCCCCAGATCCAAGGCTCGAAGACCCAAGCGGAAGAGGGCACGCTCATAATCCTGGCGGCCGGCGACCGCAGCCTGTTCGACGACTGCCAGTCCTGCTTCAAGGCCATGAGCAAAAACTCCTTTTACCTTGGTAGTAGTCAGCTACTCCGGTTGCTAGCGCGAGGAAACTTGGTCGTTGACCGTAGACTATGCTGTTTGACGGGCTTGCACATCTTACGGGCGGAAGGGGGTTCAAATACGGGGCTAGGCTGAGGCGTGGTCTAACAGAATTAGCAGAAAGGTCACACAGCGAGCTATGATTGGTGTTTTTCCAAGGTATCAAATCAGAAATGTGATGAACAAATCGGCAATGACAAAATAAAGTCGTCGAAATAGTAGGAAGTGATTAGAAAGAAAATACATTTATATTGGACACAAACATACAGCAATATATGTATTAAGCACAATCAAAAAGCTGTACACAAATATTAGGGCTTTAGTGAAGCTGTGGCCTAGGCATATAGTTCGTAGAACACAGTTATTATGGCATAAAGGATTTAGGGTGAATAGCAAGCATAATAAGTGTAAGGTATAACCCCCACTCATGGAAAGATGAGTTTGTCAAGGTTGCTGGGAGCCGTTGGCACAATATCGGTTTGGACGTTTATGACCTATGTTCAGCAGTGGACTTCCTATGGCTGTAATGTATGTATGGATGAAGCAGAAAATTTAAAATTCAATGAAATTATATCAGTCGACTCATTTATGCGTAATATTTTATCAGCATAGATTAAAAAAAAGTTTCTTTGTTATACGCTTATTACGCTTCCACATAAAGCTAATGTAGAAAAAAGGCGGCTCGCTTCGCTCTTCAAAAAAGGTGTTGAAAGTTTGTCAAACGGTATAAACGGTGTTTTATTGTTTTAGTTACAGCAACGCATGGTAAACTGGTTTTGTTGCAATTTTGTTAAGCATTTTTATTTATTTATGTTTTCTTTGTAGTCCAACACGCTTTCATTGTTTTTATTTCTGTCAACGACCAAATCCGAGCGCTATAGAATAAGGCTTTCTTATTTTTAATTTTATTGACATGGTTGCATTTATGTTATGTGTTTATTTTATTCCAAGATTTTAGATTTGCTTTATACCTATGGGTAATTTGGTAGATTGGTTTGTTTTTAGTATTCAGTTGAGTACATGATATAAAATAAGCGATCTTTGGTGCATATTTTAACACTATCAAAAAATATTCACCATGGGATAGACTTTTAAGCCTCACCACAGTATAGAAATATGGGGGACTATATATTCCTAGCATGAATGTATAATATCTTCTTCTTGTAATGCACAAGAAGGCCAAGATACAAGCTCCACGCTTTAATACTCACATCATTTAGGGTACAGAGTTAGGGTTCCTAAGGAGGTACCCCCTAGCAATAGAAAAGTTTATCTCTTTGGAATAAATTGTTTGTATTTTTAGAGATTGGGTAGTGTCAGTATTTTTAGATCAGTCAATAACCCGCGGTTACAATTATTCCGTATCTCATTAGCTCATTACAAATTCAGCATGACCATGATAAGCAGTAGTTATAGTAGTAATACTCACAACTTTACTTAGTACGTGCAGTACGTATGAATATTGATTAAGTTGCTTAAATATAATGTCAGCTAGAGCTTTCCAATTTTTAATTTTTAATTAATTGTATGTTAATGTTAAAGTTATTCATCTTAAAATATTTGTTGGAGAATGTCATATGACAAGTTTTTTCAAGGTTAATAACTAAATTATTTTGGTTTAACCATCTCAATACTCAACATCACCGTGCTATCATCAGCAAACAACACCATCTGTTCGGTAATAGCATCGGGGAGATCATTAACATAAATTATAAACAAAAGTGGCCCCAAAACACTTCCCTGGGGCACCCCATCCCCGGTCTCACGATACTCCGGTTGGGACTTGGATAATGCTTGTAGTGATGAGTAAAGTGCAACGTTATTGAGTACGTGGTGGTCGTGTCGCCCGCAGGTGAGATCGGCAACGCGTCCAAGATGAACTGCGTGCTGCAAGTGGTGGGCGGCGTGTCGCTGGCGGCGCTGGCCGAGGGGCTGGCGCTGGCGGACCGCGCCGGCCTCTCGCAGGCCGACCTGCTGGACGTGCTGGCACTCACGCCGCTCGCCTCGCCGCATCTCATCCTCAAGGGACGAGGTACGTTACTCTCGCAGGCCGACCTGCTGGACGTGCTGGCACTCACGCCGCTCGCCTCGCCGCATCTCATCCTCAAGGGACGAGGTACGTTACTCTCGCAGGCCGACCTGCTGGACGTGCTGGCACTCACGCCGCTCGCCTCGCCGCATCTCATCCTCAAGGGACGAGGTACGTTACTCTCGCAGGCCGACCTGCTGGACGTGCTGGCACTCACGCCGCTCGCCTCGCCGCATCTCATCCTCAAGGGACGAGGTACGTTACTCTCGCAGGCCGACCTGCTGGACGTGCTGGCACTCACGCCGCTCGCCTCGCCGCATCTCATCCTCAAGGGACGAGGTACGTTACTCTCGCAGGCCGACCTGCTGGACGTGCTGGCACTCACGCCGCTCGCCTCGCCGCATCTCATCCTCAAGGGACGAGGTACGTTACTCTCGCAGGCCGACCTGCTGGACGTGCTGGCACTCACGCCGCTCGCCTCGCCGCATCTCATCCTCAAGGGACGAGGTACGTTACTCTCGCAGGCCGACCTGCTGGACGTGCTGGCACTCACGCCGCTCGCCTCGCCGCATCTCATCCTCAAGGGACGAGGTACGTTACTCTCGCAGGCCGACCTGCTGGACGTGCTGGCACTCACGCCGCTCGCCTCGCCGCATCTCATCCTCAAGGGACGAGGTACGTTACTCTCGCAGGCCGACCTGCTGGACGTGCTGGCACTCACGCCGCTCGCCTCGCCGCATCTCATCCTCAAGGGACGAGGTACGTTACTCTCGCAGGCCGACCTGCTGGACGTGCTGGCACTCACGCCGCTCGCCTCGCCGCATCTCATCCTCAAGGGACGAGGTACGTTACTCTCGCAGGCCGACCTGCTGGACGTGCTGGCACTCACGCCGCTCGCCTCGCCGCATCTCATCCTCAAGGGACGAGGTACGTTACTCTCGCAGGCCGACCTGCTGGACGTGCTGGCACTCACGCCGCTCGCCTCGCCGCATCTCATCCTCAAGGGACGAGGTACGTTACTCTCGCAGGCCGACCTGCTGGACGTGCTGGCACTCACGCCGCTCGCCTCGCCGCATCTCATCCTCAAGGGACGAGGTACGTTACTCTCGCAGGCCGACCTGCTGGACGTGCTGGCACTCACGCCGCTCGCCTCGCCGCATCTCATCCTCAAGGGACGAGGTACGTTACTCTCGCAGGCCGACCTGCTGGACGTGCTGGCACTCACGCCGCTCGCCTCGCCGCATCTCATCCTCAAGGGACGAGGTACGTTACTCTCGCAGGCCGACCTGCTGGACGTGCTGGCACTCACGCCGCTCGCCTCGCCGCATCTCATCCTCAAGGGACGAGGTACGTTACTCTCGCAGGCCGACCTGCTGGACGTGCTGGCACTCACGCCGCTCGCCTCGCCGCATCTCATCCTCAAGGGACGAGGTACGTTACTCTCGCAGGCCGACCTGCTGGACGTGCTGGCACTCACGCCGCTCGCCTCGCCGCATCTCATCCTCAAGGGACGAGGTACGTTACTCTCGCAGGCCGACCTGCTGGACGTGCTGGCACTCACGCCGCTCGCCTCGCCGCATCTCATCCTCAAGGGACGAGGTACGTTACTCTCGCAGGCCGACCTGCTGGACGTGCTGGCACTCACGCCGCTCGCCTCGCCGCATCTCATCCTCAAGGGACGAGGTACGTTACTCTCGCAGGCCGACCTGCTGGACGTGCTGGCACTCACGCCGCTCGCCTCGCCGCATCTCATCCTCAAGGGACGAGGTACGTTACTCTCGCAGGCCGACCTGCTGGACGTGCTGGCACTCACGCCGCTCGCCTCGCCGCATCTCATCCTCAAGGGACGAGGTACGTTACTCTCGCAGGCCGACCTGCTGGACGTGCTGGCACTCACGCCGCTCGCCTCGCCGCATCTCATCCTCAAGGGACGAGGTACGTTACTCTCGCAGGCCGACCTGCTGGACGTGCTGGCACTCACGCCGCTCGCCTCGCCGCATCTCATCCTCAAGGGACGAGGTACGTTACTCTCGCAGGCCGACCTGCTGGACGTGCTGGCACTCACGCCGCTCGCCTCGCCGCATCTCATCCTCAAGGGACGAGGTACGTTACTCTCGCAGGCCGACCTGCTGGACGTGCTGGCACTCACGCCGCTCGCCTCGCCGCATCTCATCCTCAAGGGACGAGGTACGTTACTCTCGCAGGCCGACCTGCTGGACGTGCTGGCACTCACGCCGCTCGCCTCGCCGCATCTCATCCTCAAGGGACGAGGTACGTTACTCTCGCAGGCCGACCTGCTGGACGTGCTGGCACTCACGCCGCTCGCCTCGCCGCATCTCATCCTCAAGGGACGAGGTACGTTACTCTCGCAGGCCGACCTGCTGGACGTGCTGGCACTCACGCCGCTCGCCTCGCCGCATCTCATCCTCAAGGGACGAGGTACGTTACTCTCGCAGGCCGACCTGCTGGACGTGCTGGCACTCACGCCGCTCGCCTCGCCGCATCTCATCCTCAAGGGACGAGGTACGTTACTCTCGCAGGCCGACCTGCTGGACGTGCTGGCACTCACGCCGCTCGCCTCGCCGCATCTCATCCTCAAGGGACGAGGTACGTTACTCTCGCAGGCCGACCTGCTGGACGTGCTGGCACTCACGCCGCTCGCCTCGCCGCATCTCATCCTCAAGGGACGAGGTACGTTACTCTCGCAGGCCGACCTGCTGGACGTGCTGGCACTCACGCCGCTCGCCTCGCCGCATCTCATCCTCAAGGGACGAGGTACGTTACTCTCGCAGGCCGACCTGCTGGACGTGCTGGCACTCACGCCGCTCGCCTCGCCGCATCTCATCCTCAAGGGACGAGGTACGTTACTCTCGCAGGCCGACCTGCTGGACGTGCTGGCACTCACGCCGCTCGCCTCGCCGCATCTCATCCTCAAGGGACGAGGTACGTTACTCTCGCAGGCCGACCTGCTGGACGTGCTGGCACTCACGCCGCTCGCCTCGCCGCATCTCATCCTCAAGGGACGAGGTACGTTACTCTCGCAGGCCGACCTGCTGGACGTGCTGGCACTCACGCCGCTCGCCTCGCCGCATCTCATCCTCAAGGGACGAGGTACGTTACTCTCGCAGGCCGACCTGCTGGACGTGCTGGCACTCACGCCGCTCGCCTCGCCGCATCTCATCCTCAAGGGACGAGGTACGTTACTCTCGCAGGCCGACCTGCTGGACGTGCTGGCACTCACGCCGCTCGCCTCGCCGCATCTCATCCTCAAGGGACGAGGTACGTTACTCTCGCAGGCCGACCTGCTGGACGTGCTGGCACTCACGCCGCTCGCCTCGCCGCATCTCATCCTCAAGGGACGAGGTACGTTACTCTCGCAGGCCGACCTGCTGGACGTGCTGGCACTCACGCCGCTCGCCTCGCCGCATCTCATCCTCAAGGGACGAGGTACGTTACTCTCGCAGGCCGACCTGCTGGACGTGCTGGCACTCACGCCGCTCGCCTCGCCGCATCTCATCCTCAAGGGACGAGGTACGTTACTCTCGCAGGCCGACCTGCTGGACGTGCTGGCACTCACGCCGCTCGCCTCGCCGCATCTCATCCTCAAGGGACGAGGTACGTTACTCTCGCAGGCCGACCTGCTGGACGTGCTGGCACTCACGCCGCTCGCCTCGCCGCATCTCATCCTCAAGGGACGAGGTACGTTACTCTCGCAGGCCGACCTGCTGGACGTGCTGGCACTCACGCCGCTCGCCTCGCCGCATCTCATCCTCAAGGGACGAGGTACGTTACTCTCGCAGGCCGACCTGCTGGACGTGCTGGCACTCACGCCGCTCGCCTCGCCGCATCTCATCCTCAAGGGACGAGGTACGTTACTCTCGCAGGCCGACCTGCTGGACGTGCTGGCACTCACGCCGCTCGCCTCGCCGCATCTCATCCTCAAGGGACGAGGTACGTTACTCTCGCAGGCCGACCTGCTGGACGTGCTGGCACTCACGCCGCTCGCCTCGCCGCATCTCATCCTCAAGGGACGAGGTACGTTACTCTCGCAGGCCGACCTGCTGGACGTGCTGGCACTCACGCCGCTCGCCTCGCCGCATCTCATCCTCAAGGGACGAGGTACGTTACTCTCGCAGGCCGACCTGCTGGACGTGCTGGCACTCACGCCGCTCGCCTCGCCGCATCTCATCCTCAAGGGACGAGGTACGTTACTCTCGCAGGCCGACCTGCTGGACGTGCTGGCACTCACGCCGCTCGCCTCGCCGCATCTCATCCTCAAGGGACGAGGTACGTTACTCTCGCAGGCCGACCTGCTGGACGTGCTGGCACTCACGCCGCTCGCCTCGCCGCATCTCATCCTCAAGGGACGAGGTACGTTACTCTCGCAGGCCGACCTGCTGGACGTGCTGGCACTCACGCCGCTCGCCTCGCCGCATCTCATCCTCAAGGGACGAGGTACGTTACTCTCGCAGGCCGACCTGCTGGACGTGCTGGCACTCACGCCGCTCGCCTCGCCGCATCTCATCCTCAAGGGACGAGGTACGTTACTCTCGCAGGCCGACCTGCTGGACGTGCTGGCACTCACGCCGCTCGCCTCGCCGCATCTCATCCTCAAGGGACGAGGTACGTTACTCTCGCAGGCCGACCTGCTGGACGTGCTGGCACTCACGCCGCTCGCCTCGCCGCATCTCATCCTCAAGGGACGAGGTACGTTACTCTCGCAGGCCGACCTGCTGGACGTGCTGGCACTCACGCCGCTCGCCTCGCCGCATCTCATCCTCAAGGGACGAGGTACGTTACTCTCGCAGGCCGACCTGCTGGACGTGCTGGCACTCACGCCGCTCGCCTCGCCGCATCTCATCCTCAAGGGACGAGGTACGTTACTCTCGCAGGCCGACCTGCTGGACGTGCTGGCACTCACGCCGCTCGCCTCGCCGCATCTCATCCTCAAGGGACGAGGTACGTTACTCTCGCAGGCCGACCTGCTGGACGTGCTGGCACTCACGCCGCTCGCCTCGCCGCATCTCATCCTCAAGGGACGAGGTACGTTACTCTCGCAGGCCTGCACTGCTTTCGAGCCTTCACAGCTCAGTCGGTAGTGCTCCGCCTTCTGTGCTGTAGGCAGTCGGTTCGATCCCCACTGAGAACGAACATTTGTGTGATGACCGTGGATGTTTGTTCTCCGTCTGGGTGTTACATAATATTATAAGTATGTATTTACAAGAAAAAAGTATGTAAGTAGGATATCGGCTATCTGCTGGCTGATCATGTAACTTTGTTTCTATATGAAACCAATAAGTATATTAAACAATATGAAAATATTGCTATTATGATAATAAATAAATAAATAATATTATCTATCGATAGGAACACCGGTTGTAATCTAACTTTGTTAGCAACTGCAGCTAAAATGTAACCGCATAGCCGTCATATTTACTTTACAAACAGAAACTGATCGAAACTTATTGCAACAAAGTTATACACAGCCGGTTCCTATATTACAAGCTTTGACTTAGTTTTTTTTTGTATTTTTTTCGGCATCTTAAAGTGCCACTAAGGTGTCCCTCTGACATGATGATCAGAGACTTTTTTAATACTACTTATGATTCTACACAAAAATAAAAACTACTATTAACCTTGTAAAATTTTTTCATTACAATTTTTACGTAAGTTATGCCAAATGAATTTAAACTATTTGGCTTAGTTTGGGACGAGATAGTGCTGTGTGGAATGTCCACCAATATTTATTTACTGTACTGTACCATCCGCCGGCCTCTCGCGGGCCGACGCTACTGTGCTCACTGTGATCTCTAAACTACGACTGCGTTTCCGTTCCAGCGATGGTGGAGTCCTCGTACTCGACGCACCAGCCGCTCACGCACATGCAGAAGGACCTGAAGCTGGCGCTCGGGCTGGGCGACGCGCTGGAGCAGTCGCTGCCGCTGACGGCCACCACCAACGAGATCTTCAAGCACGCCAAGCGGCTCGGATACGCCAACCACGACGTCGCCGCCGTCTACATTCGCGCTAGATTCTAGATAGACTGTTACGCTGGGTGTGAAGTTTTTAATTATTTATTATGACAGTTGTGAAAATACAATGCAGAATCATAGTATTTATAAATAAATAAATAAATATTGGTGGACTTTCCACACGACACTGTCTAGCCCCGAACAAAGCCAAAGCAAAAAGAAGTTTATATGTATTATATCAGCTATCTGGTCCCCATATTACAAGCTTTGCTTCGTTTGGAGCCAGACTTGTTTATGCGATACAAAAATAATTTAGAAATACAAGAATAGACATGAAAAGTAAATGACATCCAAGGTATACTACTACTACTTACTATCCTGGCGCATCAACCCCGAAGTGGGTCTTGGCCTCCGACACAATAGAACGCCACCGGTCCCTATTCAGCGCCACGTCCTCCCAGTCTGACACTCGAAGAGAGTGGAGATCCTTCTCTACTTCGTCCTTCCACCGGTACCGGGGTCGCGCGACTGGTCGCCGGGCGACCGGCACTCCCAGGAAAGCCCGTTTTGCTGCCCGATCCTCCTCCATTCTTAACACATGGCCGAACCAGCGCAGCCGATGAGATTTTACATCCCCAATTATATTTGGTTCCGCCACCAGCTCCGCGACCTCCCGATTCTTCCTCACCCTCCAGGATCCGTTGTCACGTTGCACTGGGTCCAGGATTTTCCTCAAGACCTTCCTCTCTGTGACTCGAAGCTTGTTTTCTTCCTTCTGGGTGAGTGTCCAAGCCTCACATCCATACATTAAGATTGGCCGAATAATCGTTTTGTATATACGGATTTTGGTTGCCCGGGAAAGAAGACACACTTGGACACCAGGATCTTGTGTAATGCTGCACTGCAACGAAGTTTTTGGACCCGTATCTCAATTTCGTCCCCTCACTGTAACGGATACTAACACTAGGTATCCGTTACAGTGCAGCCTAGGTACTTGAATCTATCCACACCTTTAAAGATCGAGTTGTCAACCAAGGTCCTCTCGACGCTGTCAGAGGTTTCGGGCACGTCGCATGTGGATTTACTCGGTCTTTTCCATATTAGATCTAAGGCCCACAGTCGCAGCTTTCTTTTCCAGGCACCGCACAGCTTCAGAAACCTCATTTTTGTTGACCCCAGTAGTGCAAGGTCGTCTGCATACCCTATCACCTTGTGTTGCCTTATCCAAGGTATAATAAAAGTAAAATCAACCGAATAATGTTGTGGCAAATTGATGGCAACAAGTTTATATAAAAAACGACTATCGAGATCTATAAAAAAATTATGCCCGTTTTCGGAATGCAAGCTATCTGTGACAAACATCTTTTTAGTCGTGATGAAGTAATAAACACACAGACATACCTTCCTATTAATTAATGGATTGGAAGTAGGAGAAATATTGATAATAATATTGATTAAGAAGTCTTAGGTAAATTTTGTATTTTTTTTATCGTAAATTTAAAACGCGAAATTTCAAGATTTATTTCCATCTTGACTAAATATTTTTGACGAATACGTATTACGAAAAGCCATGATATTTTAGCAACAGTAAAATACTATACCTACATAATTTAACCAAACTTGGTAAACAATAACTTCTTAATATTTGAATTTAGTTTAGTATTGGTTTCTATAATTTAGTCCCTACAATACCAACGCAAAAACCTCATAAATATCCCGTTGAGATAGTATTGCACTATAAAAATACGATAATAATGAATATAACTATTATTTATTATTATTAAGACCCTCTAAGTGTCCACAAGGAGGGGAAATAAATAACTAAATATAACTTCACACCTCGTTTCTAAATCGATAATAGGGTATGTATATCTAGAATATAGGCATTTGGGAGACTATAGCGACCTTGCGGAGAGTAATATCTTACTTAGAGAGTATTATGTTACGGATATAAATAGCAAAAAGGTGTTTAGGATTAAATTAAAAACATTCGAAATTGTGTATTGCTAACCGTTATAAAACGTAAGCTAGAAAATTTGAAGATGATCCTAGAAAATTGAATTTTAACACCTTGTGTTAATGGCGCATTTTCATTGGAATTTATCTGCATAAAATCATAGAATCATTGGTTGAAAATATGTTGTAACAACGAACTATTTGAAATTGTTTTAAATATTAAAGTTCTAATTCTTTTTACGCTAAAGTCCAAATTAGTATACCACCTCAGACTGACTATTTTTACGCGGATTTAGTAGTATTTTTAGCGGTCACGTAAAATTATGCTGGCTAATTTGACTTAAAAATAACCAATTTTAAATAAAAAAAATATTATTTTTAGGATTGTCATTTACAAGGGTTATTATAATATAATACTAATTTTAACTTTAGTGAAGATAAACGAAAGTAGAACTTACATATCTTACACAATTTTAGTTACTGCATTGTAACAACAGAATATCCACCATTGTCACAAATAATTGAATATTATGTTTTACCTTCGACAGAAGCGGGTTGACGACCAATGAAAATGCGTCTACGTTAGGCGACAAGAAACGACGCCATACAATACCGATTAGTTCTTCAATACCTTGTATAAGATACGGCCACCTTAGGACTGTTAGGATCCAAAATATGGCCCTGACTATGAAAGAATTACTAAAACCAATCGTCGTTTCTTATCGCCAACGTAAGGGCCGATATCTGCCAAAGCAGAGATTGACAAGTGAATTCAATTAGTAGAATCATCAGAGATGTCTGCAATTCTATATATTTATTTCACTCAAGTCCGCTTTGATAAATACCGGCCCTAAACATAGATTTGATTATGTCTTTGTCAAGGATAAGGCCGACTAAGGAGAGTAGGCGCTAGACAAGCCTACTCAATATCATACCATGTCCCAAGTTCTACAGCGTCAGGATAAGGGTATAGGTTGAAAATTGCCTTACGCTGTGTTACATCATCTGAAATAGATTAGAAGGCAAAATACCAATCAAACAACAGATGATAACTATCTGTGGTCATAAGGTGTGAGAACCAGCTGAATGAACTGAATAAGTTTAACATTGCCTTAGTGTTGGAAAAAGGACTATTTTTATAAAGTAATACTCTGTTTAATTCTATCCTTCCTATTGACGTTGATTCATTTCTGAATCGAAAATAATATAATTTCTAAGATTACTAAATAGTTATTTTTAGTATCAGAATTCTCAATTTTGTCGTCTATATTCGCTGTTTAAGGTAACCAAAAATTTTGTGCTACAAACGCATTTTTAGGTATTTTTTCTGAAAGTTGGAAGGAACGAAAAAATGTTAGAAAATTCTCATAAAATCGAAACTTTTAGACAAATGTAATTAATTTCTAATCAAGAGTATGTCACTCTTTTTATTGATAGAATGATTGATATCCAAAATTTAAACCGTAAGAAATATTTTTAATAAGTAGGTACTATTATTATTTCAAGAATACATTTTGTATTTTCAATTATTTCAGTACATAAATTAAATAAATAAGATACACATGGCCTCGGGACTATCTCGACATTTTAGTTTAAGTGAACAAATGAAATGAAACTATGAGCATTTTAATATAATTTTAGGTTAAGTTGAGTGTTTACTTTAGAATCGTTTAAGGAGCACTAACTTTGATGTTTGATTGTTATGTTTGGGCACGTTAGTGTTTGTCGCATTTTATTATTAACTTTCTTTTAAAATTAAACTATTTCTTCGACTATCTTCACTTTAATTTGGGTCGAGTACTGGTAATATCAAAAGTAAATTAATGTCAGACAATATTTAAAAATGCATTCTTTCAAATTTTTAAGTTCTTATCTACCTGCGAAAATGAAAGTGGTAATCTGATCAAAAAATATGATTCGAACTTATGTTTATCAATTTCGAAATTCTGTAAAGGTCTTCAACTTTGATACTGACTCCAACGTTTTTTACTGAATTTATTATATTGTACTCTATACCTACTAATTGGGTGAATATTATGTTTCTGACTATGTCATAGTTATATAAAATAATTTAACACACTAAACTGACTCATACCGATTTGAATAGATCATTTTGAAAGATACTTCCATTTTTTGTGTGTGATTTTTTTGTGCGTTTTCTGTTGTCACTATTCGAATTCATACAATTTTGAGGGTAAATAACTTAAATCTTAATGAAAATAGATTTTAATCAATAAAATAATCATCATTTTCTATTAACTAGTATAGAATATCCCAAAACAATTGTCGAATTTTAATATTTTTTTTGTATAATAAATTGTAAGTAAATTGAAATTTTGTAGCTTTTTCGTGACGAGAATTATACACCTATCCACATAGCACTAATATAAAATAACATCATTTTCAATCGGAAGACGTTTATAACTAGGCATAGTATTTTTATAAATAAGCTATGATCATAGATAAATTGTGTTAGGTACTACTCATTTAACTCAGTCCACAGTTTTTAGGGTTTGCGATACAATAATCATCGGGCCATCGGGTGGGGGCCCACACTGCGCCTTCCGATTGCAAAGCAAAATCAATTAAGTAAGTACCTTACATACTTATTCATTTATTTTAAAGTAGATGATTAAAAACAGAGAACCATTGTAATTTAAACATACAATTATGTTAAAGGTAATATAAATCCGCAGAAGAATATCGTGTAAATGACTGACGTGATCAGATTATAATAAGTAAATAAATAATTAACATAAATTATTACTATGCTGTTTCATTTCTACACGGTTCTATCTTATCTAAGTAATCTTATTGAAATCTCTTTATATTTAACACATGTTTATTGATCAATCATAACGCTTTGGTATTTCATTTTATTTAAAATTTGACTTTAGTACCAAAGATAAACAAAGGGTCTTGCGGGTTTTTTGGACCATAGATGATCCGTGCTCTTATAATAACGCTTAGCTGATTTCACTATGCTCTGTTAGTTACTAATAAATTAACAGGCCGTTAAATCTAACCTTAGATGTCAAACGCGTACATTTTGACATATTTAACGGCCCTTTAATGATTTGTTGAATGAACACAATAACAAAGTGTAGCCTTAAATAGAGACTGTAAGAAAAGTGCCAATGGACACATTCTTAGTAATATTATTTCTATAAAATTAAGTCACAGCAAAATTACTCAATAGCCTACTTGGCTAGATTGTAATGATATTAGGGTATCGCATATCAAGCGCTACACTAATTTAGTAAAAAAAAAAAAAAAATGATTTGTTAATCTAACAGCATGGTGAAATCAGAGCTTAGTCTAATCCATGGTTAAACCTAGTACCTATCATCTTAACGGCCGGTTTCTGAAAGCCCTATCAAAACTAATCGGATGTCAATTCACTCGCCATTTCAGCTGCGACCTCTTTGCAGACAACTGGAAGGCAGTAGTGACGGAATGCCTGAGGTACTGCGAGGCAGATTCACTCTAATTAAATTGTAAATTTGTAATTATTGTTATCCTTATTTATTTTATATTTTGTACTGTACATAGATAATAATTTTTATTTCTCTTTTGAACTTATTTATTTCATTATTATTTAATCTTTTGACTATGTGTACTTTAATATTGACATAACTTAATTTCTATTTTTTTTTTTTTTTTTTTTTTTAATATTATTATGTAATTCAATTAACCTCTGTATAATAATTAGTGTAATTGGTATAACCGTTCTAGTTATAAATAAATAAAATAAATAAATTCAGCTTATAATCATCGAATTATATGGTTATAGATGAATTTACCTCCATGGTTATAGAGATATCAAGTGACTTGACATCCGATTAGTTTTGATCGGGTTTTCAGATACCGGCCGTAGGTCTATCAAACGTAGTGATTATTCATATAATGTTTGGGTTTATCTTTATACATAGCAGTAAAACTAAGACCCACTACGTTTTTTAGTAAGACTCGCCTGCAAAAAACGGATAGGTGCTTATTTTTTATACTACTTGCTGATGGAACAAGTAGATGGCCCACCTGATGTTAAGTGGTAACCATCACCTAAACAAAGCATTGCCTCGCAAGTCACGCATGATAAGAATGTGCCCTACGATGCACTGCAGATGTAGTAGATTCACCTAGTATTTATGACGTTTCAAAGTGATCCTTCTGATTTTGATTTTGAGATGTAGGTAAATCCTCAAGTACCTTTACATACTGATCATGTAAAACTTTTAAGCAACAAATCACACAAGACTACGACCTCGTGATAGTTTACGACAAGTCTATAAATACGAGCACATGAATTACGTAGCGCGGTCACGCCATTCGCGGGTACAAAAATTGTATAGAAAAGTGGTTTTGTGGGGGTTGACAACAATTTGGAATTTAACTTAGTTGTTATAACCCGTTTAAGACAATAAAAACAAAGAGAATAAATAAATATGTAGGTACATACGGATACAGATCAAGCTACATAAAAACAAAGATAAAACCGGATAAGTGCGAGTCGGACTCCCGCACGAAGGGTTCCGTACCTACCATTATCTATAAAATCTGAAAAAAAATCACGTTGGTTGTATGAGAGCCCCCTTCAATATTTATTCTATTCTGTTTTTTAGTATTTGTTGTTATAGCGGCAACAGAAATACATCATCTGTGAAAATTTCAACTTTCTAACTATCACGGTTCATGAGATACCTACAGCCTGGTGACAGACGGACAGACAGACATACAGACGGACAGTCTTAGTAATAGGGTCCCGTTTTACCCTTTGGGTACGGAACCCTAAAAAAGGACGCTTACTACAAGGACTAATAGCAGTGATCACTCGCGGCTACATACAAGTACTGTGTAGGTAGGTATGGTATATTTAGAGCGAGTGTCTATGCCTTAGATTACCTCCATGGTCTATGCAATGTCATTACAAGGGTTTATACCATGGAGTTTTATACATTTTTATAAGTTATCAACTATTTTAGATACCACTACTACCTGTACTTCATTATTTTTATTAACCTACTGTTTAACCTTTTTCTGGGAATAAATATTTTTATTATTATTACTTATTATATTTGGAAATGCAAGCATTGCATAGCCGATGCGTATCTCTGAGTAGTGTGGTCATGAGGACCATATGTCATTTGATCTCAACGATGTGGATTTGTCTCAGCCTTGAGACTTGCAGACACTTGGGAGAAATAAAGGTAGGAACCAAGCCGTAAGTTTGTTGCCTGTTTTTCTAGGCTTTGGTCGCGTGGAACTGGCACCTAGATTCACCTAGTTTTAAGGCGTTTCAAAGTGATCCTTGTGATTTTACTGAACAAATACCTTTTGACTTTGACTTTGAAATAAACAATATTAAAACTGCAAGCAGGTAGGTACCTACCTAATGTGTTGCCCAAAAATAATTTTAAAACTCTGTAAATATTGTATTTCTCGAAAAATAACAGCATAATAAAACGAATGACTCCTGGAATTGTTTAAAAAGCTCTTTAGGCCGGTGAATATCCTATAACTCATGTGTTGAAATGTTTACGGCTTTTTTTTATTGCGGAAAATGTTGACGACACCGTAAAAAATGTATCGCATGACATGAGAAACCGCGGTAACTCCAAGCTTATTACCGAAGCAACTTATAAAGAAAAATTACTGACTTTCAGTCGATTGGGGCCGCGGAGTCAATACTACCGTACGGAGAGATATAACACCCTCAGAATATATTCTAAACCAAGGAAATTCCTACCTCCCACACATTATACAAACAGCTATGAAAATTCTTAGAAAATCTATTCAATTTAGGTTTTTCTAGGTTAACCTATTTAGTTATAAATTTTAAGAAAATTCATCCGTTTGTATTCTCTATGGTGGCTGTAATGTTTGACACTGCAAGTTTTTTTTTAATTTATTAGATATAGAAAAATAAATTGTGTGTTGATAATGTCGTTTCTTACGGAATATTTCGATGAGTACCGAGAGCATCCAATCAGGAAGACCAAAATGTAAGTACCTACCTGCTCACCAACTAAATATTAGGTACCTAGGTAGGTATAGGTTAGGAACCTGCCTACCTACCTAGGTTCTAGTAGTTCTTTGCTGTTTCACTTTTTTCAAGTATGTCTCAATAGGTATTTTCATCATGCAATTTCATCTTCTTCACTTTAATGTTTTCCTATAATTTTCTTTGAGAACGTAAATGCGTTTACTACCTTTACTAAATTTTAGAATTTCAAAGAAATTCCTCTTTAAATTAAAAATGCAATTGACAGGTGCCGGCCCGAAGACAGATGGGCGAAAGTTGAAGGGAAATGGTTGGACCCCAAAAAAGGGTCAGAAGACGTAAGTTGAAATCAGCGTAATTATGAGATCCCTTGGGGGTGACACCACCACGGATCGAGTTAGTTTAGCCCGTGGTGGTTAGACAACAACTAGGTTCATCCTAAACTAAGCTCGTTTTAACCGACTTCAAAGTTCTTCTTCTTCAGAGGTTCTTAATTTGACAGTAGATATGTTTTTTTGTATGTTTATTAAGCCGCCGCCAGACTTAGGGCCGGTTTCACCATGCTCTGTTAGATTAACAAAGAATTAAAGGGCCGTTCAATATGTCAAAATGTACGCGTTTGACAGCTAAGGTTAGATTTAACGGTATTTTAAACCTTGATTAGTAATTAACAGAGCATGGTGAAACCGGCCCTTAGCTTCACTTGTGTGATTGTCCATTACTCTGCCAATAATTAATTGATTTTGATGATTATTTTTTTATTAAGTCATAGTTAGAGGTGATCCTTTATAAATTTTATCGAAATTAATTCAGTGCTTTTTGAATAATCGCATAGGTATTTAGATAAAAAATATGTAGGTATTTACTATACAGACTGAGACGTTTTGGTTTGTTCCCTTCAGCCTAAGTTATGTTTTATGTTTTTCATTGTATTTGACGTCGTATTTTTTTTTAATAAAGTTTTTTTTCAGTGTCTTGTAATTAATATGTAGTAGGTATTACGTGTTCCATGGTTGGTAACTTGTATCCAATTTAGAATTGTAGCCAATTGGTTATGTTTTCAGAAAGTATGGACGGAAGAGGAGATCGAGAAGTTTATAATGAAGACTATGAAAAGTTTACGCGGACAGTCCACTTACTACAACGAGTACTGCTCACATCTTTCACCTGGTAAGCTGCTACGTACCTAATATCTAACTAGCATATCTACCTGCCACAAGTTTATAAAAAAGTTTTAAGCTTTCGATTTTTCCTATGTTGGTTTTTAAACATCATAAGTAGCCTACCTACCAAGGATTGTCTGGGGATAAGGCCGACTTACCTGTGAGTGGTGCTGTGCAAGCCTCTATAATCCTGTCCCAGGCCTACAGGCATAGGTAGGTACCTACAACGCCCCTTAAATAGGAGCATGAATGAAAAAGTTACCTAGTTGCCCATGCCCGCTGTATGAAGTTCATACAGCGGGCATAGGCTATATCTATATATATATATGTAAAGACCTTACTAAGATATAGGTAGATACCTTCGTCATTAGAGTTGGGTTGAACTTCCTTTTTTCCTTTCCAGAGTTCAAAACCCGTCCTTTCAAGCCCCGCGTGAAGAAGCTAAGACCTTGCGTCCCTAAGGAGGTGGTAACCGAAAAGCCAGTGCCTCTACCTTCAGCTCCGAAGCTCGCCATGAAGGACACAGAGCTGATGAAGATGGCTAGGGACCTGTATGAACAGGACATGAACAAGCCTACCCTGGAGCCACTGCCTACGCACTTTCGAGGTCAGAAAAAGAGGGGAATCGAAACTCTTGAACACATTTTTGACTAAACTTTAAACCTTTGACTTATATCATAGGAAAAGGTCATTTTTTTTTTATGCAACTCGCTGATGGAACAAGTAGACGGCCCACCTGATGTTAAGTGGTAACCATCACCTATAACAAAGCATTGCCTCGTAAGTCGAACGTGCCCTACGATGACTGCCCAGCGTACATCAACTTGAGGCATACAGATGTTAAGCCTCATGTGCCTGTAATTACACCGGCAACCACACTCTTCAAACCGAAACAGCAACGCTGCTTGGCGGCAGAAAAAGGCGTGGTGGTAGTATACTTTCCCGGACGAGCTCTTCCCAAAGAGCTCTACTGCTCATAAATGTCTACTCATTTGAAAGGATGTAGGTTAGTAAGATGCGAAATAGCAAAACAAGACAAAATAATCATTGGGATCAAATCGATTGCTAATAGGATCCGAATGTAGAAAGGCCGCATAAGATCGGTCGCTTTAGATTCTATGGGGCGGCCTATGTTCAGCGGTAAACTTCCTAAGGCTGAAATGTTAGGACTTAGGACCGAATCTCAAAATGTACCTTAAACGTAGGTACGTCGCGATCCCACAAATTCTCCTTTACCCTAAATGCCTGAAATCACAACCTAAATAAGGTTCTGTGCCTGAAATACACATATGACTTAATATTAATATACTACGTAGGTACCAACTTAGGTACTTTATACATTAGTAACTCGTGTCTGAAATATTTCATTTGTCAGATTATTCATGAATCTTGACTATATTATTCGATTTGTTTTGCCGCGGACCGGTTATGACGGGGGTGAGTTGTTTATTACTCAAAACAAACCTTACAATGCACGAAAGTAAATATTATGCTTTGCGCACTGCTTAGATTGCAACTAAGACAACGAATATTTATTTAAATCTGTTCTAAATTAACAACAGATTTGATCATTTTCATTTGCGAAACGTTCTTATGCACTGAAGCTTTTATTTCATACAACCCGTGAAATGATAGGCTGAATGTAATTTCGGGAATTTACCTATGGCACATTGTATTTTTATTTATACAATTAGCTGATGGAACAAGCAGATGGTCCACCTGATGTTAAGTGGTAACCATCACCTATAACAAAGCATTGCCTCGCAAGTCACGCACGATACGAACGTGCCCTACGATGCACTGCCCTGCGTCCATCAATTTGGGCATACAGATGTTAAACCTCATGTGCCTGTAATTACACCGGCAACCACACTCTTCAAACCGAAACAGCAACGCTGCTTGGCGGCAGAAAAAGGCGTGGTGGTAGTACTTCCCCGGACGAGCCCTTCACAAAGAGCTCTACAAGTTATCTCTTGAGCTACACGAAATTTTAGCAACCAACCATAGATCATCTTAGAGTATAAAACAGCTTCCTTTTAAACATCTTACATTTACCTTCCTTTCCAGTTCTCGGCTACGTCCGCCCTTGCCTCTTCAAGACCGGCATCAGCGACTACCAGGAGAGCATAGCTCGCCTAGCGTACGAGATGATTCGCGACAACAGGATCCCTCGGTACCACAAGCACAACGGCTGTCGCCCGCACTGGGGTCTCCCGCCCGAGGGTACCAGGCAACCAGAGCTGGATGGAGCGCCTTTCGATGGAGAGAGGCTCTTCTAACACTAGTGAAACGTCATTTTGTGGTAGAAAATTGGTCAGGAATAGCTCAAAGTGGGCGTGGTTGCGGTGATGCCATTGCTGCTTTGTTCTGCAAAAGGAAACTACTCGTCCAAACAGTTCCCTTCAGGAACTTTCCACGCAATATTGTAACGCGCAGTGTTACGCCCACCATCATCACCAAAGCGTATGGAGGCAGTGCTTCATATCTTGATCTAGCCAGTACAAAAAATACTTCCCCGCACCAAGAGTAATCGATCAATGAAAACATGTGGGCTACAAAAATATGCAGTTATAGTCAAAACTCTGAAGTTAGGCTCTGCCAAAATATAAATACTTATAATATAAATAATTTAAAATGAGATTTAAAAAAAATAGTATTCTGGTAATGGATATCGTGTTCCGAAAAAATCAAATCCACTTTGACCAAGCAGACTTTAATCGCGTCAACGCCGCCACGGGACTAGGTAGGTAAGGTACCAATTATTACTGTAATAATTGTTTTTCTATATTGTTTTAATTTAGATAATGTTTAATTTTACTTTTGTATCCACTTAGTGTAACCATAATAAACTGACAGACTGAATTCGAAGTAGTTTTTATTGAGAGTTATTTTTGCATTGCACGTGTTTATTAGGGATCGATGTAGGTATTACTTTTAGGTAGAGTAGGCTAAAAACATTTGCAAAATCTAATATTGGACTATCCTCTGGCTACATTGATAACTTAGCGATTAGGAGGATCTGGAGAGCTATGTTTACCAATATAGCTTTCAGAATTAAAAGGTAATGTTTAAGCTAGCGGAACCGACAATTGTCGGGGAATAAAAGTTAATCGTCGTGGAAGAAGACTATATCTGCTTTCATCAATAAGTAGTATAAAAAACCCGAGTCAGACTCGCGCACGAAGGGTTTCGTAAGATTATTTATAAAAACGTCAAAAAATCACGTTTGTTGTATGGGTGCCTCCTTAAATATTGATTTTATTTTGTTTTTTAGTAGGTATTTAGTGTTAAAGCGGCAACAGAAATACATCATCTGTGAACATTTCAACTTTCTAACTATCACGGTTGATAAGATACAGGCTATATCCGATGTAGGTACCTACCGACGACATGGTGCCTAAATGGAGAAGGCTCAAAATGGTCTTCTTGAAAATCTATAGCGAAGAACTATAACCAGTAGATTTCTTCAGACGAGGCTGATTACCTAAAGTCGAAGGCCTATTTTTTTAACAAACAAACACATAGGTAAAGCAGTAATTGACCTTCTCTTTCATGGACTTTATCTCTTCCCTGATGTCTTCAGCAGCGATGAAGGATGCTAACAATGTTTACAAATTGAAATGAACTGCGATCGTATGAAAATGCAGATGTTAGTTTACGTCTTTCGAGCAGAAGGCGATTGTTTGGATGTAATTAATGGAGTTATTTCTTCCTTGGATGGAATTAATTTTGATATTGCCGGTTTTCTTTGTATGGAAAGTGCATCGTTTACTGGTATCTGTATGCTGCGGAAAGACAATGACCCAACTGGCAAAGTTCTCTTGTAATAGGTACCAATAATAGGTACAAAACAAGAGGTGTTTAGTAGATAGGTAAATCAAATGATTGCCAAATGGCGACCACTTAAAATAAAATTAATACAGTTATAGAAAATTACAAAAAAAGACATACTTAAGTACAGTTTATAGATAAAAATTAAATTTTATTTGAATTAAATTACAAAAACTAATATAATTAAAACATAAAAAAAAGGTTAGAGCTTGGGTATAAAAACATTTGGGTGACAGTTTTTTACCTCTAATCCTGATACACTGGCCTTTTAACTCTTATAAAAGTCGTACATCCACAAATAAGATCCCTGAATTACCAGTTTATGAGTACATTCAGGTCCAAGAAAAGGGATCTCTCATCAGGAAGCCAACAAAGGACCACACACGTGCCGTTGTGTTCTAAGGCAGCTGACACGAGGGGCTGGAGCGGTGCCAAATCAGGGCAATTTGGTTGTGGTGTTACCAGCTGTGGGTTAAGTTTGGCTTTTCGCCGGAAAAGGACGTAAGCGCAGCTACATTCAGCAGTTTCAGCTAAGACTTTAATGCTTTACATAGGTAGTAGGTATATTTAACGTAGTATTTCTAACGACAAGCTATTTGTTGCTTGGACTTCAAACGATGACGATGAAAAACTATGATAATAAAAATATGATTTTGTATTTTTTTTTAAGTTATCGACGACTTTTGTTTCTTTGTACAAATAGCAAACGCGCCACGGTCGGTTTATTTCACCCAATGTACCTATTTAATCTACTATGCGTCTATGCCACCCCTCCACGTTATTAGTAGTGCGGATCTTTTAATTTGAGCGACAGCAGACATTTTCAAAATCCGTCTTCTTCATCCTTAAAAAAACCGCCAGTTCTATCGCTACAGCAGAAAGTTGGCTACCCTCTGCGTTCGTGATGATATTCTGATTGATATCTGTCGCTGGTCTCTTGTTGGGCAACTCACAGCTTTGGTTACATCTGTTTCGGGAATAATAAATAAAATGGCAACTTTACGATGTTTTCACTCATCATTGATATTATTTTTTATGCGCCAATTAGAAGACGCTCTTTGTAGGTATTCAGATATCGTATTTAAGCTTTGTCACTGTACGTATTGTTACATTATAAAGAAACAACGTTTTTATGAACATTTTATGTTTTAATTTCTGAAGAGACAAATAGGGTTCTTTTGTAGACACAAACATGCACCAAACTTTTGTAAACATAAAGGGGTACCTGTTTAAAACATACACGATATACGAACTTATATAGGTATGATGGTCTAGGACAGCGGCAGAATGGTGGCCAAGTGACGCTCAGTACCCGCACGTAGGTCGGATGCTAGTATTGGAGTAGTTTAAAAGTGATCCTTGTGGTCAAACTAAATAAGGACCGTTTTGATTGAGAGTATGGCTTAAATGGATGAGGGTAGCCCGAGACGGTTTGCAATGGAAAGGGCATAGAGAGGCCTATATGCCCAGCAGTGGGCTACGTCAGGCTGCGGATGATGATGGCAAAGACTGACAACGCTGAAGAGAATAATGTTTAAAAAATAGCCTATACCCAGCAGTAGTTGCACATATGCTAAAAAGATAGATAGTTATTTTGTTTATACCTAGCTGAACATTCCTTAAAAAGTAACCGCCTTCTGCCAAGACATTCACAACGTGTCTAATTGGCTACACAATATGGCTCTATTGAATTGCCAATTAAAATTATCTTGGAGATGTAGCTAATGATCATTCATCACATTTTATCACCCACCCTTATAATGACTCAGCAGAGTGATCTAAGGGTTGTAGTATCTAGATGACTAATAAACAAAATAATGGCCAAACTGAAATTAGTCTGGCCATTAGTTTCTTTATTAGACATCTAGCCAAATAGCACAAATGATTACAGCCAATAGAATACTTTAAAAGTAATTAGTTTGATGATGAACTAATGACGAATCAGGTAATTCTGGTGCTGCTAGTATGAAGCTAAGTTTTTATACTGCTTGTTGGCCACTAGATGGCCCACCTGATGTTAAGTTACCATCACCTTTACCATTGCCTCACAGGTCACGCACGCTAAGAACATGCCCTACGATGCACCAGACGGTAATTTGCCTCGTACCTGGCGGTAATTTCACAATCTGAAACAGAAACACAACAAAATAAAGTCGCCCTAAAAAAGGAGGTTTCCGTTCTATCAGTTTTAGTTATAAAAAGATGAATTTAATATGAATGAGGAAAGGTGGTTGATCCCACTTCTGAAAATCTAAATAGTTAAGGTACAAACAAACTTCATAAATTATTATTGTCGTAAATCATAACTAGTTAACTGAATAATATTCTGTAACATTTTCTCAGTAAATAATTATTCTACTTCTGAAAACGTTTTGAAACATACAAAATCGTTTTAAAACTCGTTAGCATCCGTGACCGAAATAGAGCTCTATTAATTTTGAATGTTACTCATTTCTTTTATAAAAAACAGGTCTAAATCTGCCCCAATAATTTTCCAAATTATTATTTTCCCTGAAAGTTTTATTACTTTTCAGAGTTTTCAGTAAGTAGGCACTTAAGTTATGATGACCAAAAGGAAATGTTCTTTATTTCTATCCTCGATTTTCAGGAAGCAATTTTCATCTAAAGACGCGTTGTCACTGACGCGGAGATGAGCTGAGCGAAAAAGGGCGGAGAAGTCTTCTTCTTGAAGACGAGATATGTATTTCAAATAATGTAATGTAATAACAGCCCTCACAGCTCAGTTGGTAGCTCTGCCTTCTGCGCTGTTGGACGTGGGTTCGATCCCCACACAGAAAAAACATGAATGACCACACATATTTGTTCCTGTCTGAGTATGATAGTTCCCATACTACAAACATGTCTTCGATTGGGGTAAAATAATGTTTAAAAACCACTCTACAAATTTCAAATTTTTTTGGGTTTGTGCAGGAACCACATTTAACTCCAAATCGCCACCGCCTGTCTGTTACTGCTCTCTGCTAAAATTGTTTATTTTGTGCAATGTGTATTTCAATAATCTAATTGGTGTATTCCCGGCACGTGTCGTCACCGCTTCGCTCCGCAGTGGAAACGCACCCTATAGGTACCAATGACTTTTCATTCTCGAAAACGATCTGTCCTGGTACCTGTTAAACAGCTCACCAGGTTCATAAAGCATACTACCGACTGAAGCGTAGACTCAGACCTCAACACTACGTCATGGTCATATGCTATGTTGCTTAAATAATAAAATTAATTGTCAATTGTACTATTTCATAAAGTAATATTATAAAGAAAAAGAGATAATTAAATTTGGAACGGAATCTTGAAACTATCCAAACACTTCCATAAGTTCACCCTACTATAAACCTTTTATGGGCGTCCGTCAAATAAAAATAATTTCTGTTTTGTGTATGACGTCTTAAAGTGGTGACGGAAATATATTTGTTTTGACGGATAGCAGTACCTGAGATGGCAAAACCACCCTTAGAAAGTGGTGAAGCTTAGTAGATGGACTTATTTTTGACCTCGAGAGAAACCTTCGGACAGGCCGTCCGAAGAGAAGTAAAAATAAGCCTAATAAATACGAACTGAATTTATCACTACAAACTGCATAAATTAAACCAGCTTTGAATCTTTTGTGGACGATGGACCTTACGTTTCGTTTTCACCGTTGGATTTCAAACTTATTTCTGCGAAGATTTGTAAAATTGTTGAGTTGAAATTCGACCAAACCGCAGTAAATCATTAGAGATGAAGTGATACATCGCGCTTGGGCTCTCAGGACAATGATACGACCACTTTAGAGTTCATTGAAAATTCGAGGAAGCTTGCGTAAGCGCAGTGTTCACGGAAAAGGGTGGAAAGGATCACTGAATTAGAACGAAAACTTAGAAATAGTTAGAGGAAAATCACAGGAAAATTGGTTGAATGTATATACAGGGCGGCGTAAAATAGTTTCAAAAAACGTGTAACTGATCAAGCGTGATAAAAGCGTCCTAGTATATCAGAAGAGTAAGATCATTGCTAGTAAGAGAAAGAGACAAAAGGAAGGAAGGCCACGTGGGTCGGTAGGCATGTTAGTATGATTTTCTAGTGGTTGCGGTAAAATATATAAAAAAATATGTGAATAGTTCG
This sequence comes from Chloroclysta siterata, assembly GCA_932294275.1. Lineage (NCBI taxonomy): Eukaryota > Metazoa > Arthropoda > Insecta > Lepidoptera > Geometridae > Chloroclysta > Chloroclysta siterata. Next base: position 27,189,171 of record OW028591.1, on the reverse strand, counting down.
TACGGGGAAGTACTACCACCACGCCTATTTCTACGTCAAGCAGCGTTGGTGTATTTCAGTTTGAAGGGTGTGGTTGCCGGTAAAATTACAGACACATAAGGCTGAACATCTGTATGCCTAAAGTTGATGGACGCAGGGTAGTGCATCCTTTAGTGCGTGCTTTGCGAAGCAATGCTTCGTTATGGGTGATGGTTACCACTTAACATCAAGTGGGTTCCTTGTTCCTTCAGCGAGCAGTACTTATAAAAAATGTTCACTCTATAGGGTAAGGAGGGGGAATGGCGTTCACCTAAGGAAAACATGCTGTATTTTTCAAATTATTGATTATAAATAAAAATTAAGAAAACTAACATAGTCTTCAATTATCGAGTAATCAACTAATGCTATGAGTCATAACTATAGCTACGAATCGGAGCACATAACAGTTATGTCACTTCTTTTCATAGAAGAAATAACGCAGATAGTAGTCTGCGTTAACGCAAATACCTATGTAGCTAGTTACGTCTCCATCGGCATCTGTCAGGCTGTCTCAGCGCCGCCAGCCGCCTTCAGGGCTACCGATCCACCGGCTTTGTTCAGCCATCACAAGAACAATATCAAAATAACACTTTTACGTGCCATCAATTCAAGCAGAAACGGCGCTGATCCCACGTGTCGTCACAACACGGCGGCAAAACGCGAAATCTTGTCTTATTACTGCAATGTAAACAAAAGTTAACATATCGAAATTGGTTGGGGAAGTTTGTGCGTTTGCCAAGTGCTGGCGTGACGTATGGCACCCGCGCTGGTGAGTAGCGGCCAGTTTCAGTGGCAAGAGCGCGTGCGCCGGACCGCCTTTTAGCTTTCCCGCCGATTGACCGCGAGTGACATTTCAAATTTTGAATTTGGAAACCGTGCAACTGATTTATTCTTAAATCATTTTGTTTACGACCAGTGCTTTTTATGTGTTGTGGGGTGATTAAAATTGGATCGATTGCTTCGATTGTGTGACTACTTACTATTAATTGTTTGAGTTAGTGTCCGGTGCAGCGTTCGCGGAAGACTTTCCATGGGAGTTACGGTAATTTTTTCAGTAAATTTCCGTGTTTCCGGCAGACTCGCCAACAACTTGGGAGGTTTTCCTCCGCGTGTTGAAACTAGGAAGACAGCTATATATATGGTTGGCTATATGTATATATATTATATGTATCCAAGTATGTCGTTACTTATATATATAGGTTATAGGTTAGGTACTTTCGAGTTCAGCTATTTTGAAGCTTCAGCAGACAGCGTCATAGAATTTGATTCATTTGGATGTATTTTGTGTCATAACTTTAAATACCACCCTACGTGAGAATGACCTGTAGCTACTATAACTTTTAGAACCTACTTGAAAACTTTTGTAAAACTTATTGTTTCACAAAAGAAATAAATAAGTTTAGTTTTATTACATATCGTAAACGTCGAACAAACGTCAAAAGAGAGTTATTGTGCCGGGACTAGATTGTGATTCAAGGTTGCAAACTGGGAAATGACAACTACCGAAAATAACTCTAAAACTATTGGTTTTAAAATAAAATTAATATGGTGACAATCCTGCGATTCCACTGTTGTTTTGCTCCACTTGTTTTCCCAAAAGTTGACTGGAAGAAATAACTCTAAGCGATACTGTCCATCTTGAAAATGTCTCTCTAGTTCTCTGTAAAGGTTGGACCTGGTTATATAAAAATAGATTTACGTGCATATTATCACGTAGCACATTATGCTACGAGACTACGCGTAGACTACGCCGTAGAGGCACAAGCCTTACGTGCGTAGCACATGCCCGGTTTTCGAAATAAAAAGTTTATCACAACTCTACAATTTAAAACATTTTTTTACAGAATAAAACTATAATAAATAAATACGTTTTCATCGAATATTTATGAGGAAATAAAAAGTCGGGACACTGTTAAGGATATCGATCAACAAGTAGGTAGATACAAATTTGATTTAATTTTAACTAGTAGTTCGCCCCGAACTGAGATCTCGTGATGCGACCCGACGAACGCATCAAAACTTTGAGTCGGTAGTAGTCAGAGGCAAGTCCAAACATTATCTTTGGACTTTTTTCTGACTACCGCCTACTAACTTGGTATGGTTACCAAGTTTCAACTCTATTGGCCTATTTATTGAAGAGTTCCGTTGAACAGACCTTGGCTCCATCATCAGACCTGGTAGTCGTCACCATTTTTTGAGAACTGAGTACCTCCTTAAATTATTTCAAGAAAAAAAAATAAGAAAAATCAAAGGAACTGGCCGACCAGTAGAAAAACCTTGATTTCAACGAAACTCTTAGAGATGGGAGCTCTTGGATCGCTGGTTATCTTAATTTAACTTTTTTAATTTTATCTCGAAAACCGAGCGTCCCAAAAAAAAAGTAAAAACTGTTTTGGAATGTCCAAACAAAGCCCTTTCATATGACATGTAACTTGATTTTTTTATGTAACTTTTTTTATTTTTGCCCTCTTAAAAAACCCCATATCTCAAAAACCCTTCATCCGATTTTACTCATATACTTACCAGTGAATTTCTCAAGTACAAGCTATCGACATATCAAATTTCATGGAGATCGGATCAACGGTTCTAAAGTTATCGCCAGACAAACATACATACATACATACATACATACATACATAAAATGCCAAATCGCCCAAGTTGAAACTAAGATCTTCGTTCGCTTCGCTCACTCGATCAATAACAAATACAATGAGTTTTAATTTTATGTGTGATCTCTTCCGCTATACAAACACAGTTAAACATCAAAGAGGTAAGCCGGAATGGTTCGATTCCCAGATTGCTGACTAGATGAGGCGGTGAGAGAGTAGTTTTTACAGGAATAAGCATACGTAGGTTCGTGTTTATATTGAATTAATCTTTTTTATTGGACGTAGCTAGGCCCGGCGTGGAAGTGGAAGTTGTTCGTATCAAACTCAGCTAGCTGATCTCGGCAAGAGCGATAAGCATGTTTGTCAAATTCATACAATTGATCTATTTAGTACAAGAATAAAAATATAGGTATACAAGGTGTTCCAATACTTGTGTTTAAAAACTTCAGGGGCTAAAGTACCCATCAATATGAATAACTTTTTCTAAGGAACCCACACTGTGAACGCGAAAGCTGTTTCATACATTTTAACCAGGTAGGTATTGAACTGTTGTATGAAACAGCTGTTTTTTTTTCAACAAAAAAAAGGAGAGCCGATTTTTTTTATACATAAAGCTGATGGAACAAGCAGATCGCCCACCTGATGTTAAGTGGTAACCATCACCTAGAACAAAGCATTTCCTCGTAAGTCACGCACAATAGGGACGTGCCCTACGATGCACTACTCTGCGGCCATCAACTTGAGGCATACAGATGTTAAGCCTCATGTGCCTGCAATTACACGGGCAACCACACTATTCAACCGAAACACAGCGTTGCTGCTTGGCGGCAGAAAAAGGCGTGGTGGTAGTACTTTCATGGACGAGCCCTTCGCAAAGAGCTCTACTACTCTTGTGATCTTATTATGATCTACTCAGATGTCTCTCTAAACGATTGATGCTCTTTCAAGGAAAAAATAAAGCTCAAAGTAGTGCAATCGATGAAAGTAGTCGAATGCAAGTGATGCAATGGTGGTTTGAAGATAAATAAATAAAACAAATTACATTGGACAAACTGCCAGAATGCTCAAAGATTGTTTGCTCTATTTCCATTTTACATTGCAGCCCGCGCCAATAAATATTAACAATCACTGATTTTACAGAATTACACAAAATACTTTATAGTGATACTTTACACAGCATTACTATTTATTGTAAAAAATCAACGATTAAAGCGACGAGTACCGCTAATGTACTTCTCGCTTGTATTTGTTCAATGTTTTGAAAGATTTAAAATCACTCAACTTATTTATGAAAAATTACAATCAAGCTAGTTGTGTGCAATCACATTGCAAAAATATCATTTGATCCGAGCAATTTTTCCAAATAAAAAAACTATAAGTACGAAAGCAAACTTTTAAGAAGGAAATCTTAATTGGATGAAAATGTGAGGAAACAGTAGCAGTTGTCATCGCCTTACTTAGATACGAGTTTTGTAATCGTACTTGAGGGACCGATTTTGTATAATTACTATCACCGTTTATTTAGAGTAAGAGCCGTGGACCGCATCTATTTTTTTTATTTATTTGTATACTATATACAAGTAGTTCCCCACACACGGCCTTGCCTGGAGAAAGGCAGCCCATATTCTGTTCCAGTCACAAAAATCCTAGATTTATTGGATAAATCTCCATGCGCACAGAATAAAATTGCGTAGGTATGTGCTTACTACTTTTACAAAGTATCCTTGCGATTACAATTTTAACTCTTTCACTTACACCTGTGTAGGCAGAGAATTTATAGATTCAATGGAATTCGCGTAATGTTTATTATCCGAAGTGTTACCCTGTTATTCGTTATCGACTCGAAATCTTTGTTTGTGTTTCTGAAAGTTTATTTAGACCGAAATGATCTGATCTGTGATAAACTACATTTAGACCTAATAATGTACAGAAATACGTGCAACTGAAGTAAGCAAACCATTACAAAACACATGTTGGAATCATAAATTCCGAGTTTAATCGTAATTATGACTGTTTTATTAGGCTGAGTGCAGAGGGCGCTCGCGATCGCTCGTCATTTGTCATTGATTCACTAAAAATATCGCCATGGAGTAAGTAGGTACCGTCCGTCTAGACGTTCTAGAAGTCTATGGATGAATAGATATCGTAGTTGAGTGTAAATAGTTAAAACGAAGCGGAAATAACGTGATGTTCGTGTGAAACTCTAGCGATCGAACGCGTTTGAGCGTCAGCTCATCACATTCGGAGCAGTTGAATACTGTTGGTGAAGATAGTAATGTTTTTGACATGCCCATTGAGAGTCTGTGGTCTGCGTCCGCTGGTGTGCACGTTGGCGATCATTTGTAAACAATATTTTTTTAACCGACTTCAAAAACTCATTTATTTTCTCACACACAAAGTTTTCTTACAGTAAGTAATGGGTATAAATGTTATGGGTATTACAAAAAACCTGTTTTGTGTGAGACTGGTGCCCGAGATAGGTAAGAAACCTGTATTAAAAAAGGGGGAGGTTCTCAATTCGACTGTATTTTTGTTTATGTTGTTACCGCATAACTCCGTAAATATACATATATTTGAGTGGATATACTTTCAGATTGATCTCATAGAAATATCATCAAAATCGGTTCAGTAAATGTATGTGCACAGTGCCAGTACTCTCAAACGGTGAAGGAAAACATCGTGAGGAAACCGGAATGCCATAGAACCTAAAACGTTCTATAACATGTGTTAAGTGCTCGAAAGGAGCCTGCTTAAAGCGCACTTAAAATCCTTTCACCGCACTGTTTCAAAAGAAACTAGTGACACGACAAGAAGAAGAAGTGTATTTGATGTCGGTTATTTGCAGAAAAGGTATTATTTTATGTATACATAAAAATATGTGCTTGATCACGCACCAGGATCGGCATAGTGTACACTACCGTGGACGCAGGTTGGACATGGTGTGCCAGCTCCCTATTGTGGCACACCGGCGACCATTGGCAGTCCCAAGGCCGCCGTTCGTCCTCCATCAGCGGTGGAGTAAACACGACTGACCGACTCAGCTGTTTGATCCCTTTGATCTCCTCAATGAGCGGTCCTATATTGTTTGAGTCAGATGGTGGCTTCAGTTGATGAGAGTAGTAGCACTCTTATGATTATGACGTCGTAGAAGATTCAGAGGAAAATGCTGGGAAAATGTTATGGTGTCTGAATATGAGATAGATATATGTATATGCATTATTTCTGTTTAGATTGTTAAATACTAATTTCATCTGAAAGTAAAGATGTGACTCGATTGTTCCACAGGATCTAGAGATAGCTCAAATGATCCAAATCAGTGCTAATCGGAAGCGGTCTAATCTGAGTATTGTCATCGCCATTCTCAATGATAGGTAATACTGATGCGCTAAGCTAGACTCACCAGATAAAAATATAGATAAAGCTCGGGCTTTTATTATTTTGGTAAAAAAACCCGATAGGGGCAATCGACAAAGTTAGCGAAAGTTCGTTGCTCGTTTGTTTTTAACAGCTCTGATAAAACCAATGCATTGGTTTAATCATAAACAGACAATATCGAATTGCAAGCGTTAAAAAACGTGTTTGAAACAGAAAAAGGAGTTTTGTTTATTCAAATTCAATGACTCATTTAAATCGATGCCACATCAAAGGCTTATATTTTATTATTCAATAAAATAACAGACAGCCATACATGAAGAAGTAGAATCACAAGCCTTACTTTCAATAGATGCTATTATTCAAATCGCAGCCATTAAAATGCCTTCACCAGTGAACAATGAACGACATTAGGTGTCTTTGTACATGCACATACTTTGGTACTAGTCAAGTACAGTGTGACAAACACAGTGCAATATAAAAATATTTATTTCGATGCAAAAACTTAAACTTAGATAACTGATATAGCACTTATATCTACACTGTTTTTGTAAATATATATTTTTGACACCCAGACAGGATCATACATCTGTGGTCATCACACAAATGTTCTGTGTAAGGATCGAACCCACGGCCTCCGGCGCAGAAGGCAGAGCTACTACCAACTGAGCTGTGAGGACGGTCAAAGTCATAATACGGATTGTCTGTACCGGCTGCTGCCCGTAGAAAATAGACTTAACTTTAAAAAAAGTAACTAAATGACGTGTAGGCAGGGCAAGATTGGTCATACCGTTCGCGGAAATGTGACATAGTATAGTAAAACTCGACTCTGTGGCCGCCACGGGACGCATGCTTTCAAAACACAGGTGTCGCTTGACACGGCCAATTTTGATATGCGGTTTGTTATGATAACATACTACTTAGGTCGGCTGCGTGTACCTATAATAGGCTTGTAGGTACGTAGGTACAATGAGCAACCAAAGTACTCGTAGATTAACATTTCTGCATTGTAAAACGCAAATATTTCGTGGTAGAATCTACCTACAGATATTTGATTCGTTTTGATAATAACGTAGCCTAATATAGTTTGTACACGACCCAGCTTATGCGAAAGTTCAATTCAATTCAATTCAATTATGTATTTTCAAGTAAGAGTAAGTACTATTTAAAGTGAAATGTAAATACACGTTTTTACAAAGTCAGTCATATAAAAAAAAATACATAGGTAGAAATCTAATTACATTAAAGTTCATTTTACTACGATAATTATTAGTCATGTGCTGAGCTCCCAGTAAGCCTTTTTTGTTAGGATACCTTCAATAGTTTTCTTAGTAGACTATTTAATAGATTAGTTTAATAGTGTGTCTTCGTTACGTTTTCACGGCTAAGGGCCGGTTTCACCATGCTCTGTTAGTTACTAATCAAGGATTAACAGGGCGTTAAATCTAACCTTAAATGTCAAACGCGTACATTTTGACATATTTAAAGGCCCTTTAATCCTTTGTTAATCTAACAGAGCATGGTGAAACCGACCCTAAGCTCTGTACAAATCGAGATTATGCTTGCATTCTGGCTACTTTTGATCTAAGTGGTATAAGATAGTATAATATCGTAGTAGTATTTTTTGGTACCTAGTTCTTTTGTAAATGTGCCTAAAAGCATCTAAACGGTGTGTAACTTAACTTTAGTTGTTACTCTTAGTTGTAGGTACTGTGGTGACTACTTAGAAGTATCTACTTAGTAGTAGACAATCAAAGAGAGACATTCAGTTTTTCAAAAGCGAAATATAAACGATCTCTAAGATCGGCCTCCATTCTGTGGAACGCGAAATGCCCAATAAAACCGGATAAAAGCTCATGAACAGTAAACAGTAGATTGCACATAACGTTTACAACCGGACTCTATTCCGATACTCGCTAGGGCTGCCTCAACACGTCACTATGAAAAAGTACATACATACATACATACATACATAGAATCACGCCTGTTTCCCATAGGGGTAGGCAGATACCACGGATTTCCACTTGCCACGGTCCTTACATACCTCTTTGGCTTCATTCACTCTCATAAAATTCTTCATACATTCTCGTCGGTTTAGGGTACTCTTGACCTGGCCCTTCTCTAGAACGTCTGCTATCTGATCGAGATACGTTCGCCTAGGTCTTCCCCTCCCAACAGTCCCATTTACGCTCGCCTGATGCACTATAAAGTATATATAACTGAAAAAGTACTATACAAATTATTTATTTAAAGTAGAAATAGCTTATCAGATAAGATAAGATTTTAAAAGTAGTAAAGCTCTTTGTAAAGGACTCGACCGGGGAAGTACTACCGCTACGCCTTTTTCTGCCGCCAAGCAGCGTTGCTGTGTTTCGGTTTGAACAGTGTGTAATTACAGGCACATGAGGCTTAACATCTGTATGCCTCAAGTTGATGGACGCAGAGCAGTGCATCGTAGGGCACGTTCCTATCGTGCGTGACTTACGAGGCAATGATTTGCTATAGGTGATGGTTACCACTTAACTTCAGGTGGGCCATATGCTTGTTTCATCAGCTAGTTGCATAAAAAAACAAGATACATAATCCAATGCGTTACTATATTTAAGCACCGCGTCACCCAGCTGATGTGTACCTGGCCAAATCTGAAGTATTTTCCATTATAGTAAGAAGAATTATACTCATCATCCTAACACTAGCCGTAACTTTTTTTGTCCGTTCTCCTAGGCATTTTTTACAATTAATATTACTGTTCTTTAACTATACTCACCCATGGTAAGTGACCATGTAGCCAACGTCGGAGTTGGACTCTTGCATTGGAGCGATTCCGATTGGATCGATCAAGAAACAGACGGTAATGACTCCCTAGCGGTTTGCATAATTAGACAAGATTTGGAATAAATGTTTGCACCTGCTGGCTGTGGCAGCCCTGCGCTATAACCGGGGCCATTTAGTGATCGGTCGCTTCGTAAACAATAGCAACTATCGTGACGTCTGCGGAACCACAGCCGCGGTCTTAAACGGTAGCTTATAATAAGTTCTACGTAATGTGGCGGACAATATTCTCACGGACGTTTAGTATCAAATGTTAAGGCGCAGATAACCGTGAAAGAAGTTCTCGCTCACACATTTCACACAAGAGAAATCCTGTCCATCGAAAGGTTGGAAGAGATCTCTCTCAGCGATAAGACCGCTCATTGTACTTTACTGAAACTTTTGAACTTTATTTTTGTTTTTAATCTGTTAAATGTCATTGTGGTGTGCAATAAAGAGTGTTCTGTCTATCTATCTTTCATTTCTAAATTTTTGACGATATAAAATAATTGAGAGTAGTTATGGAAAATCGCAAACAACCACGTTTTGAAGAATACCATTAAACAGGTTCTCAGCAAAAATTGCATTACGATACAAATAAATTTTCCCATAAAAAAAAATCTATCGTGCGTGACTTACGAAGCTATGTTTTGTTATAGGTGATGTTTACCACATAGGATAGAAAAAATCAAGTCACCGTTCACTTTCAGTTTGAGAACATTGCGTGCATAAATTCGAAAAGGAAAATCCATATTCACACGACGGGACTCAAATCCTTTAGGATCGGAAAGCGGAGTTGCTTCCACTATGCCACAAGCTCTAGTTTACAACCTAGTCCATTAGCAATCAATCGATCGTCACCTCATCAGATGATAATGACGAGTGCGTATTGCAAGCTATAAATAAGACCCAGCCTCGCACATTACACTTGCAAACTACAGGCCAATTGTGTGACCAAGAGCAAGCTTGTAGCGTTGTGGTGACGATCACCACCGCACCGGTAGCTACAATACAGTAGAACAACTACAACATTTTTTTTAGGGACCACTAGCTGATGGAACTAGCAGATGGCCCACCTGATGTTTTATAATGTTTACTACACTTAAGGAAATCACAAATATAACTTATAACACCTTCTTCACCATCTTTTTGCAAGCCCAGGATGACTGGTAGACAATGCTATTAGCATTAAGTCCTCCTAGCACTACATTGTTTTGTTGAAAGTTTTAAATAAATAAATATTTACAACTTTCTTACAGCACTCACAGCTCGTAGCTGCCTTCTTTCGTGAGTGTTAGGTTCGATTCCCGCCGAGAACAAACTTGAGTAATAACTAAGATGATTGTTCTCAGTACCTATGTATTAAAAAAAGGATGTGTCAAGTATGTTATATCGGCTATCTGATTTTCAACTTTGCTTAATTTTAACCCACGGCCTACGCTGTAAGCCTTGGGTTCGACTTCGAACCCCATGAGAACAAACATTTTTGTCATGAACATTGAGGTTTCTTCTCTGGCTGGGTGTTATTTTACATATAAGTATTATAAGTATGTATTTACAAAAAATAAGTACATAAGTATTATATCAGTTAGGGTTAGGGTTGCCACCTTTTTTTCTTGGAGTTAAAGTACATTGGTTAATATAGGTAAGAAAAAAAAGTACATAGTACCAAAATAAAGTACTTTTTTTATTATTATGTTTAAAAACATTTTTTTTATTGCTTTTTGCAGTTTGAATCCTATTAGTATATCTACTAAACAATTGCACAGCATCTTTACAGTCTATATTTAAATTAAAATAAATAAGTATTTTTTTTTAATGAAATTTAGAGACGATTTGTTTATTTCGTATCGCCATTTCCTATTCATCACAGAAAAAAATTACAGAAATTATTAAAAACGACTGCACCAATCGTTGAAGTCGTTTAACAAAAAAATACATTAGACTAAACTTTTCAAAATCCCAAAGAAATGAAATCATGTGAAATAAAGTATTTTCGTGTACTTTATTGTTCTCATAAAGTAAAGAGTACAATTACCTGAAATAAAGTACAATACTTTATTATAAAGTACGGGTGGCAACCCTAGTTAGGGTTCTCTGCTTGCTTGCTTTCTTTGCTTAGTTTGGAGCTAGAAAGTGATGTGAGAAAAGTACACCAATATTTACCTCACTTTAATTTGGGTCTATATTGTTGTGTCGACATATCCACCAATTTTGTTTTCATTTCATTATGATCTGCCTGATGAAGTCCCTCCATGCGTTTTGACTGCTTATTTTTTAAATCTCAAAATACTTTAAGCAATGGCTTACACTACTGTTGTAAAGCAGGCCACAGTGTCGCTGCATGCGTGGCCGGCGGTCGATGCGACGATGCGCGCGCGCACTATTTCCATCAGGCGTACTCTTGACTCGCTTCGTGGAAGTCTGTCGTAAGGTATAAATAGGCGCAAGGGTCGCGTACCTTGTTCAGTTTGCTGTGTTTTCATAAATCAGTACAACAACAGGCATATCCAAACTACATTTTACTATTAAACTTACTATATCGTTTTCTAATAAAATCATCATCCCGAAGAAGTCTACTGCTGGACAGGCTGACAGGAAGATCAATTCTCTTCATCCACCAACTTCCTGCGATTGAAGAGTAGTAGAGCTCTTTGTGAAGGGCTCGTCCGGGGAAGTACTACCACTACGCCTTTTTCTGCCGCCAAGCAGCAACGCTGTGTTTCGGTTTGGAGAGTGTGGTTGCCGGTGTTATTACAGGAACATGAGGCTTCTGTATACCTCAAGTTGATGGACGCAGGGTAGTGCATCGTAGGGCATATTCCTATCGTGCGTGACTTACGAGGCAATGCTTTGTTATAGGTGATGAACATCAGATAGGCCATCTGCTTGTTCCACCAGCAAGTTGTATAAAAAAAAAACCTCACAATTTCGTCCGTTCATCGGGTGGTGCGAGGGCGTCACAAGTCGCTCGTGTTTGAGGGGTCCGTTCATAAGCCTACAATGCCGCTCTCCGCATATAAGAGTCTAGCACGCTGCTCCACCTACTTAAATAGCTATACTAATTTTGAATTGGCATATAGACCAGGGCATAACTATTGTATTTCCCAAACGGGACTCGATCTGGACGATTTAAATACCCCCTGAGATATTTTTAACAATATGACACAATGAATAGATCATGCATGATTATGATCCTTGATCAGTTTTCTCAGATAATAGTACATATATATATATATATTATTATATATAGAAACAGTCTTTTGAAAACTGCCCATCTGTATGCTATGTAGTCTACAAATGGCATATTTCTTTGTCCAGTCTAATTCCAGCAGCAAGCGTCACGGCCACAAATAAGCCTCAAATGCATCCCAATAAGAAGAGTCTGGATCCAGCGCAGCAAAAGGACAATCGCGGAAAAAACTAATAAATCAACTGTCGCTAAAAATACGCATCTAACCCGAGTACAGTCGGAGCGAACACGCTTTGAAGTCAAAGTCAAAGTTTAAAGGCAAATCATTATAAATTCAATTAAATCACAAAGATAACTTTGGAACGTCTTAAAGTTGCGTGGAACTGGGCAGAAGTGCACTCGTCACTTGTCCAAGTACAGTGTCGATAAGTTAAACTCGCATTTGATTTAAAGTGAATTTACGATTACATCATCGTATCAAATGGTTACGTTTTACCCGACGTACTGTCCAGACGTAGGGCGAAGCAGTGGTGGCATTGGATTCGTCAAAAACCTCGTCTAATACATAAAAAATGCGAATTTCCGCGTACGCACGTGTAAAAAGCCGGAAAACTTCAGTTGAATGTTTCGGTTTTTCAAATTGATTACGTGTGTTGTTCCGTACAGTCCGTGACAGTACGCGGCGTTCAATTTGCCGTTGGCTTGAGCCCAGCTACTGATTTACGGCCTGTGTTCTATCTACTTCAAGCCGAAGCTGCTATTTCCCTTAATTACATAGAGAGTAAGTAAACAGGCCTTGTAAACACATGCAGTGTTGTAGATGATTTATACTGTTTCAAGGGCAAGTTTTTTTAATCATGCTTCATATTGCCTCCTTCCATATACCCTCCTGAGTGTAGTATAGAAGCAGCTTCTATCCGTTAATAAGTGTTACAAAGTCCAGCTGCCATCGTCAATAATACACAAAAAAAGGATCTAAGTATTTTATGATCTATCTGGTTTGCTTAGTTTGGGGCTACATCAATTTGGGCTGCTGTGTGGAAAGTCCATCAGCGTTTATTAATTTACTAATTATTGTTAGTAACATTGAACTAATAGATAAGTACCTCTGTATAGCATTGACAAGTGACAGTGGAGTAAGTCTACAGGCAGAGATCTGACGTCACAGGATATGGCAGTCAAGTGGTTGCGTGCCGTCCTGGTGTTCGATGGAAGCGGCTAGCGATGTATAAAGTTTTATAATTTCTGTAGTTGTCATCACCATCTGAAGAAGCCCACTGCTCCATAGGCCTCCATAGGCTTCCCATGTACATTTCCAGGAAGAACGATTCTGTGCCCACTCATTCCACCGGCTTCCCGCGATCCTCAAGTCACAATATCGTCGGTTCATAGGATAGGAGGGCTCACTGACAATCAACACTGCCTAAATCGTAAGGCCTAGAAGGATGTAGATTGGAGGTTATATTCTTTTTATGGTAAAGCTCGAAAGGAGCCTCTTTGAGGCGCACTTTAAATGCTTTCACCACATCGTTTCGAAAGAAACTAGAGACAGAAAAAGATAGTAAAGTTGTATGAAAAAGGAGTAGAAATGTTTGTATGAAAAATCATAGTCAAAAGGTATGTATTCAATAAAATCACAAGCATAACTTTGAAACTTCTTAAAGCTATGTGACTCTAGGTGCCAGTTCCACGCGACCAAAGCCTAGAAGAACAGGCTACAAACTTATAGTATTCTTCAAAATAAGAAATGAGAAATATGATACTAATAAAAAAGTACCGCTCCCAGGCCGGCCACGCCCGCCACTCGCATGCAGTTTAACGCGTCTCATAAACCCATTTCTGCAGCTCAGACAGACCTTCGGGCTTCTATCTGCTCAGCATCATTGGCGACTGCAGGAAATTGAGCTATTTCCGACGGCAATCAACCGCGCAACAGAAATAACATGTACGCCAACTGGTGATTGAAAAATTGTAAAAAGATTATCTAGTTTTGTGAAGTCATTGAAACATTTAGCGAGTGATACCGTTTTTTTCTGGGCGGAATCTTGAGTCGTGAAGGATTGGATGATGATCTGTGAAATATAGTACCTACTTATCTAGCTAGCTAGTGTTGATGCCTCCCTACTCATATTTAAGCATAGCCTTTTATTTTGTAACAAGGATCATACAAATAGCTACAGCCTTCACAGCTAAGTTGGTAGTAACCCTGCCTTCTGCGCCGTAGGCCGTGGGTTCGATCCCCACCGAGAACAAACATTTGTGTGATGAACATAGATGTTTGTTCTCTGTCTGGGTGTTATATAATATTCTAAGTAGGTATGTATTACAAAAAAAAAGTATATATGTATTATATCAGCTATCTGGTTCCCATATTACAAGCTTTGGCTTAGTTTGGGGCTAGATAGTGCTGTGTGGAAAGTCCACGAATAAAAATAAAAAAAAAAGCGGTAGAAACCAGCCGTAAAGTGGAAGTGGTACCTAGCTAGAGTCACGTAGCTTTAAACGTTTAATATAAAATTCTGCACAAATGAGAAGTACTGTACAGGGGCGAGCTTAATGCTAGGTAGCATTATCTACCAGCAATAATTTCTAGGTAGTGCACATTAGATAAGGGTTTACAATAAAACATTTAAGTAGATGACTAGGTATGAGCAAAAATTAGCTAAATATATAGTTAATAAACAAACATACATAAATGATGATGTGTGAATGTGAATGTCAGTTAGATCAAGTAGCTCAAAACATTTTTATATAACGTAGAGATGTGTGAAATAAAGTAATGGAATCGATTCGCTTAGTTCAAATGTATAATGAGCCCAACCCACCACGTGGCCCCAAACATAGACGAATAGTAGACTTGAAACTATCTCAAGAATGTCGATCATTTATGTTGTATTTATATATTTATTTCATAGCTGCTCTCGCGTCCCGGAGGACCAGCTTTATAGTATGAATGAATGAAAATTCTTTATTGTACACCTTACAAACGAACAAAATATGAAACAAAGCTATTAATAAGTCACAAATGTACAATGCGGTCTTATCGCTAAAAGGCGATCGTAGTGCATCAAATACAGCACAAAGCTGTGCGACCAACGATTTTGTTATCCTAACCAATATTGTCCTTTGTATTTGTCTACGTTACTGTGACACATAATATAATATAATACACATAATAAACATTTTTTGTTTTGCAATAAATTATTTAAATTAGATGATAGATCGATCTTTATCAGTTATCATGGTTCCCATAGTATGCTTAGTGTGGGACTACATCGCGTTGTTTATAATATCCACCAATATTTATTTATTTAATATATCACAGCAATAACGATGAAATAATCTACAGTTTAGTTTCAATATGAGCTGAGAAAAACGTAAATTAAAAATTAAAATAGGGCGTATTAGTTTAATAGGTGCTTTCCAGGCCATGAAGTCGTCGACAAGTCTATAGGAAACAGTTGTGCTATAATAAACCACAGGATCTAAAAATGTCTTCGGATCGTACCTATCTCGCACGACTTACAGCAATCCCGTATCGTCTCGAAGTCAAAACACTTGTAGCGTTTGACGATTTACTGGATTTTAAACGGCTCGGCTTGGATTTGTTTGTATTAAATTTAGGTCTCTATACATGTAGGTATATTGAATTAACTAGCCTTGTCAATAGAGTTGTGTAGTTGATGAAAATAAGTTTCATAAAAATAGTATTTACTGGCATTTTACAGTACACCAGACACAGAACAAAGTCAAAAGTCTTAAAGCTAGGTGAATCTAGGTGCCAATCCCACGCGACTAGCCTAGAAGAACAGGCAAGAAACTTACGACTTGGTATAGTATGAATTTTGTATGATAAAAATTTTGTATGATCCTTGTTACAATATCATATAATAATGAAGCTCTAGTGTGGTGCTGATCGAACTAATTGAACAAACATTTATGATAATTACACAAATTATTGTTCTCGGTGGGGATCGAACCCACAACCTGCAGCGCAGGAATCAGGGAGACTACCAACTGAGCTATGAGGACAGTCAAATATATAGGTACTAAAATATTTTTGTATTATATTACGATATATACCTACTCATCATCATTTTCTTGCCCTTTTTCCACTTCATGTGGAGTCGGTACATTAGTTTATTTTTCTTCAATCTCCGCAGTAGTTTAATGTATAGTAGTCACTTTATATACCTAGTATTAAATTGTTTAGTCATCAAGAAAATCGTGATGCTATGCTCCTGTAGTGAGTTTTCTCAACTACCATTTCAGTTCTACTTTAAGATTAATTTTCTCAAAATCCACAGAACTCTTTTAGTTTCCGAGAATGATCTACAAAACGCAGATATTTAATCAAGATGGCGATTCGGCCGAGCTGTAGATTGAAACAAACAGTTCAAATAATCTTTGCCTCGAATGATATCATAAACACTGTTTGTATATACGGTTTCGCAAACCATTAGCGAGCTATTTATATGATATCACAGAATAAACGGCACTGTGGTACCACTCGGCAATAGATCCGATCCATAGGCCTGGCGCAGTACATTAAAATAATCTCTATTTTTACGCCTAGTCGATATTCACTTTCATCACTATTCACCCGGAAATTTAACTACGAAGAGGATATCGATAGCTTCTAAAATAACGGAGATGAAAACAGAACTTCACGATTTTGATCCCCAGGTACAGTGGGGGATATCCAAAGTCAAAGTCGAAAGATATTAAACTTTATCACAAGGATAACTTTGAAAGGTCTGAACCTAGGTGTCAGTTCCACGCGACCAATCCTAGAAGAACAGGCAACAAACTTACGGCTTGGTTACTGCAGTTACAATACAATTTAATAATGATTTGGTGCCCATATTAGAAATAGGTAGTGGCAATCAAACATCCCTTAGACATCATCCCTTAGACATCATCCCCTAAGCATCATCCCTTAGACAGCTGTTTCACTTTCATTGTATTTTCAATCTTTTTATTTAGGATTAGCTATAGCAGATTGGTTGTTGGAAAGGTTGTGCATTTTTGAGAAAAAAACATCAAATAATAAATCGTTTAGTTATTATTTAGATGAAACGCCATATTTAGTTATAGGTGATGGTTACCACTTATCAGCAGGTGGGCCGTCGAAAAACGTAATGTCGTTTGCATCTGCTTCGTTTGCATTCTTACGTTAAAATAAGAACATCCGCTACTTGTTTTCTTTCGCTGCTACGTTAGATTTTTTGCATGATTTTCTGTGTAGCTACTTTTTGCTATTCAATTAAAAAAACAGAAATCACGGATGCATTACTCACTACTTTTGTAACTAGCAACGCGCACTGGCTTCGCATGAATAGCAAAGCATTAAAGCAGTGTCGGTAATTTGACTTAAAGACCTATGTCCCCGGACGGGGAGCAACCTTAAATATTTATTTTATTCTGTTTTTTAGTATTTGTTGTACAGAAATACATCGTCTGAAAATTTCAACTGTCTAACTGTCACGGTTCATGCGATACAGCCTGGTGACATACGGACAGCGGAGTCTTAGTAAAAGGGTCCCATTTTACCATTTGGGTTCGGAACCCTAAAAAAACGAATACGCGAACACGAATAGATGTGAAGTGTAAAGCAAAAGGGTATCAGCTTGGACATTCCACAAATCATTAAGTGTTTAATGCATCCTGCAATTAGCTTTATTGTTCAAGACATTGAATATGTTTACATGTAGTAAATAACGTTATACAAATTCATCTTATTGTAGATGCATTAGATTCAAGTGTGTCAGGATAAGAGCTATGATTATTATCTAATTTTATTTCAGAAATAACACGCTCTGGCTTCCCGCCAGGATATTAGTTATCTAACGTTACTTCTCAATAACTTTGGTGCAGTGAATACGCTGTAGAAGTACCTTTACGGCAATGTTGTTTAACGTGTACGGCAATGGTATAAATATTTAGTTTCGGTGATATAACACATAATATTATGAAGATGGGGAGTTATAAGTCAAAGCCAAAGTCAAAGGCTATTTATTCAATTGAATCACAAGGATCACTTTGAAACGTCTCTAAGTTAGGTGAATCTAGGTGCCAGTTCAACGCGACCAAGCCTAGTATGTTGTATTGTTTTGTTGTACGGATGCTAGTATTAATAAAAGTTGACCTATTTTCTGTTTTAAACGATAAACATTACTAAACTTATCCAAATTTTGACAGCCTTCGCAGCTCAGTTGGTAGTAGCTCTGCCTTCTGCGCCGTAGGCCGTGGGTTCGATCCCCACCGAGAACAAACATTTGTGTGATGAACATAGATGTTTGTTCTCTGTCTGGGTGTTATATAATATTGTAAGTATATATTTACAAAAAAAAAGTATATAAGTAGTATATCAGCTATCTGGTTCCCATATCACAAGCTTTGGCTTAGTTTGGGGCGAATAGTGCTGTGTGGAAAGTCCACCAATATTTATTTATTTTATTTTAATGTATACTTATCGGAAGCGTCCCTAATACCCCGTTTACACTCAGCTCATGTCCGTGGAAATGTGCAGAGACATGGGAAGGGACTTGGGCAAAATAAACAGGCCACTTCCATGTCCACTCACGTTGCCCGTGTTGGGTGAACACACATTGCCGGCGACGCTGCCGCAGACATAAGGACGGCAACATTTCCGTCCTCTCGAATGGCAGCGCGAATGTCTAAATGTAAACGCAGTATTAGACGCTGGCTGCATAACCACGATGAATGGCAATGCTGATGAGCCCTCAGTTCACGCATCGATTCAACAAGCGCCCGTTAAAAATAATATTCGGAGGGCTGACGGTAACCATATTGACTGATGGCTATACATTTTTTAAGTAAGTAAAATCTAAATCTAACACAGATTGACCTCTTTGAGTAACAGAAAAAAGAAAGAGAGAAAAAATATTTATTATTAACCCTATTTGGGTGGTAAGTAAGAAGGTAGATAGATAGATAGAAAATTCTTTAATGCACAAATAAAATATACTGTACATAGGCGAGCTTAATGGTGGAGCATTATCTACCAGCTAGCCTTTGGGTAATGAGAATACATTTTTGGGTAGTGCACATTAGATGAAGACTAAACAAAGTAAAGATTTAGAAAAAGTACTTAACTAAGTATTTCACAAACAAACAAACTAAATTTAGGTCTTAAATAAACATACTAAAATAATATTAAAATATTTATAATATAGATAGAGTAGAGGTAGAGCAGAAATATAAAATTGAGCATAAAAAGAAACATAAGATAAACACTTACCCTTCTTATTCATATTCCCTAACACGTTATAGCGGCTCTATAAAGTATTCGTGTCACTGTCACTTTCATCGAAATAAACAGAGATAGCAACAGACTTGGCGAGCATTTAAGCTAGTGGAGCGCTCAGCGACCAATATGAATAAAGGCCTAAAACTGCACTGTGTGGTACGTAAAATAGTCAGTGACTACAAAGTCAAGCTACTAGAAACCTTACTAGTACCTAACAGGTTTTTCATTGTCACTGTGGTGTTAGTGGTATTTGTGGTGGTGTGGTGGCAATATAAAATTTAAATTAATAAAACCTAAATAACGTAGTAACTATATTTATTCTGTTCCTAGTCTATAACGTTTATAATATCTATCCATCCATATCGTTGTTTTTACGACAAACCTGTTGAAACCGACACGTTTGAAGTCACGTTATGACGTAAACGATGACGTCACACGCTTTTACGACGTCGTAAAGAGTGGACAGTGGCTCGCGCAGAATCTAATTTATGTGCCTATTGTTATTTCGGGATACCTAATTAGTAGATGAGACAGGAATAATAAAAACCTTGAACATTGTCGGACACCGAAACGGATTTCAAGACGATTTTGATATACTAACACAGTTAAGAGTAGTAGAGTAGAGCTCTTTGTGTGTGGCTCGTCCGGGGAAGTACTACCACCATGCTTATATCTACCGCCAAGCAGTGTTGCTGTGTTGCGGTTGGAAGGGTGTGGTGGCCGGATAACATCAAGCACATACCCGGATAATTACAGGCACATGGGGCTTAATGCCGCATGGCAGTGCATCGTAGGGTACGTTCCTATCGTGCGTGACTTACGAGGCCTTGCTTTGCTATAGGTGATGGTTACCAATGAACACCAGGTGAGCCATCCGCTTGTTCCATTAGTAAGTAGAATAAAAAAACAAAAAAAGAGAGGTGGAAGGCTAAAATTATTTTTAGTACATCGATTTGCCGACAACCAGGACCAGTCGTTAAGTGATTCTGCCAGATTTCTTTAATCAACAAGTATCGAATAATTTTACTGCGATTGCTTTCGCTATTGTTTGTCCCTAGGTTGTGCATGAAATTGTGTGTGCCACAGAATCGAACTTCAGTCCCTATCAGTCCTCTCTTGAAATCCTTCGCAGCACCATAAGTCAGAATGTGGTACTACGAATGAGCACGCGCATGGTATCCGGAAATAAGGCGCGTTACGCACGAGCAGACGCGGCTGACTCGGCCGTGTATACAGATCAACTAATTAAGGAGAGATTTAACTCCTCAATTAATTGATCTATATGTACATGGTTCAAGCATTATTGCTAGAAGTTCCTGTCGCCGTTTTGGCTGGTTCTATGTGGAAGGGCCATTGACATTGTGGCTAAATTAGGTGCATGTATTTCTAGTCTTTCTGGAGCAAGACACAACATTTCATTTAACTTTATGTACATCTTTTGACAATGAAAATGTTCTTAGACTATACATACATAGGGTAATAATAAATTTTGTATAATCGAACAAATTAAAATTTTGCTGCTGTTAATTAATTAAAAACTGTAAATATTACCAAGTTAAATTATGAAAAAAAAAGTTAAATTATGTTAAATTATGTTGGCAAATATTTATAATTATATTTTATTTACAGTAATACATTTACATATTATAAAGCGCAGAAACCTACATAAATATTGCCTTGCCGTCAATGACAATGAGAAAATCATAAACATCACTCAAACATACGAGTCATTATCGTTTTAATCATAAAACATCGAGGTTTTCCAAGATTTACAATGATACTTGTCAAAGTATTACGTACTCACTGACTCAGGTATTATTAGTTTGAAGCGTAGCGTGTGCTGTCTTTTGAATTTGATTGCCTCTACCTATTTCTGTTATGCCTACGCCTCACTGACTTTGGCTACCCCTTAGACTTCCTCAAAGACTATTGACTACCAAACTTGTACCGAGTACCAACCTTGGTACTAAAAAGATCTGAGGGATATCTACCGTCTGGGGATCAAAGTACTTAGATCCCCACTTTGGTAGATATCTGTTTCTGTTTTTTTTTTTCTATAAACGAGAAAATCATTAGCAGTTAGATGAAGCCCTATCAAACAAACTAAAACTGTCATCAACTATAATGAACGATTACTTAAATGTTTAAAATATCTTTGATGCATTTAATAACCTTGTTTTCTAATAGAAACCCAACTCGCATGGAGAAGGCCAAGGCAGTTCCATCCGTCATACGTAATTTTTATAAAGATTAGTGAATCTGTCTTTACAACCGAAACAATAAATTAAATTAATATGATAGCAGTCGCTTTAACAGTGCCACCTGTCCACGGCCGATTTCTAATGTTATTTACATTTAATTTGCGTCATATTCTATCTTCCTACTATTATTTATGCCTAAATTTATTTACTTAAGGTGCTGAAAATAATTTAAACAATAAAAGAGGTGAACGTATTTTTTTGTAATAAAGCGTAGAGGGTCTACGCCGCCTGGCAGCCGTAGCGATTGCGTAGAGCTCTCGGTTTGAGCTTCTACGAGATAGATGCATAAAAATAAATAAATATTAAAAATAAATAAAATGAATATTGGCGGACTTACCACATAACACTATCTAGCCCCAAACTAAGCAAAGCTTGTGACATTGGAACCAGATAGCTGATATAATACATATATACTTTTTTTTTGTAAATATATACGTACTTATAATTTTATATAACACCCAGACAGAGAACAAACCTCTATGTTCATCTCATAAATGATTGTTCTCGGTGGGGATCGAACCCACGGCCTACGGCGCAGAAGGCATAGCTGAGCAGAGCCAACTGAGCTGTGAAAGCTGTCAAAATATTCACAAACCCTTTACACTGGGCGATCTAGTTGTAATTTAAACAAAGCTTGTGTAATATGGGAATCAGTTAGCTGATTGATTGACTAATTTGTAACTGAGTATGGGCAGAAAAATGTCTATAACGAGAAGAATGCTAGGTATAAATGTGGATGAATATAGGAGTGGAGGTAAGTCTAAGAAAATATGAATGGACTGTGTGAAAGATGACATGAGTAAGAAAGGAGTGACTACTAAGGTGGCGGCTGATATAGGAGAGTGGAGAGAAAGAACCTATGGTGCCGACCTCACATGTAATGGGTTAGGGGCAAGAGAATAATGACCTGCTAACACCCAAACTCTGAACAAATGTCACGCAAATGTTTACCCCTGTTGTGGAATCGAACCCACAAACAACAGCGAAGAAGGCAGCGTTAATACCAATTGAGCTGTGAGGCCTGACATTTTGAAATAGGTGCAAAACAGTCAAACGTAGGTTTGAAATTATATATTCAACAGCGAAAAATATACGTTGAAAAAAAAGTGGAATGTTTTGAAAACATTTCACTCAAATCAAATTACTTCTATTACTAATTTAATTAGTCGTTTGCATGATATACGCGGACACATCAAACAGTGGTCATTACACGCTGTCAGATGAAAGATGTTCAATGCGGGCCAAAAGTGGCCCTAATTGGACAATGACGTGGATGGAACGGGGTGGGTGGGACTGGACCAATAGTGAGACGGGGTGGTGTCAACTGGAAAAACGCGGCAGTTCGTCGAGGGAATATCTAACGTGCCTGGGGAAGTGTGGAAGTGGGGAAGACTTTTTCTGTTTTTGCATACGTAGAATACCTTGAATACCGAACACACGACACCAACGAAGAGAAATGCAGTTGTTATGATAAAGGTAACCGATCAACATCAGATCAGGGTCCGTAGCTTGTTTTGTCTATGTTTTCTGAAATACAAAAGAAAAGACACTCAGCTGATCAGATGGGTCTGTTGCTTGTTTTGTCTATTCTTTCTGTAACAAAAAAGAAAAGATACTCAGCTGACAGCTGACAGCTGACAACATGATCTGCTGCCTGTCCACGTGTCCGCCGCATAGCGATAGCGGACTCACATCGATGAACTGTATCATATTTCTTTTGTCTGTGATTTATCTGTGCCAAGAGGTATAGTGTGGTATATGTAGAGCGCGCAGGACAGGTAGTACCCGGCATGGAAGTTGAGTGCGCGCATACGGGAACGAGAAGATTACATTACTTATAGGATACACATTCCCAGACCGCCTTTGTCGTCAAATCTATGACGTAAAAGCAAGTAGTGACGACAGCAACAGCTGTGCGATTGAAGACAACGAGCAATCAGTCTCTTAATCTAAAAAAAAAACTGTTTTATATATCGATACTAGCGCCATTAGTAAAAATAATAGTAAAGTTTCAGAAGCGTCGTCGATAGATTGGTGTCAGGGGTGGAGAACCTTATTGAAACAAAGTGACATTCATAAAAAATGGTGGACATTCCACACAGCACTATCTCGCCCCAAACTATGCCAAAGCTTGTAATATGTAATATGGGAACCCGATAGCTGATATACCTACTACTTATTTTTTTGTAAATACATACTTATAATATTATACCATATATAATATAATATGATGCCATACACGTCAAATAATTTCAACCAAAACATAATAAAATTTATAATTATTATAATAATTTCAACGGACATTCCAACTGGTGACCCACGGGCCGCAGCGGCCCGGAGGGTTAATTTGCCATGTAATCTGACCGAATCGGGCGGAGCAGCGGATAGTTTAAACTAAAAATGCAAACATTTTTGATCCGTGGTGTGTCCAAAATATTGCCATCAATGACACACCGTGCCATTGGTTCGCCATCCCTGCTATAGATGATACATAATTCGTACATACGTTATTTCGAGCGTCGACATCATGCGACGTCACGACGTCTCGCTGCCCGAGGGGCGAGGCATTCAGGAAATATTTTAATCCCGATTGACTCGAATATTAGCCAGAACCATTCACTTAGCATACATATAACATCATATACTTTATTATACCTAATAACCTATAACGCCCATTCCTCCCCATTCCTCCCCCCATCTGATGGGAAATGAATTAAATAATATATTTTTTATTTTTTTATAGTAAAAAACAAGAAATTTTACAATTACAGACAAAGATACATTGGACAACCAAGCGGGACACGATAAAAAAAAACGGACTACCCCCTCTAGACATCAAGAATCAAAAAATCTGGAGAATCCAGATGATGGTGAGAATGGGGATAAATAGTTATCGAACGAGATATGACGTCATCTCCACCATGAGATAATCTCGCTCGAAGTGAGCATAAGGCCCCAGAGGGAATATCCACCATGCCTGGGAATCAAAGTCGTGAAGCTGTTTCAGTTTTTAAATAATAATAACAATTTGAAACAAGAAATATGGCTAATAAATCCCGCGCACCCACCCATCCCATCATAGTTACCTACGTTAGTTTGTGTTAGGTAAGGTTAGGAAGGATGGGAAGGCTACCTATGCAACGCTGATTTTCAGCTGAATCATACAGGTGACGAGGCACGTCAGAAGTACTATTCTGACAACAACACTCACCCAAGTGACTGCTGAATCCGCGGTGAGTTTTTAATTTGGCATTCTGTAATACATTCACCCATCTCTAGCGCCACCCGCGTGAGTGTCTTGGCGGTGAAAATGCCAACGTGAGTGAGGCAAAGCTCGTGATCGAAATGAGCGCAGAAGTCAAACTCAAATTCAAAAGGTATTTATTCAATAAAATAACAAGGATCACTTTGAAACGTCTTAAAGCTAGGTGACTCTAGGTGCCAGTTCCACGCGACCAAAGCCTAGAAGAACAGGCAACAAACTTACGGCTTGGTATGGCATTGGCTTTTGTATGATCCTTGTTACAATGTACATATTATATACTAGCGGCCTATCCCAGCTTCGCATGGGTGGATACAATTTTTGTAACATTTTAGGATAAACTTAGACCGTAGGTTCGAGTCTCGCGTCTACTTTTTTCATACATTTGCACGCCTTTCTCCCTGAGTGAGTGAGAACGCGCCCCGCGCGTTTCATAATATTTTTAAAGCGAACTAATATTTTTAAATTCGTAATATCTTTTGAATGGAATGTCCGATTTCAATAATTTAATTCAAATAGTAATCTACAGGTATTGAAACAATCTTGAATATAAAATTATTTATTTAGATAAGGATTAACACCAAGGTACAAATAAAGAGCCTTTTCTAGCGGCGGCATTTCAATTAAATTTTTATAATAAAACAACACTTATTGTGACATAACTATAATAGTTAGACATATGCTCTCGCGACATTTTTTGTAGATGATGACGTGTTCTGCAAAGTCGTAGTATATTATTTTGTTCTATCATCAATAGTTTTCGCAGCGCACGCGATGTAAGGATAATTTTTTCCTTTTCGTGTCACTAATTTCTTTCGAAACAGTGTGGTGAAAGGATTTTAAGTGCGCCTCAAAAGGCTCCTTTCGAGCACTTGACACATGTTACAGAACTTTTAGGTTCTACGACATGCCGGTTTCGTCACGATGTTTTCCTTCACCGTTTGAGAGTACTGTACTGTAGCTGTCCGTTGTGTATTTTGTGTGTATGTCTTATAAATGTATTTTCTTTCTGTCTTTCAAATTGTTCCGTTTATCTATAGAAGCACCGTGAAAGAAGTCCGCGGCAGATCTAATGAGATCTTTTTTCCTCTTCCATTAAACGGCACTTAAGGAAAATCTGATTCCCTTTAGGTTCCGTTCTTATTGGATATAGAAGTTCCATGGCGGAACTTGCGAGATTTTTTTTCCCAATACTTCCATCAACGGTACGCATGAGGATTCCCAATAGGTTCTTCCTGGAAATAAAATATATGGGAGAGGCCTGTAGATAGATAGATAGATAGAAAATTCTTTATTGTAAAATATACTGTACATAGGCGAGCTTAATGCTGGATAGCATTATCTACCAGCTAACTTTTGGGTAATGAGAAAACATTTTTGGGTAGTGCACATTAGATGAAGGCCTATACTAAACAAAGCAAAGAATTAGAAATGCCTATGGGCATTGCATTGGACTTTTTCCATTGGATTCTTTAGGCTGATTAAAGTTATAAATATTTATGATTTTTTATATTTTTTTGGAATGAATTACGTTCGTTTATACTTTGCTCTTCCCTGATTTTATTGTCTAACTTAAATGGATACCGCAAATTCATTGTATTTATAAGATTATTCCTTCCTGCTTATACCCAAATGAATAGGGTAAACATAATAATGATCTTTCCTTTCCTCCCTATCGTTCCCTTATCGTCATCCACTGGTCTAAATCCATTGTACTATTGGATTCGAACCCACAGCTTTAAGATCATAAGGCGGGTTCACACTGAATCACCGGTGCTCGAAGAAACTATAATAAAAACAGCTGACATTGACATTGATGAGTCGTATTCATCTGTCGTCTGCCATGGAGACATCTTAGTCCAATTTCATAGGAAGGCTGACTTTATCATTATTTTAATAACATTGCTCTTTCACATTTGAGACGCGAGAGTCTCTTTGAGATCATTCTGACTAAAGATTTTAAAGCCATTGTCGAATAGAGTTCAAATCCACGACCTTCCTCTTGTTATTACGTTAAAAGTAAGAACTAGTGGCGAAATGGGCTACCACTTCGGTGACAAATTGGGGATCGAACCTATAACCTAAGGCACAGAAGGCAGGACTATAGCTACCGACTGAGCCGTGGGGCCTGTTTATAATTTTTGTTCGGATGGCTCTCTAGAGCTTCTTCTTCTTGACGGATTTTAAGTGCGCCCCAAAGAGGCCCTTTCGATCACTTTAGACATGTTTTATAACTAAAATCAAAAGATTTTTTGTGTTATTTGTATTGTCTAAAGAATAATAAGGCTCCATTTATACTTAAACAAGCATCGTGTTGGATTAACTACTTCCGATTCGTTTGATAACATCATTGAGGTAACCTAAAAAGTATTTCCATGAAAACCGTGTAGCACTTACAGGAAACTATCAAAATTAAATGAGAACAAGACTGAAAAATTCCTACTTTTCACGCTCGAATTGTGTAACAAATTTCTACTGTCACCCAAATGCCGCATTCTAATCCGACACATAAATAAACCGAATCGTTTTTACGTTTCAGATCGCGCTGTGATACCGTCGCACGCGCTCGCGTCTGCTATTGGTGCATGCCGGTGCTGGTGACTGGTGCGATTGCGCGGTGGCTGGATGCGACCCACCGTTCATTCATGCTACTGCGGCACGGTGCTGGTACTGGTGATGTTGGTGGTTGAGTGCTGGGACTGAAGACTTTGAGCAGGTGAATATGACATACAATAAAATATTTTTTTCGTACTACTTGATGATGGTACAAACAGATGTCTCATCTGATGTCGAGAGCACTGGTGGTCTAGAGTTTTTGCCCTGCCTTCCGATCCTAAGGTCGTGGGTTCGAAACCGGTCGTGCACCAATGAGTTTTTCTGTTTAAAAATATATGTGCACAACGCCAGTACTCTCAAACGGTGAAGGAAAACATCGTGAGGAAACAGGCATGCCATAGAACCTAAAAAGCTCTATAACATGTGTCAAGTGCTTGAAAGGAGGCTCCTTTGGCGCACTTAAAATCCCTGCACCACACTGAAAGAAAGAATTGACACGACAAGAGAGAGATTTGATGTCAAATAAGTAACCATTATCTATGCAAGCAAGTTGTGACTTGCTTGGTGTTGCTGCTTCGCAGTAGAAATAGGGATGGTGGCAGAGTACTTCCCCGGACTAGCCCATACAAAAACCTCCACCACTTCTAGTTACAATACACTACACCTAGTCCTGACTCTACACTAGGATTCTTTGTGTCATAGATATCAGGAACTACGGGTAGGTACCATGGAATATCCAGACTTGGCACAAATAATTACAGAAATGCCAACACGCTACCAACAATACACTTATGCAGTGTCGGACTTACATATTTGTTGCCAGTAGGCTATTCATGCCCCACTACTGACCTCTTCGATACCCAGTTTGCATACATATTTATAAAAAAAAATGCAACGATTTGTAGACTATCTTCCTCATTACAATAGCCTTTTCCCGTTATTAGTATGATTGTGTTGTGAACTAGGGGATCGATATGTCATTTCTTTTTCCAAAAGCTCAATCTTACATGTAGAAAGTACATTATTGAGCTTTTATTAGCTTAGAAATATACCCAAAATCAAGATATAGATAAACATGTAAAAAAAAAAAGCTTAATTTGCCCGTACCTATAATCTGCCGCCCTAGGCTCCAGCCTACTCAGCCTGCTGTAAATCCTCCACTGCATACAAGTAACGAGTATTTATATCACTTCTTCGTAGCATACCTTGCTTGGTCATTCCCAGATTAACTAAGTTATGAAACTTTGCTATATGAATGCACATGAGACTTAACACAATTACTTAAGTGTGAATACATAGGGCACGTCTTTGTTAGACATGTACTGATAAGTGATAAAGCAGTTTCTATAGGAAGATGTGCTTGATTCGTCTAATTCGTCAATAAACTATGTTATGATTTATTTCTGTTAATTAATTAGTATTTGATACTTTACAATGTTAGTTTAACGTTTTTTGTTTCTTTTTCCAGTTCAAAAGCTACGGGATACCATGACAAGAACAGAGAGTGCAGTGTAGTGAGTGACATGTGAAGTGCCAGTGCGTCAGCTCAGTGAGTGAGTGAGCTCAGTGAGCGAGTGAGTGAGACAGTGATGCAGTGAGCTGGAAACATGGGAATACAGGTGGAGAATACAGTGGATTACAATAGTAGTGCATGTAAGTAACATACACCATTTTACAAGTCAGTTTTTACAATTTTTATTATAAAAAGATCCCAAAGACAATATCCCAAAGACGGAAAATGCTTATTTATTTCTTTCTTTGTATTTGGAAAACAAACAGAATACATTTTTTTATCTATTTATTATTTATTGGAGAACTAATAGCTTTTTAATTTACAAACTAGACACTCTCTTAAAAGACTATATGCTTGTTACATAATCCCAATCACTAGTATAAGGTGACTCTCAAGTATAGACTCTATACTTGAGAGTCACCTTATACTTGTCTCTGTCACGCTTATGTCAACTAAAAAAGAAAGCGACAGATTTATCGACCATTTTATCTAGTTGTACCTTCTATAACTATTATAAATTTAGAAAATTCATAATAGTTGTTAAAATTCCGTTCTTACTCATACCATGTACAAGATTATATTATAAAATAAATACCTAATTTATTAAAACTCTTCAATAATAAAACACGTTAAAAAACATGTCTCAAAACGAATTTCCGTGCAGATTGAGAGATATGACAGCTACATGAGCAATGTCTTCTCATGATTAAGCTGTAGTTGCCACGAGCTGATGATACGTGAATGGTTGACACAGACACACCCGGAATTTTATGAAGCACACTCGCCGGTCGGAGGAAATGTTATTTTTTTAAATCAGCCGAAAAACTGAGAATTCATTTTGCACCTCATCCTCATGCCTAGTAAGTCGACATTCTGGCATACTTAAAAAAATTACATAAATCTGACATGAGAAATTATGCTGAGTTGAGCAAAATAACTAGGGCACAAGCAACTGTATTACTTACATGCATTTACTATTCCCGTTTTTTTTAAAGTAATTGTCGAAAAGAAGTATAATGTTTCAATACTCTCTCCAAAATATTGTTATTAGTAATGTTTTTTGTTATGCCAAACATACAAATTTTTGGTAATACTAAATCGAGAGGCTATGTTAGAAGTGCCACAGCAATGGCCGAGAACTGTATAGTCATCGATTATGCTTACTTTATTTTCTCAATAAATTAAAAACAAAATCGCAAAAGTCAGGTTACTGTCACAATTTTCCGGTTTCAATTTATAACCGGCAAATGACCCGTAAAATTAAATTATATTTCCAAGAAACGCATGTTTTATTTGTTTAGTTGTATTACATATTATGATTCGTATTTATTTTCTTGTTGTTTAAAGCATTGCATTTTTTTTTATCAATTTTCCATCCTTCAGTTTCAATCTCAAGTAAGTGATGATGAAGCCAAGGTTCTTTAAGCATTTTTTATTTAAATGTTTAAACAGCGTCGGTTACGCGTGATGAGTCTGGCTTTGCAGACGTTTTCGGGCTACTGTAACCGCTTTCCATCAGGTGGGCCGTAGCTTGATTGACTATATCAAAAAGTGAATGCTGCCAGCATAAGAACTAGCATGAAACAACTTCACCAAAAAGTCCGACTGAGAAGTGGTGAATATTTGTGACAGCAGAGATTATTTTTAAACATTCATCAATTTGAAGGCATTTTGTCTCAAATAGGGAAGTAGGTAATAGGTAGGTAGTATGTTGGGATAGGTAAGTATTTATACATTTATTTTTTCGGCAGTTTTAACAAAATTAGCTAATAAGTCTCTTGAAAATAAAAAAAACTAACTACACTACATTCTAGAGGTATATTGAACCTCAAATAAGATTTCTTTAGACGTGTTTTTTTATCTGTTTTAGTTATTTTTTATGATAGAATGTAACACTGTTTGTTTTCCGAATAAAATAATAGAAATATTAGTAGGTATGTTGTCTGTGTGTACCTACCTACTCTTGGCTTCAGGAAATTATCTGCCATCCTTGTCCTTTAAACAGTTCTGTTTCAGAAATTCCGATTCTAAATATAATTTAGTGTAAGTTCAATGTCGTGTGGCCTAGAGCGTGCGACTGTAACGGTGAAAGATTAGCGTCCATTTTGAATTTGGAATGGCGACACACTTATCCAAGGTGCAGGGTCCACTAAAGCTACAATTTTTGAATGCTCACACAGGTAATTGATAAGTTGACAATCCTTGTTTATGGAGCAATGCGTCTCACGATTCATTCGCGAGTCATCGCAATTGCATCACGTCATTTAAAAAAAAACTTTAGTGGACAGTGTGCCTAGGTGACGACGGCGCCGGCGCACGATTTCACACTCCCGTGTTTGAAGACACAAACAAACGTCAAAATCCGCTAGATCCACAGAACGTTATGACAGCCGTCTTGGAATATCGCAATAAGAAGTTTAGACAAATGACCCAGAAAGTTGATGGTTGGTACCCATCACTGGAAAATGTCTACCCTTGACATAATTTACAGCTTCGAAGAATGAAGCAGGAAAAAATGGGCAAGACAACAACAAACATGCGCAAAACTTGTTACCAATAACAGGAAACTGACGTACATAATACAAACATTCTTTGAGAAGAAAGGAATTAGAAGATGTCTTAGTCTTAGAGACCCGAAAAATTCAACAATGGAGGCTAAACAAAGCACAGTCATATTTTACGAGTATAATCATCATAATTCTAAAACCTGGTATTATAATTTGTATCACTGACTCACTGATACACCAAGCAGGTCGGTCGGTAAGCCCTGTATCTCCCGGATTTCCCACCTGAACCCGCCAAGTCGTACCTACCTACGGCTGACATTGACAGACCAGAAGCTTGACACATACGACCAGTGTGTGTTGCCAGTGATGACGTATAGAACTGAGACGTGGTCGCTTACTATTGGCCTCATCAACAAGCTCAAAGTCGCTCAACGGGCTATGGAGTTTCACTACGGGATAGAATCAGAAATGAGGAAATCCGTAGGAGAACCAAGGTAGCCGACATAGCTCACAGAATCAGCAAGTTGAAGTAGCAATGGGCAGGTCATATAGCTCGAAGGGCTGATAACCGTTGGAGAATAAAGGTTCTCGAATGGTGACAACGAACAGGAAAACGAAGTGTGGGACGCCCTCCTAGCCGATGGACTGACGACATTGTCAGGATCGCGGGAAGTCGGTGGATGGAAAGGGCTCGGAATCGTTCTTCCTGGAAATGTATAGGGGAGGCCTATTTATTTATTTGTTGAAGGAAGACTAATAGCAGTAAATACATATAAATCAAGAGTATATAAAAAACAAAAGGCTAATAATAAGTCTCCACATATAGATACAAAATATAAAACACTTATTGAGCACAAAAGAAACAGGTACCTACAAGCTACAACAAGATAAATAAAAAAGAAATAGTTGAGAAAAGTTATTGAAGTAAATGTTATGAAACAAATACAAACAAGTACAAAAAAAAGAAATAAATCTAACCAGCCGAAGAATTTGGAACTCATCGTCCACTCCTATGTACAGCAGTGGACTTCTTTAGGCTGATGATGATGATGATGATGGTCATAAAGCTTGACACTGACGGTTACCTAACAACTTGAGTAGGAACATGAGATAAGGTATTTGTCTGCTAAATAGATACAAGCACTACAGTAATTACCCAGCTATTATTATTTGAACTTTTCTCATTCACATGCCAGGATTTTTCATTTCCACAACGTGACGTAACGTATCTACTACGACGAAAGGAACCGGTCTTGTTAACCTCATGCGTTATTTTTTCTAATGATAGTAGAAAGACACTTTTTTTTAATTTAAACGAACGGACAACACTGGTATTCCGGTAATGATCACTGAGCAAATCAAAGCAGAAATATCAAAGACGGAGGAACGAGACAGAAACAATAATTGGATCAGCGAAGATAAATCACCTTGTCTCAATTATTCTAACAAGTATTCATTTGCGGGAATACTCGAGTGATGGCCAAGGGGACAACGACCTTTACCGGTTTGAATATTAAATTTTCTTTCTCTAGTCACATAAAAAATATTGTTTTTAAAGCTACTTATTATACTTTTTGGTTAGATTGATTTAATCACACTTATTTTTATTTTAAACGCATACAATTGTTTTTAATAATAATAAATATTTTCGTTTAAATAAGTTTTTGGCACTTTAGATCTTTTGAAAACGTAAAAAAAAAACTATGTTTATCAGATTTACTCAAGCCCAATTTGTACTTGATATTGTTGGCAAGAAACCATTTGTATTGTTGCCTCCAACAATACAATTCAATATCCATATTGGAATCGTAAAAATTAGGACGCGTGAGACAATGCGCCTGCGCATGCCAAAACTGCGATTGTTAAATTTGAATTTAGAACAAACTTATGTTTGACTCACGACGTCCCTTACCTACAGACTCGTCTCTTTTGCTTTTTTTAAATAGAAGCAAATTGGGATTATTCACGACAGGGATCATGTTTTTTTTTATAATGTTTATTTTTAGCTAAACAAAGTTTAGAATGGTTAACATGCTTATTATAAATAAAAACCATTCATTACTTATTTTGCTTAATACCATACTGTAACTAATTCACAGAGTTATCTTATTAGACCTATGATAACTCTGTGAATTAAATACATGAGTTTTTTCCTTTGGGTAGGAGTATTTCTTGGTTTTTTCAGACAGACTGTCGTCTGTGAAAATTCATGGTTCACTAGCGATAAGCTTATATAGGTGAACGACTTTAGTCAAACAACATAAAAGAAAAGTATAACCTACCTCAGTTTTTTACCTCAGCAACATCAGTTTCCTGTCAGACAATCGATTAATAGAACAATCAATGCTGTCTTCTTGCTTGTGGCGCAAGCATCGACATTGAAAAGGGTAGACAAACCTGTTAGGGTTGTTCGTTTTTTTTTTTAACGTATTTCTTTATGCTCCTCCTTCGCTGCTGCATTTCCATCGCTGTCGCTACTCGCTACTGCATATCAGCCCACTGCAATTTAACTCCTTTAAAATCAAATAAAACCCGAAGCATTTGATATAATTTAAAATAGTTTACCTAAAATCTGCTGATTCCATAGAATATTATTTTAGACATGCTGTCAAGCTGATAGCATCTCGGTTTCAAATTAGCCTTACAAGCGCGGTACAGGGTTGGGTTTATTTATACGTAAGTCACCAAAATAAAACAAGCCTTCAGTGCAAAAATAACAGCAGCAATAATAAACGTGTATTATTAAACACAATTATTTTATCATTGCCAAAGACAAACAACGCCATCTACTGTTCATTTATCGAACCACGTGCTTGCATGTTTATGATTCAAACCTGTCGGGAAAGCGCGAGTCGACGCTATGAGTTTTCCTAGTTCGCCGGGTCCCCGCTAGATGGCAGTACCTGCACGTTAGACGCAGCGCTCCCGAATAATTTTGTTTATGTTATGTCGTTGGTTTATTTTTAAAACTGAGCGTTTTATAAGTGGCCTAGGAAGTACCTACGGCCGTGCAAAATGTGCCGAATGAACGCGCTGCAATCTCGACGTTTCTCTACGAATACTCTACGCTACATTTTTTATCGATGGCAATGAAATGTTTTTATATTGTTTTGATCTTCGCTCTAGGATAGTTCCCAGTAACTAGATCATTGGAGCGGAGCGGCTGTTGGGAATTTATGTAATATCGAATGGAATGAGAGCATCGGAGAAAGTGTACGATCACATACGCAGGGCGCTTCATCGTGAAGTTTGAACTTAAAATATGTCTAGAAGACCGAAGTTAATAAATACCCTGTAGGTGAAATGACTTTCTCATCATCGGAACCAATCCTAAACTACCATAATCTGAAAAACATCTATATTAAATTAAAGTGGATATACATACCTACGTGATCAATTTAATATAACAGACGAAAAAGAATAAAATAAAATATATTTTTAAACATGAAATTACACCTACCACACCGATCACAATAGGTCAAGGTCATCGTTTTGATTTGAGCCAAGAAATTGAGTCAATTCGTTACAATCTACCTAGCTAGGTACTGAAGAAACAGAGGCAGTGACTTCGAGGTTTATCAATTGTTAACGTTCTTACTGAAGAATTCATCACTGTCAATTTGTAAACAGTTCCTCTTGAAAGAGGACGCAAAACCAGTTTAGTTGACAACCTGAAACATTCGGGCGGAAATTTTCATGTCCGAACCGCGGAAGGGTGCATCGTGACATGTCCGATAATAATCGACGAATCGAGTCGGTTATCGAACGCATAGGCAGCTGCATCCACCTCGGGCCCTGACCGTCGCGGCGGCGGCGGGCGCAGCCGTGGGGCGGCGCGGCGCGGGTGGCGTCCCCGAGGTCGGGGGGCACTGCGCAGGCGCGGCGGCGGCGCGCGCGGCACGTGGGCGGCGGCGGCGGCGGTTTGTTTACGGCGCCCAGTCCCGCGCCCGCGCCGGTCCCGCGAGGAACATGTGCCGACCGATGCGGCCTCGCGAGCTATCCTCTCGACCGGCGCCGTGACCCGCGTCCCCGGCCGCCGCGAGCCCCGAGACATGGAGCGCGGGTGCACCGCGCGCCCCGCCGCCGCCGCCGCCGCCGACATGCGGGCGCCGCGCCGTCTCGCGCGCCCGCGCGAGCGCTGGCTGCTGACGCGCAAGACGTGGCGCTACATGAGCGACGCCGGCCGGCGCCTCGTGCCCGACTCGAACCGCGCCGAGGACGTGCCGCGCCTCGAGGCCTACTTCCAGGAGGTCTGCGCGCGCGAGCCGCGCTTCCTGCTCTGGAGGAAGAGCTCGTACCCGGGCGCGCTGCCGAAGCCGCGCCGCAAGAAGCGAGCGCGCGGCGGCTCCGTGCGCGCGCGCTCGCCGCCGCCGCCCGAGCCGGCGCCGGCGACGCGCCCCGCCGACCTGCTGATCCCGCACACGTCCGGCGGCCGCTTCGACCTCGCGAAGCTGCGGCGCGACTTCTTCACGAGCCCGTCGCCGCCTGCGCGCGCCGCGCCGCCGCCCGCGCCCGAGGACGACGCGGACCTCGTGGACCTGCTGCGGCGGTTCCTGCGGCTCGAGGAGGCGGCGCCGCCGGCCGGCGAGGCGGACGAGCTCGTGGGCGCGCTGCGCGCCTTCCTGCGCAAGCAGGGCGACGTGCGGCCCTCCGACGCGGACACGGAGCCGGCGCGCCGCGCGCTCGCCGACCACCTCGCGCGCCACGGCCGCGTCGCGCACAGCGAGCGCGCCGTGCGCGACCTGCTCGCCGACAAGACTTCGCTGCGGAAGCTCTACCAGGACCTCCGCAAGCCGAAGCCGTACCGCGGGGCGAGGAGCGGCGGCGGCGGCGGATCGAGCGGCGCGAGCGGAGCGCCCGGCGGGTACGGGGCCGGGAGCTACGTGCCCGGCGGCGCGGCGCCCCGGCCGGCGCTCCGCAGCCGGCCCGGCGCGGCGAAGGCGCCCGACGGCGAGCGCCGCGCGCGGTCGCCGCCGCTGTCGCCGCCGCCGCTGATCGAGGTGCAGCACGAGTCGTTCGAGGAGAAGCACTCGGACAGCGGCACGCAGACGGCGCCGCTGAGCGAGGAGGCGCTGGCGGGCCTCGAGCGCGCGTACCGCGAGCGGCTCGAGGCGGCACAGGCGCCGACGTCGCCGACGTCCCCGCCGGCGGAGCGCAAGGCGGGCGGCGCGCGCCGCCGCTCGAGCGTCGACCACGACGACGTGCGGCAGTCGGTGACCGATCACGTGATGCGCTACCTGCGCATGGCGCGCAAGAAAAGCGTCGACACGGACAAGGACCGCTTCAAGCGGATCAACTACGACAAGAACCTGCGGAACATAAAGCCGCGCACGCCGGGCGACTTCGACGACGATGCGTACACGAAGGGCTGTCAGACGGACGACGATTGGATTCTGACGTACCGGGAGCTGCGGGCGGGCTCGGCCGCCACGACGCCGACGTCGCCGACGCAGGGCGGGTCCTTCCTGTCGTCGCTGGTGGCGCGCGGCGCGGGGGCGGTGACGTGCAATGTGTCCGCAGGTGGCATGCAGAAGTCGCGCTCGTCCTCCAGCGTGGTGCAGAGCGTCAGCAAGCGGCTGTGGCGCACGCGCAGCCGCTCCTCGAGCCGCGCCGCCGCCAACTGGACGCCTCAGGTCAGTGTACTCTGTGTGCTTTGATCGCCTATACTCATGCCTTAGTATTGTGCATCGCATGCCCCTAGAACCTTAGTCCTGATTTTCGAGACGTTCTTTGATTTAACGAAAGGTCTGTTTAGATGTCGAAGGCAACGCGTTAGGTCGCGGATCGTGTAGTGTGCCGATCTAAGTGCAGGCTGTGCATGTTCACATTTCAGTCCTGACCTTCAGTTTTCATTCATAGCCGTACAAATAAATAAACCGAGCGGCTCAGAGCTGCATACCTCATTAATTTCCATACAAATTATCCAATAATTCGTGAAAACACATAAATCGCCTCCTAACAGTTCCCCGACTGAGATCTGTCGATGACTCCTTTAGCTGCATGAATGATATGCAACGTAAAATAAACACTAGGTGCGACTGATAAGATACATTTTCGAGTGGCTGGAACGCACTTTCGTTTTAAGTGCTTAGACACGCCCATTTCGTGAGGTAATGAAGTGACGAATGTGTTGTTGGAGCGTATTATGCCTACTAATTATTATAATGTGGCTTTTGTCTAGCACCGTCCTAGACGTTGCTGTCTAGTAGCGCCTTTCATATTTTTTCTAACGCATCACATGCTTGTAATCTGCTTGGGCTACCACTAGCTTAGTCATGCTCTCCTGGTACAATTTCTTCAAATAATTCACATCCCTTTAAATTACGCACGGTGTAAAAAGACTCAAAACCATTTTATTATTATTCGTAGGCTTACGTAGGGTCAGTTGCATGAACCTTCATGTTTAGGTAGAGGTTTTTTTACCCTCTCTAAAGGGTGCAACTGTGATTAGTAACCCAAATATACTCTTGATGAGATGAAAATGCAGATTGTACACAATCATACAAGCTACGGAAAATTATTAAAAAAAGTATATCAGGAACTCTGGACCACGTTCTCTTATTATGTTATCAACACATGCTACTATACAATATCAGAGAGAGTAGGCGGTGTGTTGAGAAAAGGCACGCTTCATAATCTGTGATTCACTTTGTAGTGGATTGCGGGACTACCACAAAATTACTGCCTCGTTCAAGACGTGAACTTTTTGAGAAAGAATATTAAAGAATATTTTGGGAATTAAAGAAAAATGATTTTGTCAGCCCTCCCAGCTTAGTTGGTAGTAGCTCTGCCTTCTACGCTGTAGGCCGTGGGTTCAATCCCCACCGAGAACAAATATTTGCGTGATGAACCTTTGTTAAAAAAAAAAATTGTTTTAGTCAGTTTAGCATTTAGTTTTGGATCGTAATTTGAGGTTTAGCAATTTTTAGTATTTAAAACTTTGTCGTAGAGGGCGTAGCATTTCGTAGCACTACAGCTACGAGATAATGTTTCAAATCTATCTTGAAACAAAATTGACAAATTACTCTTCTTCTTCTCTCAATTTATGGCTCCTGTTCGTCATTCGACAGACAATCTTGCCAGTGTTAAGTGATTTGTATTGATTAAATACTTTTTAGTCTAGTCAGTCCATAGTCAAGTCGGCCGTCATTTGTTTTGAAGAAAATGGTGGCGGTTTTCTTCAAAACATTCGAAACATTTTCAGTCAAATCAGGATATCACATAATACACTTTCATTCCAAATGCTTACACTTTGGGCTAAGACCTCAAGTAATGTTGGTTAAAATGCCACCGAAATTACACTACACAACTCAAAATAACACAAGAAAAACAATTAAAATGAAAAAGCTATGTTGCTTCCTAAAATGACAGAAAAACGACAAATTACTCAGATCTCGGAATTCGTCTTACTACAAAGTAGTCAAAATCAAGTCCAGGCATTTTAATTGAGAAACTCCTTTGTATAAATGCTATTTTTTTATGAAATGAATTAAATACTATTCAAATTAATAATATTCTCGCAACTGCGATGGGCTTTCAATCTGTCCCAAACGTCGTAACTTTTGCATTTATATATGTATAAGTAAGAGCTAGGATAGGATGTACCTATATATGAGTAGGTATGTTTAGTTTGTGTGTGTTTGTTTACTAACCAATGTGTAAATGATTGTTACAACTAATCGGAACTAACTTCTTATCAAAATGGCTCTTTGCCAGGTTTTTCGCCGCTGGGAACCTAAACATGGTAGATAAATGAATTTGGCTTTGAAGCGGCTTTGGGGGTCCTAATATATAATAGGACCCCTTCATGTCGTAAGACTATGGGAATGCAAGAAGGAATGAGCAGCATATCCCGAGAACTTAATACCAATCACTTAATACTTCTCATTCAGTTAACCACCACCATGCCTATTTCTGCCGCCAAGCAGCGTTATTGTGTTTAGGTTTGAAGAGTGTGGTTGCCGGTGTAATTACAGGCACATGAGGCTTAACATTTGTATGCCTCAAGTTGATGGACGCAGGGCAGTGCATCGTAGGACTCTTTCCTATTGTGCGTAACTTCCGAATCATTTCTTTGATTTTTATTTATTTCGACACACCAACGACAGATACATAAGGCTAGAGTAAATATAATGCTTAAGTAATAAATATATGCGCTCTCATTTACATGCGTGTACAGCATTGACAAAGTAAGAAGCATGCAAAGTAGTCAGGACACATAAAAAGGAAGAAGAACTAAATAAAATTAAGCTAATTGTGGCATGCAATAGAGAGGCATCTCTGGGCCTCAGCCTTGATATAGGTTATGCTTCCAAAACCTCGCATCTGCTTGTTGAATCAGAAGTAGTTCTGACTACTTACTCACTTAATTAATATTGAGTCAGTACTTGGTGCCAGGAGATTTTTTCTTATACTCTTTGCCGATGGCAACTAAATTAATGTTTACAATTTTATAATAATATATTTTTTTTGATAAATTTCGTTGTTCGTCACTGGTGTGTGTGCGTGTGTGCGGTGAGATGACGTCACGCGTTATGTGCAGGGCAGTTGTGTGTGGTGCGACGGCGGCGGGCGCAGCGTGCGGCTGACGGACACGTCGCTGCTGGCGCTCAGCGAGGTGGAGCGCCGCGCGCTGCAGCAGGCCGCGCTCGCCAGGCTGCAGCAAATCCTCGGCATCACCGTCAAGATACCGGATGGTGAGCTATAGCATAACTATTCATTAGACTGAGACTGAAACAGCTTCATGACTTTGATCCCCAGGCACGGTAGATATCCTCTCTCTTAGTACCAAGTACTGACTCCAGATTATTTGAGGACGTCTAAGGGGGTAGCCAAAGGTAAGTCCAAATATTACATTTGACACATACTTACCTACATTTTACTGTAATTCATACCCCATACGCGACAGGTTTGTATTTGTATTTTGTATTTATTTAAAACATTACATACTTATATCATTACTGGTTAGACCTAATGCAATAGAGTAGTCAGGTTGCAAGCCCATCACCACTGTTAGGATACTAACTGGTTTCCTCACGATGTTTTCCTTCACTATTCAAGAGAACTGGCATTGCGCACCTTTTATAACACCCAGACAGCCTTCAAACCGCTGCTTGACAGTAGAAAAAGGCATGATTTCCCCGAACGAGGCCTTCAGAAAGAACTCTACTAGGTACTTCCAAAATCATTTTTTAAGCAAAGTTGAAGCATACCAACTACTGCAAAAATGTGGGTATGTGCTAAATATGATATTCGGAACCTCTGACATCCCTCTTAGACATCCTCAGATAATCTTAAGTTGATACTTGGTCCTATCCTATCAGGGGATCAAAGCCGTGAAGCTGTTTGTTTGTGAAGATGTTTTTTTTCTGTTATGCATAGCATTCTCCCGAAAACAATACCCCATTGTCTGTTCATCTGTCTGAATGTCACAGCATTGGAAAACATTTGGACAGTGGCATAACTGTGTCAGCGCGCCTTGATCCCACCGCTGTGATTAACGGATGGAAAACTACTTTTCTGTTTTAGTTTCGAAATGAGTGGGCTGTGTTATAAATGCCTCTATTTAATAACAGTCATTATTCACCATTCTTCTCAGAACTTGTTGATTTATTTGTTTTTTTTTAACCAATTATTGAAGGAGCGATCGGATAATGCTATCTAGCACTAGCCCTCACAGCTTGGTAGTGGCTCTGCCTTCTGCGTGGGTTCCATCCCCACCGAGAACAAACATTTGTGTGATGAATCCAGAAGATGTTTGTTCTTTGTCTCGGTGTTATTATTATAGTACGTAATTGCAAAAAAAGTTATACAAGGTGTAAAAATACCACTACTGAAAACTTCAGGGGGCTAAAGTACCCGTCAATATGAATAACTTTTTCTAAGGAACCAACAATGTAAACGCGAAAAAAAAACAGCTGTTTCATACATTTTAGCCAGGTAGGTAAGTATTGAACATTTGCCTGAAACAGCTGTTTTTTATTTTCGCGTTTACAGTGTTGGTTCCTTAGAAAAAGTTATTCATATTGATGGATAATTTAGCCCCCTGAAGTTTTCAGTAGTGGTATTTAAACACCCTGTTTAAGTATTATATCAGCTACAAGCTTGGCTTAGTTTGGGCCTAACTAGAGCTATGTGGAAAGTCCAATTTTTTTATTATTTACTAGGCTCGCCTGTGTACTTTACTTCGTATTTATACAATAATGAATTTTCTATCTATCTATCACCTAGCCCAGACTTGCAAATCACGCGTGCTAGTAGCGTGCCCTGTGATACACAAAGTTGGCGTCCATTAATTGGTGGTATACAGGTGATAGGTACATACGCCTGTAATTTACTTTTCAAACAAAAACAACGCTGCATGGCAACACGGTCATTTAATTGGTGTGAAAGTTTTCAGCACGCAAAGTACGGTGCTTTGGAATTATGCTAGGTCATTATTGCAATAATACCTCCTTTAGCTAAATTTTTGCCTTTAGTAGGTAATTAATTCAAATCGTAGGTGGAACGCATAAATTGATATTTTGTAAGCAATAAAAAAATCAGCTCTGGCTTTTAGACACACAACCACCTCAACCGGACTCAACAAGTCTGAAAATAAGTTTGTAAATCTTGAAGACAGTGTTTGGTAGTGCTTTCCTTCAGATAAGATTCACTTTTAACACATAATCTCACCCTTTCATCTCAAGTAATGTTGGTTAGAATACATCCGTTAAAAATGTATTTGTCCTATGGATCTCAATCGGTGAAGGAAAACATCGCGAGGAAACCAGTAAGTATTCTGAGCCTGGGGATAAAAGTCGTTAAAAATGATTTCCGCAGTCCTACAGAAGTAAACATTCCAAAACTTTTCATATTTCGAAAGCACCTGCCTAGACATAAAAACAATGACACATTCATAGATCGGTCTATTGGACCCGTCTCGTAACGAACGTTATTTATTATTCAAATCTATGCATAGACTCATTGGAATAGCTGGGATTTTTGGGGATATTTATGCGACTAATTTACAAACAATAATTTATAGGCACACCGGCTACCCACGGGTTAAAAGCTGTCAGTGTCAAAATAAAACTTCAAAATCCATTCGTTATGGACCAACCTCATGGAGGTAGTATATGATACTTAGTCTAAGACCAACCTGGATTCAACTAACTGACTTCTTCTTCTTCTCTTTGTCGTGTCACTAGTTCTTTTGAAACACTGAGGTGAAAGGCTATTAAGAGGCCACAAAGAGGCTCTTTTCGAGCACTTTACACATACTTAAGAACTTTTTAGGCGTTACGAAATTCCTTTGCTTATAAAATGTAGACTCAAATAGATTCTTTCACCATACTGTTTCGAAAGAAACTAGTGCGACGACAAAAAGAAGAAGAAGTGAACAGTGTACATATCAAATAGCTTAAGAAAACTTAATAGAAATTGTGAGTCTGTGAAACTGTGAATAAATGATTCAGTAAATAAATAAAAAAACTTGATAGTTTTTTTATTTATTTACGGTTTAGGAGATGATGAAAGTTTTGATTTATGGAACTACGTATAAACCAGTCGGTTATTGATAAAAAGTAACTTATCCCCTCGTCTGCTTAAATGTAGACTGAGACACAATAGATCGTTTTATTTTGTGTCTAGAATCGCCACTATCATCACTCGTACAACCGGCAACCGCTCGGGAATAAAGGTTCTCGAACGGCGGCCACGAACCAAAAGACTAGACCTAAAGCTTAAGATGTTCCTTCGTTAGACCGACGACATTGTATAAAGATCGCGGTATGTAAGTAGAAAGCTCAAAACCTTTTTTCCTGTAAATCTATAGAGGAGGTCTATGTCCAGACTTCTTCAGACTGATGTTGATGATGATGGGGGCTCACACGTGCCGAATATGACCCACATTCGGCATTTACAGGTAACGCTAAAAATACATTGACACATACAAGACAAGACATGCGGTTCTATTTTCAAGATGGCTGCCGAAAATAAGCGGCGAGCGTGTAACGTGTTACGCAAATATGACGTCATGAAACGTCATTATGACACCGTGAGAGGTCTGGCCGGATGCCTTCGTCCCTGTATTGTAAATTGTAATCTTTTTTTATGTGAATTTTATAGAAAGACAGACATTTGTCTGTCATTTTAACTTCACAACACACGTTTAAATACAACCAAATAAAAAAACATACTAC
Organism: Chloroclysta siterata; assembly: GCA_932294275.1. Lineage (NCBI taxonomy): Eukaryota > Metazoa > Arthropoda > Insecta > Lepidoptera > Geometridae > Chloroclysta > Chloroclysta siterata. The sequence goes on along the minus strand of OW028591.1, from coordinate 27,145,614 downwards.
CTAATTTAGTACTCTGTTACAACTAGTTCTCCGGCGGAGGGTATAGGTACGCCATCTTACAGGTCTTACTAGTTTGGGTACCTATGACACCCACTCGGGATTGTATTTTATTTACATAACCCAACCTGATGTATTCCTTCTATGTCAAGTTTGTAATGAAATAAATTTATCTTGTCTTATCTAACTAAGAGGATAGAGCTTTTGTGAAGGGCTCGTCCGGGGAAGAAATACCACCATGCCTATTTCTGCCGCTAAGTAGCGTTGCTGTGTTTCGGTTTGAAGGGTGTGGTTTCCGGTGAAATTACAGGTACATGAGGCTTAACAACTGCACGCCTCAAGTTGATGGATGCAGGGCAGTGCATCGTAGGGAAGGTTACTATCGTGCGTGACTTACGAGGCAGTGCTTTGTTATAGGTGATTGCTACCACTGAACATCAGGTGGGCCATCAGTTTGTTCCATTAGCAAGTAGTATAAAAAAAGATAATAGAACTAGTGAACCAGCAAAAAACCAGAACATACATACATATTTTCGTTCATTTTCGTTATTACATTCTCAGTTCTTTCGGAGTATAAGCAAAAATATTAACTAAATACTTGATTAGGTCGATAAGGGTTAAAATTTTAAAATTATGGTTAACTAGTAAAAATGTTTAAATATGCTAGCGAGAAGTACTAGCGATAGTCTGCGTCTTAAGTGCCTCTGACTACCCCTTAGAAGTCTTTAAGAAGTATCAAGAGCTGATAGGATGTCTACAAAACGAGACAAGCTAAAACGAAGGTCAAATCTCATTCTTGGCAACCTGAGTGGAGTATTATATTCATACCACATGATTATCCAACTTTGCTATTGACACTATAGTACAGAGTGCTGCGTGGGACTCAAACCCGTATCATAAGTCGCTCACTCAACTTTACCTTTAAGATTTTTTATAATATCTCAAAGTTATTATCTGAGTGGGATAAACAAAACTTATTTACCTTCACTCTTGAGGCGCACTTAAAATCCTTTCACCACACTGTTTTGAAAGAAACTAGTGACACGACAAGAGAGAGAAATTTACATTCACTGTGTATACTCTGACACACTGTGTATCTCTTCTGAGTTTTGACTTGATTTCCGTAAAAAAAACATTCGTTCTCAGAACTTCCGATAGAGGCGCTTATCGAGTCTACATACAAACCCGCTTGGAAAATGAAACACGAATTCCGAAAAAACCGGCCAAGTCCGAGTCGGACTCGCGCATGAAGGATTCCGTACAATTATTAATAAAAACGGCAAAAAAATCACGTTTGTTGTATGGGAGCCCCCTTAAATATTTATTTTATTCTGTTTTTTAGTATTTGTTGTTATAGCGGCAATAGAAATACATCATCTATGAAAATTTCAACTGTCTAACTATCACAGTTCATGAGATACAGCCTGGTGACAGACGGACAGACAGACAGACAGACAGACGGACGGACAGCGGAGTCTTAGTAATAGGGTCCCATTTTACCCTTTGGGTACGAAACCCTAAACACGGAAAAATGAGTTATCGGTATTAGTCGGAATAGACACTCAGTTGTCGCTTGGCAAATTTAAACACTGACAGCCCTCACAGCTCAGTTAATAGTAGCTCTGCCTTCTGCGCTGTTGACCGTGGGTTCGATCCCCACCGAGAACTGTAGAAAAATCCGACGACTCACCGAAAATTTCTCAAAATACTTTCTTTTTACAAGTGAGAAATTAGAATACTGAAGTTCATCATTGTGTTATGTCACATTTGATGGTATTTATAGCCGAAAACAATGCAGTGTAGGTCGTTTACATCACGCCAATGGATGCTGAGCTATAAAGATGGATATTAATTTATTTTTGGCTTGTCTAGCAATTTTTGGGCTTTGATTAATGTAGAGCGCGTGCTATCGCGTCTACCTTGTATGCTTCTAGTAGAGTAACTATAGCTGTTATTATATCTAATAAATAATCATAAAATATATCTAATAATAATAGTCACATACATAGGAACTCACTTTAGGCTTTCCTATGGGTATAGGCAGTGGCGGATTTACATATTTGCCGCCAGTAGGCTATTCAAATTTTGCCGCTCCTACTGACCTCTACAATAGTTACCCGATAATATTTATAAAAAAAGCAATGAAATTGCAACATTATGATTTGTATAACTACTATCGTTTTGATTACATAATTTTTTTTCGTTAATGGTACTTATATGATTGTGTTATAAACTAAGGGATCAATGTGTCAGTTTCTTTTCCAAAAGCTGAACCCTATAAGCAGAAGGTACATGATTGAGCTTTTCTTAGCTTAGAAATAGAGGTACCTACAAAAATAAGATATATAGATATATAAAAAATTGGGCCTAATTTGCCGCCCTAGGCTCCAGCCTACTGAGCCAGCCTGCTGCCGCCACTGGGTAAAAATGCCTTTGTGACTCGTCCGGGGAAGTCCTACCACCAAGCTTATTTCTGCCGCCAAGCATCGTTGCCGGTTTTCGGTTTGAAGCGTGAGGTTGCCAGTGAAATTACAGTTATATGTATAGCTGGAGGAGATTATATAGAGAGAGGAGAGAAGCATAGACTTTTCTCGGCGCCTCCCAGTCGAACCGTTGCTCGCTCTAACTCTCCACTGCCTCGTACCCTCGCTGCCCGCAACAAACTTCTTGACCTAAACCCAGAATGTGATATCTTTGCTGACGAATGGAAGAAGATTATGTTAGTATGCCTGAGGTTCTGCGAGATTAATGGGTAAAGGTTATTCATTAATTTCTTATTATTTATTGTGACTCACATATTTTATATTATTACTTACTTATTGACATTATATCTTATGAATTCAGAAAACTGTAAATTGATGTATTATTAAGAATGTTATTGTACTTTAAATTATTCTACAATTTTATTATAGGTACTATTGCTAATTTTAAATATGTATAATATAATTTATTAGTCACTGACAATGTGTAATTTTTATTTAATTTTTAATCATCATTCATTTAATTTTTAACTGTTGTACAATTTCCTTAATTAGTGTAATTGGTTTTAAGCCGTGCTAATTATTAAATAATAATAGCTGCTAAATAAATAAAAAATTCAGAATACTTTTTGGTTTATAGTTCCCTTTATTTTTATTTTATTTTTTATTTTGTTTTATTTTATTATACGGAACGCCTTTATTTTCAGCAAACGTTTTGTTTCATGTTTTTCAGTGCATTTGAAATCGTATTTTTTTGTGAAAATGTGATTTTATCTTCCTTCATCTGCATGAAGTCGAGACTTATGGGAGAGTATTCAAGTGTCACTTATATCGGTTATTCTATAAATAGAAGGAATGCGCGCCACGTCACCGCATTGTCGCATGCACTCACCACTGCTGTCCACGATATATTTTTACTGGATCTACAAGAACTTTGGGTTTTAAAACTAAATAACGCTCTTTGTGAAGGGCTTGTCCAGAGAAGTACTACCATACCACCTCGCCTTTTGCTGCCGCCAAGCAGCGTTGCTATAGCAACGCTGCTGAAAGAAACTAGTGACACACCAGGGGAAAGATATATCTCTCCCTTGTCGTGTCACTAGTTTCTTTCGAAACAGTGTGGTAAAAGGATTTTAAGTGCGCCTCAAAAGGCTCCTTTCGAGCACTTGACACATGTTATAGAACTTTGTAGGTTCTACGACATGCCGGTTCCCTCACGATGTTTTCCTTCACCGTTTGAGAGTACTGGCATTGTGCACATAAATTGTTAAACAGAAAAACTCCTTGGTGCACGACCGGTTTGGAACCCACGGCCTTAGGATCGGAAGGCGGGTCGGATCAGTTGATAGACGCAGGGCAGTGCATTGTAGGGCACGTTCCTATAGTGCGTGACTTACGAGGTAATGCTTTGTTATAGGTGATGTTTACCACTAAACATCAGGTGGACCAACTGCTTGTTCCATCGCTAGTTGTATAAAAAAAAAGGAAACACACAAAAACCTAAGCATATAATATATTACAATAACAAAATCAGTATGAAACCAAAGATAGTGATTCTAAGCTTTTCATAGTGATGACAAGTACTTTTGCCTGACGAATTAGTAAGACACGCAATTAAGGAAGATCTAGATAATATATATACTAATAGTTTGACTGGCCTAACTAATTTCAACATAACGTCACTGAACAGGCATCGCAGTTTAGTGCCAACGTCTTATTTACTAAATTAGCAATTAAAACATAATTTGGATGCGGTGCAATGAATCATGTACCTGATAGTGCTGTAGATGCTGCTGTGTAATCTGTGGGCGTGGGGAGATACCATCGGTCTCCCACACGAAGACGGGGATGAATGGTAGTGGCCACATGCAGACACATCCATCACGAGACTAAAACATGCGGTAAATGAAATGAAAAAGCTTTGTTGCACACTATACAATACATCAGTAAGTACTTTTTTTTTAAACTAGCTGATGAAACAATCACCTGATGTTAAGTGAAACATCACCTATAACAAAGCATTGCCTCGTAAGTCACGCACAATAGAAACGTGCCTTACGATGCACTGCCCTGCGTCCATCTACTTGAGGCATACAGATGTATGTTAAGATGTAAGTACAATGAAGAATAAAAATAAAATAATAAATGTACAATGGGCGGTCTAAGCGATCTCTAATATCTAAGCGGTAGTAAGTAGTGGAGAAAACAACTTCACGACTCTGATCCCCAGGCTCGGTAGATGTCTCTATAATAAATCTTATAAATTTGATTTTGTTTACCTTTTTCTGTATGCCTACGCCTCACTAAACTTCAATAATATATTATATTATTACATTGTAAAAGGATCATACAAAAGAACGGTAGGAACCAAGCCGTAAGTTTGTTGCCTGTTCTTCTAGGCTTTGGTCGCGTGGAACTGGCACCTAGAGTCACCTAGCTTTAAGACGTTTCAAAGTGATCCTTGTGATTTTATTGAATAAATACATTTTGACTTTGACTTTGACTTTGACTCTATATCGAATATCTATAGGCTTTGGTCGCGTGGAACTGTCACCTAGACTCACCTACTTTTAAGACGTTTCAAAGTGATCCTTATGATTTTATTGGATAAATACCTTTTGACTTAGAATTTTGACTTAGATCTTTTAGTACCAAGAACCAACTCAAGATAATTTGAGGATGTCTAAGGGGGTAGTCAGAGGTATGAGGTGCTTTGTGAGTTAATGAAATTATTATCGGCAAAGGTAACCGCTTAACATCAGGAAGCGGCTATCTGCCGTAATAATAAAGGTTAATTTTTAAGCATTCGGTTTTCAACAGTCTAAAACTGTTTTCTTAGAGAATAGCAGTTTTTTTTTTAAATATTTTGCTTGAAATATGCAAAGAAAAATTCCACTAAAGCCATGACTCACAAAGCGTTCACACATCAACATTAAACAAAGTGTCACTAAATTAATGATCATAGAAAGTAGGCTATCCCGTCGTTAATAAATTCAAAGAGAACTTAGGCCCACTGTCGACTAAAGCAACTGACCTCACAGCAAGTGTTTTATTATTTGTTCTCTGTCTGGGTGTGATAGTTAGTACAGATGATGTATATTTAAAAAAAGGAGTTATATATTCTATCAGTTATCTGGTTCCCATCGTGCAAGATTTGGGTTTTTTTATACTACTTTCTGATGGAACAAAAAAAATGGCCCACCTGATGTTAACTGGTAACATCTCCTATAACAAAGCATTGTCTCGTAAGTCACGCATGATATGAACGTGCCCCACAATGCACTGCCCTGCATCCATCAACTAGGACATACAGATGTACCTGTAATTTGACCGGTTATCACACCCTTCAAACTTTATTTATTTTATTATTTTATTTTATTTAATAAAAACTGAAACAAAGAAACGTGACATGTTGGCAGAAATATGTAGGCATGGTAGTAATACTTCCCCGGACAAAGGAGTCTATGGACTATGTCTATGTCTATGAAAATGGTCACCAATTTTACACATGGAAAGGTAGGACGTGTCTATGACTAACCTTCATACATCCATATTTCGATGAGTATGGCATAGGGGATCTTTTGATACTCATCGAAATATGAGATTTCTTCAATCATTCGACAATTTTTTTGCGAATTATACTTATCCGCCCTGCTAAAATATATTTCAATACATGCAATCCACTAAAGTCGTTGTCTTAGTAGACATAGCCCTTATTCCAAGGAAGCAGTTTATGATACGCGTGAGCGCTGATAAACTCATTCCGACTTAAATAAATCAAATCAAATGCAATTTTAAATGAAATTTCCGGTGTTAATATTACATGGAACTGTAAAATGTGTTTATGACCGTGAGTAGCGTAGTACTGTTTCAAAATAGTAATACAACTATTGAAACATCTATGTCAATGCAGGTTTGTAGTGGTCGTCCACTGACTAGCCTCGAGATGTAGCGCGCGGAGGTCCCACGCACCTCTCATAGAAGTGGGACAAATCCTGTTATTTTGATGGGGCAAAACCAAGACAATGCCGTCGAGGCCATGGAAGAATGGTAAAACGCGCCCACAGCCTCGACAACAAGCATACAGAAGGACCCCGTTGGGGTATACTCGGTTAAAACCCGTCATAATCCTTCCGCTACCCCCGTGGTGGAAGGATATCCATGAGATTCCCCAACGAAAAAAAAAAAGGTTTGTTGTGATAGTGCTACTTTGAATGAACACAAGGGAAAAGTGTCGCCTTAAGGCGAAGACGCCTTAAGTTGAAAGATATAAAATCAACCAATTTAACAAAAGTTTAGTAAAAATTTCAGTTTGATCGATACATGTTTTCCTACTCAAAAGTTTGCTTTACTAGTTTTCGTACATAAGCAAACTTTTAAGTAGGAAAACATGTATCGATCAAAATTAAATTTTTACTAAACTGTGTGCAATGTGATTCCACACAAAATGGTTGATTGCGATTTTTCGAAAATGAGTTTAGTGATTTGTGATCTTTCAACGTGTCGAAACGTGCGAGCGAGAAGTTGTTTGATAGTTGTCAGCCCCGTAAATAGAGACTGTAAGAAAACTACCAATGGACACATTCTTAGTAATATTAATTGTATAGAGAACAAATATTTGTGTGATGAACATAGATGTTTGTTCTCTGTCTGGGTGTTATTATATATTATAAGTATTTATTTAAAAAATTATATATGATATGTCTGTATCAGCTATCTGGTTCCATATTACAAGCCTTGGGTTAGTTTGGGGCTAGATAGTGCTGTGTGGAAAGTCTACTAATATATTTATATTTATTTATTTAATACAGAGTCAGCAATTTTTTTACCCGTCCCCTTTTACGGAGTACTTTAGTGCCCAGGGCAATATGTGTTAGACGGATAATCCACCGGAAATACTTGGAAAATACGTGCAGAACTTTTTCGCGGGCTTTCCGCACGATGTTTTCTTTCACGGACTGAAAACATTGACATGACGTACAACAATTTTTCAAATAGAAAATCACTGGCCACAAGCCCACTTCTTAACCATTTGTAATTATAAGTATGTAAAATTAAAAAAAAGTCTGTAAGTATTATATCGCAGCTATCGGTTTTCGTAATACACATGGATACGCATCAGGTTAGGGGCGTAAGTTGAACTAATAGGATTATCAGAAAATTCAACTTTTACAAAAAAATATCAAAGTTCAAATAACTGGATTTTTTGGTGCAATTAGTTCAACTTGTTGAACTTAGTGGAACAGGTCGTTTGGCACTTGTTTGGTTCAGTTGAGCTATCTCTGGATCGTTTGCAACAGACATAGCAGGTAGCTCAACTGTCTCAAGTGTATTTTGTAAATACTTGTATTCATTGTTATTCTCTTGTAAATAATATAAATAAATGTTTAACTGTAGCCTTTGGGCGATCTAAAAACAATATTACCTGAGTTAAGTTCTAACTTCTTCTTATCTATATTTTTTTTATTTAACCTACATTAAAAGAAATTACAAAGATTTTATAATTTCCCACAAGTTATTATCTGAGTCGGATTTGAACCCACCTTCCCCTTCCCACTAAAATAATCACTTTCGGTATATTTTTGTATTTTAGTAAGTTATATCTGACTAAAATACACTATGACACCTGACTATGTACCGAAATATTATTTATTGTATTCAGATTTAGCAATTCTCATACGCGTTTGAATTCTTGCGAGTTATTTCCGTACAAATCCTCGCGGATAACAGATTTATCCATTCCAAAAATATGTTCGATATTCAGACACACCTCTCACACGTTATATTGGTATATGAATGTTACTGACATTGTTAGAATGTGAAAATATATTATTGTTCTAAAGATAAAGATATTTATTTGCAAAACATAAGTAGAATAGTTGCATTCAGGTATTAAAGTAGGTAATATAGGTTTCATAATATTTTGCCATGACATAAGGCGTGCAAATTCTTATTTTATATTAAAGATAAATTATTCAAATTTTAATTATTACTCATTATTTAACAAATATTTACTTATCTATATAATATTTAAAGCATTTTCACAGTGGAGACATCCAGCTGTTTACACTTTCACAGTAGCATAGTACAGTTTTGAAGTAATATTTCGAGAGTGGCGCCCGGCGTTACGGCTATTTGCACGTCGGCCCACTCCGGCGCGCGCTCCGAGCTACCTGCACACCTGTACACCTGGGCACCTGTTTATTAAGATAGATGGCTGACGAGACGGTGACTACGAAGTGGCTTGCGGAAGTCATTCCGCTAGTAATGTCGAGGTCAATATACAAGGTGTTCCAATACTTGTGTTTAAAAACTTCAGGAGGCTAAAGCAACCAATATGAATAACTTTTTAAAAGGAACTAACACTGTGAACGCGAAAATAAAAACAGCTGTCTCATACATTTAAGCCAGGTAGGTATTGAACTTTTGTATGAAACAGATGAGATATATGATACTATGATACTAAGAGCTGATTTCACCATCTCTGATAGATTAACAATTGATTAAAGTGCCGTTAAATATAGCAAAATGTACCTACGCGTTTGACATCTAAGGTTAGATTTAACGGCCTGTTAATCCTTGATTAGTAGCTAACAGAGCATGGTGAAATCAGCTCTAAGATAGATATATATGAGGAGAGGAGATAATATATGAGGGGATATCTACCGTGCCTAGGGATCAAAGTCGTGAAGTTTTTTTTTTCCACACTATTAGGGAAAACCTTAGCAGGAATAGTTTTGATAATATTTAAATATGTTATAGAGAATGCTGTGGCGTCAAGCAAGCCCAAGCGGCGTGCCTACCTGCTGAAGAGGAAAGCCCTGACGACGGGCTTCTTCGACCAGAGCAGAACCAAAGATGAGAAGGAGAAAGGTATGTTCTTCTATTTATAAAAAAGAAAGAAAAATCTACTCTTACTTAGTTATCACGAAACGAAACGGAAACTTACAGATCTAGGGCCTAAACGGCCTAATCACGAATGAATTTGACTTTATTGGCGTTAACGTATCGTATCCCTAACTAAAACATAATAAGGATATCAGTACGATACGTTTAACAAATGTCGAGACCCTGAAATATGGAATAATCACTCTAGCGACTAAGGAACTATAGGTTCGATTTCCCTAGCAGGACATGTGGGACTTTCTTTAAGGTGTGTTGGATACACTAGCCTGCACAAGTGTAACCAGTCTAACCTAACCCAGTGTAACAAGTGTAAAATGACGTCATAAATTATGTATTTTTTTACTTCTGGTAGATTTTGTATAAAAGTAATAAATAACACATGTAATAGAAGTAAACAAATGAATTGTGAAAATTGCCACTTTAACCATCTTAGTGCCGATGACTGTACTGCCAGCGACAAAAGTAGAGATACTGTTTATTAACTTTTGGCACTGATTGTACCATGGTACTGGTAATTATTGAAACCCAAGAACAAGTCATATCAACATGGTCTGTCAACGCTGCTGTTCAGAATGCCTATCTCTCTCTCCCCCTCTCTTTACAACAACTAAAATAAAATGATAACGTATCGATGGCAGTCGTCCACGATAAGGCGTAGCATACTACTACGCTTGTTCTCGTCAAGTTTCGTAGACGCTCTACGGCGTAGACATCATTGTAATGTGTAGACCCGACTACGAAACTCATGCATTTTACTAACGTTGGAATTATTATTTTAAGTATTGTACCTTCTTACGCGTTTTACCTGTACTTTTGTTTGAAATTCCAGTACATTTAAACTGTGAAGGAAAACATCGAATAATCAGTGGATATTCTAGCAAACGGCGATTAACTTACTACCGGTTATGTCTGAGATAATAACATTAAAAAAATAGTGGTTAATGTTACAAATTCAATGATTGGACCTGCCTCTGTCTACCCCTACACAAAAAAAAAAATAGTTTTATAGTACATAATTTTCGTATCAAGGGAATGGTCTGGGTTCAAATCCAACTTGGTTCATAGCTTTTGGGATGTTATAGATACTGTAACGAGCTCGGGGTTCGTATTAATAGAAAATGCACAATAATAATCCAAGAGATGACTTATTTATTTACACTAACACTATACATAATTAAAACACTACTTAACACTACTTAGCACTACTTAACACTACTTAACACACTTAATTATCACTCAACTATCACTTAACAAAAGTTCTCTTCCTTTATCCACTTCTTCCAACTCACTTCTTCCTGAGCCATTCCCTTCAACTGACTTCTTCCTCGAGTCATCTTCACCAACTGACTTCTTTCCTGAGCCATTCCCTCGAAGTGACTCTCTTCTCGAGTCCTCTCCACAAAACGAACTGACTGCCTGTCGCTCTCGCCGACTGGCTTTATATACGACGCAGCTAACCCGAGAATGTTCTGGATCATACTAGACCATACTTGCATCTCTTTTCTACAGTGATAGCTCTCGTTCATTTCCTTCGATTGATTCTAGAACAGTAGTCTAGAATATTCGAAAGTCTGCTATGTCTTTCTAGTAGTGCTATCTCTTTCACTCCTATGCAAATATGGCTCTATAGTGAAATGTCCTTCAAAGGTCCATAAGGGGTCCTGAAAACGCCTGAAAACGGGTTTTCAGAATATTGCATGGATCGATGGGTAATAGCCTGAAACGGACTGAAAACATGTTTCAGGCGCCTGAAAACCACGGCAACTTGGTCGAAATTGTAATCAACTGGGAGGTGACAGAGCCTCTTCTGGCAACGGCTGAAAACATATTTCAGCCTTCTGAAAACACCTTTACGTCAGGATAAATAACGAAACAAGTTGCTAGGCGTCCGGCGCAACAATACATTGAGATAAAAATAAGTTTACTGTAAAGGTAATTGTGAGCATATTTCGTTACTGTTTTCACCTAAATAAATCTCTAAATGTACCGTTAAATAAACTTACCGTAACGCGTTGTTTACGATACGTTTGACTAACGACGAAGCTATCGGCTCAGTCTAGACTGCCAATAGTCGCGGGAATGCGCTGGACGGTGTCATACTCGCATGACTCATGTTTGACTCATGACTCAGGAGTCATGACACATGTTTGTTGCCTGTTCTTCTAGGTTTGGTCGCGTGGAACACCTAGATTCACCTAGCTCTAAAACGTTTCAAATTCAAAGTTATCCTCGTGACTCAATGGATACCTTTTGTCTTTAACTCATTCGAAAAAGAGGTCAGGAATCACTGTAATTATTTATTTATTGGAAAACTAACAGCTTATTATAACTTAAATAACATTCATGATATAAATAAATAAATATAAATATATTGGTGGACTTTCCACACAGCACTATCTAGCCCCAAACTAAGCCAAATCTTGTAATATGGGAATCAGATAGCTGATATATAACATATATACTTTTCTTTTGTAAATACATACTAATAATATATAATAACACCCAGACCCAGAAACAAACATCTATGTTTATCACACAAATGTTTGTTTTCGCTGGGGATCGAACCCACGGCCTACGGCGCTGAAGGCAGAGCTACTACCAACTGAGCTGTAAAGGCTGTCAAATATAATAGAAACGAGAGAGCCAATTAAAGGTTTTCACGGATAAAAAACATTATTAAATTATAGAGGTATATTGTGAAGGCCGTAGTCGACAGTATATCAAAATAGATGGATTAGTGAATATAATATTGTATAGTTATGTATTTGTCTATTCATTACCAAAGAAGTCCCTGTTCAGCTGCTGTCTGGCTGAACCAACACTCGTGCAGATTATATATAGATCATCATCACAAACCGGAAGAAGTCAGTCTTTGTCTTCCCGTTCGTGGTCACCATTCGAACCTTTATTCCCCATCGATGCTCTAAATATTAACTCAATTAACCTATTGTGAAGTAAAAACAGGCTGAATAGGCTAGTAACATTAGGATCGAGTTAATAACATAAATACTGAAGCAACATCTTTATGAACCCATCAAAGAGAGACCTCGATAAAATCAGCCGCCAAGATATATAGCTGCCGTGATGAATATATACCGGTGAATATACGATAACTACTGATTAATATATCACAATGATTAATATATTTACAGAGCTTTGTTTGTGGGAATTCTTTGGTTACCTTGTAGGTAGTTTTAACGGTTCGTTAAATATATTATTAGAAAAATTCGGTCTGATTAAATAAATAAGTAAAGTTTTGGTGGACCATCTTTTGTAAAACCCAGATTCACGAACAATAAATGATTTGATTTGGACATTTCACAGTGCCAGGTAGCCCCAAACTAAGCAAAGCTTGCGGACAATACATAAATAAATAATACTAACTTTGATAACTAAGATTAACTCTGATGACAAATTTTTTAGGCCGCCTGAAGACTACCGCCACTGCTTAAAGTACCCTCATACGAATGGTACTTTAAACTTTTATTAGCAGTAGAGCTTTTTGCGAAGGCCTTTTCCGGGGAAGTATTAAAACCATGCTTATGACTGCCGCTAAGCAGCATTGCTGTTTCAGTTTGAAAAGTGGCACATGAGGCAAAAGTGGCTCATTTGACGAACATAGTATTAGTATATTTAAGAACTTGACGAATCATGTATTTGTCAAATTTAGGTTTGGATCAGTTTCTAGTTTCATAAAGCAAGGGTTAAAGTGTCTTTAATTTGACAAATCAATGATTTGGCAAGTGTCTGCGAAGTCGTATCTAAGTTGATGAACGCAGGACAATGAATCGTAGGGCACGTCCTTTTACGTGACTTGTCTGCCTCACAAGTCACTGCTTTGTTATAAATTATAGTTACCACTTAACATCTGTTTGTTCAATCAGCAATACTTTTACTTCTGGTATTCGATATTTTGATATAAGCTTTATCGCATGGATCAAAGCGAGATAAAGATTACACAAAAAAACTGTAGGAACCAAGCCGTAAGTTTGTTGCCTGTTCTTCTAGGCTTTGGTAGCGTGGAACTTTTTAAAAAAATAAATAAAAATCATTTATTTTCTCTTAGAAAACAAGGCAAACCTAATACTAGTAAACAATATAGCAGGTAATACAAGGTAGGTAGAACAAAATATAATGCTTTATGATAGTTGTATGTTCTATGAATCTATTGTATCATAATTCATAAGTTAGCCTGTTTTGCGTGAGACTAGTGCCTGAAATAGGTTAATGAAACCTGTGCTGTAGGACACTGGAACTGGCACCTACAGTCACCTAGCTTTAAGACGTTTCAAAGTGATCCTTGTGATTTTAAAATACCTTTTGACTTTGACTTTGACTCTATTGTATACGAATGCTAATGAAACGATAATGAAGCAAAAGTCGCTTAGCGTATTTCAGCATTAGAAAGTTAAAAGCGTGCGGGGGAGGGCAGACAGTATACGTACTTCTGAATCACTGCCAAGCGAGCGATATCAAAATATTATTGCAATCAACAACTTTTAACTCGATTATTATAATTTTAAATCGGTTGGTAAACAAATTGAGCATGTGTGATAATATCGTGTTCAGTCGTTTACTTGAATGAGGTCAACGTTCACCAACATCTTCTTATCGTGTCACTTGTTCAGAAACAGTGTGGTGAAAGGATATTAAGTGCGCCTCAAAGAGGTAACTAAACTATTAGGCGGTATTATAGGTCGCGAGGAACTGACTGTAGATTCACCTAGTATATAAGACGTTTCAAAGTGATCCTTGTGATTGTACTGAATAAATACTGTTTTGATTATGAGTAATTACTAGCTGCCACCGGCGGCTTCGCTCATGTATTGGTAGTATATCTAACATTATCTTAAACGTCATCTTTTTATTGTGTTTTATTGTCTTCTATCCTATTCCCGGTAGTTTTCCGAGATATAAGTAGCCTTTTTTTATACCACTAGCTGATGGAACAAGCAGATGGCCCACCTGATGTTAAATGGTAACCATCACCAATAAAGCACTGCCTCGTAAGTCACGCACGTTAGGAACCTGCCCTACGATGCACTGCCCTGCGTCCATCAACTTGAGCCATACAGATGTTAAGCCTCATGTGCCTGTAATTACACCGGCAACAACACTCTTCAAACCGAAACACAGCGTTGCTGCTTGGCGGCAGAAATGGCGTGGTGGTAGTACTTCCCCGGACGAGCCCTTCACAAAGAGCTCTTCTACTCTTAAAAGCTTATATGCTTATTCAGTTTACGAACTATATTTGTTATAAGTTTCATCCTATTTCAGTGGTTAGAGCGTGAGATCCACAAACATCCAAACATCGTAACTATCACATTTATATTATTAGTAGGAGTTGGAGGAATAAGGAAGGATAGGATAGGTTTCTTTTAAATTTTATCAAACAGTTTTGAATTTTTTGCTAAAAAGATTTTTATGTAAATAAACAAAGAACATGCCAGTGTGGCGATGTGATGGTTCCAAGTATTTGGAAACGTTAAACTTTATGCATATTTTGTTTTTATTCAATTATCTGGAAAACTATTTTCGTTGAGGAAAATCGTTTCTTGATCGTACTCTTGTTTGTCGCTACACTAGCCAAAACATACTATCTGTGTTCAAAAATATTAAATCGTTTAAAAAGAGCTAGTATTTCAATGATTTAATCTACAAATTTCGAATAGAACGAAATATACAGGTGTCCCAAAAACTCCCAAAAACACACCACACATACATGTAGACATCAATTAACTATGTTTTAAATATTTTTCTTCTTTTCTGTATCATCTGCTTATATACACCTAATCTACTTATACCTAAACACGTGTAATATTTCATGTAAAGGAACTACTACCTTATTTTTTAACGGAGGAGCAGGAGGGCGTTGATATCTGTGACACAGTTTTTTAACTTCTACAGATGTCATCGTTTTCTATACAATAGTTATGTACAAACTGTTTGTGTTCCTAATAAATAAAGAATTATTATTATTATGTACTCATGATGAAGTCTTCTTCTTTTTCTTCTTATCTCTTTTCGCGTCACTAGTTCTTTCAAAACAGTGTGGTGAAAGGATTCTAAGGCTCCTTGCGAAGACTTGACGCATGTTTTTTTAACTTTTTAGGTTCTACGACATGCGCGTTCACGATGTTTTCCTTCACCGATTGAGAGTACTGGCACTGTAGATGAAGTCTTAGCAATAATTCAGACATAGCGTTCTCATCTAGCATCAGTCAGTGTGGGTTTCTATCATTCGTACAATAAATAGAGGCGCATCGTGACGCGGGTAGGCAAGTCCACGTCAACAGCTCCATTAATTAATTAATCCTCGATTTCTTTGATCTGGAAAACTAGGTGGTGATAAAACTAATTATTTTTTATCACATAAATATCGATGTTTCGCAACGACTTTTTCTATTTCACAAATTCTTTCAATGCTAATTCAGAAATAAGAACATGTAAAAAAAGAAATGATGTTAGGAATTAGACTGCTGGGAACCGGCAGCTGAATACTTAGCGTATTTAAACGATCTTGAAACTATATACCTCTAAAATGTCTAAAATATATAATAATAATAATGAAGAAATAGTTATATTATTATAGATAACAAAGGTAAAATAGTCACTCAAAGTCCAAAGGTATTCATACAATTGGATCACAAGGATCACTTTGAAACGTCTTTAAGCTAGGTGAATCAAGGTGCTGATCACGCGCCGATGCTTGCCACGCGATCAAGCTTAGAAGAACAGACTCACTACGTTATATTAATAAAACTGCGGTGAAGCCATTATGATGCAGCTCAATTCAATCGCCTCTATACAACCCAATATGTTGATATTTAACTATACGTACTCGTACGTATTTACCTGAAAATTATAATCTATAGAAAAACTATAATACAACATACATAAAAAAAAGGAATATTTTTAAAGTTTTTCATCTCTGTTTTGTAATTTTATAATTTGTGGCGTACACCTTAGCTTGTGGTGTGCCGAAGACTGTCTATCATCAGCCTGTAGTTTACTGGGTCAATGAATTAGAAGCTTTGTAGCAGCGGCGATGGGCTTGCAACCTGTCACGTATGGAATACCAACTACTGCAAAATGTGGGTATGTGCCAAATGTCATATTTGGACGTATCTCTGACTACCCCCATATACAGGTATGTACAAAATGAACAAAAAACATATGACTATCTGCAGAGCGTTATGAACGATTAAGGTTGGCAGGTAGAAATCCTTATTTTGTTCACTTAATTTATTTTTTTGCGATTTAGTTTATATAAATAAACGATCTAGAGACAGCTCAATATAGTTTTGATATTATTAATTCATGAAAAACATGTAATCGTAGGTTATGTAGTAAACGCTGAAGCGGCCTCGGCCGCCTCGCCACTCCGCCGCTCGCTGATCTATCGACTTCTGCCGGGAACAGGTGCGCCGCTGATTTACAAAATCATTACGGATCAAGAAATAAACTTGAAAAGTGTAACTCTTAATCAGACTAGCATGTACCTTTACATCCGCATTTATTTTGATCGAATCACTTTGTCAAAATGAAATTGTTGAATGTATAAGAACGAATACGGCTTTGGTCACGTGGAACTGGCACCTAGATTCGCCTACTTTTAAGGTGAATACCTAATCTAATGTACCTCTCGCTCGCACGTTTGAAGATATGAATTCAAGACATGTTGGAAGATATAAAATCATGAAACCCATTTTCGAAAAATCGCAATCAACCATTTTGTGTGCAATCACACACAGTTTATGTAATTAGTTATGTTTTATACATACTACTATCTATATATTCTATCTTCTATCTATCTATATACTACTTCAAAATAAGTTATTATATGCATTAATTTATTTGAATGAGGTTCAACATTAATCAGTTTTTGAAAAACACACCTGAAATCTAGGGGGACCTGAGTAAGTGGGAGAGGAGGTTATCGGCTCGACTTGCATCAACCAACTTGCAATACAGGACAAAGCGCGTTAAATCCTGCCGATTTATTCGGCCGAATATTCGGTTCGGAAAACCTTTTACCGAACATTCGGTCGATAATTCTTAAACGTTGAAATCACGATTCGACCCATCATTAATGTATATATCAGTTTAAGACATATCAAAATACTTTCTCATTTATAAATTCGGTTTTCTTGTTTATTTGATCTTGAGCCAATTCCTTTTCCTTGCAAAAGTGGTATTTTCCTTATGCAATTTAGGTCATGTTTGTGTCGTATTTTGTTATTTTGTAGGTACTTTTAAATAGTTATGTGTCAGTCATTACACAGGATGTTTTTGTTTGAAAACTCCGCGTCGTGTTACATTATTTTGAGTGTCGTGTTATCAAGACGGACGCGACTTGAGAAGTTGTGAGGTGGAAAATAGTCTGTAATAATAATAATCATACTTAAGAGCGGTAGGAACCATGCCGTAAGTTAGTTGCCTGATTTTCTAGGCTTTGGTCGCGTGGAACTGGCACCTAGAGTCACCTAGTTTTAAGACGTTTCAAAGCGATCTTTGTGATTTTATTGAATAAATACCTTTTGACTTTGACTTAATAGGTTGAGCTTATTTTGCAAACAAAAACACTAAAGAGGTTGACAACCGTAAAAAAAATTATGGCTCTCAAAATTATTTAAAATTTTTAATGATCAATGAAAATCGCCAACAACAAAGTTTCGGAGAATAACGTTGCGAAGATTCAGCGAAAATATTATTTAGCTCAAAACATGTTTTCCTATCAAAAAGTTGGTTTATCACTAGATGACTTTGTTGTTTACGGGATTGTACTACTGTTACAAGACGCTGAAAAAACGTGTCTTCTAAAGTGTCCTTTAATTGATAAAGAAATTATGAAGCTTTTAATTAACAAGAATTCTGGTATTCCACATTCCATATTTAGGTTTTAAAAAGCCAGCTATTTTATAGAACGACATTTTTGCCAAAAACAGCATTTGTGCCAAGACGGCGAAGCGCGAGCCAATTTCAACTTTAACGCCACGGGTATGAGGATTGGAAATTTTAAAATGTTGATATGTAGAGCCTTTTCCTAGTAAGAATTTTCCTATATACCTCCTCCTCTATATATATATATGTGACCTTGACCTATATACCTCCAAGACAGATAGCGCACTGCAAAAATCGCTGCCAGAGCTCTGAAACACTTTTTGTATTCTTTTTTTAAATAGGTGTTTTGTCAATAGGTTTTCTTGACTAGGTCACCCTTGTACATACTATGCATGAAGAAAGTTAAGATGTTTGGAAGTTAGAAACTTAGAAAAACGAAACCTGGATTAGCAATAGCTAAAATAGCTGTAAAAAAATAGTAGCCTAATAAATAACTACTATTTTTTTACACTTTTGCCATCATGACACATATTGAATTAAACACGGGTAGTCGACCCGTGACCACGGATATTGATCAGAATCAGAATAATTTTCAGAAATCATGAACATCACGTAAGTTTGTTGCCTGTTCTTCTGGCTTTGGTCGCGTGGAACTGGCACCTAGAGTCACCTAGCTTTAAGACGTTTCAAAGTGATCCTTGTGATTTTATTGAATAAATACCTATTGACTTTGACATCATCTAGGTGCCAGGTCTACTTGACTAAGTCTAGTAGTAGTATTTTTTAAAATGTCGGTATATTGAATATTACACGGGTAATTATCGCGTATTACCTTATTTATTTTCCCGACGTTTCGGCTAGGTCGCAATAGCCGTGAGCGCGGGCAGAATCTTATCTTGTCCAGTATTGTAGTGTGTAGTTTTAACTAAAAATAAAATAAATCAATATTGGTGGACATTCCACACAGCCCTATCTAGCCCCAAACTAAGCCAAAGTTTGTAATATGGGAACCAGATAGCTGATATAATAGTTTTTTTTTTGTAAATACATATTTATAATATCATATCGCAGAAGGCAGAGCTACTACCAACGGAGCTGTGAAGGCTGGCAAGAAATGTTCGATGTTTCATTCGCACGTGATCGCTCTCAGTCAATCCCCCCCTTAAACGATTTGTAGCAAAAATGTAAGCGTGCAAAAAGCTGGCACTGTGACTCAGCGCTTGGGAATGCTTTTGTCACTATGTGGATTATTTTAACGTAAATACTGCCGTTTGTTTACAATTTTCTACGCGAAAAGCGCAAATAGAACGGAATTTATCATAAGGGCTACAAATTATGCGTTAAATATGATACATGTGGGCGTTTTTGTGCAAAAAGTTTTCTTGGCGGGTTATGTACTAGCTGGAACCTGCGTCTTCGCGTGCGCATTGTAGTGATTGCTTCCTTTTTGTTTGGGCTTGCTGAGCACTCGATACCATCCTCCCCAGGCTTTTACTTTATACAAGAAAAATGGCCACCTTGTGTTGAGTGGTGACCATTAGGTAATCCTTATCCACAGAATCAAAATCAAAGCTGTTTTAATTTTATAAAATCACAACGATTACTTTCAAACACAGTAAAGATAATATACCTGCTAACGTATGGTATCTTAACTATATACTTACATGTTACTATTACTTAACTAGTTTGGGGCTGGTTAGTGCTGTGTGGAAAGTACATCAATATTTACTTCATAATCTCAGTCAAATGGATTTCCCTCAAGGTAATTTTTATTATGTTATTTTATGCTACTTGATGATAGAACAAGCAGATGGCCAACATGTGATGTGATGTCAGTAAAAAGATTCAGTTGGGTTTTTACGTACTATTTTTTTTGTGGACTTTCTACACAGCCTATCAAAATTTCAATTTTAGTCAGTCGATAGCTGATATGCTTTTTTTTATACATACTTATTATTTATTAAAACACCCAGACAGAGAACAAACATCTATGTTCATTACACAAATAGGTGTTTGTTCTCTGTGGGTATCAAACCCACGGCCTACAGCACAGAAAGCTACCACCAAAAAACCAAACCAAACTAAAGGCTGTCAAGATTAACTATTACTATGGTTATTATAATAGTTACCTGGAATATAATGTTTTCTAGCATGAAGTTAGCCCTTTTAGATACGATATAATTTTTGTTTTTTGCAATAAAGAATTCGCTATCTGAGATTTGTCGGAATTCATTTACAATAGAGACGATAAAACTCCCGATTTTTGCAGCCTATTTAATTTATTTGCCATAAAAATTTAACTGCCATATATTTATTTATGGTACAATCAAACATTTATCAGCTAGTATTGGCTCATTCACAAAATAAGCTTTTAGAACTCGCGTCACATCAAAATGTCGTAAAAGTAAATATCTTTTTATGAGGTGGAGGTGAGATGACGCGTGGCGTCTAAATAGCTAGGTACAGTCAGCTTCAAAAGATTATTATATTATGGCTGGTATTTTGGTCAGTGCATCAACATGACCAGTCTGATAATGCAACTAGTGTCTAAGGCACTTTACTAGTTTTCGTACAGGCAAGGATTCTCGTGACAGTTTTAGGTCAAAATCAAAATCAAAACGGTCTTTATTCAGTACAATCACAAGGATCACTTTGAAACGTCTTATAATTATACTAGGTGAATCTATCGCCAGTTCCTCGCGACCAAAGCCTAGATGATAGCGATGAGACTCATGACAGAATTTTTGGCAGGTAGAAGCCAGGTCGTAGTTGGATGTGGTGGTAAGATAAAATCTAGACCACTCACCACAAAAATTGGCGTAGCACAAGGTTCCTCCCTATCCAATATAATGTTTTCTCTTCTGCTCAATGATCTGCCGGAGGGTGTGAACAGAGGGCACGTACTCATGTACGCCGACGACGTCGCGGCAATCGTCACGGCACCGACAGTCGACCTACTGGAAGCGAATCTGAACAGAGTAGCGGTTGATCTGAACAAGTGGTTTGATGCAAACGGGCTAATACTGAACATAAGCAAGACCCATTTTGTTCACTTCAACCTATCGGGTCACAAATATAGACAACTGTCAGTAGGTATAGGAGCGCAACACATCGAACAGATAGGATGCACGAATTTCTTGGGCTTCCAGGTGGACAGCGCTTTGACGTGGGAGCGCCACATCGAAAAGCTCAGTGGAAAGATGGGCCGCGCATGCTTTGCGCTTTGGCGCGTGTCTGCGATGCTGCCCGAGCACGTGGGAAGAAGCTGCTACTACGCGTCGGTCCACTCACAACTCCAATACGGCATAGAATTCTTCGGGCGTGCCGCTGACTGGGAGCGCCTTTTCAGGATGCAAAAAAGAGCTGTGAGAGCCATCGTGAGAGTGTCGCGCGAGACCTCAGCCCAGCCATATTTCAGATCCTTGGAAATACTCACGGTTCCTGCGATGGTTATCCTACAGACAGCACTGTACGCACGAGAGAACCTGGCGTCTTTCGCTAAACTTGGGGATGGCCACCAGTACAACACGCGAAACTCCGAGAGACTGAGGGCGATCCCGCGGCGGCTGGAGAAATCATCGAGGCTAGTGCACGTGATGGCTCCCGCAGTTTACAACAGTCTGCCAAAGGCCGTTAGGGACGCTAGTACGACGCAGTCCTTTAAAACTCTATTGAAAAAGTGGCTTGTGCAACAAGCCCCTTATGAATTCTGACATTTTGTACTATAATCATTTTTTTATTTATTTCTGTTGTATTCAATTTAATTATTTACCATGCTGACATTTATGATTATTTACAAATCCAATAATGTATTTACGTTTGTAAATTTTTATTTTTTTATTGTATTCATACAACATATGTATGTACCCCTGACATGTAATACTGTATTACCAATAAATGAACTATGAACTATGAACTATGAAGAACCTAGGTATTTTATTCCATAGATAATTAAATTAATTTTATGAAATATTTTAGGATTATATTATTTAAACGATAAGCATGGGATTGCCTAGCCTTAATCACACTTTTGGGTAAGAAAATTTGTTTAGATTAAAATAAAACGTTCCTGAATGTTTACTTAGTTACTATATTTTTACTTTAGTTGTTTGCGATTTTTCATAATTACCTTCAGTAATTTTATATCTTCAAAATATTGAAAGGTGCAAGGGAGAGCTTGTATGACGGTTATCAGCCTTTTAAGTAGTAGAACTTAGGCACCAGTTTCACGCGGACAGTTAGTTGCCTGCTCTAACATGGTCACTTTTAATAATTTTCATAATATTGTCACTACTTTTCAATTCACGTCTGTTAAATCTACCAGATATAAAAAAATACTAATGACAGATCTACCAGACACAAACACATACATATACATAACAAACATAAAACATACAATACAAAGTGACGACCGATTTTGTTGTCCTAACCAATATTGTTCTTCTATTTCGCCTACGTTATTGTGTCACAAAATAACCGTTTTTATTTGATCTGGTTTAGTCAAAGTCAAAATGTATTTATTCAATAAAATCACAAGGATCACTTTGAAACGTCTTAAAGCTAGGTGACTCTAGGTGCCAGTTCCACGCGACCAAAGCCTAGAAGAACATGCAACAAACTTACGGCTTGGTTCCTACCGTTCTTTTGTATGATCCTTTTACAATGTAATAATAATAGTAAATATATTATTGAGTTTGATATATAAGTACTCGTACCAGACGAAAAACATTATCAGCTTATAACAACGCGTGTAAAACGGCAAAACTCTCGTTATTATTACATTATTACAAAGGCCACCTATTCCGGGCCGCTCTATTCGCGGCTCACAATAGGAGTTCCTGAGCTATTCACACCACGCACGTCACTTTTTCATAAACTTTAATAAACTGGTTGCTGCCCATAGCTCGCTCGGATGTTACAGCCCTCACAGCTCGGTAGGTGGTAGCGCCTTCTGCGCTGTAGGCCGTGGGTTCGATCGCCACCGAGAACAAACATTTGTGTAATGACGATAATAGATTTTTGTTCTCTATCTCACCATCATCATCACCATCAGCCTCCTTATACATTTCTAGGCAGAACGATTCTGACCCGCAAGTCACGCACGATAGGAACGTCCTTCAAATTGAGGCATACAGATGTTAAGCCTCATGTGCCTGTAATTACACGGGCAACCACACCTTTCAAACCGAAACACAGTAACGCTGCTTGGCGGCAGAAATAGGTAAGGTGGTGGTAGTACTTTCCCGGACGAACCCTTCACAAAGAGCTCTTCCGCCTCTATCTCTATGTCCCTATCCGTTGTTAGATTATCCCCAACTAGCTGAAACGTATAGACCTACTACTAAATTACCTATTGTAAGATCTTATTACACAGGATTTCAATAAATGTTGTTCTTTGATATTCAAAAAAATGTAAATAATCGTAACAAATGTTGTATTCCAGAGTCTACAAGCGGTAGCGTATTTGGTGTACCGCTCGCGCAGTGCGTGGCCACAGAGCGAGCGATACGGCGGCAGCAGCACGGGGGATCCCGCGCCTCGCTAGCCTCCCTAGGGACCCTGGAGAAAGGAGACGATGTGAGTACTAGATCATATACAAACACCCAACAGATCAGCCGCCTTACCGTGAACCAAATGTGGTGTTCTCTTGTCTTGTGATTAAATATCTTTTGATATAAGTTGAAAGCTATCCCTCAGTTAAGTTTAGAAGTTCTTGGATGCTGCTTAGACTCAAAAATATCATCATAGTTTAGATTCCCGGTAATGCACCCAGCATCACCGTGAATTCAAAATGGTAATCGTAATTTCGTCTTAAAAAGTTGGCGACAAACTAGTTGTCCACCGATAGACGACTAACGTGATCAGCGCAGAATGAAAATGCCTTGACTTAGATCGACATGAGTTTAAATTTCAGTAACCAAGCAAACGAAGTCATGTGCGAGAACTAGTGCATTGGCAATGTTAATTTTACTCTAGCTATTCGTGTCAATGTAATTATAGGCTAAGGTATTTATAACTTTGTCCATCCAAACGTAATCAGATCACATTGAAATCACAAATCTTGATAAATTATGTGTTGAAACACCAGGTTTCAGTAAGAGTAATGATTTGCCAAACCCCACTAATCATGTTCCAGCTAAATTAATTTGCATTCAGAGTCAAAACAGATTTAATGGCCGTATATACACGACACTAGGTAAACGATAGGATAGAAATTAATTGCGACTTGCTAATAAACGGTAACGGACTTGCTAAAAATAATAACGGTAAAAAACGGTTTTAATTCAAACATGGTACAGATAATGTACCACGATATGCACTAAATTCTAGATGCATCAAATGTTAGCATCATCGAATAACAAAAGGAATTGAACCCGCTCCTCTTGCGGCGGAGTCGGTTAGTCACCAGTTGGGCTACCGAGGTTGTTCACTACGACATTCGAAGATTCTACTCATACCTTCACAGCTTAGTTGGTAGTAGCTCTGCCTTCTGCGCCGTAGGCCGTGGGTTCGATCCCCACCGAGAACATACATTTGTGTGATGAACATAGATGTTTTTTCTTTGTCTGGGTGTTATATAGGTAATATTATAAGTATATATTTACAAAAAAAAAGTATATATGTATTATATCAGCTATCTGATTCCCATATTACAAGCTTTGGCTTAGTTTGGGGCTAGATAGTGCTGTGGGGAAAGTCCTCCAATATTTATTATTTATTTATTTTATATTTATTCTACTCATACGAGCAAACGGCTGAGTCAGCTTCTCATGCATCGACCATCTTTGTATTTGCTATTAATGATATATACGATGTCTTGTGGATTGTGTGAAAGATGACATGAGTAAGAAATGAGTGAGCACTGAGATGACGAATGATAGAGGAGAGTGGAAAGAAAACCTTTTGTGCTGACCCCAAGCAGCATGGGATAGGGGCAGGATGATGATGATGATGATATATACAATGACTTGCTTCAAACGAGCTTCAAATGTGCGAGCGAGAAGTTGTTTGACGGCTGTCAACCTCATAAGGAAACCACGGATAAAGCGCAATTAGTTCAAACTCTCGTTGACAAAGCATCGGTCTTCAAAATTAAGATTGTTATGTATTATTATTCCCATGGAATAAAATTAACAGGTTTACTTTTAATACCGCTTCCATTTCGATATAAATTTGACATCTAAATCAACTATTAGTGATTTAACGGCCAGTTAAGTAAAATTATCCTTTGTTAGGGTATAGTGAAACACAAAACAACGATAACAGCCGGTTAAAAGGCTTAATAAGCGTCGTGTTCTGTGTCTGAGAGCACCGGTGGTCTAGTGGTAGCGGCGCCGCCTTCCGATCCTAAAGTCGTGGGTTCGAAACCGGTCGTGCACCAATGAGTTTTTCTGTTCAAAAATGTATGAGCACAATGCAACTAACTAAGGAAAACATCGTGAGGAAACCGACATGTCGTACAACCTAAAAATTTCTACTCGTATAACATGTGTCAAGTGCTCGAAAGGAGCCTCTTGAGGCGCATTTAAATCCTTTCACCACACTGTTTCGTAAGAAACTAGTGACACGACAAGAGAGTCGTGTTGTCGTAGTTGTCGTGTCGCTAGTTATTTTTGAAATGGTGTGGTGAAAGGATTTAAATGCGCCTCAAAGAGGCTTTCCAGTACTAGAGGCTCCTGTCGAGCATCCACTCTCTATGTGAAACCATAACGAACCCTTTGAGCTCCGCACGCATGGACCATGCTCCGACTAGGCTGCGAATGGTTTATTTAAGGGGCTGACAACTATCAAACAACTTCTCGCTCGCACATTTCGACATGTTGAAAGATATAAAATCACTAAACTCATTTTCGAAAAATCGCAATCAACCATTTTGTGTGCAATCACATTGCACATAGTTTAGTAAAAATTTCATTTTGATCGATACAAGTTTTCCTACTTATAAGTTAGCTTATGTACGAAAACTAGTAAAGCAAACTTTTGAGTAGGAAAACATGTATCGAACAAAATGATTTTTTTACTAAACTGTGTGCAATGTGATTGCACACAAAATGGTTGATTGCGATTTTTCGAAAATGAGTTTAGTGATTTTATATCTTTCAACATGTCGAAACGTGCGAGCGAGAGTCACATTAGCTCTTGTCTTCGCCTTAAAAACGATGCCCATTACCACTTGAACTGTCTAATTTCGTACACTAGTATAATAGTCAGAGTGAGTTTGTCGTTGACATTTTGAGCGTGCAGAAATAGTTCGCGGGCGGCGCGAGCCGGCCAACCCGTGACGTGGTCCGTTGCACCTGGGCTGAACCGTATGTCGCGGATCACGGCTCTTACTATCGGTTATCAGTCTTCTACTATCTAGTCAGGGATAAAACTAAATGAGCGAGAGCACTGGTGGTTTGGTAGTAACGGCCCCGTCTTCCGATCTTAAAGGGCTGACAACTATCAAACAACTTCTCGCTCGCACGTTTCGACATGTTGAAAGATATAAAATCACTAAACTTATTTTCGAAAAATCGCAATCAACCATCTTGTGTGCAATGTGATTGCACTCAAAATGGTTTAACGTGCGAGCGAGAGTCACATTAGCTCTTGTCTTCGCCTTAAGGTCGTGGATTCAAAGCCAGTCAAAGTCAAAAAGGTATATTCAGTAGAATCACAAGGATAACTTTGAAACGTCTTAAAGCTAGGTACCAGGTCTACGCGACCAGACCTGCACCAGTCGTGCTCAAAAGGCGCACCTTAAATCCTTTCACCACATTGTTTTATAGAAAAAACAAGTGACATGACAAGTAGAAAAAATCTTCTTTAATCTAGTCAGGGTCTTACAAAACTAAATGAGCGAGAGCACTGGTGGTGGTCTTGTGTTAGCGGCCCCACCTTCCGATCCTAAAGTCGAGGATTCAAAACCGGTCGTGATCTAATGATTTTTTGTTCAAAAATGTATGTTTATATATGTATAGTACCAGTTCTCTCAAACGGTGAAGGAAAACATCGTGAGGAAACCGGCATGTCGTAGAACATGTGTGAAGTGCTTGAAAGGAGTCTCTTTGAGTCGACCTTAAAATCTTTTCACCACACTGTTTCGAAAGAAAGTAGTGACACGACAAGAATAAGAAGTCAAACAGTTTTATTAAAATCACAAGACAAGTTAAGCTTCGTCTGCAGGTTCGTGGTCGCCATTCGAGAACCTTTTTCCCCAGCGATTCTCGGTTCTTCGAGCTATGGCCTGCCCATTGCCACTTCAATATATTCTACGAGCTACGTCATTGAAACACGTAAATACAATTTATTAAAACGTGTCCGAAATATTCCACTGAGGCCAAAGTAAATTTTCTAGAAACTATGCGTTTCTAGGAAATTCACTTTGTGTACAATGTTTGACGAGAATACTTTACTTTGTTAGCAACAGCCAACGTGCCGTATTTTTACTTCGGTTGAAACTGTGGAACCAAGTGATTTATGGACGCAGGGCAGTGCATTGTAGGCACGTTCCTATTATATATCATAGTTACCAATAATCAGGTGGGCCATCTGCTTGTTCCATTTGCAAGCAGTATAAAAAAACAGCTGTGAAGCAGTTGCGTAGCTAGGTTGACAAAGGCCCCGCTTAGAGAAAGAATAAGGATGAAAACTTAACTAAAAAGTTAACGGGTGGAATTGTCGAATTGATCTCACGACCGTCAAGCACGTGAGCTTATCGCTGATGCAATGTGCTACGGGCGTACTCAACCAAACTACCAAATAACAATAACAAACAGCACATGCTTATCGAGGACTCTTGGCGAATGTCTCTAATTGTTGATTCATTGGTCGGCACAATAGGTTTTTTTTTCTCCACCCTTGTCTATCAGCCGTCATCTGAGCAGTCACTCCTTTCTGACTAATGTCATCTTTCACGCTAGGACCAAGCCGTAAGTTTGTTGACTGTTCTTCTAGGCTTCGGTCGCGTGGAGCTGGCACCTAGATTTAAGATGTTTCAAAGTGATCCTAAGTAATTCTACTGAATACAAATACCTCTTGATTTGACATTGATGGTTACCAATCAATATCAGGTGGGCCATCTGCTTCTTCTATTAGAATTAGTATAAAATAACCTGATCTGTGAACCCCCACTGTCTTCGACTTTGAATAACCTCCCGATCAGGTCAGATTACAGCTGTTGTTATGGAACGATCCCCTCACGGATGTTGATACACATTTAGAAGACAATGGAATGCATCATATATGCAGACACGCTGTAGACTACACCGTTCTGGACGTACTCCTTTTTACGAGCATTACATAACTGTAGGTTATCTTTGAACGTGTTCAGACGGAGATGTTGATAGCTGGAAGCTAACTGAGAAAATGTTAAAATTTGTGGTAAGTATATGATTTTTTTTGTTCTTTCACTTTCCGCTTAACATCAGGTGGGCCATCGACTTGTTCTATTACTATAAAAAATATTGCCAAATCATATTACAAGTAATCAAGTTGCAAAATCGTGCCCTATGTGGCGTTGTACTGCAAATTGTTAAGGTGGTAAGTCTTAAAGTGCCTGTAATTGCACGGCGACCCCCTTACCCTACAAACCGTAATTTAATCAACACTTTTTGAAGGCACAGGGGCATTATTCTCTATGACATAGGAGATTCCGTGCCATAACCGTGTGACGTCACAGCGTGGTCTAAACGCAAACGCGATTCATAAACCAAAACATAAACTAAGAATGACAACTAGGAATGACAACTAAGTCATAGGGAATACGGTTTTGTCCAATTTCCCGCCGCTGTCTAGTCTTATGTGTGTAACGTGATTGCATTGGCAATAGAGAATAATGCCCCTGAGCTTATACCTATATCACAATACATAAATATTACCTGCATTCTATGCCTACATTCCACTGTTTGAAGGATGCTTTATATGACACGAACCAATCAAACAAGCATTTATCCAGTAATGACAGCGCGTATAACAGCGCTGTGCCGCTGTACATTTACTTGGTTTGATTTGTGTGATTGACTAGTAAACACAAAAAGGCCTTTTCACATGTAATGTACACACTGCACTACACTGAGCACTGGCGGCGGTCTAGTGGTAGCGGCCTCGCCTACCGATAACGTCGTGGTTTCAAAACTAAACTAATTGAACGCAACCTTTGGGACATTTTAATTTGTTTTTTCCTTAACTGTAGTAAACACTACAAAACTAATTAAACATGGAATTCAAGATAACCAACCTACGAGTCAAATTTATAAGAAATAGAGTAATTTAATTTTATCATCCTCCAAACATTACAACATTCAACCATTATCGTTAAAAATTAGCTTGAATGAATCCGCATGAACCGCAAATGAATGGGATAAGGGCAGGAAGATGATGAATCCCTTGGTTGCAAACTAACAGACGGTAGCCGTGGGCATGCGAAAAGGCACGTTCCTACAAACAAGACATTCGTCTGGCGTAGAGGTAAACATCAGCTCGTGTGGAGACGTGAAATGCCTCGCCGCCGCGCCGCCGCGATGATAGGCGGCATATGAAGTTATTACATTGGAATTCATTACAAATCTATTATTTTTCTGGCTACTCCTGTCTAGTCACGTAGGCCTGAGGGGTTCTATGAAAAACTGAAACAGCTTCACGACTTTGATCCCCAAATCTCTAGATACGATATGTAGATGGGGTAGTCAGAGGTACGTCTAGACACTACTTTTGGCACATTCTTACCTACCCACATTTTGTCACATCGATATGTGCCTGTAATTTCGCCGGCAACCTCTCCCTTCAAACCGAAACACAGCGTTGCTGCTTGGCGGCAGAAAATGGCGTGGTGGTAGTACTTCTACTTCCCCAGAGGAGCCACACACAAAGAGATCTGCTACTCTTAAAATATAGGAGAAGATGAAGAAGAAACTTAAAGCTAGTTTGTTTTCCGAATAAAATAACATAAAATAAATAAAAATAATAATAACAATTACGTTAGCGTTAACTATCTCTAATACTATAAGAATCAAAGTCCTGACTGACTGACTGACTGACTGACTGACTGACTGACATATAGACAACGCACAGCCTAAACCACTGGTCCTAGAAACTTGAAATTTGAGGAGTACGTAGGTCTTATGGCGTAGAGGTGTACTAAGAAGGGATTTTTGGAAATTCAACCCCTAAGGGTGTAAAAAGGGATGAAAACGATTGTATGAAAAATTGTATTCCTTGAACCTACAAACTTGAAACTTGGAGTAGATATACTTCAAAGCAAAAAAATAGGAAAGGCATTTTTAGTTTTTCAAAACTACCCTTAATAAATGTGCAAAGGGCTAAAAAGTTTGTATGGGAGATTTTTGACCGCTGGTCCTATAGACTTGAAATTTAAAGAGTACATAGGTCTCATGGCGTAGAGGTTTACTAAGAAGGGATTTTCGGAAATTGAACCCCTAAGGGTGTAAAAAGGGTTGAAAACGTTGGTATGAAAAATTGTATTCCTTGAACCTACAAACTTGAAACTTGAAGTAGATGTACTCCAAAGCTAAAAAATAGGAAAAACATTTTTAGTTTTTTAAAACTACCCTTAATAAAAGTGCATAGGGATGTCAAAGTTTGCATGGGAGTTTTTTAACGCGTGGTGCGATTGACTTAAAACTTGAAGTAAATATACTAAAAAATAATTAATTAAAAATGACGCTTTCAACTTTTGATAATTACCCCTGCAAAGGGTGCAAATGACTGTAAAAGTTAGTATGGGAGATTTTTAGTATAGTGCGATAGATTTCAAACTTGAAGTAAATATACACCACAATAAATTATTTAAAATCACGTTTTCAATATTTTAAAACTACCCCTGCAAAGTAAAACTACCTCCTGAACAAATAAGTACATATTTTCCGTGTAAGGTTGTCTTTGTTGTATTTGGCAAGTTTTTGAGTCTGACCTACCTACCTAATATAGGTAATGGCCGTTTATAGGTATCTCTTATACCTACGTAGGTATTTAAAATCCTACCCTAATTGATCGAGTGAGCGAAGCGAACAAAGATTCTAGTTTCAACTTGGGCGATTTGGCATTTTATGTATGTATATATGTATGTATGTATGTATGTATGTATGTTTGTCTGGCCATAACTTTCGAACCGTTGATCCGATCTGCACGAAATTTGATAAGACTACAGCTTGTACTTGAGAAATTTACTGGTAAGTATATGAGTAAAATCGGATGAAGGGTTTTTAAAATATGGGGTTTTTTAAGGGGGCAAAAATAAAAAAAGTGACTTAAAAAAATCAAGTTACATGTCATACGAAAGGGCTTTGTTTGGACATTCCAAAACAATTTTCACTTTTTTTCTGAGACGCTCGGTTTTTGAGATACAACAATAAAGATAAATTAAGTCGGGTCGCATCACGAGATCTCAGTTCGGGGCGAACTACTAGTAATATACAAATCAATGTGAAAGTTACGATGTTTGGATGTTTGTGACTCAATCACGGCACCACTTCAACGCGTTCGAAGCCGCGGGAAGCCACAAGTAATACATATACATATTTTATGCATGAAAGACATCCTTTAAATGTAAGCCAGGGTAACAATCCGTTGATCTTTTAATTGAAGTGGTATAGTATAAGGGAATTATTTTTAAAGCGGGATCATTAATTCGTAAAAAAAAGGATACAATTAATAGCTGTACGATTTGCAGTTGTCATGAATAAATCCACTTTAATTTAAATTAATCAATGAAGTTTGTAAATTAAATCCTCTTTAGTGTGTTATGATACTGAAAAATGTGGGTAAATGGACGTACCTTCGAGACATCTTCACATCCTCACATGCTCACATCCTCACATGCTCACATGCTCACATGCTCACATGCTCACATGCTCACATGCTCACATGCTCACATCCTCACATCCTCACATACTCACATGCTCACATGCTCACATGCTCACATGCTCACATGCTCACATGCTCACATGCTCACATCGTCACATTCTCACGTGATCACATGCTCACATGCTCACATGCTCACATGCTCACATGCTCACATCGTCACATTCTCACATGCTCACATGCTCACATGCTCACATGCTTACATACTCACATGCTCACATGCTCACATGCTCACACGCTCACATGCTCACATGCTCACATGCTCACATGCTCACATCGTCACATTCTCACATGCTCACATGCTCACATGCTCACATGCTCACATGCTTACATACTCACATGCTCACATGCTCACATCCTCACATCCACATCCTTGAAGAACCTTAAGTTTACTAGCAGTGGACTTCTTTGGGCTGATGATGATATATAAAAGAAAGTCACACTATTTTTATCTCAAGAACGGCTGAACCAATTTGGCTGAAAATTGGTGGGACCAGGAGACGGGCATAGGGTAATTTTTATCCCGACTTTTTTTGTTTTTTTGCTTTTTTTGTATATTTTATACAAACAATCGAAGAGGCAGGAACTTCAAGTTGTCAGTTAGTACCTGTTTCTTCTGACAAAATTACGTGGCTCAAGATTGTTCCATGGGGAAGAAAATACAATTTATTTATTATAGATGTTGCCAATCATATCTATTTGTAAGTATTCTATAGTAAACGTGCGCGAGCGAAGCCGCAGGTAAGAGCTAGTAATCTATAAAACGGGGTTTTATAATTAAACGTCCTTAGTTCCTCTCCGGATACAAACAGTCTGTTCACCTTCGCTGATATCAAAACAATCGCCGGCCTATGAATATCTACTACTATGAGATGACGTCACGGAAACGTTTTTAATAAATATTGCTAAGTATTCAGCAGCCGTGGTGGTCCCTTTTAATAGGAAAGAGTAGTAGTGCTTCTCTGAAGGATAGAATCCGAAACGAGGTTATCCGACAAAGAGTCGACATAGCTCTAAGAATTAGCAAACTGAAATGGCAGTGGGCCGGCCATGTTTGCCGTAGAACCGACAATCGTTGCAGCAAACAAATACTCGAGTGGATACCGCGTTTGGGTAAGCGTAGTGTAGGACGCCCTCCGACGAGGTGGGGCGACGATCTGCGAATTATAGCTGGCACTGGATGAGAAGAGCCGAAGACCGGGCTCAGTGGCACGTCTTGGGAGAGACCTACGTCCAGCAGTGGACTAACATAGGTTGATGATGATGATAGTGGAGCTCTTTGTGTGTGGCTCGCCCGGGGAAGTACTGTCAGTAAGTGGTAGTACCACTATGTCTGTTACTGCCGCCAAGCAGCGCTGTTTCGGTTTGAAGGGTGTTGCTCCCGGTGGAATTACAGGCACATGAGGCTTAACATCTGTATGCCTCAAGTTGATGGACTCAGGGCAGTTGCGAACTTCTTCGGGTTAGCTCTTATTTTTATTACTTGCTGATGGAACAAGCAGATGGATTATTAGCACATGACTCGTCGGGAAAACACCATTCACCTTTCCGAACACCTTAACTGTGCTTCTCGATGGATTACAAACATAACATAAATTGGTCACTTTTAGAAAAAAAAAACCTAGTAATTTTTGGTAGTCCGTTTATAGTGTTTATGCTGTGATTCCAGATAAAATGGAAATGTATTGTGCCTCGCGTAGCATCTATGTACCGGCATGTGAGAGGTTAAATCACAGTAGTGTCAGAACTCCAGCACTTCTGTAGTCAAGGTCCATTTTTAAACTATCAAAACCTCTACATTTTATTTCATACATCCAGTGCACGCATCTTCATTTTTTGGGGATGCTGCTTTTCCAAAGTGCTGAGCCCTCAAGCTACGAAGGCGGGGTCGCTTCCTGATGACCAGCGCTCTGACCACCAGGGTCGAGACGTCACAGCTACGTCACGGGTGTCAGATTACCTGCCTGCCTTCTTGCTTTCATTAAGGCCAAGATAATTTTATCGTATGACGCTAACGTGCCACACTCGTGTATTCCAGCAGTACAGAAATAGCTTGTATAATGGGAATTGCAGCCGTGTATAGCAGGCTTTATTACAATGTGCTAGGGGTCAAAGTCGCGTGGCTGATTCGATAGATTCCCCTTACGTCGTGTTACCTAGTAGGTTTAATTGCAATGTGGTAAAGGTCAAAGTCGCGTGGCTGATCGGATAGATAGGACCGCTTCGGAAGGCACGATAGAAAGTCCGTAAAGCAGTCCTAGAAAAGGCTCAAAAAATAGTAGTGCCATAACAAAATGTCTGAGGCCGATAAGCGGCCTTAAAATGCCGCCATTAGGAAAAGCCATTAGGAGAGGCCACATCCAAAAAAATCTCTTATGTTAATGTAGCACTTGAATATCCTATTCAGCATAAGTACTTACCTATAAGTACCTATTCTTAGTTAATTTTTGTAGATATATTAGGTGTGTATTAATTCTTTGTTTTTGTCTGAAATATTTATGTGTGCTGCTTAGTTTTACCGTGTGTCATAAATAAAAAAACTTTATTCGTTCTTTCTTTTTGTAAGTTTCGTCATTGACAATTTCAAAGTTTTGGGAGAATTCGGCGGCAGTAGGAGCCTAAGTAACTTCATAAGATAGACCTAGTAGGTATAACTAATAGGCATTCGATGAGTAGGGATACTCTCAAGGTTTTGTAGAGGTTTGTGCTATGTGGTTTGTCTACACTAATATTATAAAGAGGAAAGATTTGTATTTTTGTATGTTTGTATTTTTGTATGTAACGAATAGGCTCAAAAACTACTGGTCCGATTTCAAAGATTCTTTCACCATTAGAATGCTACATTATCTCTGAGTAACATAGGCTATATTATATTTTCAAAAAAATCAGGGATCCTTACTAAAACTCCGATAATGTAACCCAAGGTGGAAAACAAAAACCTTACATCGCGTGCGCTGCGAAAACTATTGATGATAGAACAAAATAATGTACTACGACTTTGCAGAACACGTCATCATCTACAAATAATGTCGCGACAGCATATGTCTATCTATTATAGTTATGTCACAATAAGTGTTCTTTTATTATAAAAATTTAATTGAAATGCCGCCGCTAGAAAAGGGTCTTTATTTGTACCTTGGTATTAATCCTTATACAAATAAATCATTTCGTATTCAAGACTGTTTCAATACCTATAGATTGCTTTTTGAATTTTACAAATCGGACATTCCATTCAAAAGATATTACGAAATTAAAAATTTTAGCTCGCTTTAAAATATTATTAGTGAACGCGCGGTTCAAAGGGTTTTTACTCACTCAGGGAGAAGGGCGTGCGAAATAAGTACACGCGAGACTCTAACCTACGTTCTAAGTTTATCCTAAAATGTTCAAAAAATGTATATCCACCCATGCGAAGCTTGGACAGGCCGCTAGTATATTATAAAAATAATCTGTCATCATCGTACTCTATGAAAAACATTGTTATGTAAATACTTGTAGGTAGAATATATTTTATAAACAATACCTACTGTTGCTTGACGGAAAAGATTACTCACACATAGAGCAGGCGCCAGCAAGACAATAAGGTGATGACTGATGTGATGCTGATGACACAAGTGCCTAAGTATAATATATGTCTATGGCTGGTATTCACAAATGTTCAAAAATGTATGTGCACAGTGCCAGTACTCTCAAACGGTGAAGAAAAACTTCGTTAGGAAACCGGCATGTCGTAGAACCTAAAAAGTTCTAAAACATGTGTCAAGTGCTTGAAAGAAGCCTCAGGCGCACTTAAAATCCTTTCACCACACAGTGACATGACAAGAAGAAGATTCACAAATATGCTTAAAAGTTATAA
Source organism: Chloroclysta siterata (assembly GCA_932294275.1). Lineage (NCBI taxonomy): Eukaryota > Metazoa > Arthropoda > Insecta > Lepidoptera > Geometridae > Chloroclysta > Chloroclysta siterata. The sequence continues at coordinate 27,109,668 of OW028591.1, read as the reverse complement.
AAAGTACGTGATATGCATAAACTAGGGACTGCTTATTAAGAACCAAAACTTTAACAATGCGTTCAAAAGCTCTCCATAGAAGATATCTTATGAACCTTTATTTTTAGATAAAAAAATACCTTTTTTTTTACTAAAACCTATGAAATGGACCAACCTACCAACTACTGCAAAATGTGGGTCTATTCCAAATGTAATGTTTGGACGTATCTCTGACTACCCCCCTTAGACGACCTCAAAGAATCTGAAGTTAGTACTTGTTACTCTGAGGGGCTATCTACCGTGCCTGGGGATCAAAGTCGTGAAGAGCTTTCAGTTTTGTTACAGTTTTATCAAAAGCCATTTCAGACTAGACGTGCTGAAAACAAAATAGTACTTACATAAGTAAATTTACAATAGTTTACCCTACCCGATAAAATCCTCATCAATCCTCATCATTCCTCTTCAAGGAAATATATTCAAAAATCATTTAAGAAAATGGTTAGTCTCGAATGCATTTTATAACTTAAACGAATATTATAAAATTGGAAGCTCTATAATATCTACCTCTTGGTTTCTTGTAGGTCATATACTTGCAAGAAATTAGGAGTACCTATTAGTGAGTATTAAAATGTTTTAGTTGGTTCTTGGGTGAAAACTTTAGAATATAACAATGCGTTTTTGTTGTACGTCCGGAACGGACAAACTGTTAAAACTGTACATAACCATAGCTATAAGATCTTTTATAATTTCTGATTTCTGATAAGTTTTTATAAAATAAATAATAGGATTCTTCTACATTACTTCAATGCTTCACAAATCTATCGCCAAAGCAATTAACGTAGTATTTGTCTCATCGCGGTATTTAGCAAAATCCGTGTGCATTTACCGGCAGCCGTCCGTCATAGTAATGTGCTCGCGGAGATCCATCACATCACGTTCAATTTACCACTAAACGTGCCTAAAGCGCACTGTCCACTGAGGCGTCGCAGCATAAACGCTTGAAACATCGTACAGCGAGAAACATTTTTTATTAATACTATTGCCCACCTGATGTTAAGTGGTAACCATCACCTATATGCATTCCACAAAGCATTGCCTCGTAAGTCACGCACGATAGGAACGTGCCCTACGATGCACTGCCCTGTGTCTACCAACTTGAGGCATTCAGACGATAAGCCTCATGTGCCTGTGATTAGATGTTTGGTAATAAAGTGGTGCTTATTGAAAAAATCAACAAAATCTATAAATATGGCACACAATTTGGCGGGGAAAGAGGTTCTTAAATCAACGCGTATTTCAAGCAGTGCATAGGAAACAAGCAGACGTAAAGGTAGCTGGCACGTACCACTCGAGTGGACAGTGCCCCTAAATCGTGCCATCAACAGATTCCTAAAGCTTATCTAGCGTTCTGGGAATTTTTTGCGTAAACCTATACTGCTTTTAATCGAAAGTAGATGCATGTTGGAGGAATGTGTACCTAATTCTACCAGCTTTCGTCTCTATACAAACTTTTAATCGCTCGTTAACCTTTATCTTCGAAATTTAAATTTATTATCTAAGGAATTGTTTGACTATATCGGATTTTTTTGGCAGCTGAAAACATTGCTCATTATATTTACCTGAAAGGTTCTTATTAATACCTCAATATTTTCATTTAATCCGTAAATTCTGTTCAAATATTTGAAAAGCCTACTTAGACAGGTAGGCTTTTCAAGTCCTAAGCTTACCTTAGCTTATCTTATTAATTAAACCCACAGCAGACTGGGGAGTCTGCTGTGGGTTTAATTAATAAGATCCCCATCCCTTTTTTTATCTTCAGCCCTGTCCATCCTAAAGTTGCCTGGAAGAGATAGCTGTAAGCGATAAGGCCGCCAACTATTATATTACTACAATTGTTAAGTGAAAATGTGTATAGGTATTTATTTGTTGTGGTAATAAATAACGAGTTAACTATCTATCTAAGAGCAGTGTGGGCGCTGAACAATGCTAAAGATTTAAGCCTGATATGAATTTGTTGGTAATTTCAGAGTGGCTCCTGCGATTCCGGTGAATGGGGCTGGGCAGGGTTAGAAGAAGCGGGGGGCGGAGGGCCTCGGGTCCCCGGCCTCGTGTCCGCCTGCCTCGCGCATCTGCGGCGGCACGGTCTCCACACCCTGGGCCTGTTCCGAGTGTCCGCTTCCAAAAAGAGAGTGAGACAGGTAAGGCTATCTAAATTCACTTGCTTCAGAAGGATCTTACGAAGAAGAAGGATATAAGATAAATGAATAGGTAGGTTCACCGAGCTACCTGCCACCAAGTCGAATACAAAATCATACAAAAGAACGGTAGGAAGTTACCAAGCCGTAATTAATAGCAATTCTTGATTAGAATATAAAATAAGTCTATATTGTCTAGCTTGAAGCGAGAGTCAAAACTATCAAGAAATCTGCCACACAAACACAATAATAAAGAAATATTTAAAGCTAAGCAGTTCGATTACATAGTAACTAGAAAACAATGAGCGTAAACTTCTACGTCACGATCTATCTTCGTCTGCAACAGAGTACCGTAAACTGTAAGTTGCAATAAATCCATAAAGTGGGTCACTGGCGTCCACTTGCGATCCAAAACATCTAATTCTGTCGATCAGCTCTTCGGGATTGCGAGATTGTTATGATGCTGATTAGATTTCAGTGCTCCCATTTGTTTCGTGTAAGCATTGTGCTAACAGTTCGTTACAGTGTTAGGTGAGATATACTATGTAAGTTAGATCACTTGCAGAAGAGAATTCAGGAGGTGAGTGAGTCTATGTCATAGGAACAAATATATATCTTTGTTCCTATAGAAATATTCTCTAAGCTTGAGAATGAATTAACCTTTAGCGATCAATACTTTAGTTAGGAACTTCTTTGAGGCGCACTTAAAATCCTCTCACCACACTGTTTTGAAAGAAACTAGTGACACGACAAAAAAAAAGATGATGTATTTCAGTCCAGTTGACTAAATACCAAGTTAGGAACAACAGCAGGAATACCTACATTTCTTTATACAAAGATTAACTCCTTGGTCAAAAAGGTTAAGTATCCTGCCTCTCGTTCCAGCTCCGAGAAGACTGGGAGCGCAGTCAGGAGGTGGCGCTGGACGCGGCGGTCTGTCCGCACGACGTGGCGACGCTGCTCAAGGAGTTCCTGCGAGACCTGCCCGACCCCCTGCTCTGCCGGGACCTGTACCCCGTGTTTTTACAAACACAAAGTGAGCATAAACTATTGTTTCGTACACCTTACGATTTTCAAATAGCAGAAATTCTGAAATCTGCCTGGTGGAGTAAATTTTTGATCGCGAGGAAATGGCGCTAGATTTACCTTCTTCATAAGACGTTTTAAAGTGATCCTTGTGATTGGAATGAATAAAGACCGTTTTGATTTTGTATTTTATTTTCCCAATTCCAGAACTACACAACCGTCATTACCAATGGGAAGCCATGAGGCTGATCATCCAGCTCCTGCCGGCCGCTCACCGCGACACGTTGAACGCGTTGCTCTCATTCCTGGCGCAGCTGGCGGCGCACGCGGAGGACAGCCACCAGCCCGGCAACAAGATGGACGCCGCTAACCTGGCCACCGTCTTCGCGCCAAACATACTACATAGAAATAAACCTAATGAAGCTGCCAAGTGAGTTTCTTTTAGCTTTTGAATTGAACAAAACCATTTTTTATGGTTTGTAGTTTTAGAAACTCCCTACATAAATATATGTATACTTACTGATCTAGGTAGCTAAAAATATGATTGACCAAGTGCTAACTTCTCGGCTTGGAAAATGTTATAGCCTAGGTCTTCCGAAGAGTAAAAGCGTTCAATTGAAAATGCCAATATAGAGATCGTCTATTTTAGTTATCCCCGTATTGAACACGGACGAACAGAACTGAAAACTCTCAACTTTTATTCAAAGTAGGACAGAAGGAACCAGAAATAAATAAACATAACATAACAAATAAACATAACATAAGTATGTGTTTAAAAAAAAAGCATAACAAGTAATATTTATCAGCTATCTGGTTCCCAAATTACAAGCTTTGCTCTGTTTGGGGCTGCTATGTGGAATGTCCACCAGTTTTAATTGATGATTTCCATTCCAGTGCGGAACAGCTGTCGGAGCGCGCCGACGTGATCAACGTGGTCCGGCAGCTGGTGGAGCGGCAGGCGGAGCTGTGGACGCTGCCGGCCGAGCTGCTGCACGAGGCCTACATCCAGCTGGCGCACAGCGCGCCGGCGCATCTCGACCCCTTGCTGCTCAGGAAGGCAGAGTCAGTATAACGATGCTTCGTAGATTACCGGAAAGATATGTGAAGATGTACCTAAAAACGCTTTGTTATAGCTAACCATAACCTATAACAAAGCGTTGCGCAAGTCACGCACGATAGGATCGTGCCCTACGATGCACCGCCCTGCGTCCATCAACTTTCGGCATACGGATGTTGAGCCTCATGTGCCTGTAATTTCACCGGCAACCACACTCTTCGAACCGAAACACAGCAACGCTGCTCGGCGGCATAAAAAGGCATTCCCCGGATGAGCCACACACGAAGAACTCTACAATTTTACACTGTGCTTTACTGTTTTTTACTGTGTCCCAGGACATTTGTGTGGTGATTGCTATCTAAGCACTACAATATTTGTTATATTCCGTGCAGGGTGGCAGCGGAGCAGGCGAATGCTGAGAACTCGGAAGGCATGCGGCGCGTGTGGTCGCGCGAGTCGTGCCTGCACGGCGCCGCCGCCACCGGCGGGCCCGGACACGTGCAGCCCACCAGGTGAGACTCGACCCGTTGCGTCCGTCACTACCGGACCCATTACCCGAATGCCGAAGGAAGGTTGCTGTCTAATCGATTTCACCACAAGTGAATATCGAAATTCTAAAAATACAATTCTAGCTTCTCATCGGACGTGGTTGGTCTTTTAGTTTTTGAGCGGCTGTATACGGATTCTTGATAGAGCTGGTGAAATGTTAAACGGTACTAGGATGATGCTAGGGTGTAGTGGGATAAGGGTAGGGGGTGAAACCATGTGTAATGCGAAATGGCAGCAACATATTTTTCACTGTGAAACAAATGGCAGGACTTTAACTTCATTCCTGAATACTGATGAGAGGGGTTCGGAGATGATAGGTATGGAAGCATTAGTTAAGTCCCTGCCTGGTTTGGCAGACGCAGCGATAAGAGCGCGCCGCGGCGCGGGCGCGTGCGCGAGGCGTCCTCCGACACGTCGTCCGGCTCGCTGTCCTCCGCCATGACCATCGTCACCAGGTACATTACGCATCACGTTTTCACGGTCCTTTTTTGTGGCTTTGGTTTTACCCACATGTGCTAACATAAAACTGAAGTTTCCGAATAATGTTTTTTTTGCAATGAATTGACCGTCCTTTGACTAGAATCTTACCTGGTAGTCAGTGTCGGTCGATGAGGCCGACTTGGAGCAGGACGGTCTGAAATATATTTACTCTCGCCGGGCAATTACTTCTACCGTCTGAGTTTTCAGCGTCGTCTTTCGCGCGGTTTTAGGGCAGTTTATAAAGTCAAAAAAAATTACACCGATAGATGTGGGTAGGTTTTTTCTTCTGTGTTTTTATTTATATCGATAGGATATGAGGTTTACTTTTCCGTGTGTTCCTTGTGTTCCGTGTTCAAGCTATTCATCGAAAACCTCGAGAACTGATCTAACATCTTACGCGCAATTAGGACAAGCGGGAAGTACTGGAGATGTAATGTTTGTTGCAGGGTGAGGAGCAGCGAGGAGTGCGGCAGCAGCGGCGTGATGTGCTCGACGCCGGCGCCGCGCACCGACTCCACGGCCGACTCCAACGACTCCGCCAGCGACTATAACGAGGTGGGTTGGGTGAGTGCCATGCCTGATCATACTCCTAATTGTTCATAACAGCTGTTTGATGAGAATTTTTAACTGCACTGTGTGGCTGTGTGTTTGACAAGTGAACTTTTACCCCTTAACTTTTACTGTAAACTTAGTACTTGGTTGTAGTGTGTGAACTCCCATTCATCAAACTGACCATCTTTAGGTTATCTAAGATTATCTTAAGGTTGCCTGGAAGAAATCGCTTTCAGCGATAAGGCCGCCCATTGTACTATATTAATTTATGCCTAGATTTATGATGTATCCTTGTGTACAATAAAGTGTTATCTATCTATCTATCTATCTATCTTTAGATTGAGTTTTCTAAGGTTAAGTTAGCGTTTGAATTTGATTGAAAAGTAGCATTGTTTAAAGATTTATCTGATGCATTAAGTATTTCTATTTCTACTTTCTCTTGTGCTCAAGAGAGCTATAAAATTATTTGCCCTGATTTTTTGAAATCAGCCAGAAAGTAAACTTTTTCCTCTATATCCACAGACGCTGGGCGGGTCGGACGATGACTGCGTGATCACAGCATCGTTGCACATCCCGGGTGCGTTCTCCCCCCCCCCGGGGCGCGGGCCCGCCCCCCCGCCGCCGCCGCGGCGCCGCTCCACGTCCGGCTCGGAGGGCTCCAAGCGCGACTCGGCCGTCGGCTCCTCGTCCTCGTCCCCCCCCGGCTCGCCGCCGCCCCCCGCGCCCGCGCCCTCGCCGCTGGTGACGGCGCCGTTGCGAGTGACGGTGACGGCCGGGGAGGTGCGACGGAGTACGGAGGACAGGCGCGGGACCACGGATATCGACAGGCTCGTCGGTCTTGGCAGGTGGGTGTTCAACCGCCTCCTACATTTTATTTTAAACAGTGATAAAATATAGACGCCTACACAGATAGGTGCTCTAGTATTTTCAATTATTTCGTCCAGAAGGGTCATCCTCTTATGTCACTAGTTTCTTTCGAAACAGTGTGGTGAAAGGATTTGCGCAAAGAGGCTCCTCTCGAGCACTTGACACATGTTTTAGAGCTTTTTTTAGGTTCTACGACATGCCGGTTTCCTCACGATGTTTATCTTTACCGTTTTAAAGTACCTACAGTGCACATTCATATTTGAACAGAAAAACTTTTTTGTAGAAAGACCGGTTTTGATATTATATGATCTACTTAATTTTGAATGATATTGAATTTGAATGCATATGCATATTGAATGATCTACTTAATTCTTTCTTTTTCTTTTCCAGAGAACGCAACACCTCCGACGCGCGAGCAGTGGTACTCAGACAGCAAGATGAAACTACCGCGGTCCGATCCCGTGTCTCCTCCCGCCACGAGATCCTCAGGAAAGAGGATCACACCGTCCGGAAAGAGGAGAGCAGAAGAGAGGAGCACAATTCTAGGAGAGAAGAGCACAGCTCGAGAAGAGAAGAGCAGAGCTCGAGAAGAGAAGAGAAGAGGGAGGGCACGTTGTACAAGAGAGGAGAGTTGATATCGAGTGCGCGTTCCCCGCCCACGTGACTTGTAATACGTGTTTTATACATAAACGTCTATTTATCATGTGGGTGTTTCATTTTGGGGAACATTTTGAATTATGTGAGTGTTTAAAATCTCAACTAGAACAGGAGACTCTTCTTGAACCTTCTTTTAACACTGAATCTCGATTTGGATCCACTGATGTGAAACGTAACCGCGGTGTTGTGACGACAAATCATTCCTAGCGAGTGAAGCTACCGATAAAAGCTATTGCTTAATAGAGAACTTGTATAAAATATAACGTTTTGATTGATCCCAATATTTATTCCATGATTGTTAGTTCCGTAAGTACATAATATTTCTATTTCCTGTGTAATTTGTCTCGCATGATGATGGCGCCGAGTTTCGACACTCCATCTTGGTACTCCGTCTTGCCGAGAGGCGGCACTGCTGATGTGGTTTCTGAAATATAGAAATGGCAATGTTGAAGGTGCGGAACCGTGCGGAACGAAGCGTCATTTATTCTGACTCAGGCGGGGCCTAAGTGTCTATTCTGCCTCGCCTCATAGGTAAACAGCAATCTAAACTAGTAGTTCGCCCCGAACTGAGATCTCGTGATGCGACCCGACGAACGCATCAAAACTTTGAGTACGTAGTAGTCAGAGGCAAGTCCAAACATTATCTTTAGACTTTTTTCTGACTACCGCCTAATAACTTAGTATGGTTACCAAGTTTCAACTCCATTGTCCTATTTATTGAAGAGTTACGTTGAACAGACCTTGGCTCCATCATCAGACCTGGTCGTCGTCACCATTTTATAAGAACTGAGTACCTCCTTAAATTATTTCAAGAAAAAAAATTAAGAAAAAACAAAGGAACTGGCAGACCAGTAGAAAAACCTTGATGTCAACGAAACTCTTTGAGATGGGAGCTCTTGGATCGCTGGTTATCTTAATTTAACTTTTATTATTTTATCTCAAAAACCGAGCGTCCCAAAAAAAAAGTAAAAATTGTTTTGGGATGTCCAAACAAAGCCCTTTCATATGACATGTAATTTGATTTTTTTATGTAACTTTTATTATTTTTGCCCCCTTAAAAAACCCCATATCTCAAAAACCCTTCATCCGATTTTACTCATATACTTACCAGTAAATTTCTCAAGTACAAGCTATCGACGTTTCAAATTTCATGCAGATCGGATCAACGGTTCTAAAGTTATCGCCAGACAAACATACATACATACATACATACATACATACATACATAAAATGCCAAATCGCCCAAGTTGAAACTAAGATCTTCGTTCGCTTCGCTCACTCGATCAATAAATAATAAGTAGTTTCTGTTTTTTTATACTTGCAACTTTGTCGAAGTAGAATAGGTAGCAGTGATATACGTCTGAAAATTGGTTTTATACTAGTAGTTCGCCCCGAACTGAGATCTCGTGATGCGACCCGACGAACGCACCAAACTTTGAGTACGTAGTAGTCAGAGGCAAGTCCAAACATTATCTTTGGACTTTTTTCTGACTACCGCCTACTAACTTGGTATGGTTACCAAGTTTCAACTCTATTGGCCTATTTATTGAAGAGTTCCGTTGAACAGACCTTGGCTCCATCATCAGACCTGGTCGTCGTCACCATTTTATGAGAACTGAGTACCTCCTTAATTTATTTCAAGAAAAAAAAATAAGAAAAAGCAAAAGAACTGGCCGACCAGTAGAAAAACCTTGATGCCAACGAAACTCTTAGAGATGGGAGCTCTTGGATCGCTGGTTATCTTAATTTAACTTATATTATTTTATCTCAAAAACCGAGCGTCCGAAAAAAAAAGTAAAAATTGTTTTGGGATGTCCAAACAAAGCCCTTTCATATGACATGTAACTTGATTTTTTTATGTAACTTTTTTTATTTTTGCCCCCTCAAAAAACCCCATATCTCAAAAACCCTTCATCCGATTTTACTCATATACTTACCAGTAAATTTCTCAAGTACAAGCTATCGACATATCAAATTTCATGCAGATCGGATCAACGGTTCTAAAGTTATCGCCAGACAAACATACATACATACATACATACATACATACATACATAAAATGCCAAATCGCCCAAGTTGAAACTAAGATCTTCGTTCGCTTCGCTCACTCGATCAATTATTATACACCCTCAGGGACCACTTCTGTCATCAAAAACGGGACCTCAATTACGGAACGCTGTAGTGCCTTGGACAGGGTTTTAGAAGGAGTTAGCAACGCCCAGCACTTGCACCATCCTGTCGGACTAGTCAACCAAATCTGCAGGAAATACCTGTTCTATACGTCTTGACTAAGCCACTGGCACTGGCACTACATACATTTTTTCATAGAAAATCCATTGGTCCATGACAGAACCTGTGACTTGAGGATTGCACATGGATGCTATGCTTGCTATCACTAGGCTAGTGCTCTCACACGTAGATACCCCAAAATAAGCAGCTAAGTTATCTTACCGCACTTAGCCCTAGGATCGCTACCAGCGCCCGCCCCAGCCTGCTTGGACATGGTCCTAGGCGCCGCCTTCCGCGGCTTGGGTCCGACGCGGCACGGGTCCCCGGGCAGGCGCATCGGCTGCGCACACGGCCCGCTGCCGCTCTCGTCAGCCGCGCGCTGGAGACCTTCAAACTTGGCTCCAGGACCTGAAAAGAATTCGTTAAACACAAAATAGTAAAAATTAGGTCTTGACTTTTCCCATGTTTTGTAGACATACTCAAAGATCTCATGGATCCCAGATCTTTTATTTCTCAGCTACCTTTCTCACTTTTTAAAAATCTCTTTTTTTTAATCTTGACCTGTCTTAGGCTGTTGAGTGGACCATTACTTTTTTAAATACAGTCTAATGAGACTACTTGGTGAGCATGGTTGATGATGGCTGGCCAAGAAAACGCACCGCTCTCACAGTAGTCCACCTGATATGTGGTCTTATTTCGGTCCCTGTCTATCCTCTGCTTCAGTTCTGGTCCCGCCTCGTTTTGAAGGATGCTGTACAGCATCGGATACTTTGATTGAAGCTGAAAATTATAATCATAGTTCAAATATCTACAGAACTAGGTATACCTAATTCAGAATCGACAACTAGATACAGCAGAGACACGAGGTTCCTGCAAGATGCGAATATGCACAATGGACCACCTAAGGCCACGGTGGTAACAAGTACAGCGACAGCTCCGAGATGTTACGGCCGATAGCAACTCCGTTAAAACAAACCCTTAAACGTATGACGGCGTCCGTATCTGTACCAGTGCAATGCGATGGTTATTGATGCAGAAATAAGAATCCGGATACAATGAATAATTAAAACGGTAGGTATACCTTGTCCAGGAACGCATTGGGCTGATCGTAGCGAGATGTAGGCGTCTCGGGGCTGGCTGCTACTCGCACTGGATACAACTTTGGATCCAACATGGGACCCATGATCTAGAAAAAAACTTTTTTTAGATACAGTTACAGTACTGTAGTTAGCTACTACTATTGTTATTCCAAGTATCCTGATTAGTCAAATATAGGCGAAAAGAGTAACTACACATCGTCGTATTTGGGAAAATAAGACGTATACGCGAACACGAATTGCTATTCGTGCCACCATTAGAATAGTAGAGCTCTTTGTGTATGGCTCGTCCGGGGAAGTACCACGCCTTTTTCTGCCGCCAAGCAGCAACGCTGTGTTTCGGTTAAATGAGTGTGGTTGCCGGTGTAATTACAGGCACATGAGGCTTAACATCTATATGCCTCAAGTTGATGGACGCAGGGCAGTGCATCGTAGGGCACGTTCCTATCGTGTGTGACTTACAAGGTAATGCTTTTTTATAGGTAATGGTTACCACTTAACATCAGGTGGGCCATCTGCTGGTTCAGCTATTTGTATTAAAAAAAAAGATGCTACAAAGTGGTTATTTAAAGTGAATCGGTCTTAGACTTTACCTCATTCCGGGTCCAACCGCCCTCCTTCCCGGGGGTCAGCTGAGGCATTTCTCCTCCCGAGTTTTGAGGACATCGACAGTCTGGGGGTCTGCTGTGCTGCATGCAAGCCTGGTAGAAGGCGAGCTCTTCGCCTGAAAGCTTTGGAACCCTGGGAAATTAAATGAGGGTTAACCGGATACAACGCTAGATGGATTTGGTTCGCCCCGAACTGAGATCTCGTGAGGTCCGGCCAAACTTCATGCAGATTGGTTAAAAATTAAAGTAAGTGGTAGTTAGAGGCAAGTCCAAACTTTGTGTTTGGACTTCCTTTTAAATACCTCTTTCTAACTCGGTATGGTAACCAATTTTCAACTCTTTTGGCCTATTTATTGAAGAGTTCCGTTGAACAGACCTTAGCTCCATCATCAGATCACGTCTCCGTCACCATTTTATGAGAACTAAGTACCTTCTTAATTTATTACAAAAAAAAGCAAAGGAACTGACTGACCAGTTTTTATTATATACATTATAGTTATTATTAAATTTATTATATATATATTTATTATTAAACCTTGATGTCAACGAAACTCTTAGAGACACACTGTGATCGCGAAAAAATAACAGCTGTTTCATACATTTTAGCCAGGTACTGAACTTTTGCATTTTGAATTGAGGTCCAGAGCAGGCTGGGAAAATGGCAGGAGAAATTGGAGAGTGTCGGACTGAAGATCAGCAGGACAAAAACCGAGCACTTGTTCTGCGACTTTGGTGGTCCCTCCAGTTTCACCTCTATTGCCTTAGACGGTGTATCCCTACCAGTCTGCTCCAACTTTCGGTACCTCGGCTCATCCATTCAGAACGACGGCGAGATCGACCGAGACGTGAAAAATAGAATAAATGCGGGATGGATGAAATGGCGACAGGTGTCAGGAACAACATGTGATCCACGAATGCCCCTTAAACTTAAGGGTAAAGTATACAAGACGATCATAAGGCCTGTCGTGCTGTATGGATCTGAGTGTTGGGCAACAAAAGGGACGGATGAGAGAAGAATGCATGCAGCAGAAATGCGAATGTTGAGATGGATGTGCGGAGTGACAAGGATGGATAAAATAAGGAATGAGTATATTAGAGGAAGTTTGAAAGTGGCGCCTGTGACAGATAAGTTGAGGAGCAATAGGTTAGCGTGGTATGGGCATGTCATGAGGAGGGAAGAAAGTCATATTACGAGAAGAGTGTTAGATATGGATGTGGATGGTTTTAGAAAGAGAGGTAGGCCAAAGAAAAGATGGATGGACTGTGTGAAAGATGACATGAGTAAGAAAGGAGTGAGCACCGAGATGACGAATGATAGAGGAGAGTGGAAGAAGAAAACCTGTTGTGCCGACCCCACTTAGCGTGGGATAAGGGCAGGAAAATGATGACTGAACTTTTGCATGAAACAGCTGTTTTTTTTTCGCTTTCACAGAGTTGGTTCCTTAGTAAAAGTGATTCATATTGATGGGTCATACTTTAGCCCCCTGAAGTTTTAGGTACAAATATTGGAATACCTTGTGTTGGATCTTTGCTCATTTTTAAAGCTAAGTCCATACGCTTGGCAAACAATGGCAAACAGCAAACAACAAACAGCAAACACGAACATGTGGATGGGTGTTTGGTATGTGTGTGCCTGTTCTTGTTTGTGTTTGCCACTGTTCGGCGTCGGTGTCGGTTTTTCTTCGCAGATCAAAGGCTGTTTGGCAAACAGTTCGCGATGTTTCCCCACGCTTGGTATACATCAGTATTGCGCGAGAGCTGTATGTTGCCATTACCCACCTTGTACGATTTTTGTGAGTTTTTATCATCCACCATCGCTTTCGTCTTTTTCTTTTTAGTTCATTTGTTTTAAATTTAAAATAAAAATATGTCAACCCGAAAGTTATAGCTGCTACAAGCTCGTCGTCCGCCATGTTTGCCGATTCAGAGAATACTAACATGTTCGCCAAGTGTGAGGACGACTGTTTGTGTTTGGTGTTTGTGGTCGATGTTTGGGACTTTGTTTGTTGTGTTTGGTATTTGTATCAAACACCAAGCGTATGGACTTAACTTAAAGGGTAGATAATTTATGTTTGCCATCCGCTTTTCTACTACTACCGTCGTTTTGAATTGACGGGCCGATGCATCGCGCGCCCTCTATTCGAGCGCATCGACAGTGGGCTTGTGCAACTACATACAATCGGTCGCGTCCTCAATCATCTTGAGAAACTATTCCGTGGATAGACAAGTGTACTCATTTCATCACGTTCTCGCTGTGCTGTGCCAATAGATGCTGTTTATTTGGAACGTTCAGTGACTTGCCCACCTCCAGTACCAATACCAAGACTTGTCGTGCTGAGCCCTCTTGAAGAAGCGTACGTGTGGAAGTGTGAGGTAGGTGACAGACTGGATTATCTGCCTTATTCGAGCAAAGAGCCATTGTCCAAATTAGACCTACCTACTACTTAGATTGGTACAGTCATTTATTATTTAATTATTGGTCCTTCAAAAAACTACTAACCTACCAGCATTTACAGTCAAACTCAAACCTTGTATAGATAAAAGTAAACGTACTCGGCCAACACTCCCGCGCCACCACCACCCCCTGGCAAGTTGGGCCACAGGTAGTCCTTCCGGTAGGTCGTCAAGTAATGGTCCATCTTCTATTCTTCTGCACCCCTGGTTTATTGAACTGTTCCTGAGTTCACATCACTATTAAATTTGTATTTATTTTTGTAATTTATTGTTTATGTTAATTTGTGTTTGGGATTAACATTTCAAATGACATAGATTGGTGTCATGGGTGTCTAGTTTTTATTTGCGTCAATAGGGGTGCAAACCTTCTCAATCACTGATTTCCATAGATTTATTTGTATTTGTATTTATAAGGTATTTATCATGGATTTATTTATTTACTTTAATTACAACGGTATAAGACACCAATAAAAATAAATAAAGACAACGGAGTAATAATATGAAACTAACACAGTAATAGGTAAATAGAAATAATAAAAATAAAAATAGAGAAAATTACAAAAGTTTGAAATAATTAAATGTCATGAATAATTAGTGAAACATATAAACAAGAACAAGTTTTACACACATCTGAAATGAACTGCAGCAGATGAACACTTTAACACCTCTTATTTATTCGTAGAACACAGGTAAAACCATTTCACTTTTATTCTTCGCACTTGTTACAGATGACAGTATGTTAGCCAGTCAAGTTTACTCCACCAAGTCTCTTTCCAGAATGCCACATTTTTACAATCATCTCCTTTCCCCACTTTTTACGGTTCGGGGACCTACCAACGTTAACAATCCTACCAACCTTACCGACCAAAGCTATGACTTGGCGGTCAATTGACTGACTAAAAGACAGGAAGATATAAAATTAATTATACTACTTCAATTTTAATCTAAAAAAATAAGCTTAATATTTACAAAATGAATTATAAAATTCGAGAAATCATTACATTCGGCCATCCGCCATCATGCGATCTCCTGACGCATGATCAAATAAATAAACTGAACGTACTAATCAATTAAGAATATTTATATTATTTTAATTTTAAAGAAGAACAAAAAAAATCTTTTTTTTTTTTATTGTAATAGCTTACATACAAATTCATTTTATTATTTTAGCCCTTATCAACTTCAATTTCTTATTCAAATTTATTTTATTATATAATTATAGAAAATACTCAAATAAATTGAATTTACGATTTTAACACAATTACATTTTCAGTAATTATAAAAACAACATGTGAATAACAAAAAAAACAATAACTCCCAGTGTTTCGGTACATTAATATACTAACAATATTACTTTAAATTATTAATCATTACATTTGGCATATAATTAGTATCAGATCTGCTTGTATTATTTTGTTGCCGACCTTTTGTAGGCATATTTTCGTCATCATTATCCTCGCTTTCGGATGACGTATAACTTTTGTTAGATATTAGCATCGTTGTTATGAGAAGGTTAACATTGATCCAAGGTCGAATCCGATCAAAAGCAACTTCGCTATCGTTTTTAATTTTAAGAGTACTAAATCCATTAAGTTCAAAAAAATTTATATTGATCATTATATTATATACTTCCGTGATTTTAAAGAAGCCTATAAATTTTTATAAGAGCTTAGTCTATTGTCTTTATTGTTAAAATTGGTTCTCGGTTTTTTTATTAGAAATAAATTAGAATATTATTATTATTTACTGTAACTGTAACGATGACATGGGTGTCGGAAGACCAGCGTTATAATAGCGTATGCTGCTATAGCATTAATGCCGAGTGACTGCCAATTTATATCACTTGCCTACTTACTTGTATTGTCTTTTCTTGTATTTTTTTTTTATAAACTGCATTTACGTGTGGCATAAATAAATGATTCTGTTTTATATTGTATTGTATTGTAAGATGACATTTTCCATTAACTACGTGATAAGCACCTTGGTGCAATTTTGATCGATTGATTTTCTATACCCGGTTCAATACTACTGTAACCTTCCACATACACATGCCCTGAAAAGTTAGATCCCTACGCTATAACTTCAACTAACCCTGACAAAGGAACTTGGGTAGAATTTAATGTAGTCAAGTTTGCGTTAAGAGCAGGACTTTTGTAGAAGAATAGTTTGCAATTGTCTTTGAACACTGACACAGAAGAAAACTCGTATAAAGTTTTGCCCTATAAGCAATGCTGTTGTCACAAACTCATCAGTAACTACAAGATCTTCGATCGTCGCCTCAACATCATCGATTTTAATGTTCACAAAGCTCCTATAGACAGGTGTAACTACAGAATTACCGAAACCTTTGATGATAGGCAATTGTGTGTATCTTATTAAGACGTTTAGGTCTTGAGCATCATCTTCACGAACTTCGATTTATTTGAAAAAAATACTGTTAGTATCACCAGTCGTGGAAATAGTCAAAGTTTTCCGTTCTTCAACGTCCGTACGCGAAACGCGGTATCATTGGTAGAAGTTTACAGTTTTCATTGTCGTGATCAACCCTTTGACACTTTTGGCATTTTACTAACGGCTTAGGGCTTTTAAAGTAAGAGTGACCTTTTGCGCGACATTTAAAAAAAAGTCGCTAAACCATGGAGGTAATATCATAATGGAGAGTGCCATAAGATCCACAACCATTTGCAACTATGTATCAAACAGTGATCATCTATCTTTGTTCCTCCCACGCAGCCTAGCTACAAGTAAAAGAAAAGAAGATGCAAGTTCACTCACTCCAACTCACTCACTGTCTGTGTAAATAGTGTCCGTCAGTTGATGCAATGCTTTGATGTTCTAGTTGGAGTTGGTTGAAATATGCGGTGAAGCGAAATAAATGGTGAAAAATCAAAAGAATCATTATTGTTTAAGCAAAATATATTTGAAAAGGCGAAATTATATCCCGTGCAGCTGTGTCTTGTGCATCAAGAAAAACAAAAGGAAACAAAACAAAAAAAAAACAAAAGGAGGTTAAAGACCCGGAATTGTCATTTGATACGTAATATTCTTTTTCAATTTACAGACTGTAATTACATTTTATTAGTACTAGTCATATTTTCCAATATGAAAACGATGTAAACCCATTAATTATTGTAAAATAAAATTTATTAGTCATCTGTTCTAGTGATGTACATACACAGATTAATTTAGCTTTATATTTCACACCTTCTAGGCGTCTCGCGCCGGCTCAATTTTTGTTAAATTTTATATATATTTTTTTTTTAGGTTCCCAAAATGCCCAGAATGAAGACGGGTGTGGATAAAAGCTGTTAGGCGTGAAAACTAGGAGTCCACAAAATTTTCCTATGCATGGAAACGAAATGACCCTAAGAAAGTATCGAGTGGGATGGACATCGCTATCACGGCCAGGTCAATATGGGAAATAATATTGACGATAATAGTGTTCCAGTATCTACAGCGTGTAAACGACTGTACGACATTAAATTAATACACGTGTAGAACTACTATCTAGTATTGATTTAAAAAAGGTTTTATTAACATTCATTCATAATTGAGATTTTTTTATTTTCAAACAAACTAAATATCAGAATAAGCATAAAATTATTGAACATTCTGTATAAACACACAAATAAAGCAACGTACGTTCATTCAATGCCGCGCCCCGCGCGCAGAAACCGCACATACATACCTACTACGACTAAACCTAAACTGTGCCGCGCGCCCGTGCCTAAAGGTGAACGCCCTTTCAGCGCGGGCGCGCGGCCGGCGGCGGCGTCTTTGATTCGCCGATATAGTAGAGCAACGTTAGCATGTAGGAAAAATAAAACTAGTTAGGTACCTCAAATCCGTACGTTTCCAATATGCTCACGTTGTTGCATGTTGCACATACAAATGAATGCACTGAAGAGCTCCTTCAACTGTTCTAGAGTTTGTTTTGTATGCCTAGTTTCACAATTATCTTTCCCTTCATAATACAAGTTCTGCATTTTGATGACATTAACAAGACACACACACTCACACAAAAAGTCTATTTCGCGGTACCAAATCTAGACACTAGTCACGAGTAATAACACGAATTTACAATTTTCAAAATTAGATATGTCAAGGTCGCTACCAAGGCGATTGTTTACTAAATAATAATGTATTTCACTGGCCACCGAGCGGCAGCGTGGCACATAGTGGGGCGCGCTACGTACCTATCTGTCTCTATCACACACGTAAGCGGAATGATATCTGTCCTTGTCGCACAGCGAAATTTTACAATGTGAGCGCACAAATATGTTTCTTATGCGGTCTAACGCGTATAAATATGATATCTCTGTCCTTTTTTTCGTTTGATTGATGAGTCACATGACTTCATGACCCCGGAAATTTGACCTCATCACCGGCGATTAGAGATACAGGTTGCATAGAAATTATTTATTGGAAAAGTATCGATATCTCGATAAATATTCAGGCTTTTTTGATAAAACCAACTGCTAAAATCTAAAAATGCAATTAGGAGTACGTGTTTCAATTTAATGTCGTACATGACTTTACACCTTGTATATTGGTTTTGGGTTGTCGCAATAAAAGTCAGCAACCAGTTAAAATTAAAAAGTTGACTTCCAATTAAAACGCCTTTTTCATCCATCTCTTATTCTATCGATAGGTTAGTCAATGTAGTCCCTTCTCTAGTAACGCACACGAATACAATATCGACAACTGCACACTAACAAAAAAAACGGACACGCCAAAAACCGAAAGGCTCCGTCCAGTATGATACTTCGTCCAAGCGCTAAACTGTTGTTTGAAGTTGACGCCAAATCTCCTGCAGATGTCTTCGAAGACTTTCGCTTTCGTTTAGAATGAGTGTGTGTAACAGGAGGATCCTCCTCAGGAGTCATCGCACCGTCAGAGTTCATAGAAAGAGAAAAAAAATACTGTAGTTATCATATTCACCAGATAAAACTTATTTCTTAGTTTCTAATTTTTTTGTTTTTTATTTATATTCATGTTTTATTTTTTTTTTTAATTTTTCATATGGTTTACTTGGCTTAGCATAACAGCTGTCCATGTAATTTTGCGACGTACTTAGCCACTTACAGGTCCAGTGCTTAAATGCTTATACAACGTGTAAACGACTGTACGACATTAAATTAATACACGTGTAGTACTACTATCTAGTATTGATTTAAAAAAGGTTGTATTAACATTCATTCATAATTGAGATTTTTTTATTTTCAAACAAACTAAATATCAGAATAAGCATAAAATTATTGAACATTCTGTATAAACACACAAACAAAGCAACGTACGTTCATTCAATGCCACGCCCCGCGCGCAGAAACCGCACATACATACCTACTACGACTAAACCTAAACTGTGCCGCGCGCCCGTACCTAAAGGTGAACGCCCTTTCAGCGCGGGCGCGCGGCCGGCGGCGGCGTCTTTGATTCGCCGATATAGTAGAGCAACGTTAGCATGTAGGAAAAATAAAACTAGTTAGGTGCCTCAAATCCGTACGTTTCCAATATGCTCACGTTGTTGCATGTTGCACATACAAATGAATGCACTGAAGAGCTCCTTCAACTGTTCTAGAGTTTGTTTTGTATGCCTAGTTTCACAATTATCTTTCCCTTCATAATACAAGTTCTGCATTTTGATGACATTAACAAGACACACACACTCACACAAAAAGTCTATTTCGCGGTATCAAATCTAGACACTAGTCACGAGTAATAACACGAATTTACAATTTTCAAAATTAGATATGTCAAGGTCGCTACCAAGGCGATTGTTTACTAAATAATAATGTCTTTCACTGGCCACCGGGCGGCAGCGTGGCACATAGTGGGGCGCGCTATCTGTCTCTATCACACACGTAAACGGAATGATATCTGTCCTTGTCGCACAGCGAAATTTTACAATGTGAGCGCACAAATATGTTTCTTATGCGGTCTAACGCGTATAAATATGATATCTTTGTCCTTTTTTTCGTTTGATTGATGAGTCACATGACTTCATTACCCCGGAAATTTGACCTCATCACCGGCGATTAGAGATACAGGTTGCATAGAAATTATTTATTGGAAAAGTATCGATATCTCGATAAATATTCAGGCTTTTTTGATAAAACCAACTCCTAAAATCTAAAAATGCAATTAGGAGTACGTGTTTCAATTTAATGTCGTACATGACTTTACACCTTGTATATATATATATTTTTGCACCATTGTACTAATTATTTTGTTAGTTTTGAACTTACAGGTATACATACCCCATTTTTCACTAAGAAATCCACTAATAGCGCACCTGGCTAAGCTCTGGCATACATAGCCTGCTAATAGCGCACATGGCTAAACTCTGGCATACATAGCCTATACCTGCATACATAGCATGTACCTACTACCTACCTATAACTAGTAGTTCGCCGCGAACTGAGATCTCGTGATGCCACCTGACGAACGCATCAAAACTTTGAGTACGTAGTAGTCAGAGGCAAGTCCAAACATTACCTTTGTAATTTTTTCTGACTACCGCCTACTAGCTTGGTATGGTTACCAAGTTTCACCTCTATTGGCCTATTTATTGAAGAGTTCCGTTGAACAGACCTTGGCTCCATCATCAGACCTGGTCGTCGTCGCCATTTTATGAGAACTGAGTACCTCCTTAATTTATTTCAAGATTTTTTTTTAAGAAAAAGCAAAGGAACTGGCCGACCAGTAGAAAAACCTTGATGTCAACCAAACTCTTAGAGATGGGAGCTCTTGGATCGCTGGTTAAGTTAATTTAACTTTTATTATTTTATCTCAACAACCGAGCGTCCCAAAAAAAAAGTAAAAATTGTTTTGGGATGTCCAAACAAAGCCCTTTCATATGACATGTAACTTGATTTTTTTATGTAACTTTTTTTATTTTTGCCCCCTTAAAAAACCCCATATCTCAAAAGCCCTTCATCCGATTTTACTCATATACTTACCAGTAAATTTCTCAAGTACAAGCTAACGACAATTCAAATTTCATGCAGATCAGATCAACGGTTCTAAAGTTATCGCCAGACAAACATACATACATACATACATACATACATACATACATAAAATGCCAAATCGCCCAAGTTAAAACTAAGATCTTCGTTCGCTTCGCTCACTCGATCAATAAGATCTTCGTTCGCTTCGCTCACTCGATCAAATATATCTATAAATTTTAACTTTATAGATATTTAATTTAGTACACTTTGCTTCAGAGACTCGCATCAGAGGGTAGGCTTGATCATCGATATTTATAATTTTACGACAGTTTATCAGGTGACAACTATAGTATAGTTAATTTCTGCTTGATATAGGTAAGACAATTTTATTGCTATTGGAATATTGATAGTAGCAGTAATGTGAAATGGAATAAAAATATATAAATGATAGGTAGGTAATCCACGAATTGAAAGGTGCTAACACTACCGGATAGTCTCTGTTCAGTACAGACCAGTTCGTGTGAGGAACAATTCAAAATGGGAATATAAAATAAGATAAAAAGATAAAATAACCTACCCTTCAATGTTAAAATTATCGCATAATATTAAAATTTGTATGATTTCACCTACTTTATTCTAGAAAAATTTGCTCGATATGTATTCAACTTGAATGTTCATGGGTATAGGCCCTGACAATTTTTAAAAAACGAATAGTGCTAGTACGGCCAGATAGTCTCGGGGCAATCTCGATAAGTCGAATTTAATAACCTTTTACTCGAAATAAAAATATCATAATGTGGATGAAATAAATTTTAATCACAGCTACAGTTACCAAGTAGGTAATTATTTGGCAAATATCAGTGCATTGTGTACGTAGCAAAATTGTTAGCATTATCTAAATAAATTTTATGGCATACATAGCCCCCTGAACTCACTTGGTCCATCACAGCATACCTTGCTTATAAAAAAAATGTTATGGCATACATAGCCCCCTGAACTCACTTGGTCCATCACAGCATACCCTACTTATTGTTATGGCATACATAGCCTCCAAAACTCACTTGGTTCTCTACATCACTATATTTAAATTTTTTTTTTTTTTATGTAAGTAGACGTTTTATCGTAAAATATTCTTTCAATTACCAACATGCCATGGTGGCAAAAAGTTTCACCAGTAATAATTTTATCAAGTAACTGCGGTAAAAATTTGATGAAAGACATCAATAAGTTTCAAACTTAATACTTCGAGTGAAACAGCATGAATTTTATTCCTAGCATTCGTTAGACTCCACATTGTTAAAAAATATAATTTTAGCAAAATTGTTATCACAAAAACTTTTGTGACGGTATTAACAAAAAATATTTTCATAGATATGGTACAGAGAAAAGCAACTCATGATCACACACAGTCACTTGCACGTTTAGTAGATTGTTCTTTGTCGATTTGTATCAGCTTTTTCTAGAAAATCTATCCAGACTTTGTAAATTTTATGTTTAATGGGTAGGCACAAGTACCAACAGCTCCATAAACCGAATAGTGCTAGCATGGCCAGATAGTCTCGGGGCAATCCCGACTGGACCACGCCAACAAAGATTCAGTAGAAATAAAGCCGCTAAGTACCTATGCTTTGTAACATATTTTCCTATAACCTAGGGGTAATCTAGGGTAAATAAACACAACTATATTTACTAAAAATAGTACAAGCTTTATTTTTATCGCCTAAGTGTTTTTATGTACAATTCTTGTTATGAAAAGATTATGCATATGATGTTAACATTAATATTAGTGTTCTGAAATCCTAAATACCTGGGGGAACACAAAACTTATGATTATAGTGTGTGTATACAGTAAAATACAAAATATGATATGGATTGGTGAAGCGTTTGGTCAGAGCTAGGCTAAAACTTACTCTCTAGTATTTATCTGAATCGATGGCTCTTATACGAATGATATACCGCAACCAGGCGAGGTAGAACGTCGACGAATTTCACGCGGGCATCGGAATTGCCTCTGACTAACCTTTTGGGGAATATTAAATGGGTCCTCGGAATGAATGTAGCTACGAGGTAACTATGTGTAGTCTACCACGAAGATAGTAAGAACTTGGCGGGAGCAACCACTTCAATCCCGAAGCAGCTTGGCGAAAGGCAACTGCCGGCGTCTGAGGTATCTGAGGTTGGCACCGAAATGCGCCGACACACGACTGGGCAGGAATTCAGCCTCAGGGTACAGCCTTTTCTGATCGACCAAACATAAAACTTGAATTAGAACTGACTCACAGAAACACGAGAGGGAAAATCCACATATATCACAATCTCAACTTCACAACTCACCAGGCTTCGAAGTATGATCACTGAATATAATACAACGACGGCGCGTTGTCGGACAATTAAGTCTCGTGCGTCTCGTAATCGACGACGGGTTATTTATTTAGTAAATAACAGAGAATTAAATACTATTCTCTGACGATTCGAATATATCGACCATCTATCCAAAAATATCAGTTATCATTTGTCGTGTCATGTCTGCGCCATAGACCTCATAGACCATTCATCTACTCAACTCGATCGTACATGACCGATTCTATAATTCGGACAATCGAGATACCCGATGAAACAAACGAACAAGATTACGTCAATTCGGTCTTAATGAATCAAATTAAAAATCCTTATAATCCTCCAGGAATGATCCCGAGGAATCCAAAACAAGTTAAAACTGTATCTATCCAATAAAACTGAAAAATAATAAAACGCGATTAATCGACTCGATATAATTGTTCGAAATCGAAGATCACTATCTAAAAAAAAACAACATACCATAGATTTTTCTACACTCTACTTTTTCAATTAGGCTTGCCAGCACCCGAACAGTAATTCGCTCAAATCGGATGATCGATAATCGATCGACCGAGGGAAAAAATGATTTGAATGAATAAAAAACGATATATCTGCCTGACTTGAGTTTCCACAGAGGATCGTGAACAAAATGCAGTGGATTACTTAGTATTACCCTTTAACTTGAGAGAACATATCTAATTATCGATACAATCAATATTCGACGCTCGCTCGTGTAACACGGCAACACCAGCCTATCAGCTGTTTCGTACACAACAAAATTATGACAAACTCGTTAGACAAAATGGTTTTTATAATGGTGATATAACGTTATAAAATGGTGTGTATAAAATTACAATGGCTCGCGACTGAGTTATGTGTCGCGCGAAGCGCGACACATAACGAATTTTCTGTTTAAGGCGCCAAGGTTCACGGATGAGTTCTTATGGTAATAAAACTATCTCAATGAAAGGAGTATTCAAAATACAATGGCGCGTAAGTTGAAAAATCTATGAAATTTTATATCTTCTATATTAATGGTTTTCAGTAAAAAAACGGACGTTACAGCTTTCAACTGAACAAAACTAGCACGATCGGATAGTCTCGGGTCAATCCCGACCGATACATGCTAGTGAAATCTCCATTATACTTAAATGGAATAAAATATTGTACCAATCTTCCAAGCGGCAATAAAATAATATCATGTGGGCAGAATAGGTAACATCTTACATACCTTGGTTCAATCCAACTTCTGAGATGAAATGAACTGCAGCAGATGAACACTTTAACACCTCTTATTTATTCGTAGAACACAGGTAAAACCATTTCACTTTTATTCTTCGCACTTGTTACAGATGACAGTATGTTAGCCAGTCAAGTTTACTCCACCAAGTCTCTTTCCAGAATGCCACATTTTTACAATCATCTCCTTTCCCCACTTTTTACGGTTCGGGGACCTACCAACGTTAACAATCCTACCAACCTTACCGACCAAAGCTATGACTTGGCGGTCAATTGACTGACTAAAAGACAGGAAGATATAAAATTAATTATACTACTTCAATTTTAATCTAAAAAAATAAGCTTAATATTTACAAAATGAATTATAAAATTCGAGAAATCATTACACATCTATACATTACGCTCAAAAAATCTCAAGCATTCGGACAAAATACTCATCCACTCATCATTAAATAGATCACAGCCAGGACTAGTATCCAGGAGAGCATTGAGTGCGGCGAGGACACGAGGATAAGTTTTATTTGTTTTTTTACTTTTTAGTTTTTTTTTGTTATAACTTTACAGATACTTATCTAATTCGTTACAATCTAGAAATCGAAAAACATAACAACATTTAGTCGAGGCGCGAGCCGCAGTGCGACAGAATGGTTCGGCAAACAACTAGTGCTTCCGCCCCCGACAACAGTTGCTCGGAACGTAAAAACGGCACAGCTCATCGCTCAACTCCGGGGCTTCGATCTTGCCGCGATTAGATGCCACATTCGACCGAAGGTCATTACGTAACATTTACTTGCATTAAAGTCCGCATCTTGTTGAGTACACTCCACTCGTATACTGCATCGATACCACCCTGAAGAGCAACACAATCTACTTCAGACCTGATCACTAAGTGTTCCCGCACACGGGCCTCCGGCCACAACCACAAAACGCCGCCACTGGCAATTTCCTGTAGTTCTCATACATTTTATATGGACTCGCCGCACACGGTTGGCGCTGGTAGCCGCCACACGCTACGAATCGTCGCTGCTCGCTTCGTATGAAAACTACAGGAAATATGCCAGTGGCGGTGTTTTGTGGTTGTGGCCGGAGGCCCGTGTGCGGGAACCCTAAGAAGAGTTTTAAATCATCCGCTTATAGCAGGCTCCTGGCGCGAGACACGACTGAAGGAAGGTCGTTTACCATAATTAAAAACAACAGGGGCCCAAGTATAGATCCCTGACTAACACCGTAACGCGTGTGACAGGGCTGCGTCTCATACAAACCAAGTCTGACAAACTGCTGGCGATAACGGAGATAGTCCGCAAGAAGGTGTGTCATTTGTAGGTACTACCAGTTGAACTTTCGTTTTAATTAGAATGTAAAAAGTCTGGTGAATGTACTTGTATTTTTTGTAGTAGTACTAGAGAAACAAAGCTGTGTCATTTGTACTACCAGTTGAACTTCTTAGAAGAACTACTGACATGGAGGCGAAAAAAATATCAGGTCACTAGTACTACTGGTAGTAATACTGGTAGTACTAGACATACAAAGGTGTGATATTTGTACTACCAGTTGTAATTCTTAGTAGAACTACTGACACGGAGGCCCAAAGCTTTTAATATGTGAAACAGGTAGCTGATATAATGCTTGAATACTTTTTTTTCAAAATACATAATTATAATATACATATAATAACAGCCAGTCAACAAAAATCTATGTTCGTGACACAAATATTTAATCTCGGTGGGGATCGAACCCACGGCCTACAGCGCAGAAAGCAGAGCTACTATTAACGCAAAGAAATTAGTGACACGACACGGCTTATTCCACAATACCCCTGCTATCAACCCCTGCGAAGGGGGATTCCGGACTTCTTCTTGTCGTGACTGACTTGATATCTTTTCGCAAACCATTTTTTTTTAATATACCTATATTAAAAAATAATAAAAAATGTTATGCAAAAGTATGTCTGACTGTCTGTTGGACGCTTAGCATTCACGTCTACACCGATCGAGATTAAGTACACTCATCATTTATTACTTTTAATGCTGACTATACCTACCAACTATACACTATGCCACAGATAAAAGAATACACTAGGTTAACTATCAAAAATTACTGAAAGAAAACTGTTTACATTAGTAAGTAATATTTATTTTTTCGACGGCAAATTAATAAAAAAAACAACATAATGTTTTACAATAGAATATAGAAACCAACAAGTACTTAATTAGGAAACGAGGTTCAGTTCAGGACTATCAACAAACTCAGGTTCAGCTGGATTAAGTTTGTATGAGCTGGTAGCAAACTATGGAGTTTTAAGGCCGCCCTAAGGCCTCCGTCATGGCTTACCCTCCAAGGAAGCACTCTGGTGATAATGCCACTAACGGTCAAATCCAAATCCAAATTAAACTTAGTCGATCTATGAATGAGAGTAGTAGAGCTCCTTTGTAAAAGGCTCGTCCGGATAATTAATACCACCATACCTTTTCTACCGATTTGCTGTGTTTCTGCTTTGTGTGAAATTCCAGGCACATTAGGCCTAGCATCTCTGTCTTAAGATGACCGACGCAGGGCAGGTTTCTAGTGGTGACTTGCGAAGCAAGCTTCGTTATACCTATCGCCGCCGGACCACCACTTATCTTTTTTTTTCTTATACAACTAGCTGATCGAACAAACGGATGGCCCAACTGATGTTAATTTGTAACCATCACCTATTACAAAGCATTGTCCCGTAAGTCACGCACGATAGGAACATGTCCTACGATGCACTACCCTGCGTCGATCCAGATGTTAAGCCTCATGTGACTGTAATTTCACCGGCAGCCACACTCTTCAAACCGAAACAGAGCACCGCTGCTTGGTTGCAGAAAAATGCATGGTGGTAGTACTTCCCCGGACGAGCCCTTCACAAAGAGCTCTACTACTCTTTAGCAGTGCCGGATTAGCCATATAGCAAGAGTAGCAAATGCTACGGGCCCCGCGCATTTGGGGGCCTCGCGCTCCAACGCCTGTCTGACCGTAATCTGTACAATGTGTCTGGTTACCGCTGTCGTATAATTTGGGGGGGTGGGGGGTGAAATACGATAAATTTTATCGACAAACAAATCACTATCCCTATTTTTTTCTCTCTCCATTATAAAATGACAGCCATTTTGTTTTCTTTTGCCCCAATCACGGGTGCTTGTATTGATTAAGCAATAGCTACCCATGTAGGGGTCCTAGCAAGACGACAGAGGACTCATTTGATAGCCAATAATGTAGACAATAAAGTAATAATAATATTGTTGCAATTTATATTTTACTAGCGGCCTGTCCCAGCTTCGCATGGGTGGTCATACATTTTTTGAACATTTTAAGATAAACTTAGACCGTGGGTTCGAGCCTCGCGTCTACTTATTTCATACATTTGCACGTCCTTTTCCCTGAGTGAGTGAAATCGCACCCCGTGTGTGACCCGAGGACCCTTGAACATTTTTAATTTCGTCATATCTTTTGAATGGAATATCAGATTTGAAAAATTCAAGAAGTAATGTATATAACCATAGGTATTGAACCAGCCTTGAATATAAAAAGATTTATTTGGATAAGGATTAATACCAAGGTACAAATAATGAGCCTTTTCTAGCGGCGGCATCTCAATTAAATTTTTATAATAAAAGAACACTTATTGTGACATAACTATAATATCAAGGGGAAGGTATCAAGTATCAAGGGGAAGGTCGTGGGTTCAAATCCCACTCGGGTAATAACTTTTGGGACTATATTAAATCTTTGTGATTTTCCTTAAGTGTAGGTAAACACTATAAAAACAAATAAAAATAATAACCACTGTCTAGTCTAAGTTTCTGGCCCTAAGGGTTTGCTTTTTTCCCCTATTTTACTCTCTTAGGGGTTGATTTTGGAAAACGCTAAAATACGTAACTCATTATTTTTGCCGTACTCAATTCATACAAAATTTCATGCAAATATATCCGAGGAATAAAAATTTCATACAAACTTTTATCTCCTATTTCACTCCCTTGGGGGTTGAATTTTGAAAAATCCTTCCTTAGTGTATGCCTACGTCATAAAAGGAATACGTGTGCGAAATTTTATGTTTCTAGCCCTAAGGGTTTGACCTGTGCGTTGATACATCAGTCAATCAGTTTTGCCTTATATACCTCTACAATGTGTCTGGGTACCGGTGTCGGAGACTTTGAGGGGGTGAAATACGGTAAATTTTATAGACAAATCACTATCCCTATTTTTATTTTCTCTCTCCATGATAAAATGGCAGCCATTTTGTTTTCTTTTGCCCCAAGCACGGGTGCTTGTACTGATTAAGGTAGAGCTACCCACGTAGGAAGGAAGCACACATTTTGTACTATCATTCAGAAACAAAAATAAAGTAGCATGACAGTTTAGATTTTATGAAAAATCTAATCATTTATGATAACAAAAACTTTTTTTGTTTTATCAATTCTCTTTTCCTCTATTATCTACATCTACATCTACACTAATATTATAAAGAGGAAAGATTTGTATTTTTGTTGTTTTGTTGTTTGGTATGTAACGAATAGGCTCAAAAACTACTGGTCCGATTTCAAAAATTCTTTCACCATTAGAATGCTACATTATCCTTGAGTAACATAGGCTATATTATATTTTCAAAAAAATCAGGGATTCTTACTAAAACTCCAATAATGTAACCCAAGGTGGAAAACAAAAACCTTACATCGCGTGCGCTGCGAAAACTATTGATGATAGAACAAAATAATGTACTACGATTTTGTAGAACACGTCATCATCTACAAAAAATGTCGCGACAGCATATGTCTTACTATTATAGTTATGTCACAATAAGTGTTCTTTTATTATAAAAAAATAATTGAATTGCCGCCGCTAGAAAAGGGTCTTTATTTGTAATGTATCGATATATTCGATCGAGCGAGCGAAGCGAACGAAGATCTTACAATCAATTTAGGCGAATTGGCATTTAATGTATGTATGTACGTTTGTCTAGCCATAACTTTCGAACCGTTGATCCGATCTGCACGAAATTTGATGAATCGATAGCTGTTACTCGACAAATTTACTGGTAAGTATATATGAGTAAAATCGGATGAAGGGTTTTTGAGATATGGGGTTTCTTAAGGGGGCAAAAATAAAAAAAGTTACATAAAAAAATCAAGCTACATGTCATATGAAAGGGCTTTATTTGTTGACAGTTCTCATAAAATGGTGACAACGACCAGGTCTGATGACGGAGCCAAGATCTGTTCAACGGAACTCTTCAATAAATAGGCCAATAGAGTTGTAACTTGGTTACCATGCCAAGTAAGTAGGCGGTAGTCAGAGGCAAGTCCAAATATAATGTTTGGACTTGCCTCAAAGGTTAGGTTAGGTTACTCAAAGTTTTGGTACTTTCCTTGGGTCGCATCACGAGATTTCAGTTCGGGGCGAACCACTAGTTAGACTAGGTAGTATCTTTACCACATTTCTACCCTGCAAGCGGCCAGATTTTTAAGCAAACCAAGGGCCCCTTGACAGAATTTGCTACAGGCCCCGCGCTGGCTTAATCCGGCACTGCTCTTTAGACTCTATCACAACGTAGTATGTGTGGACTGACGGCATTGTTAGGATCGCGGGAAGTCAGTGGATGGAGAGGGCTCAGTATCGTTCTTCCAGGAAATGTGTAGGGGAGGCCTATGTCTAGCTGTGGACTTCTTCAGGGCGATAATGAACGTAGTATAACGCTCTCTGTTCTGATAGTCCTGAACTAAGCCTCGTTCGCACTAGAATCAGTTAATCCTGTAAGTGTAGGTGTACGGGTTGAGCCAGCGTCCGTAGCGGGGCTCCTCGCGAGCCAGTCCGAAGGGGCGCTTGTCCAGCACCACAGAAGCCAGGAGCCCGTGGCAGGCGCCGTACGTGGTGTCGCCGGTGCTGATGCGCAGGATACGGCGCAGCTCCTCTGAAGAATTGACAGCCATCACAGATCAGTTTAAATGTATCATCATAATCATATATTAGTGCAGTTCTCATCCAGTGTTTGCCAGCTACATATCGCAGACCATCGCCAGAGGGCGTCCTACTCTACGCTTACCTAACTACTCCACTTAGGTAAGTATTCGTATGCTCCAACGATTGCCAGTTCTACGGCATACATAGCTGGCCCACTGCCATTTTAGCTTGCTAATTCCTAAAACCTAGTTTCTCTGTCGGATAACCTAAATCGGATTCTGTCCTTCAGAAGCTCTCTCCATAGCTCTCTGAGCTCTTTCAGTTTGTGGACTGACCCTACTTTGGTGTCCACGTTTCGGCAGCTTAGGTCATAACAGGTAAGACGCACTGGTTGTAGACTTTCGCCTTCAAACGTTTAGGGATGGTCGACGAGAAGTTTTATATTTAAATGTATTTTCTTTTCATTGTACTTACGCCTAAGCGAGTCGTCGAATTTCGGTCTCATGGACATCGCGGAAGGTGGCTCAGCGTACTTCTCAGGAAGCGGGTGTCTGTAGGACCCCTTCTGAGACGTGTCTGGGATATACACGTCGTCTGGGAGACGCAGTGTCTGCAAAGCGCGGGCGCGGCGGGCCATGTTCACAGACATGAAAGGAAGCTCTGAAAATATCGTGTAGTTTTTTTTTGTATTTTGCAACCTTGAAACTAGCTATAAGTATCTACTAGTTGTAATAGGTACTTAGGTAGGTAATATAAATAATGTTATAAGATAACTATTTATTTTGTAAGAAAGCATACAAACCAATTCTACTTCTTATTCTTAGGTACTGAAACGTGGAACCGGCATCTATATTCACCAAGCTTTAAGACGTTTCAAAGTAATCCTTTTTCAAGGGGATTCAACTGAATAAATACCTTTTGACTTTATCTGCTTGGCCAGTAAGGAAAACTTAGCTATGAAATAAATGACCCCTATCCCCATACCCTTTCCACCCTGCAATACAGGAGTACAGACCTCTGGAACAGTACTTGGTCAGGTACTCTGTCCGCTTAAGGTCCTGGATCTCGTTCTCGATGGGCACGTGGTCTATGTCTTTGGACATGTACGTCTTGGCCAGCTTTGGGTGGTCCTCCGAGATCTATGGAAGAATGCCATCTGTATGTTCTGTCGGTATAAAAAAAAAACGCTAGTAGTGCTGAAGATGCTTTTGTGCTCTTACAGCAAATACCGAGTGGTGGTATTTTTTTTGTCATAACATTAGCTGTATTGTAACAGATTAACTCTCAACGGTAAAGAAATACATCGTAGGGAAATGAGTTTAGTACCTAGTATTCTAGAAGCGGCAAAAGGCTTGTAACCTGACGTTTGGTAATGAGTTCACAGACTATAGTTGACTGCCTGGGAGTTGTGAGTAATAATAATAATAATAATAATAACTTTATTGAGGACAGAATAGAGAAAGTTATAAACGTAAATGTACATTAGGTTTGTCCTACAATCGGCGGTCTTATCGCAAGTAGCGATCTCTTCCAGACAACCGTTATTTTAATCAAAACTTAGGACTAATGTTTTGCATCGTTGACTGCGTAGTTGAGCTGATTTGGTATCCACAGCCCCCCAAACTAGTTAAAAACTGTGTTTCAGGGGACTGTTTCTCCCTTAATCGTCCCAAGCATCGCTGATGCAAAACTGTGTTTATGGATTCGGATTCAGCCAAGTCCAACAAAATATAGAAATAAAATAAAAATTAAAACACAAAATAAAATTTAAGCTTGTTCTCACATTCAATGACATACATGCATGCTAGTGGCGTGTGTGTGTTGTGTGTGTACCTATTGTGAGTTTATTTGTTAGTGTAGTGTAGGTGTTTGTGAGTGTGTAGGTGAGGGTATGTGTGGGTTCTCCTGATAACACGAGTCTCTTGAGAGCCAAGGTTTCACAGGATGACCCACACCTTATCTGAGTCTATGTTTGAATGTGTGTAGGTGTGTGTAAATCAGTGTTTGTCTCAATTCAATATATTTTTAAGCCATAAGTAGGGTAATGTATGATGACGTCCTAGGGTGAGGGAGGTACCTATAGCTATATAAGAACTAAGAAGTGAGAGTTAAGAGATCCTCGGTGTTTCTGTAGTTAAGCTGTGAAAGCCACGCGGTAAGCGCCATCTTAAGTGCTTGTCTATTGAGACTATAGATTTCAAGACTAGCATTTACGCGATTATATAGTTTAGGTGCAATAATGGGGTAAAAACGGCTGTATGCGGTTGTTCTATGTCTCTCAATTGCGCATACACGGTCGCTTCTGCGTTTTTTCTCGCTAAGATTACGGTCATTTGGGATGGAAGAGTGGATGCGCAGAATTGATTGGATTACAAAGAGTTGCCTCACTGTAAGAACTTTAGCGTCAATGTACAGAGATGTTGTGGGATATCGGTAGGGTTTCTTTAGCATTACCTTTAGTACGACTCTTTGTGCTCTCTCCAGTTGTAGAATTCTAGACTTAGCGCAGCCTCCCCATGAGGTGATACAATATCTAAGAAGTGATTCGCTAAGGGCTGTATAAACTAACCTCAGGGTTTTGAGATTTGCAGAAGACCTGAGATTCTTAAAAATATATATAAGCTTCCGTGTGCGGGATGTCAAGCACTCAATTTGAGCGCTCCAGTTTATGTACTGATCAATAAAAACTCCGAGATATCTAAAGCTATCTGTTCTAGTAAGAGTTGGACAGGTACAGTTGATTGTCGGATTTATACAATTGTGACCTTTTAGGTGGAAAGTTGTTAATGAGGGCTGTCCCGCTGCTGTAAGTGAAAAGGTCATGTATTTAGTTTTTTTCACGTTTAGAGTTAGCAAATTATTGTCGAGCCAAGCCATTATAGTTGTAATGGCTTTTTCTGCTGTCTGCTTAGTCTCCTCCCAGTCTTTCCCATGAACTAATATGGCAGTGTCATCAGCATAGCAAAACATCTGACAATTAGTCAACTGGAGATCACAAAGCTCATTAATATATATTTGAAATAGAGTAGGTCCTAGAATACTACCTTGTGGAACGCCATATTCCAGAGAATCTTCTTCGCTAATAAAGTCTCCGAGTTTTACCGACTGTTTGCGGTTTGTTAGGTAGCTGCTGAACATTTCCAGGGCCAAACCTCTAATACCTATGTGTGAGAGTTTATTGACCAACAGTGGTAGTGGTAGTGGTAGTGGTGAGTGGTAGCAATCACCTATAAAAAGCATTGCCTCACAATTCACGCACGATATGAAAGTGTCATACGATGCACTGCCCTGCGTCCATCAACTCGAGGCTTACAGATGCTAAGCTTCATGTGCTTGTAATTTCACCGGCACACTCCCTTTAAACCGAGATTTAGGTACACAGCAAAGCTTGGCAGCAGAAATATAAGCTAGTACTTCCCAGACGAGCAATTTACAGAGAGAGCTACTTCTCTTCAAAATTTTACCCGTTTGACGGCGTCCTTGTAGTACTCGTGCGCTATAGGACACAGGACGTCCGGAGACCGGCGCGGGGCGTCACGTGCCTTCAGCGAGTCCCGACTCACGCCCACAATCAGGCAGTCGTCGTCCACCGCCTTGCGCCGAGGGCTTTTACTGGGCACAAACACAAACATTCATGGGATGCACACTTGCTAATTTTTTTTTATTTAAAAAAACAAAAAAAACTAAAACGATGAAAATAGGCCAAGTGCGAGCTGGAGTATGAGCTCGCTCAAGATCGATATAGTGATGCATTCCTTCAAAGGAGATGCTTACAAAATGTATAACGCCCTGACCAACGGAAAAGCCTTGAGACGAACATTGAGTGTGAGACGTCAGACGTCCATGTCACGCGATGGTTCTTTGAATGACAACGGTTTGCGTTAGATTTCGGAGTATGGGTGATCACTATCCACGGTAGCGATAACACATAAGCTACCTAAGGGAACCTTATCTATTAGTTTACGTTTAAGTCCACTATGAGCCGATTGTATGCTAAAAAGTCTGCGCCTAGAATTGGTTGTTTGACATCCGCCACGCCATAAAATTCCGCCGATACGGACGACGTAGATTAAAGTCAAGTTGTAGAGTTCTTATACAATTACCTACCGTATGTTTTAATTTCACTTTCATTGCCTGCTAATCTGAGCTCCTTACTTCCTGCAATTGAGTGAAGGGTGGTAAAAATGATAAGTCTGAATCACTGAAACTGTTTTTTATATTCAATTATTTTATACAGTTAGGTACTGAGGAACCTGAGTGGGGCGAGACAACTGGCGACGCGACATCAAGAACCTACGCGTTCAGCCCGATTCCTGCCTGAGTCAGCCAGGTACCTAGCCGCGACAGGGTAGTAGGCATGCCCATGGTGCCCACTAAACTGGTGTGTGGCTGGTAACAAGAGTGTGTTAAGCGGGGCTACAGAAGCTGATTGGGTCTTGCTCCTCTGCATCCACATCACCACATCATGCAAGAACATTGCTGCCATCAACCCAAAGTCCTTCTCCGCAACTTTAAGGAGTTGGGCTGGCCGGGATGAGGTTAGCAGGGGGTGAATGCACAATACACCCCATTGCGGGACGTCAGTGCAGATCATTTTCCCCCACCATGAATTAGAATTAGAAGGCGTGTGAAGGTTCGATTCCGAAAATACTTTTCGGATCCTTATCTTTATGACGTATCTTTATGTATCAAATTATCTTACGTGGGTACCTATCGTAGTTTCTAATACTCTTTACACCACACACCATCTATATAACCCACATTTTAATATTCCGCTCTAGCCTCGAGGATTCAAGGCTAAGCATGATGTGGTTTTACAACGGCATACATAAAAGTTGTTGTGGCTTCGATGAAGTCCTGCGAAAATAACACTCGTCTCAATTTTATAGCAACGAATGAATGGGATAGCTAATAATCCAGCTCGCAACTTTCAAGCCACAACTTAACGCATGGACCTACGTCACAATGACGCACTGCCGCCTTCACCAATCAAAAAGCGAGTCCTGAATTGCGCAAATGAATTTTTCTCTGCGCTTGAGTTTATATACAACACAACTAATTGATCTTGTGGTTGGATTAGTAGCTTTGAAAGTATGAACTGACTCGCATGCCGATACCTAAGCAAGTCAGTTCCGGGGAGGGTCCGAAGTGTATCGGACGACGGACCCACCTTGCCTGGATGAGCTACTGGTCTTTCCAAATGTGGAATTAAAAAAACTAGACAGGTTTTGCCACATTTTTGCTTTTTTCTCTAAAATCACTTTTCTAAGCGTCTCATTTATTTCAAATCAGCTCAGTATTTATTATTAGTGTACTTAACTTAATTTTCACGTAGGAAGCGCTAAAGTTTTTATTACTAGGTAACGTAAGAATTCTCTAATCGGAATAAATATACTTATTAGAGAATTCCTACGTTTATTCCTTCTATTTGACTTAGGTACAACCTGCAAACCGAGCGCAAGGTACTGGAAAGCACATGTTTCCTTCTGGCATGCATCATTGAAATCTTAGCTATACCTAAGCGACCTCGCGACCATGAGTAAGCAGAGAGCTTGTCGACCTCATCGACCGGCAGCTGATAAAGTCAGCTACGTCAGCCTCATCATCATTACGCAGTACGGTTTCCACCAATCACGTAGCGAGTTCTAGATCGCGCAAGCGAAGTTTCTTTGTCATGTAAGCATATATACAGAAAACATTACCCTACCGATGTCTACATGCCGAAGACTCGGACAGAGCGTGTAGCGACATGGCCGACACCATGTGCTCCACGCTGCTTGGCGAGTCTAAAGTGCCTTGAGAGCCTGTCGGGGCACTCAAGGGCTTAAAGGAGTTTGCGGACCGGTTAACTGTGACGAGAGTCACAGTTTTCTGGAAACCAGTAACCGTGTAAGAATGGGTTTTGCATCAGCATAGCATATTATTTTTGCGATTTAGGGTTAATGCGTTCCATGTAACATTCTTTATAAAATCCTCGCTGTAAGTACTTACGGTTTGGTTTTCTTTGCATAGTCTACCATATAAACTGAGCGAAACTCAATTTCTCCGTCGAATACCGACATTTTTAGCACCTTTTCTGTCTAAACTGGATTGAAATCTTGACTTTTGAATGATGACATAAATCAAAATTAATAAAGATGTTATGTAGGTACTCCTTAGTACCACGAAGATTAGTACGAGAGAAGACAATTACGACGAGTACCTACTTATTCATATGAAAAAGCATTTAAAAGAAAAAAATTATTATCTATGCTTTTTATACTCCGTCAAAATTAGTTATAGCAACATAATATGTATGTACCTATATTAAAGTCAATCTACTAGATGTGTTTCGTATATGTTCGTAATAGTTTTTGTTGATAGTTCAAAATCATGCCTCAAGTTGACGGACGCAGGGCAGTGCATCGTACGGCACGTTCATAACGTGCGTGACTTGCGGGGAATGCCTTGTTAGGTATAGGTGATCCATTTAACACCAGGTGGGCCATCTGCTAGTTCCATCAGAAAGAAGTATAAAAAAAACTGTAGCATTGTTTCTCTTAGATTTTTCTAATAGTAGGGGAGCCCAAGAGGGGATTTCGGGATTTCCTCGAGCGCGTCAGATTAATATACAGGGGGATACCTTGTACCTGGTTAAGAACCTCCACCAAATATGAGCCCCATATATAAAGCCGCCCGTCTAGGATAAAGGATCAGATTAGTAAAAAAAAATTGATCATCAGAAAATCTCGAGCTCGTCAGATTAAGTTAGGGTGAGTTAATTACATGCTAAAAAGTGTATATTCCACTAATCTGACAATTTGAGAGTGACGTAAAGAAACGGGAGGGCTACAAAGTTGTAAAAAAAAAAGGTCATCTCGACATGCTCGAGCGTGGCTGATTTTTTTTTATTTTGAAGTAAATAATTCAAGGATAACGAAAAATATATAATCTGACGATTTCCACAAGCCGAAGTAACAAATATTCGTCGATAAAGTTTAGCTGCGTGGTGCCTATATTCCCCTCTGCGCGCTTCTATTTCGTGCCATGAAATCGAGCCAGAAGAAGAAGATGATTCTACTAATGAAGATGATGACTAATTAATCAATTAATTGTAAATAAAAAATATTTTTTTGCATATTTTTTTTAATTATTTTCTTATAAATACAAGTATTCTACTTAACAAACTTATACTTTTTATTTGCATGCTATTTCCTGAGCTTTTAAATTAATTAAGTTGAATGGTTTAAAAAAATCAAAATAAAAATATTTTTTTTTGTCAGATTAGGCGAATCCCTCTAGATAATCGTCAGATTATGAGACAGCACGTCTAGGACATAAAGATGAACCATATATATCTTAATCTGACGCGCTTGAGTATTTCAAAATGGCGATTTTTTTTGCATATTAAAATAATGGCTGCGAGTTTGCGTCACATCGAAATCGTCAGATTATTGAATGAGATTATTTTTTTAGGGCCATATAACAGCCCCTTAAAAAATCTCGATTAATTTTTTTTTTTTTTCATTTTCAACCCTTAAGTACGACCACCCCCATCATGCAAACGATCAGATTAACATACGTACATTATTAAAAATACGTAGGACATTGGTGCTATCAATATCTGACGCGCTCAAGTATGTCCATGCAACAGTTTTTTTTTACATTTTTGAAAATCTTATATAACATTTTTTTCTTCTTATCATCTAAGCTTTGCAACCCAATAGGTCTCTATGACGCTCGAGGAAATCCCCATTTAGCATCATGGCCTCCCCTACTATAAATAACAAAATAGCAGACTTTTTTAACAAAGTTTATTTATTTTTACGATAAGCAATAATAAAAATTAGGCACAGCCTTACATACAAATGAAAATATTACATTCTTATTTTTAATAAATTTATAACAACCACAGACAAACTGAAGATCACTGATTATTTTCTTTTAAAATTTTAATTATAACTTAACTTCTACCTGGTAGTTCTATTCCGTAAACAACATTCACCCAAGTGACCGCAGACGGAATCCGAAGTGAGTTTTGAAACAACCCGTCGCTAGCCGCCACCGGCGTGAGTGATTTGGCGAGTGTAAATGCCAACGTGAATGAGACGAGGCTCGTGATCGAAGTGAGCGCGGATACACTAGGTGAAACTCCCGTGATTATCTTATTTAGAGAATCGATACACTGTGCGTTTTGTCTCGCAATGGAGTTTAGATAGTTTTATCGATGTTATTTAAACAGTGAAATCGAATCGCTCCGTGACTAGTGATCCTTATGATTGTACCTACTAAATAAAGACCGTTTTGATTTTGATTTTGCTTCCACTTCTCGACGACGGTAGATCTCAAGTTCAATGCTCCGGTCTGCCCGCGACCACAGCTATTGCAACATAGCCGAAACGTCGGTAAATAAATAAGGTAATACGCGATAAATACCCGTGTATTCAATATAGAGCCTAGTATTTTTTTTTGGCAAGTTACATTGCGATGTTCTCCAAGTGTTCTACAGGGACGATTCATGTTTTCATACAAAATTGAGTAAAAAACCAACACGATTCACGCACGCATATGTATCCTACGTTTAATAACTATTCTCTCGAGATGAATTATTTCTGAAATTAGGTATTAGTGCATACTAGAGATGCCGTGGTACAAGAAAACATTATTTTTTTTAACATTATAATTAAGGTCATGTCATTATTATCTGTTTTGTAATATTAATTTTGGTTACCAAAAATCATTTTTTTTTTTATTTCATTTTATAATTTTATTTGCATGCTATATTGTAATTTGCTGACAATTATTTACAACAAGAAACTATTGCAACCACACTGCAGCAATGAAATAAAAAATAACAATAAACTAGCCTACTACTACTACTTTTTTTTCTAGGCTTTGGTCGCGTGGAACTGGCACCTAGATTCACCTAGCTTTAAGACGTTTCAAAGTGATCATTGTGATTTTATTGAATAAATACCTTTAGACTTTGACTTTATAAGCTATAGAACTTAAAATAAAAGTTGATCTCCAGTCTGACTGCGCTTGATTATTAAGGCGAAGACAAGAGCTAATGTGACTCTCGCTCGCACGTTTCGACACGTTGAAAGATATAAAATCACTAAACTCATTTTCGAAAAATCGCAATCAACCATTTTGTGTGCAATCACATTGCACACAGTTTAGTAAAAATTACATTTTGATCGATACATGTTTTCCTACTCAAAAGTTAGCTTTACTAGTTTTCGTATATAAGCAAACTTTTAAGTATGAAAACTTGTATGGATCAAAATGAAAATTTTACTAAACTGTGTGCAATGTAATTGCACACAAAATG
This sequence comes from Chloroclysta siterata, assembly GCA_932294275.1. Classification (NCBI taxonomy): domain Eukaryota; kingdom Metazoa; phylum Arthropoda; class Insecta; order Lepidoptera; family Geometridae; genus Chloroclysta; species Chloroclysta siterata. Next base: position 27,070,154 of record OW028591.1, on the reverse strand, counting down.
GTTGATTGCGATTTTTCGAAAATGAGTTTAGTGATTTTATATCTTTCAACATGTCAAAACGTGCGAGCGAGAAGTTGTTTGATAGTTGTCAGCCCCTTAAAAGAATCCGTAGAAACAAGAAACTCGTCTATACACTTCATAAAACCAATAAGCTCTTATTTTCAGCAGAATATAATCGACGAACGTTCCGTTTTGACACTGAAACCACGCGATGAGGACAAAATTTTAAACTTTTTGGAATATATTAGAAACAAGAACAAAATCAGGGTATTTAAATTACACTAAGGGCCGGTTTCACCATGCTCTGTTAAATTAACAAAGGATTAAAAGGCCGTTAAATATGTCAAAAAGTACGCGTTTGACATCTAAGGTTATATTTAACGGCCTTTTAATCCTTGATTAGTAACTAACAGAGCATGGTGAAATCAGCTCTAAGGGCAGTTTGCAGTAAGAACTGATTTAAGAGGTCGAAACTAAATCTCGCTTGCACATTTTAACATTTTTGGAAATACAAAATTAATGAATGAAGTTATAAAAATCGCAGTGATGCCTTTTTCTACCGCCAAAATATGGACGCAGGGTAGTGCATCGTAGGGCACGTTATCGAGCGTGACTTATACGATGCAATACTTTGTTACCACTTAACATCAGGTGGGCCATCTGCTTGTTCCATCAGCAAGTAGTATAAAAAAAAGTGATTTTATATCAGGGAGTCTGGTATTCTGCGTCTTAATTGTATTTAGCTAAACACGTTTACCAAACTATACAGAATCAGCGTAAATATTATTTTCATTGTGTGGAAAGTCCACCGATATTTATTGATTTAGCGGCTTATTTTCCTTGCTTCTAGAATTGCTTCCTAAATGTGATTAGTGGCTCGTAAACACGATTAGTGATCGTTGTGCAAGCGGCCCTAAGAATAAGTTGTAATTTTAATTATAACCAGGACTATGTGCAGGTAACAGATCAGTTTTTTTGATAATTATAATATTGAAATTCAAAACTTTGTCCAATTTATTAATTTACATACATACATTTCTTATTTACAATAACTAACTACTTCAGTCAGTTCAGTTTCATACTCACACACGTAAGGCATCGGCGAATCTTTTCATTTCGCCAAATTTTTACACGTTTCTCGATTTTAAAATTCCGATTTCTAAATATATTTGGTAACATTTGGCTCACATTTCTTGACATGTTTTCGGACGAATTTTTATTATTGACTATGGCTAGTGTAATTTCAAAATTTAAATTACTATAAACTTAAAATTGTCAAAACAGATACATAAGGAACATAAATATAGTTGTGCTAATTACTTATAAATAAATAGTTAAATGATGTTTAAAATAACTAAAATACTGGCAAATAATATCGAATGAAGACATATACATAACTCTTTTTTACTTACATTGAAATTTGAGCCTAAATATTGAATTATACACAATTATAACAAAACAATTCTTCGTCAATATAGACTGTTTATCTTTTACTAGCGGCATGAAAAACCCGGTAGTTATTTTTTAGAACTAATATAGTAAGTAATAAATTATTGCTTATTTAGAAAATTATAAAAATCTGACCGCAGTTTTCAATTGAAATACCTTATTTAATAGTTACTTAGAGATTTTGAATTATTTTATAATTTCATGTCCACTGTGGTTTTCTGAGAGTAAACTTTCAAAGTATCTAATAAAATAACTATATTACAACATCATTATTATGTGTATGCATATCATAAAACACCGATTTATACATTACTAGCTGGCGCCCGCGGCTTCGCTCGCCTATTTGTAGTGATTGCTAACATTAATATTTAAGGCGTTTTTCCTTCATTGGGTACGTTCATTTTTTTACACTATTCCCTAGTAAACTTTCCGGATGAAAGTAGCCTATATTATTCCAGGTCACAAACTACATTTATTCCAAGTTTCATCGAAATCGGTCCAATGGTTAGGGCGTGATTGAGACACAAACATCGTATCACCCAAACATGTTAACTTTCGCATTGATATATTTAAAAGTAGGCGTAATTAGGTTTAATTACTTGCAGTCAGATTCTCCAAACTTTACTAAAATAGAAGGTACCTACAATATTATGTATCTATCTATGTATACATATTTAAAATGTTTTCGGTGTGTTCGTTGAGATAAGGTGGCGTTTGGCTGAAACAAAAAAAGATACAAATATAAATATTAAAATAAATAAATAAATATTGATGGACATTCCACACAGCACTATCTCGCCCCAAACTAAGCCAAAGCTTGTGATATGGGAACCAGATAGCTGATATACTACTTATATATATATATTTTTTTTTTGTAAATACATACTTATAATACTATATAACACCCAGACAGAGAACAAACATCTATGTTCATCACACAAATGTTTGTTCTCGGTGGGGATCGAACCCACGGCCTACGGCGCAGAAGGCAGAGCTACTACCAACTGAGTTGTGAAGGCTGTCAATATTGGTGGAAATTTTTACATTTCTCAGTAAGATATTCTTTCGCTTCGCTCGCTTATTCAGGTACCTAATAATATAAAAAAGTTGAACTTTCCACACAGTAATATCTAGCTGATAGCTGATATAGTACTTATATACTTCTTTTTTTTTTGTAAATGCATACTTCAAATGTTTGTTCTCGGTGGGAATCGAGCCCACGCCCTACAACGCAGAAGTAGGAGCTTCCAACTGAGCTGTGATTGTGGTTAACAAATAACAAAAAGATAACTCACTAGTGCACTGAGCTTTGAGGGCTGTTAACAAATCTACACTAATATTATAAAGAGGAAAGATTTGTATTTTTGTTGTTTTGTTGTATGTATGTAACAAATAGGCTCAAAAACTACTGGTCCGATTTCAAAAATTTTTTCACCATTAGAATGCTACATTATCCCTGAGTAACATAGGCTATATTATATTTTCAAAAATATCAGGGATCCTTACTAAAACTCCAATAATGTAACCCAAGGGGAAAAACAAAAACCTTACATCGCGTGCGCTGCGAAAACTATTGATGATAGAACAAAATAATGTACTATGACTTTGCAGAACACGTCATCATCTACAAAAAATGTCGCGACTGCATATGTCTAACTATTATAGTTATGTCACAATAAGTGTTCTTTTATTATAAAAAATTAATTGAAATGCCGCCGATAAAAAAGGGTCTTTATTTGTACCTTGGTATTAATCCTTATCCAAATAAATAGTTTCATATTCAAGACGGTTTCAATAATACATTACTTCTTGAGTTTTTCAAATCGGACATTCCATTCAAAAGATATGACGAAATTAAAAATGTTAAAGGGGTCACGCACGGGGTGCGATTTCACTCACTCAGGGAGAAGGGCGTGTAAATGTATGAAATAAGTAGACGCGAGGCTCGAACCCACGGTCTAAGTTTATCCTACAATGTTCAAAAAATTTATGACCACCCATGCGAAGCTGGGACAGGCCGCTAGTAGGTTATACAAAGGTAACTCACGAGTGCATGCGAGTGGAGATGGCTAGGGCACCCGGAAGGGCACCACCAACTCCTCGAGGTGTTCCACTCGCAGCTCAGAGATGGCAGCAGCACAGCGCTTCACCGCTGAACTTATCTGAAATACATTACGTACACGCATTTAGCATAGAATAGAAAAATCTTTAATTTTGTCTCTTAGGTAAATATCTAAATTTTAAAAAGAGCATTTATCATTATGGCGAGGATTCCGACACTATAAATAAAATAAATAAATAAACCCACGGCCTACGGCGCAGAAGGCAGAGCTACTACCAACTGAGTTGTGAAGGCTGTCAATATTGGTGGAAATTTTTACATTTCTCAGTAAGATATTCTTTCGCTTCGCTCGCTTATTCAGGTACCTAATAATATAAAAAAGTTGAACTTTCCACACAGTAATATCTAGCTGATAGCTGATATAGTACTTATATACTTCTTTTTTTTTGTAAATGCATACTTCAAACGGCCTACGGCGCAGAAGTCAAAGCTACTACTAACTGAGCTGTGAAGGCTGTCGAATTTAGATATTTTATTTATTTATTGGAAAACAGCTTATTATAACTTAATTATTATTCCTGATATAGAAACGAGAGAGCCAATTATAAGTTTTCAGGAATAAATTATTATTATTATTATGAGCCCTCCGGGTCCACTGATGGGCCTCCCCCATTCCTTCCACACGTGGCGATCCTGAGCTATGTTTGGCCAGTCAGTCAGGAAAACACGGATAAAAACAAAATAAATTATTTAAGGCATAAGGCATTCATTAAAATCTATGAATAGAAATACATACTAATTATAGTAAAAGTTTGTTTCACTAGTTTTCGAATGTATGCAAACTTTTGGTATGAAAGCTTGATTGGATCAAAATTATATTTTTGCTGCATTTTGTCCATGTGATTGCACAACTTGGTGGATTGCGATTTTTAATATATAAAAGATACACGCCATTTCGAGTTTGTAACAAAACTATCTTTTATTTAAGTACCCACAAAATACAATAATGAATAAATCAATAATCAGCTGTCAAATACATAACATACCTTCCTTTCATAAATTGGTATAAACTAAACAAGAATATAAAACGAAATCTAAATTGGTAAATTACTTGAACATTAATTTTGTAATCAGAAAAACAATAGATATCAATAATCAATCAGAACTATTGGGTAACCCTATTATGTCTGGCCACATCTCTGGTGGTGGTATTTCTACTGGTGGCTCACTAGATGTTTGGGAGTCAGAATCTACCCCAGGTCTGGTATCTGTTAGTCTGGTCTCAGCATGTGCTGTTCTAGCTAGTATCTGATCAGCATGCCGCCTGTGTAGCTCACCATCTTCCGTTCTCACCCTGTATGAGCTAGGTCCTTCCACAATCTCTACAGTAGCCCTCCGCCACTTTTCTCCTGGCCCATACATATGTATCAGGACGGGTTCTTCCACCTGAAAAGTCCTGGCAAGCGGGCGCTGCGCCGCTGCCTCCAGCTGTTGATCGCCGCGGCTCTGTGCGGAGTCAGGGTGGAGGGAAGACATAGCTGTTCTGTACCTTCGGCCGTTGAGCATCTCCGCTGGAGTTTTGTTAGTAGCGCTATTAGGTACCGTGCGCTTATGATACAGTACCTTGCTCAACGTTTCACTCCAAGGCAAATTTAAACTTATCATTTTCTTAATTTTATTTTTAAATGTCTGTATGGCTCTTTCTATCTGACCATTAGTAGCCGGGTGATATGGTGGTGAGAGCAGATGTTTAATAGCGTTTTTCTTCAAAAAACTGTTAAATTCTTCGGATGTGAATGCTCTACCATTGTCTGAGACTACTACCTCAGGCAAACCCTGTGAAGCAAAAATTCTTCGCATCACAGTTATAACAGCTCCACTGCTCATAGTATTAACAATTTCTGCTTCCATCCATTTACTATGGCTGTCAATCAGCACAAAGAAAGTTTTTCCAAGAAACGGTCCGGCAAAGTCTATGTGCACCCGTTTCCAGGGCTGTTCTGACATAACCCAAGTCTGTGGGTTTCTCGGGGGACAGTTTCTAACTAGTTGACATTGTTCACAGCTGGCCACTATTTGTTCAATTTGATTGTCCATCTGGACCCACCACACATAGCCTCTTGCATATGCCTTTGTTTGGACTATACCCGCATGAGGGGCATGTAAAATCTTTAACACCTGTTCCTGTAGCTTCGCAGGTACTATGACTCTGTTGCTCCATAATAAACAATCTTTAGTATGAGAAAGAGCCTCCCTTCTGGTCCAAAATGGCTGCAAAGCCAGGTCCAAGTTCTTATTTGGCCAACCGTGCAAAACATGAAACAAAACTTTCTGCAGTAGGGTATCCTTCTTTGTTTCCACTGCAATCGTCTCTGCGCTTAGACTCCAGCCACTTGGTTGTTCTTCTAACAACAAAACTTCCTTAAGCCCCTCTTCCGCTACTGTTCCAGTAGATGGTGCAGTCCACCTACTCAGCGCATCTGCATTGCCGATGGATTTTCCAGGTCTATGCTTGATTGTGTACTCATAACACGCTAGCTTTAAAGACCAACGCAGCATCCTAGGTGAGATCTGATCGGGTATGGGTTTGGCTGGATTAAATAAACCAACAAGTGGTTTATGGTCAGTCACAATACAAAATTGTCGACCGCAGAGAAATTCATGAAACTTCAACAACCCAAACATTATGGCCAAAGCTTCCTTGTCGATCTGACCATATCGCCTCTCATGTGTCTGTAGGGTACGCGATGCCATCATGATCGGTCTCTCCGATCCATCATCCATGACATGTGCTATGATCGCGCCCACTCCGTATTCTGAGGAGTCACATATGAGTAGTAACTCTCTGTTTATTTCATAACCGACCAACGTCAGGTCTGATGATAGTAAAAGCTTAGCTTTTTCGAATGCTGTTTGTTCGCATTCACTCCACTTCCAAGGTGTCTTCGACTCCAGCAATCTGGGGCCTTATGCTCACATCGAGCGAGATTATCTCACGGTAGAGATGACGTCATATCTCGTTCGATAACTATTTATCCCCATTCTCACCATCTAACTCCCCAATTTTCGCATACAAAGTTCATGCGAGACGCAAGGTCAACGAATTATTGAACGAGATATGACGTCATCTCTACCGTGAGATAATCTCGCTCGAAGTGAGCATAAGGCCCCAGTACAACGGCTCAAGCAAGGTAGCTCTATCAGGTAAAAACTTTTGATAAAAGTTGTACAATCCAAGGAAAGCCCTCAATGTTTCCTTATTTGTCGGTGCCGGTTTTTCCCGAATTTCTTTGACTTTTGCTGGTGTTGGATGAAGTCCTTCGCCGTCAATCATGTGTCCTAAAAACGTAATGCTACTGGCAGCAAAAACACACTTTTTGCTATTAAGTCGAAAACCCAGTTCATTTAGCTTTTGCATCACGCGACGAAGCCTCTGATTATGCTGTTCCAACGTCGCGCCCGTTACGGCTACATCATCCAGTAGACACGCTACGCCGTCCATGTCCGCTAGCGCCGCTAGGAAGACATCACTCGTTGAAAAATACATGGAGCCGCACTTACACCAAATGCCAGCCGATTCATTTTCATCAGGCCAATCGGTGTATTTAAGGTTAACATCTTGGCTGTCTCCTCATCTACCTTCATTTGTGTGTAAGCTTGCTTCAAATCCAGTTTACTGAAAACTTTGCCTCCACTCAATTTAACAAAAGCTTCCACTGACGTTGGAAGTGGGTATCTGTCTACTTGAATCGATGCGTTTACTGTAGATCGATAATCCCCGCAGATACGCAGAGATTCATCATCTTTCTTCACGATTCTTAACGGTGTCGCCCACTCTGAATATCTAACCGGAGTCAGTACCCCTTCCTCTACCAATCGGTTCAGTTCCTCCTCTACTTGCTGTTTCAGCGGGAAAGGCACTCCACGAGCTTTTAAAAACCGTGGTCTTGCATCAGAGCGCAGCTGCAGTGATACTTCGGGACCATTATATGCGCCTAATTGCTCTTTAAATAAATCCGGAAACTCATTCATGAAAGGCACCAAATCTTCTTCAGCCCAGTATAAGCCTGCCACTTGAAGGCCTAATGGATGGAACCAATTTCGTCCTAACAAGCTATGTCCGTCTCCAGACACAACCACTAGTTCGCATTGCGACTCTTGTTCGCCTAAGACTACTCGTACATTCGCCACTCCTAGTACTTTTAGGGAGTCCCGCGTCCAAGTCACTAATTTCACTGTGGTATTCTGAAGTGATGGAGGTGAAGACCACAACTTCTTGAAAGTTCTCTCTGATATTATGCTGCGTGATGCCCCGGAGTCTACTTCCATCTTTACATTCGCACCGTCGATGACCACATTCACCATTATCGGAGGTCTGTAACTATCCGAACAGGTGTAGATCCCCATCATGTTTTCACACCCTGAAGAAGGCTCCTCATCATTGTCTTCCACCTGGTGTACTTTTCCTTTCTTGTCACATGCTTTTGCAATGTGACCATATTTTTGACATTTGAAACACTTCGCCTTAACAAATGTACAGCGGTCGCCTGCTTTATGTACCCGTGTACAATGTTTGCACTCATTGGACTTTATTCTGCCAATATCCATGGACTCGCCAGCCGCCACCGCTGCTGTAGTACTAGGCAAAGTCTGCGTTTCTTCTTTCTTGACGCCGGGGTACATGTCCACAAAGGTTGCTTGATGATTGAGGCACATTTGCACAGCTGTTTCGTATGTCAGCTTTTTCGTTTTCAACAACTCCCGGCGTAAACGTTCATCACGCACTCCTAGCACGAGTCTGTCCCGTAATTGACGCTTTATGTCCGTAAATTTGCACTTCGCACATAATGCACTTATTGCAGATGCAAACTCTTGCACGCTTTCATCCTTCAATTGTGCACGTTTATGAAATTTACCCGCTTGCAAAATTTCGTTCACTTCTGGTTCATAGAACTTGTCCAACACTGCTATAATTTCGTCCAATTTCACTTGTGTAGGGCGTAACGGCACTAACAGGGACGCTATTAGAGCATACGTGTCCTTTCCACATTGCGACAAAAACAATGAGCGCGCTTTATCATCGTCCTGTGTCGCACCACGAACAAGTCCCGCGGTGTCGAGAGCACAAAGTAACTGTTCTTTGTAATCACACCACACATCAGTTTTAGCGTTAAACTTCTCAGGCAACACAATATTCGTAATATTGAATGCCATTTTAGCACAATTTCAATTTATTTTCCGAAGTCGCCACTAAAAGATACACGCCATTTCGAGTTTGTAACAAAACTATCTTTTATTTAAGTACCCACAAAATACAATAATGAATAAATCAATAATCAGCTGTCAAATACATAACAATATACATATAAGTTCAATGATCTTTTATCTTTCAAAATGTTGAAACGTGCGCCTCGTGCTAGCGAGATGATATTTGACAGGTCAGTCCCTCAAGTAACTTTTCGTTCCAACGATTCATAATTTTTCGGTCCTTATCCCACTTCATGTAAAGCCGGTAACCACTATTCAAATCGAAACACAGCAACGCTGCTTGGCTACTTCCTCAGACGAGCTCTTAAGAAATATAAATAAAATAAGTATTGGTGGACTTTCCACACAGCACTATCTAACCCCAAACGAAGCCAAAGCTTGTAATATGGGTGTCAGATTGCCGATATAATAGATATTTACTTTTTTTGTCAATACATACTTTTAATACATTTTTAATAATAACACCCAGACAGAGAACAAGCATCTATCATCATCACACAAATGTTTGTTGTCAGTGGAGATCGAACCCACGATCGAACTACGGCGCTGAAGGCAGAGCCACTACCAACTGAAGTGTGAAGGCTGTCAAGAGCTCTACTACTCTCAGACTTCGTAGTGTAGGGTACTCACTAGTTCCTTATCCTTGTACTGCAGCGGCGGCGCGGCCAGCAGCGCGGCGCGCTCGGCGGCCGGCAGGTCGGCCAGCAGGCGGGGGCGCGGCGCACGTCCGCCCCCCGCCCCCGCGCCGCCGCCGCCCGCGCCCCCCACGCGCGCAGTGTACAGCCGCACGCGCTCGCTGTACGCGCCCGCCTCCAGCGCGTACGGACCCAGCGCGCCCACGTCTATCACGTTACTGGAACATACATACACATAGTCACCGGACATAGGTACACAACATGTACTATACTTTTCATTGCCAATCTTCTTCTTGTCATGTCACTAGATCTTTTGAAAGAGTGTGGTCAAAGGATTTTAAGTGCACCTCAAAGAGGTATTTTTTAACAAACTCATCAATATTTAACCAAAAAGTTTTAAAGTGTAAAAAACCAGGTTATTATTTAAGAAAAAAATGTACTAGCATCAAGTGAGGTGGAGGTTGTGGTTAAATGGTTGGTAGTAAACAAATATAAGCCCCCACCCTGATTATCATTTGCCAAGAGATAGTAATAGCTTACCTAATTATTGTTTATATTTTGGCGGATTTATAAGCAATTCCATAAAATTCTTTAACCATCTTAGTAACATGTTAGTCACACCCAAAGCTCATGATGCTAACTCTGAAAAACAGGGTCTTACGTAGCGGTCTCGGAGAGTATCCTGTTGAGAGCGCTCTGCTCGTCCGGCTTCCGCGGGGGAGTGGATGCCAGGACCGCAGGCACTGGTGTCTCATGCTGTGTCTCCGCCACTTCTAATAGATGTGTCCTCTCATTCACTATATTCTCCTGTAAAATATAATTAATTTTGATTACTGCAAGTACCATCAAGTATTGAAAGATAATGTATTTATCCATAGAGTCAAGGGTCACTTTTTACTCATGCCCCAACTGGATGCTTAGCTTTAGTGTCTGAGACATAATTTGTAGCAGCAACCATTTGATTTCATTATACAGAAGTAAACTAAGTAGATATTCATACCTACTTCATGGTAAACCTAAGTTAGGCATTTTATGATAGGTACTTCTTTATTGTGTCATTGTGCATACAAGTATAGACATACACACTACACAGCATGGTGAGTACATACAGACACAATGGAATGAATATAATGAAGATATGTGGGCGGAAGTGTGTATGTTTCCCCAACAAAGTAATGATTTCTCCTGTTCAATAGCACATTAATTACGATAGCGAGGAACAATCAGCTTTATTGACAATTTTTACAGAGATAAACGAAACGGATAGTCTGTTATCAATGACCAATAATTTGGTGTCAAAGCCACCAAATAGGAAGTCATAAACGAACTTGTTGTGATAGTTGTGGGACTTGTCTAAAATGACGGTGACTATGAATAATAATCGCAATGTTATGCTGTAAGTAGCACAAATTACAACGTAAAATAAGTACCTGTGGATCGTTTTCTTTGTGGCATAAGCTGTAGCAACAACCCATGACTGCACTCTTTAGCGAGCCGAAGCACGAATGCAGCGGCATATCCTCCTCGTCCGCCTGCATAGTGTTTATATTATCTACCGATGCGGATAAAAATAGAAAATACCGTTTTACACACACGCACGAGAATCAGCGGAAAGCAAAAAACGACAAAACAGACGTGAAGTGAAAATTAATTGAAATGAAACAGACAGACAGACAAAAAAAGCGTGAAACTGAAATGTCAAAGTCAAATTCTAAATAAAATAATCATCTCAATTCGATTGTCAATGTCATATTGAAATGTCATGTCATGTTGTTTTTTTTATTTGTATTTTATCTTTGTTTGTTGCTTTGTCGCTCGAAACTTCTACTGCTCCTTAAAAGAACTGCAAAAAAGTTTTAAAATACTTACAACATAGATATTCCTACATTGCTACATGTACTTATTGATAATGGTTTTTTTATCAAAAACAAAAAGGATATTTTGGTTTCAAGACTTTTATACAGAAAATGTTCAAAATGAACCAATAGAAGGTGTGATACCGATTGGCATATTGTATTTTGTTGTTTTTAAAGTTACACACAGTTAAACCGGAAAGTAATTTCAGAGTACGTTTATTTCTCAATCAATCAATCAAAATAAATGTTATATTTTAAATCGCAGAATATACAAAAACTAATTAGTCTAAATATTAACTAACTGGTACCCCAAGAGATAAAAAAACTGAGCTAGGGGAAGATATTTTAACGTTGGAAGGACGAAAAACAGTGGACAGTGGTTTCTAGTGAAGAGCCGAGCGGCTAAATATTGTCCGATTGAGAGCCACTGGCATTGCTAACATACTTTTGTCAAAGAGAAAAATTCTTTGGAGCACATGGAGGTAATATCATACTGGAGCACGACTAACTTACTTTCAAAATATTTGAACTAGGAATTAATAGATAAAATCACTTTTTTTTGAGAATGTTTCTCATTTAGTATCTCAGACGAAATATTTATGTATTTATTGTCGCAAACAGGTAGGAAATTGTCCGTGGTCGTAAATATGAATAAGTAAAATGAAAAGCCCGGCTAGATCGAATAAGTTGGCAGCACTTACTTACTGACTATACTAGCAAGCAACCTGCTGAGTTGACTGATTGATTTTATTTGTTTGTTGGCTTAGCTATGCTTTGAATCAGAGTTTTAAAGAACATAAAGTAAAACCTTAGATCAAGAATACAATAGATAGAGCATCAAATAATAATACCAAGAGTAAGAGAGACGCAATAATACAAATTATACCTATGAGTGAGAGAAATATAATATAAATGTTTTGTCCCTTTCTGCGTATACGTTTTTGATTGTTTAGCACCAAGTTTGGTGCTAAACAAACCGCTTGGTGCTTGTGAGTTTACAGGTGTTTAGTGCCAAAGTTCTTTGAAAATAGTGTGTGCCTAGGTCCCAGTATACGTAGAGTTAAGTTTATAATGTGGTGAATTGTAGTATTTTAGGCTGTGATAATGATACAGCTCGGAAAACTGAAAATTAAGCTTCCTTCGGTAAGTAGCACTTTTATGTTCTATTTGTCAATTAAACTATAAAACGGAGAATGCACAGTGTCCACAATTAATCATTTAACGGTTGTGTTTACTTTCTATCGCATATCATAGTAGATTTCTAGAATTTAATTATTTTGTAAAATTGAGTATAGGTTACTATAAACCACACAAATGACATGGCTATTCAAACCGATACAGTTCTATAGAAACATAATTTGGCTGGGTTATACGATCTTGCGGGCTGCCAACTAAAACAAAATCTATTTGCCAAAAATGTTGGGAAACGAACAACTTTAGGGTGCATTCGACTCTGATATGTTAGGATAAGTTCAAATACACACAATAATCTAGGAAACAAATGACAATGTCGCAACTTATTATTACCTTATTCAAAGAAATAAGGTTTGTTTGACTTAAGTACATAATGAAAAAAAATATAATATAGGTAGTAGGTACATATATTTTAATTTCATTTAATTTATTTTTTTAGCTTTGCGTTACATTTTAATAATTTAAGTCTCCTCACGATTTTCATATGAGAAGTTGGTAGTTATTTTATGTCTGAGACCACCATCGCGTAGTATGATTAAATACCTACATATGCCTAATAATAACATGTTTGTTTTACAGATTTCCCAAAGATGCAACTACTTTGGGCTGGTGGGTTAAAGCTACGGGTTACCAAGCTCCAGGTCACCAAGCTCCAAAATCAAAATCAAAACGGTCTTTATTCAGTACAATCACAAGGATCTCTTTGAAACGTCTTAAATTGGTACTAGGTGAATGTACCGCCAGTTCCTCGCGCGCGACCAAAGCCTAGAAGAACAGGCAAGAAACTTACGGACTAAAAAACTTTTGGGCTATTTCAACATAAACGGTATCTCAAAGTAAATATTCTCATCTGAAATTGTTATGTACAAACTATTAAATATTTATCGTCTAATAAATAAATACGTACTTACACGTGATATATTTTAATGTATTTATGACATATTCATAGTGATGTTCTGAGGATAGCTGTATTCATAATGCCATCACTTCGCGCTTCAGGGCAAAGTGGTGGCATTGCTCAGGCTTATGGTCAGCTCTAGCATAAGCTGGCTTCCTCCTGTTAAGATGTATTGTTTATACCTACTTAATTTAAAATTGAAGCACGCGTTATAAATTAACCTTTTGAATTACGGTTTCTGATGAGTAGGGATGTAGAATAAATAAATCAATGATAAATAAATAAATTGTTTTTTATTCATAAAAAATTTACCTAGCTGGTGCAGTAACATAGTTAAACTATTGGTAGGTGGTAGAATGTGAAGAATAGCACCACTAGCTAGCTCTGTCCCCCTCACTAGGAAAATCCAGGACTCTAGCTCGCGGGGCCTAGGGTTCTGATGTCAATGTCTAAAATGCCAGCTTAGTGCCAGTTCGCCCTGTTTTTTTTATTTTATTTTTTATAAATATTGGTGGACGCTCCACACAGCACTATATAGCCCCAAAATAAGCCAAATCACAACTACCCAGTCAGAGAACAAACGTCTAGTATCACATCACACAAATGTTTGTTCTCGGTAGGATTGAACCCACGGCCTACGGCGCAGAAGGCTACCAACTGAGCTGTGTAGGCTTTTTTCTAGTTCATTCCTTAGAAGATATTAAAATGGCGTAACCTAGAGGAGGGTACAAACTATTAAATTGCAGAAACTAGCTTTAATTAAACATAATTAAACAAACAACTGGAGCCGCGGCGACATCATAGCTTATGCTTGGTTGGGTGAAAATAGTAAGATGTGGCAACCCATAAATTGTATGTACTTGTTGTCCGTCTTGCTCGGGTATACGCTCGTAGGCAATCTATAGTATTATAAATCTATGAGTAAAACTAACAACTAAGACGATTTATTCGTGTTTGTAAGACTACTACTTAATTAAAATGCTGAGATACCGTGGCAAGAAGAAAGTACTGGATAAGATGAAAGAGCTGGATGCGTTCCCCAAAGTTCCCGAAGAATACGTGGACAGTACACCGGTCGGCGGTACTTTCTCTGTTCTCACTTTTTTAATTACTTTGTGGCTTATTTACTGTGAGGTGACATACTACCTAGATAGTAACTTAGTGTTCAAATTCATGCCTGACACAGACATGGATGAGAAATTGCGAATAAACATAGATATTACCGTCGCAATGCCTTGCTCAAACATAGGTGCTGATATCCTTGACTCTACCTCTCAAAGTGTTTTCGGATTCGGTGAATTACAAGAGGAGGATACTTGGTTTGAACTAACGCAAGAGCAACAAGACTCCTTTGAAGCTGTGAAGTACTTGAATTCATATCTTAGGGAAGAATACCATTCTGTGTGGCAGTTGCTTTGGAAAAAAGGCCACGGCTCAGTCCGGGCGACGGTACCACCCAGAAAAACGAAACCGAACCGACAGCCAGATGCATGTCGACTCCATGGAGTTCTAACACTAAACAAAGTTGCTGGAAATTTTCATATAACCGCAGGAAAAAGCCTGCATTTACCAAGAGGACATATACATCTCAACATGCTCTTTGATGATACACCACAAAACTTCAGCCATAGAATACACCGTCTCAGTTTCGGCAGTCCTGCAAATGGAATCATTTATCCACTAGAAGGTGATGAAAAAATTACAAATGACGAAAACATGCTGTATCAATACTTTGTGGAGGTGGTACCAACAGATGTTGACACAACATTTGAGTCAATAAAGACTTTTCAATATTCAGTAAAAGAGTTGGAAAGGCCCATAAGTCATACAAAAGGGTCACATGGTGTGCCGGGTATATTTTTTAAGTATGACATGGCTGCGTTGAAACTTAAAGTGTTTCAAGAGAGAGAGAGTCTTCTGCAGTTCACATTAAGACTATTTTCAATTATCGCTGGAATCTATGTTTTTATTGGCATAGTGAATACCATAGTGTTGACAATGAGAACTAATAAGAAATCCCCAGTTGTAACACCTCAAAAACCTACTCATGAAGTCAAAAATTCTTACCAAAAGAACCCTTTGTTAGTTATGCCAGATTTGACAGTTCCTTTTGTAAATCAATGATAGTTAATGGCCATATTCTTAACAATGTTGTCCAAAATGAGCTGTTTTTTAGAACTCTTATGACATTTACTTTTAAGCTCACTTTGCACAATATTGTTTATGAATCTGGCTTCTAGTTTTTAAGGAAACTGTTTTGTATATAAGAGATTCTTTATACAGATTAAGTTAGCATTTATGTATATTTTATTTTCATTGATTCTTTTTATATAATGATGACATCAAGGTATTTTTATACTTGGGCTCACTGTCTGCTGAAGTAATCCCTAATAATGGTAGTCTTGGATATTTTTGATACATGTAATAAATTGTACCTATGCTAGTGAAACACCGTAGTGGTTTGACTATGTGTATTTGTGTAGGTAGTTCATTACAATTGTAAAGTTAGGTAGAGCCCTACTGATAAAGTAAAGTTTATCAGCATGTTTTAATGTTTCTTTACAATACTAGCATGTATGTACTTCCAACCTGTAATATGTATACCTATACCTGACCAAACCATTAGACAACAAAGCCAAATTCTATTGGTTTAATTGTTTAGGGTATTTTTAGAATCTCATAATGACTACTGCATTGTGAATGCATGCAAGGAGGGATGGCAAAGCTTAAAATCATGTATTCTGGCAGTTTTTTTATGCATTTATCTATATCTATCTACATAATAACAATTGTTACATAATTTGTGTTACCATTTTATTACGAGGGATGGGCGCTGAGATTCGAAAACAGAATTTCTTGTCCGAAGCTCAGAGCACCAAACCATAGTATGCCTGTAGCTTCTAGTAATGGAATGTAGATATACTATAATTATGTTACCTTTTTCTGAACAATAAACGCTAAGTTATAATTATTATTATGTATGGAGGAGTTAAATTCAAAATCAGCTTGGATGGGCATGACTAACAACCAGCAAAAGACTTCCTCAGGCTGATGATGATGCACCATCTAACCAATAATCCAGAGTTGAAATGTTGTGGGATAGCTAAATAGGTACAAGTACCTACCTACCTTCTTTGCATTGTTAGGGGGTAATACAATTTAGATACTTACCTACTTATGTTTTTACCTGACAGTTTTTAAAATCTATTTAGATTGATTAATGTTTCAATAATCGTCATCATCCCCATTTTTTTATTCATTTTGACATTGATAAAATTTCTTGAGATTTACCTGTTCTTATGCAGGTAGGTTAACCTACCGAGTTGGGTAATTAATTGTAAAAATTATTCTTATTCATACGTAATTTTGTCTCAGACAAAATTGTCTGAGAATTTTGTATTATTGTTTTGTAACATAGCTATAATAAGGTATAACTTGTATAACATTTTTTAAAACTACATTTGCCCAGAATTATGTTGTTATAAATAATTAGCTTGATTCATTTTCACTTGATACCAGAAATAAATAATAATGCAAATTAAAATCCAACAAAATAGGCAGGTGTTTCACTTCCCTTTGAATTTCTGTGAGGGGGTGTTCAGTGTGAGTGAGCCAACGGTTTTCTGTTCTATCTCCCTCACTCCCGCATGCTCGGTTCATCTTTTATCGCGCGCGCACGCTCTGCTTCTCGCGACGACCGTCGTGTGTCGTCCTCTCGCCCGCCGTCATTCGGCCGGTATTTATTTTATTTATTCGCGCGGCGGTCTCGCCCCTCGACGGACGTGTCTCCACGTTCGATAACGAAACAAAAATTCGAAAAGTTTACCAACTTTTACAGTACGGTCCCGAGTTTTGTGACATTTTTTGCGGACTACAGTGCGGTGCAAGTGTTAAGTTTGCAGTGTTAGTGAAGTGTTTGCGTTACGTTCGCGATTTACCGTTCGTATTGAACTTTACTGTTTTTGATAAAAAAGTGCGCAAGCAAAGTCGCGATCTCCGGAGAGGGCCGTATATGGTAGAGCTGAATTCTTGGGGCTACGTCGTCGTCGCCCGGTGAAAGTAGACCTTTGTTAAGTTCATAAGGACACGGGTGGTTGCAACTGGCTCGAAACGACTCGTTTCGCTTGCAGTTTGCGAGGTGAGTGGCATACGTTTCTTACATTATTACTTACGTGTTGGTTTAGCATCTCTAGATATCATTCATCTAGGTAGGTCTAACTAACCTAACCTACCTTGGATCTAGTCAAAGCCGCAATTTGTATACCTATAACCTAGCTAAATAGGTACCTACCAGACTAGAATATCACGCAGCTCGCTACGGTCTCCTGCTGATCAATGCGTCGGCCGCGATCACGTCTCATCGAGCTTACTGTTTTTATTAGGGTAGATGCGCTAGTTCGCCGTCCACGTCCCTTTCTCGACCATTCGCGGCACTACTAGTAGATAAACACTAAAAATAGCAAAATTAACATGCACACATTGAGAGAGAGTATTTTGGCGCCTTCTTGAATGTCCAAGCAAACACTCAAAAAAGTTTCAAGTCACCAGCACAAGTGAAACAATTATAAATAATAGAATCAGTTTGGGGTCGGCCGTGATCTGATACAAAAGCGCTAAAAACAACGAAAAAAATAGTGAAGTGATGGCGCTTTCACGCTAAGTTCTTCACTCATTTTTATGACTTTAAGAATAATAGTTATTCGTATGCCTTCATAATAGATCAAATAATAAGTTTATAATGTTTTTCGCTTTAAATATAAATAATAAGTTATTTAAATTACGTGGACGAGAACTGTACCACGCTTTTATATGAAAAGCCATTTTTCGTCCACGTGGTCGGGAACTGGTGGTATCATGTCAAGAAATTGGAGTCTTGTATTTTTTTATGTATGAAAACTAACTGCTGCTTTTAAACAATATTGAGTCTTATTACTCCTCCTAAATTTATTAGCCAGTTTTCGTCCAGGCTAATATGATTATATCAACAAATACAGATACTAATATAATGCTAGTGGTCGAGAACAGGATGGGGTAAATACGACTTCCAGATTTCGACCATGATTTTAATTTGCAACAAATTCTGTAAAACATCAATAAATTTTAATTTTAAGCTATAGAATAACATGTATTAATTCCTTTTTTATTATTTTATTGAGGTTTTGCATTATTTACATATAAATTTCCTCTAAAATTCTTAGTAATACTGTGGTCGAAAACCGATACATCCGATCAGTTTTCGACCATTTAAGAAATTATTGATTACTCCTCTCCAGGCCGGAGGTCTTAGCTGAAATAGAGGAATTTTACGGTCGGTAGTATTGTGCCCTCGCAGGTATTGTGTCCCGAATCAAGTAACGAGGATGGTAGAGCTACACTGACACGCCACTACACAGAAGATATCCAAAGATCAGCCTTGACGAGATCGAGATAGCTTTGAAACAGTTGAAAAATGGGAAAGCCCCAGGGGAAGATGAAATCACTTCGGAACTCTTAAAGGCGGGTAGTTTTCCTGTTCTGAAAGAATTCCAACGTGTTTTCGATTCCGTTCTTAACCATGGAAGAACTCCAAGGGTGTGAAGCAAAAGTGTTGTGGTGTTATTTTTCAAGAAAGGCAACAAAGTCTTCTTGAAAACTATAGACATATGTCGCTCTTGAACCAAGTCAAGTCTTGAACAAGCTGTTTTCTAGGGTTATTTCGAACCGTCTTGCGCGAGATTTGACGAGTTTCAAACACCGGAGCAGGCTGGGTTTCGAGCAGGACTAGACCACATTCACACAATACGGCAGATTATACAAAAATATGAAGAGTATAATCAGCCCTTGTGCCTAACGTTTGTGGACTAGGTTTGTGGAGAAGGCCTTTGAAGGGCTGTTCGGCAGTCCTTGCAACGATGTCAGGTTGACTGGCGATACATCGAAGTGCTGAGATGTTTAAGCAATGATGCCACCATGTCTGTTCAGGTCCAGAACCAGCTGTCCAAACCTACCAGTTGTGCTGCGGAGTAAGAAAAGGGGACGTAATATCCTCCAGTTCTCATGCGCACTGGAAGATTTGTTTAAAACACTGAGTTGCACCCTAATGGGCATTAATATTAACGGCGAATACATCACAACATTACGGCATTTGCTGATGACATCGTCATATTGGCAGAATCGTTGCAGAACCTACAACAGATGCTGAACAGCCTAGCTGCTGCCTCACGATGGGTCGGCTGGGTATGAACTTGGATAAAACTCAGATCATGATTATTGATCGCATCACCCAAACCGATCACTGTCGCCAGAATGCCTTTCGAAGTTTTACAGGAATATGTCTACCTTGGGTCTGCCCCTGCGGTTGGGTAGACACAACTTTGAGAGAGAGCTAAACCGGAGAATTCAGCTGGGCTGAGCTGCGTTTGGGGAACTTCATCAGGTCTTATCGTCGCCCATCCCTCAATGTTTGAAGACGAAAGTCTTCAACCAGTAGGTACGTCCTACCTGTTATGACCTATGCTGCCAAAACGTTGACACTAACATTAGGGTCGGCTCACAAACTGAAAGTCGCCCAGCGAGCTATGGAGAGAGCTATGCTCGGAGTTTCTCCGAAGGATAGAATCCGAAACGAGGTTATCCGACGGAGTACTAAACTAGTCGACATCATAGCTCAAAGGATTAGCAAGCTGAAATGGCAGTGGCCCGGCCATGTATGCCGTAGAACTGACAATCGCTGGAGCAAACTAATACTTGAGTGGTCCCAGTGGTTCTTCAGACCGCGTTAAGGTAAGCGTAATGTAGGACGCCCTCCGCAGAGGTGGGGCGACGAGATTGTCGCCCCACTTCGTCGTCATCATCGTTGCGAAATGTAGCTGGCAAATACGGAATGAGAAGAGCCGAAGCCCGGGCTCAGTGAACGTCGTGGGAGAGACCTACGTCCAGCAGTGGACTGACATAGGTTGATGATGATGATGATATGTTACGATTGAATAATATTATATAATAAATAAGTACTTAAAACTCTTGTGGTACATTATTACATTATAGAAACTAAAATGCAAAGGGACATTTCTTCAGAAGTTAGCAAAAATGATTTTCGATACCTAGATAGTAAGTTTTGAACTTTGAATGCAGAAATTTTGATTATTATTATGACTCTTAAAATATACGACATGATAACTATAACTTTGTTTCGTTTCTATCAATTTTTACTCCTATATTTGAAATATTTTCCCATCAGAAATGAATGGTCGAAAACTGGGGAGTAGGTGGTCGAAAACTGGATTTTGTGGACGAAAACTGGTCAAAATAGGTATTTGACATTAAAATATTTTTATAAAATTCGCAGTTTACTTCATAATTAAATACTTTACATTAAATGAAAATAGAGGATATAGGCTATGTGCAGAAAAAGTTTCACCTCTATAAACCTACAATAACATAGACTTTTTGTTGCTTAAATGTGACAACTCCGCTAACTGGACGATAAGGGGCGTAGTTACCCTATCTGCTTCATAAACATTCCTCGCGTTTATCACGTCTTTGAAACTTAATCAAATACCTAGCTAGGTACCTAACCTTATTAATGGGCAATATCGACTTTCTCTTCATTTCTGTGTATTAGATTGGTCGGTAAGTAGGTAATAGGTAGGTACCTATCTATTCTCTCTTACACATTAGGGAGATTACCTACTTATACTTATGAAATACCTACCTACGCTGGCTGTGGGACACGTCCGGATTCTTAAACGTGATATTTTTTTTATTTAGGTAGGTTCCTAGTACCTACTACCTACCTAGTACCTATTTGCTAGGTAGGTAACGTAATAATTTTAAGAGTTTATAGGTATTTTATCAAGCATGTTTTGCCAGCTGTACCTACCTACTACCTACCTACCTAACTACTGTAACCTGTAAGTTGGTAAGGTACCTACCTACCTACCTACTACCTAAGTTGGTGGTGCCATTCATAATGCTATGCACCAGTGCACCACCGACTGTAGGTCAGTGCCCTGTAGGTACCTCTACCTACCCTACCTGTTGAGTCGCGGTTCCCTGTCAAGCCGGTTCTCAGACCAACATCTGAAAAAATACCTAGGTAGGTAGGTATGTCGGGGTTTGCCCACATTCACTATGAAATTAACCACTTGCTTATGTTTAGGTAGGTACATTATGAAATTGACTAAGAGTATACCTACCTACCTACCTTCTTTCTTAGGTAGGTAAGTTCAACAGCAGTAAAGATAACGGTACCTAAGGTAGGTATTACTACCACCCTAGGTTACCGAGTAAACCTGCTTTAAAATTAAGGTTCAACATGAGCCTAGGGTAGGGCACGACAATCAACCGCTAGGTGGCTTATTATACCTACTATATTTTTTTTCATAACTAGGTGAGGTAGGTAGGTACTCTAGGTAGTGCCTAGGTAGGTATGCGGTAAACAACGAAAAACCTAACGCTATCTTCACTTGCTTGACTGCGTACCTACCTAAGTACCTACCTACCTTTATACAATTAAGCTGTATAGGTAACGTGTGTCGTGTAGGTAGGTACCTAACCTACCTACCAATATCGCAGTGCCCATTGTTAGACCGCCACATGTTGTTAAACACGCGCTAGCAGCTCTCGAAAATACCACGACATTACCACCAAAATATAGGTAGGTACTTACCTACCTAAGTATGTAGAAAAAAAAGATAAGCATCCTCAATAGTAAATTACTTCCATCTAGAAGACATCTCTGAAGATAAGTTGCAGAAGATTCTACTGCACTCGACTCAGGCGATGCTCAAAATGACCTTATTGACTTCAAAGCATGCTCCACAAACGTACCTACCTAAGCTAGGTACCTATAATAACACCCATTGAAGATACTTGTATCTACCCAAGATGGAGGATAGGTATACCTAATTGTACCTACTACACCATACACCTTGTACCTACCTACCTGAATTCCAAAAAACCTTCACTCTAGCACAGTTATTAGGTATGAGAATACTAGAAAATATGGCCAAACAGCGACGAACGAAACTAGTTTTCCTCACAGCATAAATTTTTCTCGCAACATAAGTAGGAATAGTACCTACCTACACCTACACTGTATTATACATAATTAGGTAGGTACCACCTACCTTTATATGGCTTCGTTTGATTGATTGGCTCGTGGCTGTTCGAGAGAAAATAAACAAACTGACTGGCCTCTCAACTTTCACCAAAACGGCTTACAGAAATATTAACGTGACGCATGAAAATAAGGCTAGAATTCATTGTAATGGGTTGAAACGACCCCCATGACTCAGGAAATTTATACGCAAGATGGGGTGGTTTTCTCTGGGGCATTCCATATTGCATTTTATTGACAAGACACCTCTATTTTGTCAGAAGTCAGGGGCTGGTACTAGGCACCGTCCAACCAAGCTACAGGGTATTTTTTTTAAACAACGTGCTGATGGAACAAGCAGATGGCCCACCAAATTTTAGTGGTAACCGTCACAAAGCATTGACTCACAAGTCACGCACGATAGGAACGTGCCCTGCGTCCATCAACTTGAGGCATACAGATGATAAGCTTCACGTGCCTGTAATTTCACCGACAACCACACTCACCTCTCTAACCGAAACACAGCAACGCTGCTTGGCGGCAGAAAAAGGCACGGTGTTAGGTAAGTATAGGTAGTACTTTCCCGGACGAGCCCTTCACAAAGAGCTCTAGTGTTATAGTGGCATGGCAGGCATGAAAATTCAATTCATACATTAGGTAAGAGTAGTAGAGCTCTTTGTGAAGGGCTCGTCCGGGGAAGTTCTACCACCACGCCTTTTTCTGCCGTCAAGCAGCAACGCTGTGTTTCGGTTTGAAGAGTGTGGTTGCCGGTGTAATTACAGGCACATGAGGCTTAACATCTGTATGCCTCAAGTTGATGGACGCAGGGCAGTGCATCGTAGGGCACGTCCCTATCGTGCGTGACTTACGAGGCAATGCTTTGTTATAGGTGATGGTTACCACTTAACATCAGGTGGGCTATCTGCTTGTTCCATCAGATAGTTGTATAAAAAAAAAAGGTAGGTAGTAGGTACACGTAAATGTTGCAAAACTCGCCTGTGCAACAATCTACACAGAGTTCAATTTCCAAGCCGGTTACTAGGTATAGGGTGCTATAGTCATCGGCATGGAAGTCATGTGTGGAAGACCATCTCGACCACTTGTAAGCTTTGTTCCCTCGGTTAGTCTTGCCTATTATTACGTAACTCGCGATAGATCTGCGACAAGCGATAAAAGGTAATTTACTATCACTACTTTTTAGGCACATAGGTACCTAGATCTACCTATACAGTTGTTACAAATAGTGACGTCTGACACCAGGTAAGTAGGTATTGTCTATTTAGGGTACGAACGAGATCGGTACCCAGTTCAATCAGGTGGGTACGGTACGGTGGTACGGGACGGGCGGGACACACACGGGGTAGGTACACTTGTCGTACCTACCTATCAGATACAAAACAAAATCTAAATGTCCAAACACGCCTCGTTATCGCCACCCTTCGCCCTATCGCGAGATACGTAGTGGGGCTATGCTATGGAGAACGTCGTAGGTGGATGACCGCAGTGTTATGCCACTATTCTTGGTCTTCGGCCATTCAGCTGTGGCGGAGGATATTGCTAGTACTTCTTACCATACCTACCCCATTAGGGTTTCCTTTACATCACTATCATTTTCTGTTTGATTGCCTGCAATAAGATTATGTCGCAATTGATAGATTCTGTTTTTCTTTTATGGGGAAAATTGAAAAGTTTAACCATCGTAGTGCGACTCTTCTTGTAGTGTCACTAGTTTCTTTCGAAACAGTGGTGAAAGGAATTGAAGTGCGCCTCAAAAAGGCCTCTTTCGAGCACTTGACACTTGTTTTTTTTTTAACTTTTTAGGTTCTACGACATGCTGGTTTCCTGACTATGTTTTCCTTCACCGTTTGAGAGCACTGGCACTGTCATATAAATTTTTCTATTGCGAAGATTGTAAGTGTAGATTTTTTTTTAACTGTACGGGAAAATCTTTCAAAACATTGGTAGGTACACCAACTTTTTAATCAAAATTTGGCTTTCGTTCTGATCTTCTTGCCGTGTCACTCACGAACAAAGCACTAGTTCTTTCGAAAGAGTGTGGTGAAAGGATTTGTTCTGATTATAGGTTGGATTCCTTTCTTTTTTGTTTTTCTACGTGTTTTAGAAGAATTTTCTAATTCATTATCATCAGATAAGTTGGTATGAATGATGCATTATTGCGTGCGTGACATCTTTTAATTCGAAATAACGCAACACCAAACTTATTACCATAATTGGTACCTCGCTCGCACATTTCAACACTTTCGAAGAGTAGGTACTTATAACATCAAGGAATGTACCTACCTAGTTATTTTTTTTATGCAATAATAGAAACTGTGAATTTATTATGCACTTCACATTGAATTTGAATTTTGTATTTAGGTTTTTTATTTTTTTTAAATACTTACAACTATCTGATGGCACAAGCAGATGGCCCACCTGATGTTAAGTGGTCTCTCTCTCTCTCGTCGTGGCACTACTTTCTTTCGAAGTGGTAACCATCACCTACTATTACAAAGCATAACCTCGAAAGTCACGCACGATAGGAACGTGCCCTACGATGCACTGCCCTGCATCCATCAACTTGAGGCATACAGATGTTAAGCCGCATGTGCCTGTAATTTCACCGGCAACCAAACTCTTCAAACCGGAACACAGCGTTGCTGCTTGGCGGCAGAAAAAGGCGTGGTGGTAGTACTTCCCCGGACGAGCCCTTCACAAAGAGCTCTACTACTCTTAAATTCTTTTTCGTCCTTCGATTTCGTCCTGTTCGTAAAAAATAGGCGAATATAGGGTCAACACATCGTCGTATTTGGAAAAATACGACCAATACGCGAACAAGAATAGCATATGAAGTGCCACTGTAAGTATATGTATATTCCGTGTAGGTATTTTGTTAAGTAACAACAACATTTGGACCATAGAAATTATAAAAATGTGTTTCCTTGGATTTTGTGTGTACCTAATTGATGTATTGTAAAATGAAGACCCGTCGTAAAAACCAGGTCCCTGCTTTTGTGCCTTTTAGGTAGTTAAGGGGAAAAAAACTACAGCTAAAAGGTGTATCGTTTTTTTTTACACTGCGTGTCAAGTAGACAAAGAGCTATGTAGTCGAGTCCTCGTTGTCGCACTAACCACGCAGTGTACCTCAAAATGTCCATAGTCCATACCTACGTCATCGTTTTGTGCCATAGAGCAACACGGAGGGGAGTGGCCGTAGCGTTTATTACCGATACAAAACTGTCTGCCATTTTTTGCGGGGGGAAATTTGTGTTACGCACACTTTCTCAAATTCCCACACAAAAATAATCGTCTGTCACTACGAAACTCACACATACCTAATTAAAAATACACTAACAATATCATGCACACATAGATACATTCTGTGTCAGTTTTATTGTACGTCTAGGACCGCGTGGACTTGTACTTTGACAGAGGGGAATGCTTTCGAAGGCTACTCCCCTCCGGTCCGCCGGTGGCCCGTGTTGCTCTAAGTTTTGTGCATACCCCCTGCAGGGCAATTTAAAAATTGGTAACATTTCCGATCGGACTTGTCTGTGCTCTTGATTTGTTTGCATAAAAACGAAACGTATTAGAGCTCTTTGTGAAGAGCTCGTCCGGGAAGAACTACCACCATGCCTATGCTATTTCTGCCGCCAAGCAGTGTTGCTGTGTTTCGGCTTGAAGGGTGTGGTTGAAATTACAGGCACATGAGGCTTAACATCGGTATGTCTCAAGCTGATGAACGCAGGGCAGGGATCGTATCATGCGTGTCTTGCGAAGCAATGCTTTGGTAATTATTACCACTCAACATCAGGTGGGCCATCTGATTGTTCCATTAACAAGACGTATAATAAAAAAAGGCAGAAAATGACGTTTCTGATTGTTTTCAAAAAGATGCAGGGCCTGCGGGTCTCATCTGTAGCCACAGATTGATGAAACAATGATCTTCCCACACACAGATAAACGGTCCGTCAATGGTAGCTATTATTTTGACAATAGTTTGTCCATGGCTACGTTATTGCCAATTGCCTTCGATGGCGGTGGTTACCTAGTACCTAATAATTGGCACGAAATGTAAATGGTAGTTTACCTACCTGAGTAATAATAAAGTGGTTGATCTCACCTTTTTATTTTTGGGGAGTATTCTCCAGTAAGGTCCCTATCGTGCTTGACTTTTTACGAGGAAATGCTTTGTTACAGGTGATGGTTACCACTTAACAGCAGGCCAACTGCTTGTTGCATCTAATTGTGTTAAAAAAACGTGGTATGAGTAAGACGTTCTAGGTTTTTTGAATAAGAAAAGACCCCACTTTTCTTACGTCGAACCAACAAAGCCTTCGAGGCGCTAGGATTTTTATTTACCTACCAAGGATATTGTCGGATATATTTTTTCGCAGCGCTATCTAGCTCCAAAAAGCCACTAAAGGATTGGTCCTGGAAATGTATAGTAAAGGCCTACGTCCAACAGGTCGTCAGACTGCTGATAATATTTAGTACTAGAGCTTCTGCCGGGGGCATCGCGTCCGCCCAGATAGGAAAAGATCTAATAATTTTTGCGCCATATCTAAACTCTCTGTATTTTTTATATTAGGGATAATGTTTGCACACTTCAAGTTGATTTAGTTCAGTCCACACAGCCCTTGGCAATCATGAAGAGCAACACAAACAAGGGGAGGTTTTCGGAACATTGTTCAACATCTACAATAATGCAGCGTTTATTGTTATTATTTGTTGTGCGTGACTTAATACGAGGCAATGCCTTGTTTTAGGTGATTGTTACCATTTAACATTAGGTGGCTGGGCCTCACCATAGGTAGCCGTTATAAAAACTGAAACTGAAACAGTTTCACGACTATGATCCCCAGGCACGGTAGATGTCTCCTCAGATCTTTACAGTAGGAACCTTTGACAAAAAAGTACTTAGTACCAAGTACCTACCTGAAACTACCAACTTAAGATTATTTGAGGATGTCTAAAGGGCTTAGTCAGAGGTGGACGTATCTCTGACTATTACATATCACAATATTACATTCTTGAAAATTATTTTGGCACATACCCACATTTTGCAGTAGTTGGTACTACATACGTGACAGGTTGCGAGTCCATCACCTCTGCTAGAATACTTACTGGTTTCCTAAAGATATTTTCCATAAGTGTTTGCGAGCACTCATCATCTTACTGCCCTTATCTTCTTATTAAGGCGAAGACAAGAGCTAATGTGACTCTCGCTCGCACGTTTCGACATGTTGAAAGATATAAAACCACTAAACTCATTTTAGAAAAATCGCAATCAACCATTTTGAGTGCAATCACATTGCACACAGTTTAGTAAAAAAATCATTATGATCGATAGGTACATGTTTTCCTACTCAAAAGTTTGCTTTACTAGTTTTCGTACATAAGCTAACTTTTATGTAGGAAAACTTGTATCAATCAAAATGAAATTTTTACTAAACTGTGTGCAATGTGATTGCATACAAAATGGTTGATTGCGATTTTTCGAAAATGAGTTTAGTGATTTTATATCTTTCAACATGTCGAAACGTGCAAGCGAGAATTTGTTTGATAGTTGTCAGCCCCTTAATAAAAAGCACTGTCATAATGTAAACCTTTTAATCAATCCATGGCATGGGAGACCATCTCACACTTCGTCATCTGTCTGTCTCGTCATCTGTATCAAGGCTGTCCATCCGAATCTTTAGTCCTCAAACGACAAATCCCAATTTACAGAACCTACATCATCTTGGGCAGGTGTTTGTTACCGTCTGTCCATCTTACTCGATATCATATCCTAGCTAGGCCGTAAAATAAACTAGAAGGTAGCCTACGTAAAATACCGTACCGTGTTTTTCGTAATAATGTAATTTTTTAGAAGAAAATTCACACAATATCTAGCCCCTTACTAATTTGGTAGACATTTCACTAATCACCAAGTATCCAAACTAAACAAAGCTTGTACTATGTGAATTAGTAAACTGATTTCAGATTTATTTATTGCCAACATGTAGATACACTTACATAGCTTAGGTCTAAGGTAGCTATTAAGCGAGTACACATACCCTGTAGGGCGCTGCAAATTAAGTAGATATAAGGTAGGTACAATTCATACTAATAAGGGTACAATAATAGTTATGCTCATTGATACAATAGCTTAGATAATAGTTTAATAGCTTAATAATAGAATACAATAAGCAAGTCACTTGAATAGCAAAAATTAAATGACCATAATAATAATCATTGGTAATTGATAGTCTGAATGTCTCGATATAATAAGAATATTAGTAACTAAGTCAAATAAGTATATAATGTCAACTATTAGATTAAATTAAATTTGAATTGTCTGTTTTACGGAAAAATCACTTGCAAGTATTTTAACGGTTAGGAATTCTTCTACAGAATAATAACATTTAGTAAAGAGTAGGTTATTACTGATATTACGATCTCGGTTAAAAGTAACCTCTAAGCTATTCACACTTCTAATTCACGACCTACAGCCTTTGCAAGTATCATCCAAATCAATCTAGCCGCTACGTTGTGATAGAGCCTCAATCATTCCAATATCAATCATCGACATCAGAACTCTAGCCCAGCGAGCTAGAGTCCTGGATTCTTTGCCAAGATTTAGTAGTTATTTTGTAGTTCCCCAAAACACAATATTTTAATTTGTGTATACCTAGAAGGAAATAATCAAAGGCAGCAATCGTTTAATCTAGTTGATTCAAGCGCCCAGGCTTAGAGGCTCGTTCCACAAATAGGAGATGCCATCAAAAACGATGTGATCGCTCTGCCGTCAGTGCCGCCTGTCAGCGACAATCGCATGGAATTTATCAGATTTTGCCCGACTTGTGACGTCATCAATGACAATGGTCAGTTTCTCAGAATAGCGGTCCGATTTCACAAATCCCGAGCAACAAAGTAAACAAAAGGGTAGCTTGGTTTAGCTTCTGATTTATCGTCTGTGCCATCAGCCGTGATGACATTTGAAGCTCCATTTAGCTACAGGCATACCATCGTGCTATGAGCTCCTACCACTCTGTTGAACTCACCCGCTTCTCACATTTCTAATAGGTCTTAAAGGAGTTATAGAGTTGCCGTTAACTGCATAAAAACCTGTAATTGCACCGGCATCCATGTAATTTAAAATAAAACACCAACGCGAGCATCGCTGCTTGGCACCAGAAATCGATACTAAATTACATTAGTAGCTATACCCCCTGGCTCGTAATCTGGTTGCTATTTATTTAAATTTAATTAGAACAGTAAGAATTCTGCGCCTGAATTCTCTATTTTATTTTTCCAAACGACAAAGATTCGAGAGGCGACAGTACTTTCTTCAAGCCTTCACGGTCCACTAGTTGCTTTAGATTTGTACTGTTAATTGGTTCTGTCTGTTTGTCAGGAATGCAATGTCTATAACCCCCCGATTCTAGACCGCTTGGTTTACTTAGATCTAGATAAGTTTACCTTAAATATCCGTGAATCCTTCCATTTTGTGGATAATAGCTTTTCATTTGGAGCAGTTTGAGCTTGATGGAGTGCATGTATCACCAGACGCTCTTACTACCCCTCTCTGATACCAGGGCTTGGAGGCTTAGTCCTCACGGTCTTTCCCTAAAACGTGTCTATTATGATAAGTATGATGCATCGGTATTTCTACGAGCAATGTGACCAAAGTATATTTTTTTTTATTCTGTGCAGGCAAGTGCGGAAAAATAATTAAATTAGGTATAAGAGGCTTGGTCGGGTGTAACTGGCACCTAGATTCACCTAGCTTTAAGACGTTTCATAGTGATCCTTGTGATTCAATTGAATACCTTTTACCTTTTGCTTTGACTTGTATGAAAATTACATAAATTTGGTGTGAGCCTGTCGTCATCGTCCGGATAGGATAACACATTATTCAAGATTTCCGAAATAAATCAGGACAGACCCTCGTGAACTGTGAACTTTAGAAGCCAAGGTGTGGACATTTGGGGTTTCAAAATGGGCAACGTATATTACCTACGTCAAGTGACCAGATTAACTGCGAAGTCCCTTGAGCTAATTTGAGATGACCTTATTAAAACCGCATTTGATATTCTAAACCCTGCTTGGCAAGGATTTTTCTACTGTAGGCATCTGGTTCAATGATACAATTTTCATATCATCAGCCGAAAGAAGTCTACTGCTGGCCATCACCCCATTTTAGGGAAGAATGATTTAGAGCCGTCTACATCAAGCGATTTCTAAATATCTTTAAGATGTCAAAAAAAGACTGAGCATGCAATATCAGGAGGCTGCAAGCATGGTCCTAACTGGCACTTACCCTTCTTGGTAAGGATTTTCCTGGTGTTGCTTTATGGTCTGATAAAACTCTAATATAATCACATCAGTCTAAAGAAGTCAACTGCTGGACATTGCCTTATGTACGTGCCACAAAAAAAATCTGAAGAACGATTTATGGCCGTCTACATCCACCGATTTCTAAATACCTTTAGCGTTGATTGGTGTCCATTCAACATGTAGTGGCTGCTTGCATGGCCCATTCAATGAAAACTCCTATCTAAAAATGAGGTAAAATCCAATACCGCGTATATTCACGTCTCTTTTGACGCAGCTGAAAAGCTCACAGAAATAGATTTTGTGAAATATTCAGGCTATTCGTATTAGCTTGGGACTTGGGTGAAGGTATTATATTCACGAGCTGGAATCAGAAAACCCTGGTTTCACTATGAAGATAAGCTGATCGGCCAGCGTAGTTAGACCCATCTTTAATAGGAATCTGAAACTAAAGCAGTCTGCGAGCGAGACGTTTGGCAAGTGTCAGCCTCTTAGGAAATGTTATATGTAGCTTCAAAATGTTTTTAATGTGCGAGCGAGAAGTGGATTGGCGGTTGCCAGCCTCGGAAACCTAGTCTCCTACCTAACCTAGTATCTTCCGTACCCCTAGTCTGAGTTTTTTTTGTTTTCCGAATCGTCAGGCCGTTTTTGATGGGAGATTCGATGAAAGCCTATATCGGGCGTGCTTAGAACTCACGTTTCCAAAAAAAAAACGGCCTGAAGATACAGAAAACGAAACTCAGACTCGAGGTAGGGTACAGAAGACTAAAACTTGACACAAATAACGCAACATCACACATTGTCTGAATGTTGCAAAGCTCTATCCATTAAGGCTTCAGCTAACAATGGCTGACGTAATGTGATGTTTCGAGTTTCAAAATTGCAGTTGCATCCTATGTGCTCTTAATCAATTCTCAAGTAGGTACGATTAGAACCTAAATTGTATAAAAAAACTGAAACAGCTTCACGACTTTGATCCCCAGGCAAGGTAGATATCCCCTCACATATCTAGTACCAAGTCGAACTCCAGATTCTTTGAGGACGTCTAAGTAAATGTAATAATTTAGACGTACCTTTGACTACCCCCTTAGATCTCCCCAAAGAATCTTGAAGTAGTAGGTAGATTTGAGAAGATATCTACCGTGCCTGAGGATGCCGTCTTTTATGTCTGATAAGAGTCTTTTTCTGTTTATTAGTTACTAGCGGCCTGGCCCAGCTTCGCATGGGTGGTCATAAATTTTTTTAACATTTTAGGATAAACTTAGAACTTAGACTCGCGTCTACTTATTTCATACATTTGCACGCGCTTCTCCTTGAGTGAGTGAAATCGCACCCCGCGCGTGACCCGTGGACCCGTTAACATTTTTAATTTCGTCATAGCTTTTGAATGGAAAGTCCGATTTGAAAAATTTAAGAAGTAATCTATAGGTATTGAAACCGTCTTAATTATGAAATGATTTATTTGGATAAGGATTAATACCAAGGTACAAATAAAGACCCTTTTCTAGCGGAGGCATTTCAATTAATTTTTTATAATAAAAGAACACTTATTGTGACATAACTATAATAGTTAGACATATGCTGTCGCGACATTTTTTGTAGATGATGACGTGTTCTACAAAATCGTAGTACGTTATTTTGTTCTATCTTCAATAGTTTTCGCAGCGCACGCGATGTAAGGTTTTTATTTTCCACCTTGGGTTACATTATTGAAGTTTTAGTAAGGATCCCTGATTTTTTTGAAAATATAATATAGTCTATGTTACTCAGGGATAATGTAGCATTCTAATGGTGAAAGAATTTTTGAAATCCGACCAGTAGTTTTTGAGCCTATTCGTTACATACAAAACTACAAAAATACAAAAATACAAATGTTTCCTCTTTATAATATTAGTGTAGATTTAGGTTGTCAGCCAGTTTCAGAAATAACTTCCGATATCAAAATTAAGCGCCACATTCGCTATCAACAAATCACGTTACATCACTTCGTTACGTTAGTGAATAACTGGTGATCGATTACAGTGAGAGCAGCTACTCTTACCATGAAAAACTGAGGCACGAAAAAAACGAAAAACGAAGGCTCATATCACGTTTTGAGTTACACTGCGTAGCATGCGAGGCAGCGACAACTAAAAAAAAAACAACTTCATGACTTTGATCCCCAGACACGGTAGATATCTCAGATCTTAGTACCAACAAGTACCTACTTAAGATTCTTTGTGGATGTCTAAGGTAGTCAGAGGTACGTCCAAAAATTACATCTGGCACATACCAAGATTATACATACACTGCGTTTACATTAGATATTCGCGCTGTAATTCGCGTGGACGGAAATTTTGCCGTCCCATTCTCGCATGGCCCAAGTCCCTGCGCATGTTTCTGCATGTCTCTGCACATTTCCACGGACATGAGCTGAGTGTAAGCAGGTTAATAAGTTGGTAAGTATTCCATACGTGACAGGCTGGAAGCATCGTCGCTGCTAGAAACTAACTGGAAATAAATAAAGAACAAATTTAAAGACAAAAGGTACCTATTATTCAATTGAATCACACAATGATCAAAGTTAAAAGGTATTTATTCAGTTGAATCACAAGCATCACTTTAAAACGTCTTAAAGCCAAATGAATCTAGGTGTCAGCTTATGAGTCACCCCGCAGTGTAACTCAAACTGTCAATATTACCTTATCGTTTTTCATGGTAGAACTTTGGAGTCACAACATCGATTTTACGTTCCATTGTTGATGCTATCTATAAAATCGGAGAAGATTTGCATATTGGCCGAATCGACATAGTGTTTGGAATTATAGAAAGTTGGACTGTACGAATCTGCCAAGCACAGTGCTGTATAAATAATATTTTGTACGGTTATTTAGAAAGGCTGTTTTGTTGATTGAGATACGCTCATTGTAGAAATTAATTAAATATCTCGACAATTAAAGTAGGCCTTGACTTTTCCCAGTTTTTATGATTTATTATAATCTTGTATTTATTTATTTAAAAGAAGAAGTAAAACTACTTCAACTTGAAAATCTTATAATCTCTTGATAATCTTCAAACAGCTGAACAGATTTGCTTGAATCACAATTTGAATCTTACACTCTCGAATTGCATTTAGTTTTAACGATAAAACTAAATCAAAATTGTTTCATCCGTTTGGGAGCTAAGACGCCACTGGTAAACACGCCTGTATTCGTCAGGAGTTAATGACACACTTCAAAAAGTACTTATAGGTAACTTCGCTTTTTACTTTATACCTGACGAACCTAGTATAAGGTAAGTAAGTAGGTAACCTAATGTTTATCACGATTACAATGACACCTAAGTATTTGTTTATTCGAATCAAAGTTCATTTAATCCTCGAGTTACACTATAACAACTCATAACGGCGGCTTTATGTGACAGATTGTAAATCCCAATTGTACAAAACGAGTCATTTCGTAACTCTACTGAATTAAACTGAGACTCGAAAGATCCAATATAATCTGAACAATATTAGACCTTAAGCAACTGGAATAAGAACCATGCAGTAGCAAGATTTGGAGTCCCACTAGGGTCCGCTTGATCGCTACTCTGCAATTTAGCACTTATGTAGGAGGCTATAAGAGGCTGTTGATGTAACAGTAAGATCGAACATCTGCTAGGCTATTGTAAGCTTTGTTACAACGGGGTAAGAGTGAAATGGTAGTCGAATGGAAAGAGGTCAGATTTGCATTCGATTTTGGTGACAATTGAATTGCGTTGGCTGTGATTGTACTAAACTAGCTGTCAAGTGACTGATAATATACGACACACTTCATTTTAGAAATATCTATAGTTTTGTCGGTTTGTATGACCTACTAGGAATAATAAATATTAGCGAACATAACATAGCGCGATCTATGAACAAACCAAGCAAAGCTTTTATGTGGGGTACCAGAGAAGTGATAAAAACTTATAAAACATTTTTTTCGTAAATAAATACTAATAATTTAACACCCAGACCGTGAACAAACATCTATACCTACCTATATGTTCATATTTTTTCTCGGTGGGGATCGAAACTATAACATTTGAGGATGGTTTGTCAAAACCATCGTTCATAGAATCGGATTCTTTAGGCACCTTTTTTGAAACTTTGAAACTAGTGGGCTATGCACTTAAAATATATTTAAATAAATTTTAAAAATTATGCAAAACAAGTAATCGTATTTTCCGCTTATGTTTGAAAACTCAGTAATGAAAGCAAACTTTACGAACGTAGGTAACTGCCAAACGGTGTATTAACTTAGTACCGTTACTGCTCTTAATTCGAGACTCTGAATATGTAAGAGGCTAAAAAGCTTAACAGAGTGTAAAAAAACCGAGCAAAGACAGTAGGTAATTAAGAACTTTCAAATGATTATCTACGACATAAAGGGCATTTTTGTAGAAGTCAAGAAAATAAGAAATTATCAGCAAAGAAAGACAATTATGATGATATTTTTAACAAAGATGATAATACTTTTGAAACGAATAGAAACCCAAGTCATTAACTATATAATGAATATTCAAGAAAAATTATGTGAAAAATAGCTGTGGTTTATAGAAGGGAAGTGAAGTAAACGGGCCTTTGCATCTATTCAAGACAATTTATGAGCCAGAAGAAACTACCTTTCTCACATGCCCTATTTACATAACGTTAAAGAACCGTACCATCCCCATAATAAGTACATTATAGTTGACGTAACCACAGAAAAAAAAGGCAAAAATGACTAGACAATGGTCAATACGTGAAAAGAAAGTGTATAGGTAATATACAAGGATAAGGTCGTATAAAGTTAATTACTTAATAAAGAATATATATGCGTTCCACAAATACAGAATAGTAAAAACCGCAAAAACCTATTCACAAATAAAGCCCGTTCACTAGTTTGATATATCAACAAAGAACGAATATACCTAGTTAGTTATTTCACATATTCCGTCACATGTGGTCGAACAGCTTATTGTTATAAAACTTATGAAAATACTTCTTTTATCTGGGTTAATGTTTTATTTCATTCGCCTTTCTAGGAAAGTTTTATTGTTCATTCGATCACGACCGAATGGCCAGATTTAGGAAAATTATGGTAACTTTGGCGGTGGTCTCTTTATATAATTTGTTTTGAAAGTAAACCTTATACGTACTCGTATTTGTTAGCGTGTATTTAGCATTGCTTAGGTATATCATAAAATAACAAGGTAAGTAAGAATGCTTACTGTTTTAGATTTATAGATATCAGATGACCTTTTATAATTATTATTTGATTCTTGTAAGCACCTCAGAAGTCCTAACTAAAAAGTTAGGCATGATTTATACGTAGCTTGTTCTGATTATGGTAACTGTGCTGTTGTAGACTTATTAGCTTCAACATCTGAATCAAAATGAAATCAATCAGCTAACGTCTGTTATCCTCAAATAGATAAATTATAATCCTAATCCTTATTTATCTTTTGATTATGCCACATGTGCTTAGACATCAACATGAATAATTTCAATTACCAGCGTCTTGGGGACTCTTCCGTTTTGCCTCTGATTTGGATCAGTTGAGCTATTTCTAGATCGTTAGCAACGGTCTGCAGATAGCTCAATTGTTTCATGTGTATTTTGTAAATATTTGTATTAGGTAATTGACATTATTTTAGTCAATAAATTTCATTATAAAAAGCTTTGATATCCCCTTAGATCTTAGATTTTTTTGGATTTTTCAATTCAACTCATTTATATAAATCTCTTGCTCCGTCTTTATAACTCAATTCAAGTGCAAGTAAGTCATTCAATTCACCCAAAGGTCACTGTCAACGACCTTCGCCTTCCATCTGCCAGTCACATGGTTTACCATAAAAATGTGGACAGTTTAAGCCGTTAATGGCGTAGACTTCAAACACGTTTACGTAATCACCTCGAATGTAATAGCTTAGTATAAAAACTATAGACTGTGGTAATAGGCAGTTTTAAATTAGTTCATGCAAGCAATACTAACCTTTATGTATGCTGTGTACCCATAATATTTACTTAAGGCAAGATCTAGTACAGAAGAGTAAGTATAAGAGTTTGGTTTAAATATGGACTATACTATGTATGCAATCAACATACCTAATTGTTAGCGACGCAATAATAAGTGCATGCATACTTACCTAAAAATATCATATTGTTTGTCTTGTTTATCTACCTAAACATATGTAAAAGTGCATTCTAGAATGCGTCAGGGCACGTGAGGGGTATGAAGGGCGCGCGGGGAAAGCATGTTAAAACTTACATTAAAAAATTATGTCGGTAGTCGTCGCCAATGCGAACCCTGCGTACGTCATACGCACCTTATCTGCCCTAGCTTTATTCTAACCGCAAATACAAGTGTGTTACAAAAGTTTTACTTTGTTTGGCTTTCAAACCTACTGCTATCACCATATTTTTGCCTGCACCGCTAACATTGGTCCTTCGAGCCGGATATATGAATATTAATAAATAGAAGAAGGAAAACGGTAAGATACCTTCTACGGCACAAATTCGTACAGAACATCATTGAAAGAAAGGTAGGCAGCAAGGAAGGCCAGGAGTATTTTACATGAGCCAGATAATAGAGAAGGCCGCTGTCAAGTCGTTTAAGGAAGGGAGTGAAAGAGGCCACGATGAAGCGCAAAACGAAGAAAACTGCTTCAATACATCGATAATAGTTTAGCTCTAAAATCTAAGAAGAAGAATACTTTAACCGGCTTAAAAAAATCCTCGCTGAATTTGCTAGGTTTTAATCTGAACAACGTCCAAAGTCCCAGCAAAAACAAAACGACAAAAAAACTAGCACGATTGCACGAATTAGGTATAGGTAAGGTATAGAATTGATCTCTAATTTCATCTTGTTCACCTCTTACGTGGCTAATAGCTGACGTGCCGTGACATCTACTCAATTTCCTAGCCGATGCAAATCTAATAACTAGCCTAGTTACTTCCGTCCAGCTCATGCATTCGCAAACCTTCCTATTGCGCATTTTGTGCGTCTTCTACACTGCGCTCACCGTTAGAAAGTGGCAAGTTATCTGTAACATGTTTTTAGAAGTTATAACTCCTTTGGTCAGGGTAGACTAATCCTTCAGTCGCCAATACCCTAAGTTCTTTTTTATCTGTGTTATGAAATAACCGAGTGAGGTTCTCGAATCGATCTGGAAGAAGAAATGAAGGATGGCATCTTGATCCCAAAGGAACCCAATTTTTTGACGATTGCGAGGAACTCTGTAGTTGGAGCTCAAAATTGTATTTCCTAGAAATATATTGGAGATGTTAAACCCAGTAGTGGGCTGTGTTATATCTGCCTGAAGCTGATGATGATAAATGAAAATCAACAATCTGAACTGCCATAAAGATTGCTTTTGCCAAAACTGATAATTATGAGAAAAATATCCTAGTCCACCACGAATTCTTCTAAATACATGAAGTGGTGACGAAGCTGAACTATTAGGCTATAGCTACCTAATTCTGAACGTGTTATGTTACGGCCGTAACTTCTAAGGAATCAAAGCTAGTGCAGGATTACGTCAACAGCGATGATCAGAATAGGCAATAAATCGCTATAATATATATGATACCAAATGGTAATGCTGAAGAGAAATCGTTGGCTGTTCTAGGAGATTGTCAATCATGTAACGAATGCGGATCGCGACCTGACTTGACTGACGTAACTGGGGTTCCGTCACAAACAATACACCACTTGCTTGGTTATCCTTCCGTAGCACCTGCACCATCCTTGCCTTATTAGCAGCCATAGAAAATGGAGTAAAAATGATAATATTCTATTGAGAACTAATTTCAGTTTATGTTTTGGTGGTCCCGGCATAGAATAGGACGCCATTATCTCGCGTTGGTCGTCACATCGATCAAGTCTCAGAGGCAACTGAGGGGATGCACAATGGTTTGGGTAGTCACTAATCCACCTGCCAAGCATAGTGACTACGGCCAACCTCCTAAATATGAGGGAGGCCCAGTGAGTCGTTGTTCTGCAGTAGGCTTTAGAAGAAGAACACGCAAAAAGAAGATTAATTTTGCTTTAAAAAATCATGCTATGTGTCTTGATATTAGAAGTACTAAAGAGTATTGTTTAGCTGTCACACTTGTCAATTAGGAACCCCAAGAGAGTCTGGCACACGTGTCACGTGACTATGACATTCTATTGCACAATACCACTGAATAAAGCATAGTACCTACGCGACAATACAACGAAGTTGAATAGCAATGAGTATCGTAGACATGCTTATCACGTACGGGTTAGTGGATTAGTGCGTGTTAATTAGTTGTAATTACGTGGTTATGGTTTTAATCGTTTAGATATGGGTTCGCTTTGGTTCCGCATATATTTGGTTTCCTTGTAGATTGAAAAAAGATCTTTACCACTTTGTTTACATTGTCATTGCTTAGGTATCTCTATAGTGTTTTTATAGTTCAGCATATTTATTAGTATAATAAGTTTTACAAAAATGGTCAAGATAGTTTGAGCCTTGAGCCGCCTTGCGTCTCGCTCTACGTAGTTTATAATGGTGGCACTTCACTCACATCGCTATTCGGTATGCGTGTTTTTATTTGCTAATTATTTGGCTTTATTGTCTAGAAGTTCGAATACCTCGAGCCATCGTCCCGAACAGCGGTATTCGTGTATTTGCGTCTTCGCCTTGTTCGTGAAAAATAGGCAAATATGTATAGGTGAACAGAGTCACTCAACACATCGTCAAATTTGGGAATATTAGATGAATACGTGAACACGAATAGGAAAGTGCCACATAAGAAGTTTCTAGGAGATGCATGTGTTTATTTATCGAAAAGAAAAATAAAACAGAATAAAATTAAATGGAAGTTATTCATATTCAACCTTTACCGCAAAAATATTTAAAGTGTACGATTTATCAACTTCGCTCGTGTCCATAAAATAATGTCTTCTTATCTGTCTAACCGGCACCGACTGTATGCTGTACTGTAGATTGTTTATGAGCAATTATTATGTTAATGACACTATAAATAGTTGTAAAAGTATATCGACTATCCAACCGTGTCATTTTTTAGTCTCAAAGATCGAAAGAGATAAAGTATGAACCAATGCCATCAAAATGATGGCATTTTACTTAATGATGATTTTTAAATATTCAATGACATTTGTTAATATTTTGTAATCGAATGGCTAATTTAATCACTGTTCTGAACTTACTCGTTTCTTATCAGCGAGAGATCCACATTAGCGAGAGTCTATTTTTATTTACTAGTTTTTGTACAATTATGCAAACTTTTTAGTAGGAAAACTTGTATCGATTTAAATTTTTTTTTTACTAAACTGTGTGCAATGTACTCAATACTCAATACTCAATACTCAATACGTTTATTGCTTACACATGGTTTAGTTTTGGTACATACATTGTTGTTAGTTGTTAGTTAGTATCACATGGACCCTGCATAGGGTATGGCAACATGGAGGCAGGCCGAGGTTTTAAATTATAATACGTATAGTCGGTATACAGGTATAGTTACAGTCAAAAAGTAGGTGTTATCTGTTATACAAGGCACGAAAAAGAAGAATTAGGTATTCTAAATAAACAAGGTATTAGGAATGTATGTCAAAGTTAATGAAATATTTAATTAAAAATAGTCAATATTTAGGTCAAAGTGTGTAACGTGTTTATTAAGAGTTGTAGGGATCCGAAAGCAGGATATTCTACCGGTCATAACGAACAACTTTTGTTCTATGACTTTTAAAATTTCAAAGTTTTTCATTCATGAAATGCCTCTTAAACTTTTATGTAAAATGAATCTAAACGCATCATGAGGCAGCCCTATTTACAGCTGTTCTTTGACCTCTAGTTGTGAACTTAGATAAAATAGGTAACAGAACTACCACCAATTACCTAGTAATGTGCCTACCTAATAATGATGTTGCTGTTTTTAAAGATCTTGGTATGTAAAAGAAATATTTTCGCGACTGTAATCCCTAGTCACGGTAAACATTCTCTGAGATCTTTGGTACTAATACCTATTCAGTAACTAGGTACCTACGTGGCTACGTACTCAATATTTAATAGAATATTTATTTTTGTTTGATTACTAGATGTCGTAAAGCAATGTTTATGATATTCATAGTTCTTTAAATTGTAACATGTTACTTTACCACCATGGTTCATTGACACCACAAAATTATTCAACTACAATTATTTTGGGAAGTGTCTAGTCTGTCCTATTTAATCTTTGACATACCTGTCTGTCATTGGTTGCATTTAAAAACGCATATCCAATCAGGACGGCCGACGGCCGCCGATCAGTGTTACCATTTGTGGCAGATTTCTGCCATTTGGCAGATTTTAAATATTTCAAGAAAAATCTTATTAGTTTGAATTTTTAATGAAATAATATTTATAATTTATTTATTTTTTACCGAACTGGAAACTTCTTATTCTTTTTTACCTTTATTGATTTGGTTTCTAAACAACTTCTATCTCGTTTTAGATAACTGCAAACCGTTACAAACGATCAAAAGATAGTAACTGAATGTAATGTAGGTATTTAATTTATTCCGTAGCCACGAAGGAGATGGTATGAAGTCATATTTTTGGTATTTTTATCGTCAAGCTTGGTAGATTTTGACAGATTTTTTGGCAGGTGTGTGGTAGAACCGCTACTTTTGAGATGGTCACCCTGTTTGTGTTTACATGCGTTGTTGTACATTGTTTTGTTGAGAAAATGTCATCAAACGTGATAAAATGGTGATTGTTATGTAAAAAGCCGTCGTCAGTCAGTGTGTGTATGAGCAGTGCCTACGAGGTAATGGTTTAGTGTGAAGTTTGAAGCCTGTGTCGTGCGAAATCTCGCAAACTTACCAAAATCCAGTTTTATCCAGTGTTATTATAGCCAGTAAATAATGACAAAATCCATAGGAACCAGTAAAAATATCGTGTCAGGGGATTGGCGGCGTACCTACCTACCTACCGAAAGGTAAGTATTTCAAATTATCTCGTAGGTTATCGTTGTTTTTTTCTTTCCTAGATAGAAGCGCGCGTGCGTGTGACCTTGACACGTACACAGAAAGGGCTGTTGCAAATTTCTGAGAAAATATTAATTTTACTTTTCTATGGGAATTTCGAAAACGATGTATCCAACCGTTGCACACGTCAAAGTATTCCAGTGCTTGGTCTAAATACACGCTCTTTGTTTTCCTACATAACTTCATCAACACGTTGTATAGCCGAATGTTAAATAAAAATAAATGTCAAAGTTAAATCTAGGTAATTTCAGTGTCAAGTTTAAATTATAATTATTTATTGAATTATTGCAAATATTCATTTATGTCATAGTATGTTTTATTAATTAGAAATGATTTTAATGTTTTTGTAAATAGACTATTTTTTTCTATATTTTTTATTTCGATTGGAAGGTTATTATAAATTTTTATTGACATTACGTGATTATGTGATTGCATACAAAATTTGTTTGATTGTGATTTTTCTAAAATAGGTTTAGTGATTTTATATCTTTCAACAAACGTCGAAATGTGCGAGCGAGAGGTACATTACCTCTTGTCTGCGCCATAACATATTATTATGTTTGTTTGACTATAAATTAATGTTATACAAAGTATATCTTATGCATTGCAGTGTATTTATATCTTCCATCATCAGCACAGACTCACAAGCCAAACAAATCATCACACCAAATTTGTTTAAATCTTAGATGGGAAAGTTTAAACTTCAATATTTACATGTTCAAAGTTTACTCTGACACACTGTATTGTACGGAGCGATAACTGAGACACATACCTACCTACTTACATTTTGAGATAAGTAGTTGGTATTCCATACGTGACAGGTTGCAAGCCCATCACCGCTGTTAGAATATTAACTGGTTCACTCACGACGTTTTCCTTCACCGTATGAGAGCACTGCCATTGCACACATACATTTTTCGAAACGAAAATTTCATAGACCTATTTTAATTGTGTACCAAATTTATGTGCACAGTGCCAGTACTCTCAAACGGTGAAGGAAAACATTGTGGGGAAACCGGTATGTCAAGTTCAAAAATATGTGTCAAGTGCTCTAAAGAACTATTTTCGAGGTGCACTTAAAATCCATTCACCACTTTTGAAAAAACTAGTGACACGTGAAGATGTCGTGTACCAAAAACATAGCAGTAGAAGCTAGTAGGTATGTTCGTGTAGTTACTATCAGCTGAGTATATCCTTCACGGGTCGAGCCATGACTCATGTAAACAAACAATAATCGACCTTGCTGTCTGTACCGACTGAACAATGCTTTATATGGGCATGGACTGTGTGTTTTTGTATCATCTCATCGCTTATGGGTTAAGTATGAACTACTTTTGCAAATTCAGTAATTACTGCTAGAGAAATCGCAATCAACCATGTTGTGTGCAATCATATTGCATACAGTGGAACAAATATATCATTTCGATTCAAACAAGTTTTCTTCTAAAAAGTTTGCTTTACTAGTTTCTACCTTCGTCATTCATCCTTCCTTCTTGTTTCTTCCATTGAATCTTTGCTTATTTTTGTGACTCTTACCTTATAAAGAAAATGAATTGTGCTCCAACTATTTTCCATGTCTTTTTACCTACTAGCTCTTTCCCGTGTTTTCGTCCACGCCACGTTTTTTTGCTTTCCCTTCATATCGATCGTTTAATTGGTTTATTCTTGAAACGTACAACGGGCAGACACACTTAATTAGTTTAAATCATATCTATCTGAATAACGCGTTCCTTATTAATTTTTCTTTGTTTTCAGGTAAGATCTTACAAACATCAATTGATGCTAAATATCCTGTCATGGTCAACACGCAACAGTAATCTTCCGTGTAAGTAGCTTCTGATTTAACTGGCTGCTAAATATCTTCTTCGTAATTCCCAGTTTATGACTGACGTTATTGTTTTGCATTGATTTCTGTGCAACTTACTTAGCAAAATTACTTAGCACTAGTTCTGAGCAAGTACCGCTTGAGTCGTAATTTGGTTAATTCTAACCGATGATTGAACATAATTATTGGATGGATGACCGCTATGAAAAAACCGTGCTGTCAAAAAAAGTTCAATTCATAAGGATTTAAGATCTGATTTCACCATGCTCTGTTAGTTACTAATCAAGGATTAACACGCCGTTAAATCTAACCTTATATGTCAAATGCGTACATTTTGACATATTTAACGGCCCTTTAATCCTTTGTTAATATAACAGAGCATGGTGAAATCAGCTCTATAAAACCAGAGCCAGTTCCCCGCAAACTAGTCTCGAAGAAACCCAACAGGTATAACCAATACCTTACAATATTACGCTTGAATTCTTAATAGGGGGAGTTGAAAAGTCCCCCGATCACACTGGAATGCATATTCAGGAGGGGACGAGAGCTATGGAACGAGTCATGTCATATGTGACAGATTCAACCATTTCATAAACAAAAGAAACCTATGACTTAACTGAATTCGCAAAATAATTGTGCTGTTCGGTATTTGTGGGCACTGTAAAAAGTGTTAAACCTGCCATTAGCAATAATATTCTCTGCTATTTCTGTGATAACAAAAGATATAACTCATTAAAATTCTGTTTCAGTAAAATTCCTTTGCGCAGTAAATCATATCGGCCTTGATCTTGTCAGGAGCGTAAATAGGCAATAGCTATAGCCTGAAGCCTGAACACACAACACGTAAGCATATAATTACCATGTAAACAAAGATAATACCTACGTCATACCAGCGCCAGTGATACTTCCTATCCTATTATAGTACTTTGTTACTGATGAATGGAATCTTAGATCCATAAGCATGATGGTAGTTACAGATGCACAATTAATAGTAATTGGTTCTGGACTATATGATAACGGGTCGAGTGACGCTAGTTTTCATCGGCTAGCTAGCTAGTTTTCATCGGTCAAGTTCTATGTGGTTCTGGTTGGTCCCCATGC
Organism: Chloroclysta siterata; assembly: GCA_932294275.1. NCBI lineage: Eukaryota > Metazoa > Arthropoda > Insecta > Lepidoptera > Geometridae > Chloroclysta > Chloroclysta siterata. The sequence goes on along the minus strand of OW028591.1, from coordinate 27,025,465 downwards.
ATGACGCACATGCATTGTAAACCATAAACTAGCTGAATCTAGACGCCCCAGTTCCTCGAGACTGATTTTGAGATCTGTGTCCAGCAGTGGACTGGTCCGGGTTTCTGATGCTGATTTATTTATTTATCGGGAACCAACAGCGATATAAACAATCTTTACAAAGTTTTAGATTCAATAGTTTGGGCAATTATAGGTTTCCACTTCAGATTCAAAGGATACAATCTTTAAATAGCAAGCGGATCCGTGTGACGGTACAATATTACTGACATTATACGATGCAATGATTATTATTTATTTAATTCTGAAATTAGCTACTATGTCAGCCCTGACACAGCTTGCAATAAACTATCTATGACCTAATAATGTGATAAACTAAGGTAACAAGTGCCCTAGTCGCCTCGCAAAGCGGGCTTCTTAAACCCTCTGATTCCTAAGCTTTAGTTTCTGACAGATAGATAAAGATGTTTCCATGTACATTTTGAGTGATGCTAGCAACGTTAATGCCAAGGTTAAGGCTCTAAATAGCAAATTGCGTCGGAACATGTTCACACTCCGCTGGGTATTTGGATCATGGTTTAATGGCAGGAGTTTATTGGAAGGTTTCGATAATAATACCATTCCTTAAATTTATTTATGAGCAAAAACAAAAATTAGAGAACACAAGTATAAGGCCAAATAGATGGTACTCCAAATGGCCAAAGAGTACTCAAGAAATTAGGAAAAGAAAAAATAAAGAAAACCATATTCCAAAAGGTGGATACGAAACGTGGCCGGGGAGAGTATGGCCAAAAAGAGAAAGAGATTGGCGATCCCAGAAGGAGGCCCATAACCTAATAAAGTATGTAAATAAGTGTATGTTTTTTTTTTCGTCGGTTAAAATACATATCGAAGGGAGACAAAACAATGGAATAGAATAGAATAGAATCATTTATTGCACTTATGTTGTTACATATGGATCTTAAAGTAGGTAGGTACATTGTTTGTTTCAAACATAAACCCTGTTAGGGCACAGCAATATTCTACTAGGGGCGCTATATTATAATATGTAATTGTACTTAGTCTAATTAATATAAGAATCTGTTAAGAATTCTTGTAATGAATAGTAACAGTTTTCAGTTAGGAACCTTTTTAAAATATTTTTAAACTTTTTAACATTATATTCTTATTTAATGCTAGTAGTAATAATAGTAGTAATCCCCAGGCACTGTAGACATGGGATGCTGTGAGAAGGAAACTCTCTCTTAAGTTGTTTTCAATTGGCAAAAGTATCAGTTCACATACCGACCTAAATTCACCTGCCATAACATCAAGGCCAGTTAGTGATTCATAGTTTCAAACATTTACTGTTCATGCAATAAATATTTATAGTTTTATGTTTACTACGGCGCTTACATTTAGTAAACATCTATCTACTACAAAAATTAGGTCAGTTATCGAGATCTACTGAGAGCTGGCTCCAATAATTTAAGATTGGGTCTTCTAAGATAGTTTTCACAGCTCAGTTGGTAGTAGCTCAGTCTTCTGTGCTGTAAGCCGTGGGATCGGTCTCCACCGAGTTTTTTGTGTTCTGTCTGGGTGTAATCCTACTAATATTATAAACGGGAAAGTTTGTAAGTATGGATGGATAGATGTTTGTTACTCTTTCACCTAAAAACTACTGAATGGATTTTAATGAAACTTTATAATAATATAGCTTATACATCAGAATAACACATAGGCTACAATTTCTAAAGCTTACGTTTTTTGCAGGGCACTGTAGGCCGTGTCCGTACCACGAAGGATTCAATTCTATGAATCGCTGTCATTTAAGATATACAATGACTTATGCCGTCGTGATACGGTCCATTTTTTACATTGATATAGGTAATTCAGGAAACTGGATCGATTAGACGTCATGGCCCAGGAACTAAAATAAACATTCGGGGGTGCCATTAAACTCACGTCACGAGATTTGATTACTACACTTGTATGAATAAGATAATTCCAGAGGCTCGACAAATAAATGAATAGTTCATACCAGTTACCAATCACCAAACTAGGTTAGTTGTGTGAATTGAAGCGTCAAATCGATGTTTAACGGTTCACCAGGCCTCCACATGGCTTAGATGACCTGGGTTCGGTCTACATTCTAATGAGGCTGTGAATTCAATAAAGTAATTCCAGTTAGTCGTTTCTGGGAGCCAGTTCTCCTACAAACCTTATCAAATCGATTGCAATCTCGTTTTTAATGGAATTAGCTGAGTAGGTGTTTCTATTCTGTGCCCTTGATTTGTAATTACTGTTTAGTAGTCAATTCGTATGAAGTTGGCGTTTTTTTTGCCGATAAGTCTGAAGAAGTCCAAAACTGATCATAGACCACACTTATGGGTTTAGAAAAAGCTATTTGAACCTCTTGTTACATCGATTTTAGACAACCTGTAACCACAATGTCGTCAGTCTGTTCTGTTTGTGGTTACCATTCGAGAACCTTTATAATCCAGCGGTGGCCGGTTCTACGAGATATCTTATAATCCTAAAAATACGTAGTGTCTGTTTCAATAAACTGCCTTCTGAACCATTATCTGCTTTCAATTCCTTTCAGACTCTCAAGTCTACAAAACTCTCAATATAGCTCTGTAATACATTGCACTATTTCTAGAAAACACAACAAGAATCTTCAATGTATTTTCAGACTCACGAAAGCAGTCACTTGTCTTTATTAGTCTCGGTTTGTTGAGAAACACAACACGCTACTATTTCTAGTGCTAGTTTTAACGGGTCGTTAAATACTTTGAACGTAAAGAAGTTTTCTTACAAGTTTATTGTACACTTTCTTTGATGAACCTTGTGGTTTTTATCTTGCATTTAAATTCGATTGACTTTGATATAGACGCTTCCGATCGGCAATGATATGGATCAGTTTAGCTATCTCTTGATATTTGGCATCGGTCTGCTATTTCAGGTGTTTATTGCACATTTTGTAAATACTTGTATGCATTGTAATTTTATTTTTAAATAAAGCTAGAAAATTTGCTATACAAAACTAAATATTCATTCAGGATTGTGATAGGGTTGGTCTTATTATATAAATCTGTCAAAAGATATACAGTGGCAGCACATACGTAAAGGTTCAGTTACAAGCAGTAACAAGGCCTATTTAAGCAATGTATAAATTTAAGTAACGTTTAAAAGTACTAGTACTAGTACCTAAGTGTGGGGTTCGGGTTGAGTTAGAAACGTAAAAAAATCTGTGGATCCAACACAACAAGCTAGTTTCATCTGCCCTTTTCATCCGATCCTTGATATACTCGGGGGATAACACAATTAGCGCTGTCTTCGGATTATTCGTCACCTCATTGAAAGCTCACTCCTCTTTTGGTGACCATGACCAGTCTTTGGTTTACTTCGCCAGTAAAACAAAGTTTTTAAAGGGACTCCCATAGAAACGTCACTTTTAAACATGGCTTCATTGTTTATCACTATACATTAGTAAGAGTTAGCATCGTTTATTATTTGATAGATATTTATATATGTCATTGGATTTTATTTGCGATATTCTAGCAGAGGTTATATCCACGTGCATATTCAATGCCGAAGGACATTTTCAGTAAAATAAGCTCCAGCTTAGCGATCTATTCATGGTGACAGTCTAAGAAGCTGAGCCTGAGACGTCCCTAGACATGCGACTGCGATGGAGACCAATATAACTCGGGGTCAATGGCCTCGCATCAGCGGATATCTCTTGTACAAACTTTGGATTCTATCTAAAGTTTAGAGAGGTCATTAATCGAGTGAGAATATTGGCTGTTTGGTGTATTGATATGCTTTGTTATTACGTCGACTATTACAGTTAAATAGCTTCAAACTTGCAAGCTTTGATCACTCAAGTTGGGATAGAAGATTGTCTTTTGAAATAGGTAGATAGCTTAATAGCTTTTGCCAAGGATCTGTTTTGTTACAGCGAAGTGTCGATCACGCCTTTAGTCAGACATCAATGAAATATATATTTTTATCAATTTAAGCGCAGCCTATTTGAAATCCAATCGTTTTAGAATACTTGTCACTTTATCTTTCTGATGATTTGGTTTCTATAATCACTATACGGTTGGTAATCAATATTTCCATGCCACACGAGAATCACATTACATCATAAATTGATGGAATTCCTTTCCTGTCATGCTCATTTTACTATTCTTTATCGACCTACTTCTGGGCAAATAGCTACTTCTCCACATGGACGGTACTGAGAAGCACATCTTTTTTCCAAATTGTTAGGTAGGTATGGTACCTTACGACTCGTAAGATTAGTGTAATGTATAAAATCATAATAGATACAAACTTTTTGTTTCTTTCATTTAAATGTTTCACACGTTTTAAGTTAATAAATTTATATTAAAATGAACTTATCTAAGTATCTATATTATTATATTCCCCAAAAGCTATCATTTAGTTAGCATTTATCTTCTCGGAAAATGTACTGTTACTCGCTATTATATTTTGTTTTGATCCTACTTCGGGTTTACCAATTCCACACTCGTTCATCGTATTCACAGTATTGTGCTAAAAGATTGTCCATGGCCTTGGTAAGTCTTCTCCGCAGTTCAATGGTCGACTGACTCCGCGCAGAGATGGCCAAACAAGTTTTTGTAACTTCGGTGAAAGTATTTCTACTGTGGTCAAGTGGTGTGGGGATCGAGTGATGAATTTCGAGCGGCGGCACTGTCGACTGCGATTTTAAAACATTTTTTACTGAGACATTGCATGCAAATAAATAGTCATCATCATCATCATCATCTTCCTACTTCAGGCGGTCAGTGGGGTCGGCACAACCGATTTTTTCTCTTCACATCCCTCTATCATCCATCATCCGTGGTCACTCTATCTTATCCATGTCATCTTTCACACAGTCCATTCATCTTTTCTTTGGACTTCCTCTACTCTTATATTCATCCACATACCACATCCATACCTTACAATCTTTTCGTTACTTATTCCGTTTTTTAGTATTTGTTGTTATAGTGGCAACATAAATACATCATCTGTGAAAATTTCAACTGTCTAACTATCACGGTTCATGAGATAGACAGACGTACAGCGGAGTCTTAGTAATAGGGTCCCGTTTTACCCTTTGGGTACGGAACCCTAAAAAGTAGTACGTAGAAATAAATCAAACATTGCCACTGCACTATCATCATCTTCCTGCCGTAATCCCACGCCGCATGGGATTGGCTCAACAGACTTTCTTCATCATATCATTGGTCATCTAGGTTTACTCCATATTACCACTTCACAATACAAGTCTTCTTCTTCTTATCGTGTCACTAGTTTCTTCTCGAAACAGTGTGGTGAAAAGATTTTTAACTGCGCCTCAAAGAGGCTCCTTTCGAGCACTTGACACATGCTTTTTGTCACACAAATTAATCTGACCACATACAAGAAAATGAAAAAAAAAAAATTGTCTTCAAAATCGTATCTAGTCTAATCTCCCTTCCCTTGGACCACTCACATCGTGTACGAAATATCAATCAAGACACCTTTCGAGTCGATTTATTGCTTCACACACAACGAATAGTAATGAAAGGCCGACAGAACACGCAACAGTTACTACTGAACACTCCCCAGATTAAGCAACAGTTCTTACAAAACTGTATAGAAGCCACAAAAACCTGTCCCAGATTAAGCATGAGTTAATATAGAACAATGAGGAACAGGAGGAACTTGTAATAGAATACGTAGCAGTTAGTAGGGAATAATTTATGTTTGGGATAGGTTGTTATTGCTTTCTTTATTGGGTTTGGTAGCTGAAAGGCTAACGTTATGGCTTGTTCTGTTTGTTTACGATATGTATTGGCTATTTAGGTTATGGGCCTAGAAATTCTTGTGTTGTATCGCAGGACCTCGCAGGAATAATAAGTTGGGTTATTTACAATGAAAGCTTTATTGTGATAGTTTTATGTGCTTATTTGCTTTATCAGGATTGGTATTACTAAGTTGTCTTTTGTTCAACCAACTGCTGCCAAATGATGCAAATAATGATGTTCGCAAATCGTAAGTTTTTCTATACATATATGGCCGCGTAGAATGTCTCCAAGATTCACCTAGTTATCTTTATATGACGTTTCGTTTAGGTATTTCGACATGCCGGTTTCCTGACAATGTTTTCCTTCACGTTTGAGAGCACTGGCTCATTACTTTTTGAACAAATATGTCATTGGGCACGACCGATTTTGAACCCACGACCTTAGGATCGTAAAGCAGAGCCACTACCATTAGACCACCAGTGCTCTCATTATGTCAATGTTGTACACCTAACTCCATTGTGATCACAATCATGCATCAAACATGTGTGTGTGTGTTGTGCCTATTGTAAAAATCGGAAACATTTTGTCGATTGAAACTAGGTCATCAGTGCCCTCAATAGCTGGGCACAATAGACCGTGGATACACAGCGGCTGTGGGTATTGATAAGCATTGATGGACTTTTTTATGCTGCTTGCTGATGGGACAAGCAGATGGCCCACCTGATGTTAAGTGGTAACTATCAACTGACAAAGCATTGCCTAACATGTCACGCACAATAGAATCTGCATCCATCTACTGTAGTGTCAAATTGCGGCTGTATGCCTCAAGTTGATACTAAAGTAATGGATGATCATTTTATTCAAGTTATACCCGAAAAGCGGGACTGAGCCTATCCCGATTTAAAAAAAAAATGATTTTAAAATAAGGACGTCCCGCCAAAATCGGGACGTCTGGCAACGCTGGTGGAGATCGAACCCAGGGCCTACGGCGCAGAAGGCAGAGCTACTACCAACTGAGCTGTGAAGGCATTACTAACTGCCGAACTGTACACTATGTCTAAACCTCGTTGTCAGGTCACTCTTATCCTAACTCATCAAGTGTTTCGCAAGCCGTTCACCATAATGACTGCTTTGTCATCCGCCCTCTTTTTCTGAGAAACTGCTTCTGTCATTCGACGGACGTAATAAAGCAGTAATGGCTATTTTTAACATTACCGTGACATACCCGTGGCCTTCCTAATGCAGCGTATACATTCGTTTTGCAAAAATTGCAGTATCAGAAATAATGTTTAAATAAGGATGTGGATGGATATAAAAAGAGAGCTAGACCAAAGAAAATATGGATGGACTGTGTGAAAGACATGAGTCGAAAAAGAGTAAAAACGAGATGACGAATGATAGAAGAGAGTAGAAGAATAAAACTTCTTGTGCCGACCACACTTAGCGTAGTTTTCGTGAAAGAGAAGTGAAGTGAAGAACTGCTTTTCAAACAACCCACATAAACGATTTTTTACGGCAGTAATTGACGGCTAAACCTTCGTGGAAACTCGAGGTATTGTGAGCTGTGTTCAAACTTGGCTCAAATTATGGTGATTACCAGAATGGTGTCAGAAATGATACGGTATTGTCAACGTGTTCAATGACAACTGCACAGCTATTACTATTTGAATGTACCTTTTTGCATCAAGGAGTTTGTCGCCTTCTTGCAACGAGGCAAAGGGACTTGAGGCCAGTACCTCAAGTCTTAGTCAGGGTACAGAGGGTTGGTGAATATGTGACTCTTCGCATCAGCATTGGCATTCAGCGCGGCAATGCAGTTCAGAGTCTTGGGGACGCTTTTGGTTAGTACTGATTGAGCTATCGCTGGATCTCTGTAACGGTCTGCAGTTAGCTCTGTTCTATCTGATAAATATTTTTTCTGATTTTGAAAATATTGTTAACTTGTATAGGCAAGAGTGAATGGTGTCTTTGAAATTGTCTTGCTCACAGTAGAAATGTATGCTTTCCTCCTCTGGATTGGTCTGTACAACTGGAGGGGCCACTGTTGGTCTTTTGCCATCTATTTTGTCTGTTAGATACCACTTCGCTTCGGTAGCTAAAAAATGCGACTGTTGAATAGTAAGTCCAACGACTTTAAAAACTCATCAGTATCTTAGAAAGTTTTTAATTACCGCAGTATCTCGAATAAATTCTTTGTTTAGAAGATTTGCAAAACAATCCCCAAGGGTTAACCCCCCTCTAGCAACACCCCCGTTGTATCACGATTGGTACCAGGCACAAACGACCCGCAGAGGTTAATCACCACGTGCAATTGGTGTCCAGCCACAGAATACATTATACTTGCTGTAATGGCTCCGACCGTGTCAGAGGTCATGGTAATAGGGACAGGAGAGATGACTCGCACTGATTTAGAGGAAATTGAAGAATTATGAGATGAGGGGCATTTGGTAGCAGACGTTTCAGAGAAAGGCCAGGTCAAGAGCACCCTAAACCGATGATCATGTATGAAATATGTAATGAGAGTGAATGAAGACGTAAGCCAGAATCGTAGCAAGTGGAAACCCTACAGCAAAACAGGCGTGATTTTAGCTATGTAATTTTATACGCGTATTTTTCCACATAAGGCTTTCTTGGTAAAAATATGTGATGCGGTATTTTGAGATTTGTATAGCCTGATGCGTATCCATTCCTTTTCTACAGCCAAGCAGGGTTGCTGTATTTCAGTTTGAAGGGTGTGGTTGCCGGTGAAATTACAGGCACATGAGGCTAAACATCTGTATACCCGGAGTTAACGGACGCAGGGCAGTGCATCGTAGGGCACGTTCCTATGCGTGACTTACGAGGGAATGCTTTGTTATAGGTGATGGTTATCAATTAGCATCAGGTGGGCGATCTGCTTGTTCCATCAGAAAGTTGCTTGCTGAGTGCCTATTTGAAATTGAGAAATCACTGAGTACCTATGTTTTAGTACTCAAATCAATTTCATTTAATTTCATTTCAAGTAGAATAAAAAAAACAAGTGCATCATATACCAGTAGAGAAGGTAGAGAGGCCTTTGACCTGCAGTGGGACACTACGGGCTGTTAATAATAATAATAATAATCATATACCAGCTTTCATAGCGGCCACCGTCTTTTCAAAAACCAGGTCCATAATTATTCACGAAGCTCCTTAGGGCCCGATGATGTCACCGAGGAGCGATGCCTTCTGACGTCACAAAGAAGCACTGAATATGGATCAGTGCACACGAGCGCTTTGCATGCATCTCCATGCAAATGCCGCTTTTGCTCTGAGCTTGTTTGACTGCTCTTTGTGCTTGCATTGCAGAGTTTGTACCATTAGCGTCATCATCTGCAACCTGACTTATCCCACTTCTGGGTGTAGCCTACGCCCAGAAGTGGGATAAGACAGAGCAGAGGCGTAGCTAGATAACCAAAGGCCCGAGTGCAATAAAAACTGGGGCCCTGGTGTTGAGGATATTTACATTCCGAAGATGGGAGATTTTTTAGCTAGTTTAATATGGGGTTTGCTGGTCAGGGTCCGAGGGCCCCCTGAGCTTGGGGCCCTGGTGCGCGGCACCGTCTATCCCACTGGTTAGCTTCGCCACTATGCAGACTACTGTAGACTTCTCTTTGCTCCATGACGTGTGTGGATCCAATTCAATTCATAATACGTAAAAATAATAATGTGAAAGTTCCTAAAAGCCCGATGGTATAAGTTTAAACCTAACTATATTTAAGGATTTATGTGCACAATGCCAGTACTCTCAAACGGTGAAGGAAAACATCGTGAGGAAATCGGCATGTCGTAGAACCTAAAAAACTCTATAACATGTGTCAAGTGCTCCAAAGGAGCCTCTTGAGGCGCACTTCAAATCATTTCAACACAGTGTTTCGAAAGAAACTAGTGACACGACAAGAGAGAGGATAAATAATGAAGAAGAATTGAGGTTGGCCTATTATGTTGATATTATGACTGTTTATTTAAATCTACATACCATCTACCCACAAACATCCTGATGCTTTTTCACTAAAAAGTTTCCACGTAAAAAACGATAGCGAAAACAGCAGTGGTATGCTGCAGCTTTTAATTTTCAACACGACCTACGTTACTGAACACACAATTATGGTCCCCATAATGAGCTTTGCCCCTATCTAGGACATTTCCACATTCCCCCACACTTGGAGAATGTAAAATAAAAAGGCATGGCACCTGTGGCTAAGTGCACTCAACCTTTTTCAGCCCTCATTCAAAAACCGACCCTCCGCCTTTGAGAGAAGACGCATAATCAAAGGACGGTAATGTTGAAAAGAGTTTGCGAGGTTGAATTAAACGATGCATGTTACGAGTGGAGGAAATGGCGGGAATTTTTATGCGCTCTGTGGAATACTCTGTAGGTTCCTCTTGCATATACTTACAGTGTATAAGATAAGATAAATAATCTACACTAATATTATAATGAGAAGAGATTTGTATATTTGTATGTAAAAAATTCTTTAACCGTTAGAATGCTACATTATCCTTGAGTAACATAGGCTACATTTATTACAAGATTAGGGATCCCTTCTAAAACTTCAATAATGTAACCCAAGGTGTATGCAAATTGGCCATAATTTGGATTTCATCGCATGCGCTGCGAAAACTATTGACGATAGAACACAAAAATGTTCTACAATGTTAAAGAACACATCAATATCTACAATAAAACTCAGCGATACCATATGTCTAACTATCGTAGTTTTGTTACTAGGTATAACTTCTTTTTACATATTAAAAGTTGATAGAAATGCCGACCGAAATCAAACCATGTTATCCATAACTTTATATTATTCCTTATCCAAATAAATCATTTAATATTCAAGGCTGTTTCAATACCTATAGATTACTTCTTGAATTTTTCAAATCGGACATTCCATTCAAAAGATATGACGTAATTAAAAATGTTAACGGGTCCACGGGTCCCGCACGGGGTGCGATTTCACTCACTCAGGGAGAAGGGCGTGCAAATGTATGAAATAAGTAGACGCGAGGTTCGAACCCACGGTCTAAGTTTATCCTTAATTGTTCAAAAAATTTATGACCACCCATGCGAAGCTGGGACAGGCCGCTAGTTATCTATAAAGGGCAATAAAATCACGTTTGTTGTGTAGGACCATCCTTAAATATTTATTTTATTCTGTTTTTTTTAGTATTTGTTGTTTATAGCAGCAACAGAATTACATCATCTGTTATTAACTGTCTAACTATCACGGTTCATGAGATACAGCCTGGTGACAGACGGACAGCACTGTGAAAGCGAAAAAAAAAACAGCCGTTTCATGCAAAAGTTCAATACCTACCTGGTTAAAATGATGCTGTGTATTTTGAACTGTCACATGACGTCCATCATGTAACGGCCTGCGTGATGGCCGAAGCCTAGGCCTCGTTACCAAATGGACGGACGTGCAAGAGTGCTAAAACTCGTGGAACTGGCGTTTCGTGAGATGTGCCCATTAGCAGAACAGCGCTTTATGTACTGTCGCACACTGAAGGCTTTCATCATCTCGAGGACGAAGATGTGGCTGTGAATTACACACATGAGGCACAAGAGGCTAAACAACAAAATCAAAGTCAAAAGGTATTTATTCAATAAAATCACACGTATCACTTTGAAACGTCTTAAAGCTAGGTGACTCTAGGTGCCAGTTCCACGCGACCAAAGCCTAGAAGAACAGGCAACAAACTTGGGTTGGTCGAATGGAACTATATTAAATATTAAAAATATTAAATTTTTATTGCGGAACTTTAAACAAATGGGGTAGTAGGTAACACATTATGAAACGATGATAGCTACAGTAGTTATAAAAACTGTGACGTAACTATCAACGCCCACCTCCTAGATTTAGGTATGGAGAGTTCCTTATACAGAATGGTACAAAGTATCAAGACAAAACCTAAATTAAAGGATACCAAAAACTTTAAACTAAACTAAATTAAAAACAGGAGCAATTTAACGTGGGTAATCGTAATCGGTAGGTACACAAGGGAATTGATACATCACCGCACTATGTGTGACTGTGATACATCTGAAAGGCGTCATGGCTATAATCTATTTTATTTGGGCTACGGGGGATGAGGGCCGGGGAAGGGGGGGCCTAGGGGACTGAGTATGTATGTAAGGGTGAGCGTGTATGTATGTGTGCTTGTGTGAGGGCTATCCAGTTCTTCCCAGTCTCATAGGAGTCTGGATTATCACTGGATAGCATTCACAGTGTGTGTGTGAGGGTGTGGGAGTGAGGGTGTGTTTGTGTGCGTGTGTGAGTGTGTGAACGTGAGTGTTTTATACTATCACTTTCATGAGATTTTCTGTTTGATCGTAGGAAAGTGGCTGAAGCCATGCAAGCAGTTTTATTTTACATTTATGTAGTGTAAGGGGGTAGATATTGAGGTCTTTGTTTGCCCTATTATAAAGCATCGAACCAATGAAATAGTAGTGTCGGCTGGCGAGTTCAGTTCTTCGAGATTCAACCTTACATACTCTATCTGAGCTACGTCTGATAGAAATCATCGAATGATATGGCAACTGAGAGTGTTTACGCAGTACTGTGTTTAGTATGAAGAATTGTCTCACTGTGAGGACATTGCTGAGAGAATATAGATTAAGAGTGGGAAAGCGAAAAGGTTTTCTAGCCATAAATTTTAATACAGCTCGTTGAGACCGCTCGCTCGAGTCTCAGGACGATAGATTTGGAGGATCCACCCCAAGCAGTAATGCAGTAAGAAATTACTGACTGAGCCAAGGCCAAGTAGACTATTCTTAGTGATTGAGGGTCTAAAACAGAACTGGCACCTAGATTCACCTAGCTTTAAGACGTTTCAAAGTGATTGTTATGATTCAATGGTATTGTCTTGTTATGAGTCAAAAGGTATGTAAGTATACACTTTTGACTTACTACTATACCTCTCTCTCTCTCTTGTCGTGTCACTAGTTTCTTTCGAAACAGTGTGGAGAAAGGATTTTAAATGCGCCTCAAGAGGCTCCTTTCGAGCACTTGACACATGTCATAGAACTTTTTAGGTTCAACGACATGCCGGTTTCCTCACGATGTTTTCCTTCACCGTTCGAGAGTACTGGGATACCACTAAACCTCAAGTTGATAGACGTACGGCAGGGCATAGTACGAGCACGTTATTATCGTTCGTGACTTGCGAGGCAATGCTTTGGTATAGGTGATAGTTACCGCTTAACATCAGGTGGCCATCTACTTGTTTCATCAGGAAGCAGAATAAACAAGCTCTCATGGCGTATCTTACTTGGTCATTCCGAATAGAACGTAAAAGTACTTATTGAAAATTGTATGTTAAAAACAGATGCCTTAGACCAGATTTCACCATGCTCTGTTAGTTACTAATAAAGGATTAACAGGCCGTTAAATCTAACCTTAGATGTCAAACGCGTACATTTTGACATATTTAACACCCCTTTAATCCTTTGTTAATCTGACAGAGCATGGTGAAATCAGAGCTTAAGAGGCTGACAGTCGTCAACCAGTTTCTTAACTTGGTTGTTATCGAGTTTTCAAAATTCCATTCTGTGATTTTATATCTTCAAAAATGTTAAAATATGCGAGCTATAGTAGTTTGACGGTAGTCTGCGTCTTAAAACTTGCACACTGGGTTGTGGAGCTCACCAACATCAGGTAATTGAGTGTGTAGTTAAGCTTTTACTCCAACCAAACTAATTACAGTACCTACTTAAGTACTCCAGCTGAAATCCAGCTTCAATGAGCTTATGAGCTGGTAATTTGTAGCTCAGAGTAGTTCAAAGCAGTTTAAGGTACAGTCAGCAGCGCAAATTGGTTCAATAAAGACTTTAATCAAAAAAATAACTTCATATTCAGTAAAAGTTTTTCAAGGACAACTTAGAAACATTAAATTGTAGATATCAGTAGATATATGTAATAATTATTATCCGAGTGGGATTTGAACCCACGACCTTCCCCTTGATACGGGGCAGTTGGTTAGCCCCGTTGTGGGTTCAAATCCCACTCAGATAATAAATTTTGGAACTATATTTAAAAAAAAATGTGATTTCCTTGTGTAGGTAAACACTATAAAACTAATGAAAATTGTAGATATTAAATCTACATCTACACTAATATTATAAAGAGGAAAGATTTGTATTTTTGTATGTAACGAATAGGCTCAAAAACTACTGGTCCGATTTCAAAAATTCTTTCACCATTAGAATGCTACATTATCCCTGAGTAACATAGGCTATATTATATTTTCAAAAAAATCAGGGATCCTTACTAAAACTCCAATAATGTAACCCAAGGTGGAAACCAAAAACCTTACATCGCGTGCGCTGCGAAAACTATTGATGATAGAACAAAATAATGTACTACGATTTTGTAGAACACGTCATCATCTACAAAAAAAGTCGCGACAGCAGATGTCTAACTATTATAGTTATTTCACAATAAGTATTCTTTTATTATAAAAAAATAATTGAAATGCCGCCGCTAGAAAAGGCTCTTTATTTGTACCTTGGTATTAATCCTTATCCAAATAAATCATTTCATAATGAAGACGGTTTCAATACCTATAGATTACTTCTTAAATTTTTCAAATCGGACATTCAATTCAAAAGATATGACGAAATTAAAAATGTTAACGGGTCCATGGGTCACGCACGGGGTGCGATTTCACTCACTCAGGTGCAAATGTATAAAATTAAGTAGACGCGAGGCTCGTACCCGCGGTCTAAGTTTATCCTAAAATGTTCAAAAAATGTATGACCACCCATGTGAAGCTGGGACAGGCCGCTAGTAGTTAATAAAAACAATTCATTATAAATGATTAACACCACGCCTTTTTCTGTCGCCAAGCAGCGTTGCTGTGTTTCGGTTTGAAGAGTGTGGTTGCCGGTGTTATTACAGGCACATGAGGCTTAACATCTGTATGCCTCAAGTTGATGGACGCAGGGCATTGCATTGTGGGGCACGTTCTTATGGTGCGTGACTTACGAGGTAATGCCTTGTTATAGGTGATGGTTACCACTTAACATCAAATGGGCCATCTGCTTGTTCTATCAGCTAGTTGTATAAAAAAAAAATTAAGCCTCTCTGACTTTACACTATCTCGCTGAGTAATTATATGAGGATAATATTCTATGAATGGAGATGTGTGTAATATGCTTCCCAAATAAATGATTATTGATTATCGACACATATCGCACATCAAATGGTCATCGCCGGTATAATAACTCTGCTTAACTTACGGCCGGTTTCTGAAAGCCCGATCAAAACTAATCGCATCAAGTCACTTGCTATCTCTATCTAATTCGATGTAATAGCTGAAATGGCGAGTGACTTGACATCCGATTAGTTTTGATCGAGCTCCGAAACCGGCCGATAGAGTATCGTAAGTTAACACATCAAATATTATAACTTGGATAGTTATGAAACTGCAACGAACTCCTAAGAAAAGAAGAAGAGAAGAAGAAAAAACGAAGCTAAACTGCTGACAAAGAAACAAAAGTTTTGACACAGTGTACCATCTAGCACTTGCAAACACTAAAATATTAATGTATGCTAGGCTTCCCTGAAAAGCGACCGCCGACTTCTAACGGGCGTTAAAAATCAGCAAATGGAATCTAAAGTTACAAATATTTTATACCCACAATGAACCTACCTTAAAGTTTATTTTGTAAGTTTTTGTTTGTTTTTTATACTTCCCTGTTAGTTCATTAAATAGCAGAGCAGTGCTCATTGGTTTAGGATGCCTGTACTCTCAAACGGTGAAGGAAAACATCGTGAGGAAACCGGCATGTCATAGAACATAAGAAGTTCAATAACATGTGTCAAGTGCTCGAAAGGAGCCTCTTGAGGCGCGCTTAAAATCCTTTCACCACACTGTTTCGAAAGAAACTAGTGACACGACAAGAGAAGAGAGATTGGTTTAGGTGGGCGTTGAGACTGCATTACAGTACCCCAAGTATGAGTTTGGCTTGAGTGGGAGAAGTTATTGAGTGGGATTTAAACCTACGACCCTCCTAAATAAGTGGATGCGCTAATCTGCGCTATCGGATCCAAATCTCATCCGGTGAATACTCGTAGCTACACTTTGTTAAAAACGATGAACTATGAATAGCAAAGAAAAAATGACACGCAATCGAAATTGGGATTATACTAGTCTATATTACGGACGTCATATAAAGTTATCCGCGTTTTAGGAAGTCAAGTCTCAGCTGTTTGTATTATGACAGTGTGATAAAATAAAAATAGCTTTTTACCAACTTAAGGCTGGACTTGCTACGCTGGAGAGCTAGATTCGTTGAATGCCTGCGACTTTGTACGCTTCGAAACACCGGCCTTACTTTAAGGCGAAGACAAGAGCTAATGTGACTCTCGCTCGCACGTTTCGACATGTTAAAAGATATAAAATCAAAAGCTCATTTTCGAAAAATCGCAATCAACCATTTTGTATGCAATCATATTGCACCCAGCTTAGTAAAAAAATCATTTTGATCGATACATGTTTTCCTACTTAAAAGTTTGCCTATGTACGAAAACTAGAAAAGCAAACTTTTGAGTAGCATTAGCGTATATAAATTTTAACTACTGGCTTGAATTTTTTTTTTTATTACGCCTTCACGTTTTTAAGAGCACTGGCTTAGCGCGATGAAACACTCTCTAAAATATTTATTGTATTGTTACAGGTACGTGCCCTATCTACTAGAGAGTGGTCGAAACCATCTTAGTACATGACGTCAGTGGCGTGACCTTCTCTAAATGGTACTCTACAAATGGTAAACGTCAATTTCTAACCTTTCAAGAAAGTATTAGAGTTTTGTTTATGTAACAGACAGACAAACGGGCTTACTGCCCACCTGATGGTAAGCGTCACCGTCGCCCATAGACACCGACAACACCAAGGGCGTTGTCGTTGCGTTGCCTACCCTAAGAGAACAAAAAAATTGTGACAAATTTGTATTTGACTATTAAATTACGTGAATTGGCTTTTGTTAAACAGTTCTTCCCGCCTATGAACCTACTAAGTAATACTACTACTAGTTAAAAGGGTAGGTAACATTAAGGATCAAAATTTCAGCGGCTTAAGTGACAACCGTAATAGGAACCTTACCTATATTTGGCAAGGTAGGATACCTACTTTTGTCAGGCAGCAAAAAGCTGAGTCTGGACCTTTTTGGCATGGGCCGGGACTGGCTAGGACCTTTGATTAATGTGTTTTTATTTTATTTTTATTTTTATTTGAATATGTTTTTTTTTTATTTGTATGTACCTACCTACCTACCTATTGGTTTTGCCGTTTTGCCCTTCGGTTGATTGTTGATCGAAGGTTTTGCCCGTATCTGTCCATTGTCCGTTCTGTGTGTGTCAAATTGATGTATTTTCTTTCTTTCTATACTAAAAAGGTTTTAAGCTCAGCATAAATGTTGGGCGTGTTATCACTCAACGCTGATTTTCAGCTGAAACCAAGGAGGGAAAAGGTAGTTAAGCAGTGACCGAAATACAACAACACGTTTATAAATTAGTTATACTAAATAGAGGTATCTAGATTATTAAGAGCCGATTTCACCATGCTCTGTTAGATTAACAAAGGATTAAAGGGCCGTTAAATATGTCAAAATGTACGCGTTTGACATCTAAGGTTAGATTTAGCGGCCTGTTAATCCTTGATTAGTAACTAACAGAGCATGGTGAAATCAGCTCTTAAGAAAATATACTAATAATATAATAAACAATAATAACACACAGGTTAGGTTATTACTAAATATGAATTTTGCATTAAAAGTAATTAGAACTTTGACTAATTACTACCTATTTCTACAGATTAATGATGCTCGCTACTCGATGTAAGAACCTATATCAAATCGAAACAAAGTTATATTCGGTTTAATTTCAGTATTTGGACACAAGATTCCATTTAAACTTTTGGAAACAATTTGAATGGGGATTAATAGCTTCAATACTCAGTATAGCGATACAGGGTGTACTAAGAACGCTACCTAGAATTGAAGTGCGTAGCTACTTCAACTTAGACTAAATATGGAGACCAAAATGCAAAATGCTATTTGCCTGACTAGCTGATGGAACAAGCAGATGGCCCACCGTATGGTAAGTGGTAACCATCACCTATAACAAAGCATTGCCTCGTAAGTCACGCACGATAGGAACGTGCCCATACAGATGTTAAGCCTCATGTGCCTGTAATAACACCGGCAACCACACTCTTCAAACGGAAACACAGCGTTGCTGCTTGGCGGCAGAAAAAGGCGTGGTGGTAGTTCTTTCCCGGACGAGCCACACACAAAGAGCTCTACTACTCTTGTGTTGGTATTCGATTAATAAGATCCAGAGGCTCAATCAAGAATGAATTTTTACATTTGTGGCGTCATCGTCTACTAGCGATATTCGACCTTATTCTGTTGTAGTTAGGGATACGATACGTTAACGCGACTGACGTCAAATTCGTTCGTGATTATAGGCCACTTTACACCTCGAATGAATGATTAGATAAATGAAGACAAATATAAAGGCCGCGTTCGTCCGTTGATTATGATCGTCAATGCAATTAAAGTGAGATCAGAGTGTCAAGCTGACGTGACATGTTGGGCCACTAAAGCGGAGGAACTAAAGAAATAACTAAAAAAAGACTGGAGCGAAATTAGGCAAAAACTACAGTGATCAGCTGGTCTACCGTGATTTATATTATTTTATTCTTTGACTCGTCCGTTCATTCATTCTAAAATCAAAATCGAATGCCATTATTCAGTTCAATCACAAGAAAAAGTTATTCTTGTGATTGAACTGAATAATGGTCTAATAAACACGTCTTTTTTGAGATGTTTTAAAATTATTCTAACACCAGTTCCTCGCGACATAATCCTAGAAAAAGAGGCAAGAAACCTACGGCTTGCTCCAAGCGTTTTTTTTGGGTGATCCTTGTTACTTTTTTTTAATCCAACCAGCTGGTGGAACAAGCAGATGGCCCACCTGATGTTAAGTGGTAACCATCACGGCAACCACACTCTTCAAACCGAAACACAGAAACGCTGCTTGGCGGCAGAAAAAGGCGTGGTGTTAGTACTTCCCCGGACGAGCCCTTCACAAAGAGCTCTACTACTCTTACAATTATTAATAAAGCTACAGTGTGGTGCCAATCGAACTTAGTGAGGCATAGGCATAACAGAAATAGGTAGAGGCAATCAAATTCAAAAGACATCACCTAATGCATATATACAATAATGTGCTTATCAACTCGCGCCACTTATGTTATCCCTGTTTTCATGGCCCCATTTTTAAATTGAAGAGGCGACTACCCGGATCAGCTTACGATGGTTTCGCGAAAAAGATAGTGGAGTTTTATTATCCTTTTGACATTTCACTTTATTATGAAGCTGGTGAGATAAGAGTCATTTGATACTTTTGAACTATGAAAGTAAGTAGTTTCGTTGCCGCCTTTGGTGAGGGTATTTTTAAGCCACCGTAGGCTTACACAACGTGTAACATAATACCCCTATAACCCCTGCAGCAGGGTATTCTACAGATCATGGCAAACAACTATTGCTAAAAGACTTTTGAAATTTCGAAGTTTTTCATTCATGAAATGCCTCTTAAACTTTCCTTCAAAATGAAACTAACACAACATGACGCAGCCCTATTTACGGCTGTTTTTTGACCTTTAACTGTGAACTGTAGATTAAATAGGTAACAAACCAATAGGAAACGCAAATAGCGTATGTACCAAGGTCACGTACACATTATTAAGGTTGTTGCTAATTTCTGAGAAAATATTAATTTATCTTTTGTATTCCAGTTCCCAATTTCGAAAACGAAGTTTTTTAATTTTGCACACGTTAACGTATTCCAGTGCTTGGTATGATCTCTTGGTATTTGGCCTTATTAGGGGTATTATGTTACACGTTGTAGATGGCTTAAAGACTGGAAACCGTTGACGTTGATGTTTTTTTTATACAACTTGCTGAGCATAATTTTCATTTAAAACGGGATATTTACCATGATTTGTGAGTTTGATTGTTTCCCGATATTTCGGCACAGTTGCATGCGCCATGATCACGGGTCGAACTAAAGTCAAAACGAGCAAGAGTCAATTGTTATTGGTAGACAAAACGAAAAAATTATAACTTGCTGAGCATATGACCTACCTGATGTTAAGTATGTATAAGATGTTGATGCCACTAGTAAGAGGTGATTATAGTTGTAGCATTGTTTGTCTTTTAATAGGTTTTTTGTAAGGCTATTGGTATCATCCAAAAACATTTCGTTTGAATATCAAAACTAACTTTTGGAAAAGCCCGTTTAAAAAGAAATTTAAAAAATTGTAGCTCATTTGTATCTAATAAGGAACATCTTTGTAACAGGTTAGTCCGTTAGTACCACGCCTTTTTCTGCCGCTAAGCAGCGTTGCTGTGTTTCAGGTACATGAGGCGTCATCTGTATTCCTCAAGTTGATGGACGAAGGGCAGTGCATCGTAGGGCACGTTCCTATCGTGCGTGACTTACGAGGCAATGCTTTGTTATAGGTGAAGGTTACCACTTAACATTGGGTGGGCCATCTGCCTGTTCCATCAGCTACATAGTTGTATAAAAAAAAACTAGTTAGCGGCTAGAAATGGTCCATAAACATCCAAACATTAAACGTAACTATGCTATTATATTAAGTAGGATAGGATACGGAAGGATTGCCGTCCGTCCGTGATGAATGAGAGTCAAGGTCGGGGGGGCGCAGTCATCAGTCATTCAGCTGAAGATGTGGACCGATTAGTCGGCTCAATTGGTTGTTGACGGTTCGTTTGATCAACATGCTGGTGGAATTAATAATGCATTGTTGATGGCTTCTAATCTGATGAGGAATTAGTTTTCGATTTCTTGATGCATTAAGTTAAATGAGGTAAAAAAAAAGGCATGGCGACTTTTTTTCGCCGACTGAGCGTATCGGTATTGCTCTCATTCATTTTTCGAAGGCAAAGTTTTTTTAGTACCCAATAAGTTAATTTAAACTTGCCATACAATGCACTGAACTGCGTCAATCAGCTTGAGGCATACAACTACTCCTAAATTTATAATTATAATATGGTCAATAATAATTAGTTTCAATAAACGCCGATTTTTCAACGAGTTAGAAAAAAATATCAGAACCTTCTCGAAAGTGTCTGTCTCCCAGTAGTCAGTTTAGTGCTTGTATTCATAGACTCGAGTCAATTCAGCTACCAGTTCGAAACTGTTCAATTTAAATTAATTCCGGTGGTCAAACCAACGGTACATGAGTAAATCCAGATAACTGGGTTTCCTGGTGCTTGGCACGGAGCCAGGGCTTCGCAACGCTATGTTAGTTGCGGAATCGGGCAACACACTGAACAAACCACATGCTGATACTACATGATGAAACATTCTTTATTGCACACCTTAGTATCTACGACATTCTAAGAGCTCTTTGTCAGCCTATTTCCGCCTGTGAATAGAAAATAAATAAATATTGGTAGACGACCACACAACACTAGCCCCAAACTAAGCAAAGCTTGTAATATGGAACCTGAAGCTGAAATTATAACTTTTTTTCAAATACATTTTATAAGTAACTAGAGGCTTCCCGCGGCTTCGCACGCGTTGAAGTGGTGAGCCGTGATTGATCCACAAACATCCAAACATCGTAACTTTTGCATTGATTTGTATATTATTAGGGTATGATTTTAAATACCTACGTAGGTATCAGAGATACCTATAGGCGTCCATTACCTATATTAGGTAGGTAGGTATAGGTACTGAGTATAGCACAAACATGACAAATACAACAAAGATAACCTTACACGGAAAATATGTACTTATTTGTTTACTTAGTTTCTACCCCAAAAACAAACGAAACGAAACAGCTTCACGACTTTGATCCCCAGGCACGTTAGATATTCTCAGATCTCTTCGTACCAGCTCAAGATTCCCGTTTTTAGAATGTCCCTTACAAACATTGACGCCTCGTTGTATTTTGTTGTATTTTTATTACACAGAACACATTTTATTTTAGTTTGAAGTTACACTACGCGTTAAAAAACTCCCATACAAACATTGACATCCCTTTGCACACTTTGCGGGGGTGGTTGTAAAATATTGAAAACTTGATTTTAAATCATTTATTGTTGAGTATATTTACTTCAAGTATGAAATCAATCGCACTATGCGTTAAAAACTCTCCCATACTAACTTTTACAGTCATTTGCACCCTTTGCAGAGGTAATTATCAAAAGTTAAAAGCGTCATTCTTAATTATTTATTTCTAAGTATATTTACCTCAAGTTTTAAGTCAATCGTACCACGCGTCAAAAAACTCCCATACAAACTTTGACATCCCTTTGCACACTTATTAAGGGTAGTTTTAAAAAACTAAAAATGCTTTTTCTATTTTTTGGCTTTGGAGTAGGTACATCTACTTCAAGTTGTTTCAAGTTTGTAGGTTCAAGGAATACAATTTTTCATACCAACGTTTTCAACCTTTTTTACACCCTTAGAGGTTGAATTTCCAAAAATACCTTCTTAGTACATCTCTACGCCATAAGACCTATATACTCTTCAAATTTCAAGTCTCTAGGACCAGCGGTAAAAAAACTGTTATACAAACTTTTACATCCCTTTGCACACTTATTAAGGGTAGTTTTAAAAAACAAAAAATGCCTTTCCTATTTTTTTGCTTTGAAGTATATGTACTCCAAGTTTCAAGTTTGTAGGTTCAAGGAATACTATTTTACATGCAAACGTTTTCATCCCTTTTTACACCCATAGGGGTTGAATTTCCAAAAATCCCTTCTTAGTACACCTCTACGCCATAAGACCTATGTACTCCTCAAATTTCAAGTCTCTAGGACCAGCGGTCAAAAAACTCCCATACAAACTTTGACACCCCTTTGAACACTTATTAAGGGTAGTTTAAAAAAACTAAAAATGCCTTTTCTATTTTTTTGCCTTGAAGTAAATGTACTCCAAGTTTCAAGTTTGTAGGTTCAAGGAATACGATTTTACATACAAACGTTTTCATCCCTTTTTACACCCTTAGGGGTTGAATTTTCAAAAATCCCTTCTTAGTGCACCTCTACGCCATAAGACCTATGTACTCCTCAAATTTCAAGTCTCTAGGACCAGCGGTTTAGGCTGTGCGTTGTCTATATGTCAGTCAGTCAGTCAGTCAGTCAGTCAGTCAGGACTTTGATTCTTATAGTATTAGAGAAGATAGAGATATACATTAACACCCAGACGGAGTACTAACATCTATGTTCATCACCCAAATGGTTCGTTCTCGGTGGGGATCGAACCCGCGGCCTACAGCGCAGGCAACAGCGATGCTTGCATTGCTGTGTTCCAGTTTTCAGGGTATGGGTGCCCGTGCAAATGCAGGCACATGAGACTTAGCACCTTTTCGACTCGTACTCATAATCATTTATGCATTGTTTCATGTTATTAGAATAGTTCTTAGGGGGTAATAAAATGTCCAGGACTCATGTCCCAACGAGGCTGGTGCCCTTGGGGCATTACAATGGTACATACATACATACGTCGGCTACAGCGTCGCTTACCATCAGGTGAGATTGTAGCCAAAGGCTAAAAAACTAATTATTATAAAAACATAGTTAAAGTCTTCAATGGACGTGCTCTGGTAAAGCAAATGCAAAATTTATAGGCAGAGAACCGCTCTCTCATGCATATTCATAGTTTCATCCAAATCCGTTCAGCCGTTACGGAATTACTAAAGCACTCGCGCATTGATAATGCTGACGGATTAAATTAATTAAAGACAAAAAGTTCTAGTAGACCGCAAAATGAATGACATTTGAAATTCAGCATTTCTTTTGTGACGAGAAGACAATGAATTCATTCGTCGAAACCGCTGATGGGGAATTTTAGTATCTGGTTTCATTCAGTTGATTTTGAGGCTACTGGACAGAAAAAGAACTGAAACAGCTTCACGACTCCTTTTAGGGTTCTTACTAAGACGCTGTCCTTCCGTTTGTCTGTCTGTCCATCTATATCTCATGAACCGTGATAGTTAGACAGTTGACATTTTCATTTTATACTTATTGTTGATGGAATAAGTTGATGGCTCATCATCATCATCATCATCATCATCATCATCAACCTATGTTCGTCCACTGCTGGACGTAGGTCTCTCCCAAGACGTGCCACTGAGCCCGGTCTTCGGCTCTTCTCATCCAATGTTTGCCAGCTACATTTCGCAGATCGTCGCCCTACCTCGTCGGAGGGCGTCCTACACTACGCTTACCTAAACGCGGTCTCCACTCGAGTATTTGTTTGCTGCAACGATTGTCGGTTCTACGGCAAACATGGCCGGCCCACTGCCATTTCAGCTTGCTAATCCTTTGAGCTATGTCGACTACTTTAGTTCTCTATCGGATAACCTCGTTTCGGATTCTATTCTTCAGAGAGACTCCGAGTATAGCCCTCTCCATAGCTCGCTGAGCGACCTTCAGCTTGTGGACCGACCCTACTGTTAGTGTCCACGTTTCGGCAGCATAGTATCGATGGCTCACCTGCTGTTAAATGGTAACCATCACCTACAAAGCATTGCCTCGTAAGTCACACACGATAGGAACGTGCCCTTCGAAGCACTGCCATGCTTCCTCAACTAAGGCTTAACTTCAATCCGAAGCACAGCAACGCTGCTTCGCGGCATAAAGAGGCACGGTGGTAGTACTAACCCGGACGAGCCACTCGCAAAGAGCTCTACTACTCTCGGTGCTAGAACCCCAGGCACGGTAGATATCTCAAATTCGTGATCTTGGCCACAGCACTAACCACATCGCCAGTAGTTTCTTGTTGCCTGTTCTTCTAGGCTTGGTCGCGCAAACTGGCACTTAGATTCACCTAGCTTTAAGACGATTCAAAGTGATCCTTGTGATTCAATTGAATAAACACCTCTTGTGAACAGTCGTTTGGAATGTCAAGTTTTTGTCTCCCACTCGTCTTGATCATCGAACTGCAAATTGATGGAATTATCGTTTTTGTCACGATATGTTGTTACAACATGAATAATAGTTTGTTTTTGTGAGTGCTCATTATAGTGTGCTCTCGCTTTTTGTCACGGCAAGTTATTGCAGTTGACTACTCTGCACATGTATGGCCTTTAGGCACTTCAAATCAAATCAAATCAAATATTTTGTCAGAATTTTAGGTACAAACATAAAGGTCTTCTAAAAATAATAGTATCACTAAAATCCTACCAATATTTCATTCATTTAATTTTACTGAATACCTATTATTTATTTATATAGTTTCTTTGCTGTGTTCATTAATTATTTAATTTATTTTATTATTTAATATTATTTTTTATTTTTATTTTTGTCATTTAATGTTTGTGATTGTTTAATTAATTCATCTTATAATTGTTAATTAGTGTAATTGGAATATGCCGTACTAATTAATTAAAATAAATAAAAAATAAACTAATTTCACCACTCTGTTTCGAAAGAACAAGTGACTCGATAAGAAGAGGGTACTTATAAAGATCTGTCAAAATAATTATGCATAAACACTGCTTAGACATGGCCCATTTAAGCAATGTTTAAGGCGAAGACTACCTGATGTACTAGTACCACTTAAGTGGTAACCATCACCTATAACAAAGCATTGCCTCGTAAATCACGCACGATGCCCTACGAACTGAACGTGCCCTACGATGCACTGCCCTGCGTTTATCAACTTGAGGCATACAGATGTTAAGAATCATGTGCCTGTAACCCCACTCTCTAAACTTAAACACAGCAACGCGGCTTTGCGGCCGAAGAAAGGCATGGTTGTAGTACTTCCCCGGACGAGCCCTTCACAAAGAGCTCTACTACTCTTTCATTTACTGTATCTTCAGGCTGTTTTTTCCCGAGGGGGGCTATCGAGTCTCCATACAAAAAGGTCCTGACGGTAGAGAAAATAAAAACAAAGTACAGGTTAATTTTAGCAATCCGGAAACCATTCAGATCTAAAAGTTGTGCTTCTCAAACTGTTTCATATGAAGTTGTCTCGTTTAAAATTTGTTAGCGTGTTTGGCCTAGTCTAGCTGGTAGCTAGACGGGAGGCTGTTTGAGTTTTGCGGGCTTGTTTTTTGTTTGAGTTTTTTACATACCTACTTCTAACTATAAGGGTCTGTTTAGAAGCTGACCATATTGTTGTGCTTGGTGCTAGAAATACTAAATAATTTGATTTGATTTATATTTTTATATTTCTTGCTCTAAAAATGTAAATCCGTTATTTGCTGTATGTTTAATTGAATCATAAGGATCACTTTGAAACGTCCTAATGCTAGGTGATCTAGGTGCCAATTCCACGACCAAGCCTAGAAGACAAACTTACGGCTTGGTGTTCCTACAGTTCTTTTGTATGATTCTTGTTACAATATAATATTACATAATAATAAAGGAGTGATGCCAATCGAATTTAGTTTATTTAAAAACCATTCATGCTGAAGAACGGTAGCAACCCTACCGTTCTTTTGTATGATCCTTGTTTCAATATAATATAACCGCGATAAGAACTAACTAACAGTTGCACTGAGAGCCATGGAGCGTACCATGCTCGGCATCAAGCTAATAGACCGAGCTCCGAACTCTGAAATCCGAAGACGATTAAAGATCAAAGACGTCGGAGATCGGATTACGGAGCTCAAATGGAGCTGGGCAGGACACATTGCAAGACGTGGTGATGACAGATGGAGTAGGACAACAACCGAATGGTGGCCAAGAACCGGCTACAGAGGCGTGGGACGTCCTACGGCGAGATGCGTGGACGACATAAAGAAAATCGCAGGTCGGAAATGGGTTAGACTGGCACAGGATCGTGGTAGATGGCACAAACTAAAGGAGGCCTATACCCAGCAGTGGGTGAAGTCAGGCTGTGGATAATGATGATCATGAAGAACTAACTGCGAGGGTTCAAAGCAGAAGAACTCTGAAGTAATGTCAAGATTTTGCAAATACAGCGAAATTAAACGTTCACGCTCATACAGCTTTCCCTCACGGTTGGTTTAACGTCGCGGATGGCCGCCACTGCCAAGGTTACTAAGAATCCGGTGCTGGTGCTATTGACAATCTGCTCCCTGATTACGTACCTCGCGAGGGGTCTGCGACAGCGTGGCCCTCCGACTCATGTCGCAGAATAGTTTTTTGTAAATTGTATTCTAACCGTGGTGTCAAGCGTCGGCCGTCGTGCTTGCATATCAAAAGTTCATAGAGGCGATGATATGACATGACAAACGAAAGTTCTGTAACACAAAGTACGTAAAATGCTCTTAGTTAGTCGAGTTTTCTGCTTTAGCACTAAATCTCCTACCAACTTACTTATTACTTTCTTTTCACTTTTAATAAGTTTGTTTGTAGGTATGTCTGTTCTTTTTAGCAAATATATGCCTAACATCTTTCCAACGCTATGCGACTGATCGCTCCGCGTTGTCATCAGTGTCGCTACCGCTACTTTTTTACGTAATCAGCCTGTTTTATGCGGGGTACCCGTAAGATGAGATCGGTGACTGTGATATTAGAAATTTGATGGATTTGCCCAAGATTTTTCGGCTATTTGTCGGTAATCGGTGTGCGGTGAAGCGATTACTCGGATTCTGTTCCGGTTTGTAGATAAGATAACTGGTGAAATTATGTAGAGTTAAAGTAATTTTTTATGGTTAGATTTTACTACTGTCGGCCTCTCCACACGCGAGCGAAACATTCAGATTTTTATTACTTAATTAAATGGACATTAATAAATGTAAAAACACATACCTGACTTAGAAAACAATAAAACAGAAAAACTAACTTTCGAAAAACATCGTCAAATCTGTGTTGACCTGACGCGCCGGCCGGCGGGCGCCGGCGCCGGCGCCGGTGCTTATTGTTATTATATCTTTTGCCATTTCAGACGAATATAAATTGATAAGAACCAGTTAATTTGGTGCATATTTATTCCAAGTTTTATACAAATCTGTCTAGACTAGGTGAATAACTGCAAAAAGTGGTTATATCCCAAATGTGATATTAGGACGTACGGTTTTTCTATAAAACTTTTAGGTAAAACTGTAAATCTAATCTTCCGTGACTGGGGATTAAAATGAAGCTGTTTTTCAATAAAATGTAGCTTAAATTCCCTGAAACTCGCACCTTTCACGTCTCATTAGGATACCCACCGCGCCACAAGAGGACTCAGTCGCTTTGACAGGCAAGCACTCTCAGCAACCTTGACCATGTCTTGCCCAAGAGCCGTTCATCCGAGACAGCTAGCCAAGCGTAAGGGAAAGCGAGACGATCAGTTAAAGAGGTAAATCAATTGTTTCATCAATATCATCGTGTTTTTGCTTCTAAGACGGCAATACAGCAATACCTACGGACCGTGTGCTCGTTTGCCGGCGTTTAGGGCTCGTCAGGGGAAGAACTTTTTTTTTTTTTTTTCTCGCCATCTCGAAATAGCACTAGGTGTATCTGTTTCCCCTAACATGATCAGGGACTTTATTTACTAATAAGGAGGTAAGGACAAGGTTTACTTTTATTTTAAAAATATACCCCGTAGGATAAATTACCCTTTTTTCTGTGGGTTCTGTCTGCCTTATACATTTTTTATTTCTAGCTTAGCTTATCTATAGTTCTTACAATTTTCTTCTTGGTACATGTTTACAATTTTAATAGTGGGGAAGAACTACCACCAATTTCTACCGAATATGAATGAGCCTAAGCAGCGTTGCTGTTTTTCGGTGCCGGTGAAATAACAGGCATATGCGGCCTAACCTCTTGATCAAGTTGATGGACGCAGGGCAGTGAATCGTAAGGCACGTTCCTATTGTGCATGACTTGCGAGGCATTGCTTTGTTATAATAAGTGATGGTGCTTACCACATATTCTCAAGTTGGCCCTTGGAGGTTTGTATTTGAAATTAACATAAGAAATTAAATAAAAAAATTGAATAAATTAACATATAAAATTGTTTATATGTTATGTAGGTTTAGTATTTAATTATGTCTTCATGTCCTGTAGCCTTCAATCCCAACTTCATTCCACCCCTAGTGGGCTATATTAATTTTGTAGTTGTATTGTTTATACATACATACGTATACCCGAGTGTATACATATACCTATGTAATATGCATACACTCGGGTATACGAGTAGGTGCTTAGGAAAGTTATCAACCCTAACTAATGTACAAGTTCATCATAATGGAAGCATGTTCAAACATACAGATAACGAAGTCAAAACATGTTTGATTGAGATATGCTACGGCAACACAACCCGAAGATCGTTTGAGTCACCCACACAAACTAACTCAGTTCTAAGAATCCCATCTAATTGTTTAACTTATCGCTCTTCTAGGCCAAAAGCTCCCGTTCAACAGCCGACTAAACTTGAATTTTTAATCATGTTAAGGACACGCTCAGCGTTGCCGAACCTCTCTTTTGTCGTGTCACTAGTTTCTTTCGAAACAGGAAGTAGTTTCTTTCTTTCTTTTGAAAGGATTTTAAGTGCGCCTCAATATGCTCCTTTCGAGCATTTGACACATGAACTTTTTAGGTTCTACGACATACCGGTTTCCTCACGATGTTTTCCTTCACCATTTGAGAGTACTGGCATTGTCCTCATAATTTTTTAAACAGAAAAACTCATTGGTGCACGACCGGTTTCGAATCCACGACTTTGGGATCGGAAGGCAGGGCCGCTACCACTAGACCACCAGTGCTCAGTTGCCGAAACGAAGTTGTTTCATTGATTCGGTAAGTTTCTTATCAAGTGGTAACTAATGTTAACCTCAAGTCTATGCTGTAGATGTTTTTTTGTTTTCTTTCTCTCGTGTTACTTGTTTCTTTCGAAAAAATGTGGTGAAAGGATTTTAAGTGCGCCTCAAAGAGGCACCCCTCCTTTCGAGCACACCCCGTACTACATAGTACGTAGACTCATTTGTGACTACTTGTGTCTTCTGTCTTCTTCCGAAACGGAAATGCGCGATTGTATTGACTTTATATGCATGTATTATTAATAACAATATGAGTATTATGATAAAGTTTTTGTCTGTCGCATTATCGTTCAAGTATAGCGCGATCGGCCTCAGTTGTAATATGACGACATAATTATAGTAACAATGTCAGTGACTCGGGAAAAAAACTGCGATCAGACAAGTCGCACAGTGAATGGGAAGCCATAGCGATGCAGTGAGTCACTGTTGAACTTGTGCGTCGTAAGTTCATTATCGATTGTCACAGTCACACAGATGTCTATTGATTGTGCGTTCAATGACCGATTGTAATGAGCTACTAGCTCACTTGTTGATGAAGTTCTTGGCAAGCGCGGATCCACAGTAGGGCACGATGGGCATGCCCACAACCCTAATAGACTTGTGACGTCTGACCGTTGTACTGTACAAAATCTTGGTCAGGCCGTTGTAAACATCTCCTTTAGAGGAAAGTACTGTTTTTTTTTCAAACTTTGGCCCGCTTCTACTCCAAATATTGCCATACCCATTGGTTTATTATGTAAGCCACTTTTTTAACATTAAGACATAACATGTAACATCGTAACTGTATTAAACAATGTGAGTATGAGTATAAAAGTAAACAAAAACATACTAGTAGTTCGCCCCGAACTGAGATCTCGTGATGCGACCCAACGAACGCATCAAAACTTTGAGTAGGTGGTAGTCAGAGGCAAGTCCAAACATTATTTTTGGACTTGCCTCTGACTACCGCCTACTAACTTGGTACGGTAACCAAGTTTCAACTCTATTGGCCTATTTATTGAAGAGATCCGTTGAACAGACCTTGGCTCCATCATCAGGCCTGGTCGTTGTCACCATTTTATTAGAACTGAGTACCTCCTTAATTTATATCAAGAAAAAAAAATAAGAAAAAGCAAAGGAACTGGCCGACCAGTAGAAAAACCTTGATGCCAACGAAACTCTTAGAGATGGGAGCTCTTGGATCGCTGGTTATCTTAATTTAACTTTTTTATTGTATCTCAAAAACCGAGCGTCCCAAAAAAAAAGTAAAAATTGTTTTGGAATGTCCAAACAAAGCCCTTTCATATGACATGTAACTTGATTTTTTTATATCACTTTTTTTATTTTTGCCCTCTTAAAAAACCCCATATCTCAAAAACCCTTCATCCGATTTTACTCATATACTTACCAGTAAATTTCTCAAGTACAAGCTATCGACATATCAAATTTCATGCAGATCGGATCAACGGTTCTAAAGTTATCGCCAGACAAACATACATACATACATACATACATACATAAAATGCCAAATCGCCCAAGTTGAAACTAAGATCTTCGTTCGCTTCGCTCACTCGATCAATTAATGAAATCTTATACCGATGTGTGGTCCCTAATCCTTTTACGGGAATAGAACCTCATATAGCATGATAGCTAGCCACTACTATTCCACGAAGGTTGTTTGCTCACATACCTCCTCTAGACAAGATCGTTGGATTATTACTCCGCGGCAGGTATTCCGTTTAGAATTCGCATTATGAGGAAGGAATGGACTACCCAGGGAATTCTATTTTTTGCTCTTTCTCATTGTTCCAGCGCTTTTGTCTTATTTCTTCGTTTTGGGGTTCCCTTTATGATATTTCAAGTGATTATGGTAATTTTATATTATATTTCTAAAACAATAAACCGAATTTTGAATTTTGATTTGCGTTTTCGCAAAATCTTTAAATATTTATGTTGTCAGGCTAGAAATTTCTATACATTCTATAAGCTCATCAATTTCGATAAAGACCTAAGTAAGGTATCCTGCTATTAAATGCTGTAAGAATAAAAAAAAATAGTATCTTATCACAAATACCGACTATGCTTTAAGTTTTGTTCATGTTGTAATACGAAATGCAGACATACAATATTGCTGCTACAGTAGTTGGCCTCCCATCTCAGTCAGATAGAGCTTTCTGTAGGTTTTGGGTTAGATTTCCAAATATAACAAGCTTTTATCTGATCTGATGGACGTAGATGTTTGTTCTGTCTGAGCTGTTCAGTATTCTTTCAGCTATCTCTCAAACTACAAGATTTACTTACCTAGTTCGGAACTAGTCGGCTAATCTATCAATATTTGCATACAGACCGTATTATTCGCGGAATATTTTCTACTTTAAAACACCTTGATATTTGATTTAAGAATCTTTGAAGATTTGAAATGACTTTGTTAATATACATTTCAAAAGACAAATTTGGACACAAATGAAACAACATTTCGCATGCACATTTATTAGTATCTGCGACATTTGCATAATCATAGTAAATTTAAATGTCAGAATTGTTTTGTACGGAACCTTGGGCATAATGAGCGCGTCTCGCGCTCAACTGGTTTTAAGGATAATGAGATTACTGGAAGTTGGTAAGTAGACTTTGCTAAAACGATTATGTTTTTGGCTATCCATAAACAGTTTTAAAGTTAAGTTAATCCACGTAAACGCGACAGCCATTTTGTTTTACTAAACTTGGTATTTCTTGTTTATCTGAAAAATTTTTGCTCATTAGTATGTTTGTTTGAAATGTGTAATCAAGTAAAGCCATGTAATCTTTCCAAATTATTTTTATGCTTCGTACGTATTAGCTTGGCTTTCGTGTCGACTAACCGACATGAATGGTGTACTATTTTAGGTGCTGGTGTATTCAAAGTCAAAGTCAAAAGGTTTTTTTTTTATATAACTAGCTGATGGAACAAGCAGATGGCCCACCTGATGTTAAGAGGTAACCATCACCTATAACAGAGTAATAAAATGAAATGAAATACGTTTATTTAACACACACATTAGAGAGGAACACAGAACAGAGAAGTTAACAGATGAATATTGTAGTGTCTAACATTATACTATGCGCGCTGACTGGGAAGGCAAGCGTGGGCGGGTAGCTATTAAACACGCGGTCGTCGTGTGGCACTCAATTCCAGCCAGCCGAACCAAGCAGACGTTAGCGTTATTATAACTATTGTGTGTATTATTTGGTACCCAAGCAACCTGTACAGTACAAGTGGCGACCCTGCCAGTGGTCAAAACCATTACAGTAAGTACCAAAAAAATACAAAAAAAAAAAGTCGGTTTTGTTCTGCAAACGAACGCTAGCTAATGCATTTTTATAGAACTTACGTACCTAGTTACGAAACACCTGAGTTGGCAGGTAGTAACCTTTTTTCGGCTGGGTTAACTTTAATAACATTCGTTTATGAAGTAAGATAAAACAACATCAATTTATGTACAAGTAGCAAGTACTACCCACTTGTTCGGGTAAAATATTTAACAAAATTTAAATCAATACGCTACCAACTTTTTGATGTTCGTACTTTATGGGACAATGCTGGTTTTTATCACTGATTGTACCTACAAACAGGCCTGTCGCCGTTGCGTTTGCAGAAAGTAAACTTTAGTACTCGCATACAAAAAACAGTGTAACATCAAGTTAATTGTTGACAAATAGATAAATACTCTATACTAATAAACCAGTTACAGAAATACTCAGATATATTCTGTTTATTGAAAAAAATGAATTGCACAAGTCAATAACTACCTACACTAATACACTGAGTAAAATGTGTGAATGTTACCTAAGTGAGCGAATTTACTTTTGCTAATTTGCTAATAGTTCTAGAAAGTACTATTTGTGCCTATTTTAATGTCGAGAACTAAGAACTTATAAGGTTCCACTGGAGAGGTAGTTTGATATAACAAACGATAGTACCTATAAAATTGCTGTTACAATTGATAGTTTGATAAAATTTTGAACGGTATCAGAACAAAAAGGTAGTTTGGAGAAATCTAAACGTTAACTAAATGTTGTTATATACAAGAGATAGTTTGACAAAATGTTGAACGGTATCAGAATCAAGAGGTAGTTTGGAGAAATCTGAACGGTACCTAAATGTTGTTAAAATTGATAGTTTGACAAAATGTTGAACGGTATCAGAATCAAGAGGTAGTTTGGAGAAATCTGAACGGTACCTAAATGTTGTTAAAATTGATAGTTTAACAAAATGTTGAACGGTATCAGAATCAAGAGGTAGTTTGGAGAAATCTGAACGGTACCTAAATGTTGTTATAATTGATAGTTTGACAAAAGGTTGAACTGTATCAGATTTATGTTTTCAAGAGACAGTTTGGAGAAATCTGAACGGTACTTAAAAGTTGTTAAAGCAAATGATAGTTTAAGAAAACGTTGAATAAGTAGTATTCAAAAGTTTAAAGGGTAGTTTGGAAAAATCTGAACGGTACCTAAACGTTGTTATAAAATGACAGTTTCAGAATACGTTGAATAGTATCTGAATTATTAATTTTAAAGGGTAGTTTGGAAAATCCGAACGGTACCTAAAGTTCTTACAAAATTACAGTTTGTGAATACGTTGAATAGTATCTGAATTATGAATTTTAAAGGTTAGTTTGGAAAAACAGAATGGTACCTAAAGTTTTAACAAAATGACAGCTTGAGAATACGTTGAAAAGCATCAGAATTATGTTTTCTAAACGGTAGTTTTGATAAATCTGACCAGTACCTAAAAGGGAATTACTATCTTTAAGTAGCCCAATTAGAAATGATATGATATGATAAATATTGGTGGACATTCCACACAGTTCTATCACTAAATGATGACAGAAAATGAACATGTATCAAAAACCCCCATTAGAGCCTTTACCTACTTATCTCCATTATAGTCTAGATTGTTGGAGTGAGTCAGCTTTAGAAGTTGGAAGAAATGTAAAAGGGCGCTTCAGCTCAGATCGGAATGTATATTACTGAGTCAGCGGACAACGATGTTTTGGCATGGGTGGAATCACGGTACAATAAGCTCGGTACATATACCTACCGACCTCATAATATTTGCGGGTACGCATATAAGTAACAGCTGAGTCGGGTGTTGCAATACCTGACCAAGCCAGACAAGTATTTTTCAAGAAAGACATTTTGAAATGTATTTAAATGTACCAACAATTATGAGGATAAATCATTATTATGGTATTTAGTAACCAGTATCACACAGAAAAAAAACGTTATGAACAAAGTCGTAACTTTGTTGCCTGTTCTTCTAGACTTTGCGTGGATCTGACGTACTGACTGATTCACATAGCTTTCAAAGTAATTTTTCGATATTGAGTTTGAAAAAAAAGTACCTGTGCTATGAAGAAACCAATGGTGGTTTTAATATAGGTAGTATCTCTTACGAGTATGAAATCATAACATTGTGTTGTACACCATAGCTTGGATTTAACAGAGGTCAATAAACGACTGTTGCTATGTTGGTACATGATCTTTGAACACTACAAAAAGAGTTGGGGATTAATGCGAAGTGTCGAAAAATTAAAAAAAAAAAAAACATTATGTTGGTTAGTGAAACTAAAACATTATAGCATCCTAAATCAGGTCATTGACCCTTACATTGACAGTTTTACTAAACGTAAAATAGTGCATGGCAGGGTGTGTTCCTATCGTGCGTGGCTTGCGTGGCGGTGCTTTGTTGTGGGTAGTGTTCTCACTTGAAAGCAGGTGGGCCGTCTGTTTGTCTAGTCACAAGGAAAAAAAAATACTTAACTGGCTCACCCGTTGTTAATAATGATTTTGTTAATATCAAGAAAACGAATTGAATTTAATTTACCTTGCAAAACGTGATACTTTATTAAATGGGGAGTCAGTAAACCTTGCCGATTCTAATATTTTCTTTGGACTTAAAGTTGATGCAATATTGCAGTAAGTACACACATTGAAACACTCTGGTAGACTGTAGCAGATAGTACAATAAGATGGTTGCTAACTTGCTAATGATGCTAACAGCTATTTATTTTATTTACTTCTATGGTATACCTAATAATGATGTTACGTAAACTTTCTCTGGGAGTCAGCAGTTGTCATATATATATGCAAACCGTATTGTTTTTTCAATATACATGCCATAAATGCCTTTTAGTTTTAGAAAATGGAACTTTGTTACTCTTATATAAGTGGTTTATTAAAACATAGATAGCTTTACAGAAAAGATAATATTAACAATAGAAACATTAAAAATAATGATACTCCTAGATTTATGCTAAATTCACGAAAGTGTTACATATTTACAAAAGCAGGAAAGGGGAGCCATCTAAAAAATTTAGTACCAACTACAATTGTGGAGAGTTTGATGCAGGTTTTCCATGAACTGATAGCTTTAACTAAACTTTACTTATAGGTGTGCTATTGCTTCACTAGCAATATCTAACATTACCTATGAAGGCAAAGGTAATGTTTGTTAATGAGTCTCTTGTCAGCTGTGCGAACTCAGAACGTAAAAACCTTGACCAGACCGATAGAACTATCCCACTACCAAGAGTATGCTGATATTTCGTTATGACGTCATAAGAAGATGTGCTACAGAGAGTAAAATTGGAATCGGTAACTAGTTAAAAAAGGTATAAAGGTAAAGGAAAGTCGAAGGTCTGAAGAAAATGGAAGGACTGTTTACAAGTAGATATATAGATGGAGAGATTTATTTAGTATAGTTTCATGGTTGTGAGATGCGACTCGCTACAATATTGTAATAGCATTTCTACTAGGCTACTATATCCTGAAATTAAATGAGGTTTAAAAATGAGGTTTAAGCTTATGCGATTGGGCTATTAGTAACTTGTAACTTATTAATTGGGCACTTCGTTATCACTTCCACTAATAGTTAAAACTAAGTGAATTGTATGAATATATCTTGAAGCTAGTACAACTGCTAATGAATATTGCTGACTGTGATTCTTAACGAATTATGAACTAGATGTGTTTTATAAAGTTTATATTACCTACTTCATAAGTTCCTAAATTAATATTTAGTTTTTGTAAAAGGTAGATGTAGTGTCTAACATTATACTATGCGCGCTGACTGGGAAGGCAAGCGTGGGCGGGTAGCTATTAAACACGCGGTCGTCGTGTGGCACTCAATTCCAGCCAGCCGAACCAAGCAGACGTTAGCGTTATTATAACTATTGTGTGTATTATTTGGTACCCAAGCAACCTGTACAGTACAAATATAAAACAAGATAAAAAGAAGGAAGTAAAGTAAAGAAAAGTAAACAAAATAATTATGCCAATTAGTCCTGCTCTGTGCCTAGTGAGGTTAAATTGGTTCTATCTCAGCGTAATGCTACCCCGTGCATGAACCATGTAAGAGTACTGCCTCGTAAGTCACACATAGGAACGTGCCCTACGATGCACTGCCCTGCGTCCATCAACTTAAGTCATACTGATGTTAAGCCTCATGTTCAGCCTCGTCTATTCCCAGTTGCCACCACCATCTCCGCCCCCAGTGGTGGCAATCGAGAAATAAAATCCCAGTTGCCACCAGGTGGTGGAGATCGAGAATTTTAAATTCTCATTTGCCACCAGCTTAAAACCACTGGTGGCAATTAAGAATTTCATATTCTCAATTGCCACCAGCTTTGCCCCCACTGGTGGCAATCAAGAAAAATGTTCTCAGTCGCCACCACTGGAGAAAAATTTCGTAATTAGAATACCTACCGATTACCGCCAGTTATTCATATGGATATTTCATTCGTTTAGAATGACTAAGTGATTTGTTTATACGAGTAACTACCTAAACTTTACATGTCATTAGCCTAAGCCTGCCTATCCTAATGGGTAGGTGAAATTTTAAGGGTTAATGAAAACTGGTTTGTTACATGCAAAATCAGTCTTTATTTTAAATCAGTCTTATAAGTTATAGGGGTAACAACGCAATTATTATACGTTTTTCTTTAAACTTCCTAGTACATAAATAACCTACAGTTTTTTGAAAGTTCTATAGTATTATAAATCATAACATCAAAAATCAACTATAATTAAAAACTAACTATAATAAATTTACATAAAGTCAACTTATATACAAATATTAGATTTCGGGTCTTTTAACACATTTTTAGTGCACGTGTATTATGATCTTGTTGACATAAAGTTACATTTTAGTTTTTTATATAAAGGCCCTCGAGAAACAATAAAGAAACAGGGCATTACCTACTTACTGTCGGTAAACCAAAGTAGGTAGGTACCTACTTCTCCGCATTGTTTAGTGCAAGTGTTTTATGATCTTGTTATGACCAACGAACAATAGTTTTCGGGTCCTGTTCCGCATTTTTAGTGCACTTGTTTTATGATCTTATTGACAGA
The DNA here is from genome assembly GCA_932294275.1 of Chloroclysta siterata. Lineage (NCBI taxonomy): Eukaryota > Metazoa > Arthropoda > Insecta > Lepidoptera > Geometridae > Chloroclysta > Chloroclysta siterata. The sequence continues at coordinate 26,987,531 of OW028591.1, read as the reverse complement.
AAGCTACGAAATCAAAATCAAAATTTTATTAGGAATAGGTCGAAAAATAATCATCTAGGACGACGGAAGCAATGCAGGATAAAACCGTTAATTTTTTTACTGTAAATTTTCATGTGCTAATATTTGTATATAAGTTGATTTTATGTACACAAATCACTAAGTCATTCTTAACGAATGAAATATCTATATGAATAACTGGTGGCAATCGGTAATTAGGAAATTTTTCTCCAGTGGTGGCGACTGAGAACATTTTTCTTGATTGCCACCAGTGGGGACAAAGCTGGTGGCAATTGAGAATATGAAATTCTTAATTGCCACCAGTGGTTTTAAGCTGGTGGCAAATGAGAATTTAAAATTCTCGATCTCCACCACCTGGTGGCAACTGGGATTTTATTTCTCGATTGCCACCACTGGGGGCGGAGATGGTGGTGGCAACTGGGAATAGACGTTCAGCCTGATGTTAAGCCTCATGTTCCTGTAATTACACCGGCAACCACACTCTTCAAGCCGAAACACAGCGTTGCTGCTTGGCGGCAGAAAAAGGCGTGGTGGTAGTACTTCCCCGGACGAGCACTTCACAAAGAGATATACTACTCTGATTCAGTTGAATCACAAGGATCACTTTGAAACGACATAAAGCTATTCTACTTCATCCATCAAATTTACCAGGTATCACAACACGCTATGTAAATAAGAGCGTAGTTGAAAGGAAGTGAGTGTTTCCTTCTTTACCTCGCGGCTTTTATAACTGCTATTTAAGAGGCTGACACCTATTTCAATAGAAATAAAGTTTTTACTGAACCTTTGAAATGCTATTCTCCGAAACGAGGTTGTTTGCGATTTTTCGTACCTTCAATAAGTTTTTTTTTAAATGTTGAAATGTGTGAGCGAGACATTCGCGGTAGTGAGACATTACATTCGTCTTAAGAGGCTGACAACTATCAAACAACTTCTCGCTCGCACTTTTCGACATGTTGAAAGATATAAAATCACTTAACTCATTTTCGAAAAATCGCAATCAACCATTTTGTGTGCAATCACAATGCACATTAAGTAAATTTCATTTTGATCGATACATGTTTTCCTACTCAAAAGTTTGCTTTACTATTTTTCGTACATAAGCAAACTTATATCTTTCAACATGTCGAAACGTGCGAGCGAGAGTCACATTAGCTCCTGTTTTCGCCTTAATAAGTCGGTAAACCTCAGCTTCGACAAGCAATAGACCTAGGCAGACTAGTTCATTCCTGTGGTTTCTACTCTAAAGCGAACCAGGCCAGTTATAATTGCCGTTTTGAAAGGCTCTACCAGTCGGTAACACGAGACCGCGCGTAGATTGGCAGCCGACCAAAACTACATTTTACTCGGTGTCCAGACGTGTTCCATATCGGAAATTGATTCGTTGTGATAGAGCTATTGTGGTACAGAAGAGACTGAAGTAACATAACAAAGTAAACATCATCATCATCATCATGAGTTATCAGATAAGACTAAGAGACTGTGGCCCTTATTCATAAGTCTACTTGAACGGGCAATTAGATTTGTCTTTGACATACTCCCCGCCATTTTATAGCGGCTCTATAAAGTATACTTGTCACTTTCACTTCCATGTCAACGAAAAGAGCCAGCAACAGACATTGCGATTGATTATTATTGTTAAAATGTGTCAAGTGCTCGAAAGAGCCTTTTGAGGCGCATTTAAAATCCACTTTTTCGAAAGAAACAGTGAAAACAAGAAGAACATGTTAGAAAGAACTGCCTAAAGTAAAGTCAAAGTCAAAAGGTATTTATTCAATTGAACAAGAATCACTTTGCAATGTCTTAAAGCTAGGTGACTATAGGTACCAGCTACCAACTCCACACGACCAAGCGTAGGAGAACAGGCAACAAACTTAGGGCTTGGTTCCTTCCTACCCATTCCTTTGTATGATCCATGTTACAGTTTAATATAATAATGAAGCTCCAGTGTGGTGCCAATCGAATTTAATTTATTTAAAAGATCTTCATGCTTATTTACACAGTCAAATAAATTCAATCGATGCCACCTCTGTACATTTGTATAGCCAAGTCCAATCCTGCCATTCCCTACGTATCGCTGCTTCGGCTTGATTGAATGAACTCTGGGTACTGTCGCGGAATTGTACAAGCTACAAAGCATAATATCCATCATCATCAGCCTGCGGCCGTCCACTGCTGGAGATAGGACTCTTCCATATTTCTTCTCCAAATCGTTCTGGTAGGAAAACGTAGAAGGAGAGTGGATGACACTCTCTTCTCCGGTTACCATGTTAATAACGAGGAAATATTTTAATGTTAAAATCCTATTTTGTATGATACTGCAACTTAAAAGATTGTATTCAATTTACTTTTTTATCGGATCCTCGTCCTACGCCTTATTATCCGATGTTGCCGATGTTGCCAATGTTGCCATTCAAGTACACCTACTTTCCAGCGGTTGAGGATTCAAAGTTGACTTTGACTTTGAATGTATTTATTCAGTTAAATCACAAGGATATGAAATGAAATGAAAATCTTTGAAATGTCTTAAAGCTAGGTGAATCTAAGTGCCAGTTCCACGCGACCAAAGCCTAGAAGAACAGGCAACAAACTTACGCCTTGGTTCCAACCGTACTTTTGTAGAATCCTTGTTACAATCCTACTTATATTATAAACGCGAAAGTTTGTAAGTATGGATGGATGGATGTTTGTTACTCTTTCACGTAAAAACTAATGAATGGATTTACAATAATATAGCTATAACATCAGAATAACACATAGGTTACAGTTTATAAAGATATTGTGTGACTAATTCTGCGCAGACGAAGTCGCGGGCACCAGCTTGTATAATATAATACAATATTGAAGCTCCAGTGTGGTTTGATTCTGCCTTGGTAATACCGTCTTAAGATTTCTCAGTAATCGTTCCGATTTTCGCACCAACAGTCCTCTTCATGTAGCGTGTGAGAAAACGTGATAGAATTTACATTTATTTGCATGTGAAATTACTTGTAATTTGTAACGTTCGAACATTAATGAGAGGGCATTTGCTCCATTAGTTGAAGATTTCTTTTAGATTACATTTAAAAGAGTAACAAACATTTTATAAATATACTTCAGCGTTGCTCCATAGAACTTGTAGGTTGCTAAAGATTTAAATTTACGTTACACAAGTTAAAAACTTAAAGCAATTTTTGAAAAAATCTCAATAATTTAACTTTTTTAATTAAGTATAATACATACGTGGTGTTTCAACACTTCTAGTCTGCGCTATCAAAAAGACCAAAAATACAGCACCAAAATACCTTTTTTTTTTTTAAAAATAAAATAATAACTTAAATTACGTTATTATTTTATAACTTAATCTAATTATATTACATTAAAATCTAGCCATAATTACGGCTAATAGGTAATTTAACACTACTTTTTTAAAGTAAGCTACAACTTAGAATGTTTCCACTAACACTTCTCTTACTGTCTCTATTTAAGGCGAAGACACTTTGTTCTTCTGTTCTTGATTAGAAAATACTACTTCTTCTTCCTTCTGCTCTTTAAAACTTGTAGGCTATTACTGGCTGTGTTTCGTTTGAAGGGTGTGGTTGCTAGTGTAATTACTGGCACATCGGTATGCCTCAAGAGTTCATTTGCTTGTTCCATATGCGAGTCTTTTAAAAGAAACAAAAATATCTGAAGTTTCTTTATCTCAACACCCCTTGGTACTCATAGTTTGCTTTGCTTGCTATACACATATTATAACATAACAAGTGCCTGTACAAACAAAACCAGCAATTTTCCATCCAATTCTCTCCCGTGGGACGTTCTACTTAAGACGGGAATATCTCGGTGGCTTTTCTTGACGGTTTTCCAATAGGGAAATTACTCTTATAGACGTGAGGCTCTTACATTTTAAAGACCTGTCTTTCATAGTTTAAAGACTTTATTTTACATTAAAGGGGCTGACAACCATCAAACAACAAGCAAGCAGCGTCAAGCGTTTCGGTTTGAAGAGTGTGGTTGCCGGTGAAATTACAGGCACTTGAGGCTTACCATCTGTATACCTCACAAGTTAATGGACGCAGGGCATAGTGTACCTTAGGTCACGTTCCTATCTTACGAGCATTGACTTACGAGGCAATGCTTTGTTGTAGGTGATGGTCACCACTTAACATCAGGTGGGCCATCTGCTTGTTCCAACAAGTTGTACAAAAAAAAATCGCTCGCACATTTAAACATTTTCAAAGATTTAAAATTACTGAAAGTAGTTATGAAAAATCGGAAACAATCAAGTTCCGAAGAATAATATTACAAAGGTTCCTCGAAACATCATTTTGATCCAAACAAGTTATTTTTCCTAAAAGTTTGATAAAGTACCCTTGAAACTAGTTGTTGAAATGTGTGAAAAAAAGTTGTTTGACGGTTGTCCGCGCCTTAAACCGTTTTAAATAAAGTGACGTTGATGAAGAGTGAAAATTCGCTGCTTTATTGTGACAATAAATTTAATCAACATTCTGACGTCACTTAACAGCAAATGTGGGTGGACGGTAACATAAATGTTGCTTTTTAGCTCAATAATGTGAAACATCCTCAAAGAATCTTGAGTTGGTACTAAGATATCTAAGGGGATGTCTACCGTGACTGGGGATAAAATTCGTGTAAGTGGTTTTTTTAATCAATGTGCTATAAAGTACGCGTATTCCTCGTAGCGCACCGATTTCTAGGGCACCAATCTTATTTCTCATAGAGCACCTGCGGTGCAGTAGCTACTAATGTTGAGGTATTCTCTATATTCTACTCAATACTGATTACTTAGATAATTTTTTTCGAGTCTCACACGTCAAAATATGACAGAAAATGACATAAAATGTCAAATATGACAGAAAATTACAAATATACCAGAAAATGACACTATACTGAAAAAGTTAAAATGACAGAAAACGTCAAATATAGCTGAAAATTACTCAGAGGAAATATCTCAATAGACAGAGCATTTTGGTTTTAGGTGTGTCCGATTTTTGTTAGTGTGTTGTCGATATGTATTCGTGTGAGTACTAGAGAAGTAACTACATTGACTAACCTATCGATAGAATAAGGACACACTTTCACCTTTTTAAACACATTTGCTTAATTTTTTTTTTTTTTTTTTTTACTATTTATATTAGCTTTACCGCAATGTTTTGACCGACTCGCAGATGAAAACATTGCATCAACTGACACGATTTACACAAACAGTGAGGCGTTGTCAAACTTACATCTTCTTTTCTTTTACTCGTAGCTAGGATACGTGGGAAGAACAAAGATAGATAATCACTGTTTGATACACAGTTGTAAGAACGGCAACGTCTTATGACTCCCTCCATTTGATATTTCCTCCAAGGAAAATTCTAATATAACAGAAATAGCCTATAAATAGCACAGATATTTTTATCCTATTGTTTTGTTGTTCCAAACGCTGTAAAGTGTAAGTAATGTAAATAGTTCCAAGTGCTACTGTACGAAAGTAGTAATACAAACTTATACAAAACTGCTAAATTATTCAAATACTTTTGTATATACCGAGAATTTACTTCAAGATAATGGAATTAAGGATTCTGCAGTGATTCCCAAGTTAGTTTAATTAAATATTTACTTAGAGAAAAGCTGCAAGTTTTGCAATGCAATTTTACAATTACGTGAACAACAATAAATGAAATAAAATAAGTAGTAGTTTATTTATATAGGTACCTATTTCGCAAAGCGAGTAAAAGCGTTACAGAGTAGTAGAACTCTTCGTGAAGGGCTCGTCTTGGGAAGTACTACCACTATGCCAAGACCATGATGCCAGTAGCGTTCATGTGTTTCGGTTGGTTGCCGGTAAAATTACAGACGCGGGGCAGTGCATAATAGCACTACTCTTCCTATGGTACTACCACAGGAATCAAGCCCGCTCATCTAGCGTATCAACTACATAAGGTCACAATCACAAAATATTTATCACGTAAATGTATCAAATCACAATAAAGTAAGTCAAAAACAAGATTACAATAAAACCAATAGACGAGCAAAAACACAAATAATGAACCTTGAACTTTTGCAACAACATTATTATGTTACCCAGAGCGTGTTACTCAAAAATATACCTTAACAGAAGTACATTAAGTTGTAAATAGCTGCGGAGAATCTTATAACCAGCTTCATCTGAAATAAGCCTTATTCAATTGTAATAAAGTTCTCGAAGCACCTTTCTTTTGCTCTCTATCATTGAACAGTAACTGCGAATGAATAACAGTCTTCAGTAATTGCGTTAGGGTTGAAAGTCGTAAATCATGGTATTGTAGTTCAATGGCATTTGCAAAAACCGGTATGGTGTGAGCGGGTTCCGTCACGCACGTGCATTGTTTAAATGTTTTTTTGTTGTTAAGTTGATTCTGGGACGTTTTCTATCGGTGTGGCCAGTGATAGACTTACTTATCGGCAATATAGACTATCGAAGTCCCAGTTTCAGGTAGGTAGGTCTCTCTTGTAACCTTCAATTGGATAAAAACATTTTGCCAAAAAATTATCCGACCGAATAAATACGGAAAATAATGAAATAAAGTATTGGAAGTACTAACAAAAAAATTACCTCAGAAACACTGAAAAAAAAACAAAGTTTAAGTAAGTAATAATTACTTAAAAAAACGAAAACTGTCAGTTGTTTTTACAACGATTGATGTTTTTTTTGCAAAATTTTTTTAAAAACTATCCAAAAAGGATGCATGTATTTACCCCACATGAATAAAATTAATTAGGGTACCTGTAAGGGGTAACCTGGGGTAAGCTCTATCAAATAAAAAATACTCTTATACTACGGCTAGTTTAAATTTTATCGCGTTTTTTTTTCAAATTGTTCTGATAGTGAATACCTAGATCACGACAAGACTAAGTTTTCTTAGAATTTGTCGTTTAGTTTAGGTTTAGTACGTGAATTGGCATTGGGGTCGAGACATGACTGTCCCGAATAAAAAGGACCGTCCTACATGTTTTTTTTAATGAGTAAAAGTAATGAAGATACCTGAAGTTGAGCGGTTACTAGAAATAGGTACGGTGGTAGTACTTCCGCGTACGAACTCTCACAAAGAGCTCTACTGAAAATAATGAAAAAGTACTAACAAGAGTAAGAGTAAGAGTTTCGTCCGGGGAAGTACTACCACCACGCCTTTTTCTGCCGCCAAGCAGCAACGCTGTGATTCGGTTTAAAGAGTGTGGTTGTCGGTGAAATTACAGGCACATGAGGCTTAACATCTGTATGCCTCAAGTTGATGGACGCAGGGCAGTGCATAGTAGGGCACGTTCCTATCGTGCGTGACTTACGAGGCAATGCTTTGTTATAGGTGATGGTTACCACTTAACAGGTGGGCTATCTGTTTGTTCCATCAGCTAGTTGTATTAAAAAAAAAACTGTTCTACCAGTTGACAGAAACGAATATGTTTTGAAGAAAACCTCCATATTCTTCGCAAAATATCAACAATACATCTGCTCCATCCAATTACAAAGACACTTGAGACCCCAAGGTCTATTGGATTTTGCTTTCAGTAAATAAGGCGGGTATAATTGATGCTGGAATCACAAACGCGGTCCTGAATTTTATTCACGCTTATACCTCTTGAATTGAGAAAGCCTAATTGACGAAACAAAAGCCTCCATTTACCGAAAAAAGTAAATAACCAAGTCTAAAAACAATTTCTATTTCAATTTCAACAAAAAAGTATTTAGGGGCCGGATTGGGAATAGTGTCGAGATAGGAGTAAACGGCCGATCTTAGAAACATGTTTAGAATATTAATATAATAATGGAATGCTATTACTATTTTAATACTGTGATGTTTTTCAGTTTTTTTTGTGTTAAAGACTATCCAAAAAAGTTTTTATCTTTTTATGTATTGATCTCTTCGGGGTCATCTCCTATTCACCGTTGTTTATTCGACACAAAATAACGAAATATGAACCATATCACAACGGAATAGAAGTCCTCAAATTGCTTGAAATAAATTTCGTCGTGGCTCAATGGCTGTTGTAGTTTTAGGAAGTTCAAACTGACCTCTATGTTTTATCAATTGATTCAGAACAGCAGTACACTAACGATTATCCTCGGTTCGCAGGTCGTGTCCGGGCCGACGGTAACCATGGCAACCGGGATTGAAACAAACCCCTGAAACAGCGGTAAGTTACAATAAGTTACATTTTATCACGAACTATCTGTTTCGTACCTGTGAAAAAGAAAATAATATAGATAAACAGATAGATGTAAAACTCCACAAGGACAATTAACAACAGGTAGATTTAAGAGATAGATTGCCGGTGATAAAACAGGCACATGAGGCTGAATATATGTATGCCTCAAGTTGATGGACGCGGGCAGTGTATCGTAGGGCATGTTCACATCGTGCGTGACTTGCGAGGCAATGCTTTGTTATAGGTGATGGTAATGGATGGAAAAATATATGAAGCATTATTTCCAATAAGCAGGTGGTATTCCAAATGGTATTGTATAGTTAATACACAACAATGCTTAGACAGAAGTATAGTGTATGTAACTATACTTAAGTCTAAGCATAAAAAAGGATTCTCTATTTTGTGGGTCAAAAACAATGGCTTATAAGTGTAACTCCCAATCGATATCAAAATATTTACAACTGAACTATCATGCAAACATTATGTAAAGCTTAGATAAACTTTATTGTTCTCAGAAAGGTGTAGGTTACACCTACAAATTCACTTAATCTATAAGAGAACTTATCAAAAACATAGCGTCAGTTTAGTCTGTGGTGTTTTATATACTACTAGCGGACTGTCCCAGCTTCGCATGGGTGGTCATAAATTTTTTGAACATATTAGGATAAACTTAGACCGTGGGTTCGAGCCTCGCGAGCCTACTTATTTCATACATTTGCACGCCAGAGACTGAAATCGCATCCCGAGCGTGACCCGTGGACCCGTTAACGTTTTTAATTTCGTCATATCTTTTGAATGGAATGTCCGATTTGAAAAATTTAAGAAGTAATCTATAGGTATTGAAACCGTCTTAATTATGAAAAGATTTATAAGAATTATAAGTACAAATAAAGACCCTTTTCTAGCGGCGGCATTTCAATTAAATTTTTATAATAAAAAAACACTTATTGTGACATAACTATAATAGTTAGACATATGCTGTCGCGACATTTTTTGTAGATGATGACGTGTTCTACAAAATCGTAGTACATTATTTTGTTCTATCATCAATAGTTTTCGCAGCGCACGCGATGTAAGGTTTTTGGTTTCCACCTTGGGTTACATTATTGGAGTTTTAGTAAGGATCCCTGATTTTTTTGAAAATATAATATAGCCTATGTTACTCAGGGATAATGTAGCATTCTAATGGTGAAAGAATTTTTGAAATCGGATTAGTAGTTTTTGAGCCTATTCGTTACATACAAAAATACAAAAATACAAAGCTTTCCTCTTTATAATATTAGTGTAGATTTCTGATGACATAACTATACGGCCCATCTGATTGGAACTGGTAGCCATCACTTATAACAAAACATGCCTTGTTAGTAACGCACGACAAGAACCTTCGATGCACTGCCCTCCGTCCAACAGCATGAGGCTTACTAATGTTAAGCATCATGTGCCTGCAATTTCACCGGCAACCACACTCTTCAAACCGAAACATAGCAACGCTAGGTAACATTAGGGTGGCTTATATAATTATACATGCTGTACAATGTTGCTACACATGGTACAGTTTCAACTTGAAACACTAACAAGGTACTCAGAATGGGTTAAAAAAGCTGGAGCTTCGAATCTAGGTAACCTAGATATCAAATAGAGGTCAGGGTTGCTGGATACTGGCGGGAGGAAGGTCAGATAAGTACTCTTCATGATCTACAACGTACTGTAAGTTTGCTAGATGGGTGAGATAGAGTTTATGTCAACCCAAGGCCAGTGGCCAAGGCCCAAGGTTAGCGACCGTTTCATTTATAACTCTCAAGGTTTTCAGAGAATAATACCCTAAGATTTTTTTAAACATCTAGCTGATGGAACAAATAGTTGGGCCATCTGATGTTAATTTGTGACCATCACAAAGCATTGCCTCGTTAATCACGCACGATAGGAGCGTGCTCTACGATACAATGCCCTGCGTCCATCAACTTGAGGCATACAGATGTTAAGCCTCATCTGCCTGTTATTTCACCGGCAACCCGAACCGAAACACAGCAACACTGCTTGGCGGCAGAAAAAAGCATTCACAAAGAGCTTTCTACTCTCACTACTTATTCCTCCTGTGGTGTCTATCCTTTTCAAAAGCTTAAAATGAATGCACAGTTACAAATCCAGCGCTCCCTCTGTTAAACATCGACGATGTAGAAATTTAGTGCAAGTGAATGAGTTTTTACCATCATGTTATTTCCATACCCATTTTATTCTATGGCCAACAGTTTCATACACCTTACATCTGATGTAGCTACGTCATTCAGCTCTTAGAGAGATTACGTCAAACATCCGTATTCATTTAGATTCCTCAATATTCCTCTTGCTGTTATATCAAATCCAGGTCCTTTGCTTCTACTTTTATAATGCGAACAGCCAAAGAGTGGAATTCCTTACCGGCGTCCGTTTTTCCGAATGCCTATAATTTGGACGATTTCAAGAGACGAGTGAATAGGTATCTTCTAGGTAAGCGTGTCACATCGTAGACCGCATCGTCACTTAACATCAGGTGAGATTGCGGTCAAACGTTTTACCTATCTGCACACACTTGATACACATTACATGGACGAAAGAGGCTAGCTACCCACAACACAGGTTCTCCTAGGGTGGGAGCTAGCGTACTTGCATTTGTTCTCTGTACCTACCCTACTTGTAATATTTTATTTAAGTACCTACTAGTATTTTATTGTATCAGCACTTTTTGGTTTAATTGTCTCATGCAAACATGTCATCTAATAAATAAATAAATAAAATAAATAAATAAAAAAATAAAATATCAAATGTAAAAAAAAAAAAAAAAAAAAATGTTGCTGTGTCATCATCATAAAATGAATAATTTTAGTTGACATTGCACAGCGCCAAAGTCCCAAACTATGCAATGCTTGTGCTATGGATACGGGACACATTTAACAACACCTAGACACACAACAAAATTCTATGTTCTTCACACATGTAATGTTTGCCTTTGGTGGGGATCGAACTTACAACCTACAGCACAGAGCTACTAGCAACTAAACTGTCAGGTCATTTATCATCTCTCTGCGTTTATCATCCCTATAAATCTTTTCTACTCTCCTCTATCATCCTGAAGATTTAACCTGAAAGAAAATATAGTTTTGTATAGTGAGGTTTAATGTAACTTAGAATACTGAGGGTTAAACCCGTCACAAGTTGCCCACGCAGCCAGTGGCTCGCAGTCTACAGAAATAGATATCCACCCCCAATCCACCCCATCAGGGTGAATGTCAGTTGCATGGCGTCATCTGAGTATTGTATCGAGCGTGCATTCGAGCGGACCTGAACTTGTTCCTTGAGGGGAAACTGGCATGTCCTTCAGGGGTACTTCAAGGCTGTTTAAATCTAATTAAAATTAAATCTAAACTATTTAGTAAAATCGGTCGTAAAAGGTAAAAAAAGAAATGCGCGGGACTTGTGACCGTCAAGCAAATTGTAACAAATTGTACTTTTCAAGTTTTAAACGTTTACCGGCTGATTAGTAAGTTAAAAAAAAATGTAAATGTTCGTGATGAAAGAGAATGGTATAGGACCTAGCGCCGGAAAGTTTTTGGAGTACAGAAAGCATAGGCGCTGCAAAATAGTGGAAGAATCCTTTTAAAAAACACGCTCATTATTTTGAAACTACGATTTAGTAGGTGCTAGCTTTGGCGCTCGATGTGGAAAACTAAACGCAAAAAGGAAAACCACCAGCCTCCCGTCGCCGTCATCAGGGTGGGCATATACCATTTCAACCCCTAACTACCTCGCATCTAGGTAAATTGCATTGCGTCAGGCAGCTGTATCGATTGGGCTTGCATTCCCGCCCTTGAACCTGGACCTTTGTAACTAGGTCACCTACATACAATATAATTGATTAATGCCACAAATAAAAACAATTTATAAAAAACTAGCGGCCTGTCCCAGCTTCGCATGGGTGGGCATACTGGGCTAGAAGTTTTTCAACATTTTAGGATAAACTTAGACCGTGGGTTCGAACCGGGATGAAAGACATTTTATGGCCAATTTTTTTACACCTTGGGTTACATTATTGAAGTTTTAGAAAGGATCCCTATTTTTTTCTAGTAATAAATATAGCCTATGTTACTCAGGGATAATGTAGCATTAGAATGCTACAAAAAAAAAGATTTAAGAAATTCTTTCACCATTAGAATTGCAAAAGAATTTTTGAAATCGTACCAGTAGTTTTTAAGTCTATTCGTTACATACAAAAATACAAATCTTTCCTCTTTATAATATTAGTTTAGAAAAAAATACAAGAATTTAAATATATTTTCTGCGGCCGAGCAGCTTTTCTGTGTCGTGGTGAAAATGTTAGTTACAGCCTTACTAGCCTTAAAAACATTATACAATAACGTTCCTTTTGCAATTATGTATTTTTTCATCAAATACGCAATTATTTGAAGCGTTTCTTCGCGAGAGAAAACCGAATATATTACAGTGGCATTTGAAATTTAAATTTGATGTTATCTAAAGAAAAGTTGAGTGTAACGATGTGGTGGCTTCACTGAATTCAGATCTGCAGACGACCGTGCTTGCGTGTATAGGCTTCTTTAAGCCACGATGGAGGCCTTAAGGCGGCCTAAATACGTGATCAGAGTTGCCTACTGTTCATAATTAATTGGCAAGCCGAACTTCCCAAATGTTAAAATAAACAAAAACAGACTGATCCCCAGTCACTATGGATACTGGTATCTTTCGTGCTAGTGAGGTTCATATTAGTGAGGCTGTTTCTTTTTACAAGTAATATATTCTGGGATAAAAATGGATGAATAAGAATCTAAAGGGTAACTTCCACTTCAAAATGAAGAATTGGACACAAAAAAAGATCCCCGCAGTTCTTTTAGTACCTACCAAGTACCAACTCAACTGGACTAGTTGTTCCGAAAAACGAGGTCATTAGACGTCCTAGCAATGCCGTGCGCACATGTGTACAAACAGACCCACATGTCTATTGTATGTACATACGTGCCTACGTACATTCTTTTTAAACAACTGTATTTTCCGGTCATTGAATTATAATTTTCTATAGATAAAATAAATAACTGTACGAAATCGTGAAATTTTAAAAAGGAAAATATATAACTCTAGACTTTAAACCCAGACACGTACATAATAATGAAACCAGTAGTAGTGTCGTTTGCAATAAAAGAGTGCGAAAGAGGGTAGACCGTTTTGTCTGCCAATAACAATTATTGTCTCTTGCTCGTTTTGACTTTAGTTCGACCCGTGATCGTGGTGAATGCAACGGTGCCGAAATATCGGGAAACAATCAAACTCACAACTCATGGTAAATATCTTGTTTTAAATGAAAATTATATCTGAAATAAATGTCTGTATTATCCTTTAGGATCTATTAATACCAAGTTCCCACTCCAGATTCTTTGTGGATTTAAATTTTGTTTTATTTGGGAAAAAAACATCTAGGACTAGGATATCTAATACCGCGTTTATATTTAGACATTCGCGCTGCTATTCGCGTGGATGGACATATGTCCGCGGCAGCGTCGCCGGCAACATTTGTTCACATTTAGCCCGGACACTTAGGGAGCGCGGGCAACGCGAGTAGACATGGAAGTGGCCTGTTTACATTCTCGCATTGCCCATGTCCCTTCTCATGTCCCTTCTCATGTCCCTCCACATTTCCACGGACATGAGCTAAGTGTAAACGGGGTATTAGATCCTACGTGGATGAGGGGAGTACCTAAATGACAAAACACTACCAAATGTATTCCTAAGTAAATAACTAAAAAGACCTTACCGAAAAGTACGAAAGTATTGACAACCCGCGATCATTCAATTTTAAATCTTATACCCATCGTTTATGATTGCTAATACATGGCAAGAAAAAAGTTACTTAGAGCATCTCATTTGGTACACTTCGCCCTTAACATAAAGCTGCTTTCAAGAATGCAAATACCAGTCAAGTGCGAGTCGGAATTTTGCGTATAGAGTTCCGTTTTTCACCTAAACAAAAATGGTTTTATAAATACAATTTCGAGATTGTTATGGGGAGCTTTTAATTTCAAAAGAAGGCCCCTTTTGAACTTGACTGGCCTTAAGACATACATAAAAACGGTAGGAACCAATCATCAGCCTGTAGAAGTCTCCCGCGGACATAGGCCTCCCCTATACATTTCCAGGAAGAACGATTCTGAGCCGTCTCCTTCCACCGACTTCTCGCGATCCTCAAGCTGTCGTCGGTCCATTTCTGTTTTTCTCTTCGGATACGGAACCCTAAAAGCAATCTTTCTAATTTATGTAGCAGTGAAAAGCAATTACTGAGGTAAATGGCTCAGTGTGGGGTTCATAAATAAGACTTTGTTCCTAATGGACTCGCAGCTGACATCTCATGATTTTAAGGTTTTAGACACCTGGGAGTAAGGAGAAAAGTGATATGACTCAGCTTTAAAAAAAAACGATCGAGCGTAGCTACCTACTATCCTACTTAATACTATGATTTTCTGTAATTGAAATATAGGCCCATAAAATATTATAATATTACATCTTAAAACGAAATACATAATAATATATAATTTATCATCGTAGTTGATGCCTCACAGACAGGTCACAGGAACAACGTGCGATCCGCGAATGCCCCTCAAACTCAAAGGGGAAAATTTACAAATCGATCATACGACCTGTCGTTTTGTATGGATCTGAGTGCTGGGCCACCAAAGGGACGGATGAAAGGAGAGTGCATGTAGCGGAGATGAGAATGTTGAGATGGATGTGTGGTGTGACGAGAATGGATAAGATAAGGAATGAGTTTATTAGAGGCAGTTTGAAAGTGGCGCCAGTGACTGAAAAGATGAGGAGTAATAGGTTAGCGTGGTATGGGCATGTTATGCGAAGGGAAGAATGTCATGTAACGAGAAGAATGCTAGAGATGAATGTGGATGGATATAGGAGTAGAGGTAGGCCAAAGAAAAGATGGATGGACTGTGTGAAAGATGACATGAGTAAGAAAGGAGTGACTGCTGACATGACGACTGATAGAGGAGCAAAGTCTGGGCAAAGTCGGAGAGTGGAGGGAAAAAACCTGTTGTGCCGACCCCACATGAAGTGAGATAAGGGCAGGAAAATGATGAATGATGAGTTGATGCCTTAGGGTTGAAACATAGGCATTTTTTTTATCTCTATAGGTATCACGCGAAGCCGCGGGTAAATGCTAGTATTTTATATTATCTAAATAAGGTGATTGGACCAAGGGGTACTTATAGGGAATATTAGCGTCCAAAAGCGAGTAAAAGAGATAAAATAAATCAAATTCTGTGAAACGGAAATGATCTTATTGCGATTCAATTGAATACTTAAGCTTAAGTATTCATCTGAATCGCAATAAGACGTGATAGTACGGCCTGAGGGTCCTACAGGTACTTCTTCTTCTTGTCGCGACACTAGTTTCTTTCGAAACAGTGTGGTGAAAGGATATTAAGTGCATTTAGTATATTGTCTTAAAATAAGGTCTTTTTCCGCACTACATCTCAAAATACCTACTCTTAAAACACTGCAATATTTTAGTGCAAATATTAAGACTATGCAATAAAGTGCACCTTTCCAAGAGGCTCCTTTCGAGCAATTGACACACGTTTTAGAAGGTTCTACGACATGCCGGTTTCCTCAAGATTTTCCTTCACCGTTTGAGAGTATGTGTGCACAAAAATGTTCGAATAGAAAAACTCATTGCTGCACGACAGGTTTTGAACCCACGACCGGAAGGATTAGGATCGGAGGGCGGGGCCACTACCACTAGTCCACCAGTGCTCTCACAAGTACTACGTCGCTATAGGTAGGTACAGGTACTCAGGATTCAATGCCCAGGTGCTTTGAATTTATATTGAAGAATTTATTGCTCCCATTGGCGTTCTCAAGTGCTATTTACACTTAACTTTGAGAAAAAGAATGATTGCCTGTACTTGTTGTTCTTTGACTGAGAAGGCATCGTTTAATATTTTAATAAAGGAATAGAATAGTCTGACTACCCTCCTAAGATATCCTCAAATAATTTTAGAATGTTATGCATTAGTTAAGTTATTATCCGAGTGGGATAAAAATATTTGTGATCCTCAAAGAATCCTAAGTTGGTATTTGGTACTAAGAGATCTGAGGGGATCTACCGTGCCTGGGGATCAAAGTCGTGAAGCTGTTTTCAGCTCAAAATAAAATGTTTTTTATTTTAAACGCTGCAATAAACATAGGCACAGTATAAAAGACTATTAGACCAGTAGAATCTGATAGGTAATGTGACTCCAACCCGATGGACAAACGACTCTTCTCTTTACTCTCATAACATTCTTGTCGCCTTGTTGTATGTCTCTTTCTTTCTTGATTATGACCTCTTATAACCTGCAAGTTCCAACGATTTCTGACGATCACCTGTCAATTTTATACACATAATTCGAAAACTACCCTCAGGCCTTCAACTTGGGTCATTTCCATCAGCAAAAAAACTGTTGCAAAATGCGCCCATTACAAAATGGATCGTCCAACAATACGATGTTGTAACTTGACTAACATTAGGTAGTAATAGTAACTGTTGGCTCGTCTGTGGAGACCGCAGTGCAGCCTAGTTCCCAGGCTGTGTAATGGCTAATCACCTTTTCACGTGCACACGCCCACTTAACTTCCTTTATTTTATTTTAAATTATTTGTTTTTTTTTCTTATAATGATGTTAAATAAAATAAATAAATAAGTAAAATAACAAACAGTTGATTATGTATGTATTGTGATCTTACTTACTGGTACTTAATGGTACTAAGGTTTGTGTGAGTAAATGTACAAGCCACTACGTTATCCACGGATTACTAAGAATGAATAAGAATTATTTGAAGTTATTGTGAAGTTAAGTTTTTTAATAAATATATTGTTAAGTTCAATAGAAGTAATGAATAAAAAAATTTTTTTTTAGTATAACTGTTGTAAGTAGTTTGAATTGTACGTTTAGACATTTAGTAGTACTTGCGTTCAAAGGCCGTTTAGGCTAAAGTAAATAAGATATGTTATGACGCTATGGTTACAAAAAAAGTGAATGCCAAATTGACGACTAATAGAGCGAAATGGAAGGAAACACGTTAGTTTGTATGAACTACGGGCTATGGGCGCCGCCATGTGCATGTGAAAAGATACTAATACTATTGGTGTGGTGATGTGTGACCGCTACGATTTCGTATCAAACTAGTAGCAAGGCATAATTAGAGTAATCCCAATGTAAGAGTAGTAGAGGTCATAGTGAAGTACTACCACCATGCTTATTTCTGCCGCCAGCGTTGCTGTGTTTCGGTTTGAAGGGTGTGGTTGCCGGTGTAATTAAAGACACATGAGGCTTAACATCTGTATGCCTCAAGTTGATGGACGCAGGGCAGTGCATCGTAGGCCATCGTGCGTGACGTACGAGGCAATGCTTTGTTATATGGTTATCATTATCACTTACTACAGAGGGCTATTTCCTCGTTCCATCAGCAAGAAACTCTAGGTGCCAGTTCGCGTGGAGCTGGCACCTAGAGTCACCTTAAGAAGATTAAGACGTTTCAAAGTGATCCTTGTGATTTTATTGAATAAATACCTTTTGACTTTGACTTTGAAGTAGTATAAAAAATGTTTTTAGTTTTGACATAATAACAACATAATTGATACTGTCAAGAAAAAATCTGACAGCAAGTGCATATAAAATGATTTTTTGTTCTTCGCATACAGTTACAAAATTTTAACTTTTACCAATGTTTACATTTTTGTAACCTTAGTTTTTTTGTTATTTTAAGAGAATACGGAAGTATAATTAATTTTCAATGGAATAATCAAAATGTTACAATTATTGAGAGGAAATCAAGGAACGAGTTCATAATAATAATCATCAAATGGCATTTAAGAATAACGAAATTATATATAAAGTGTTTACACTTATTTAAATAAGGATGTAGGCAACCAGTTTTTCACGGAAATGCATATTAAAAGAAACTTGATCTCTGGTTTCCTAAAAGCGGCATCAACTTGACGGCAGCGGCAGCTTGCTCTGGCACGCAGATTGTCACATAAAGAATACTACTTCAAGAAGTGAGCCTGTCATTATTATCAGCCTGAAGAAGTCCAACGGTGGACATATTTTTAGGAGTAGTAGAGCTCTTTGTGAAGGGCTCGTCCGGGAAAGTACTACCTACTACGCCTGTTTGCCGCCAAGCTGTGTTTCGGTTTGAAGAGTGCCAGTGTAATTACAGGCACATGAGGCTCAACATCTGTATGCCTCAAGTTGATGCACGCAGGGTGGTGCATCGTAGGGCACGTTCCTATCGTACGTGACTTACGAGACAATGCTTTGTTAAAGGTGATGGTTACTACTAACATCAGGTGCGCCATCTGCTTGTTCCATCAGCTAGTTGTATAAAAAGAAAGAAATGTATAGGGTCTATACCTACATTTCAAAAATAATTTCAAGTCTTCTCTATTAGACGAGTTGGAACTTGGTACACAGAGATCGGAGAAGATATCTACCGTGCCTGGGGATCAAAGTTGTTAAGCTGTATCTGTTTTCTATCAGCCGACTTTCCGCTATTTTTGAAATTTCGTCGGTCCATCCGATGGGGGGCTTCTAACGTTGTGTAGAAGGGAGTTGGCAGGAAAAAATAGCTTTCAGCGATATGACCGCCCATTTTAATATTAACTTACGCCTAGATTTATGTATATTGTATCGATCTATCTTCTAACGTTGAGTTATTCGATTCATGGAATTTAGGAACCTTTCCTCAGCGTTAGTCGCAATGAAATTGAGCATGGCAATGTGATAAATGTAAAGTTTGGACATGCCTCTGACAATCTCCTTAAACCCACAAGATTCTTGAGGAAGCCTCAAAGGATGTCTTTAATGCATTAAAATTAATGTCTTGTAATTTAGATTCCTATACACGACGTGAATTCGACGATTACAATCGTAGTGCTATTTTCGTGTTTTCCTGTTACTGAATTGTGGTATTGAATAGATTCAATGTCCTTAGAGCAAAAATACCTTATTGTCCGTCCAAACGACACATTTAAAAACTGACTTTCCTTCTTTTTGTTTTTATACAACTAGCTGGTGGAACAAACAGATGGCCCAAATGATGTTAAGTGGTAACCATCAACAAAGCATTGCCTCGTAAGTCACGCACGATAGGAACGTGCCCTACGAAGCACTGCCCTGCGTCCATCAACTTGAGGCATACAGATTAGCCTCATGTGCCTGTAATTAAACCGGTAACCACACTCTTCAAACCGAAACACAGGAACGCTGCTTGGCGGCAGAAAAAGGCGTGGTGGTAGTACTTCCCCGGACGAGCCCTTCACAACGAGCTCTACTACTCTAAATCTAAAAAAAAAATCTAAATTATAATGAAAACTAATTTAGAGCCATTTTACTTTAACATGTGAAACTTGTATAGTTTCCACGTTACGTTACGATTTATGAAATAAATCACCAAACCTGTCATATATGTCTACACCAAAACGCCCACGAAATAGCTACCCTGAATAAAATAAACATTAAACCCTACTGCATTCCTGTAACTTCCTTGCAAGGTTTCATAGACCAAGGTCAGAGGGGTCAAGGTTACCGGGAAAATCGATACGGATGCTGGAGACAAGGACACGAGATAGCAGCCGTCTAGGATAGAGAGAGAGGGGTGACGGTGTGCGTAACTGATATTGTGTATGGGGAATTACAGATGTGCTGATGGCTTGAATGGTTAGAAGGATTTGGTTTTACAAGCTGAGGTTTGCGGTTGTTATAGTTATATATTTTGATTAAGTAATATAATATCATATTTGTGATGAAATACAATAAAAAGATAGGAAAGCTTATTATTAGGATTTTAAGAGTAGTAGAGCTCTTTGTGAAGGGCTCGTCCGGGGAAGTACTACCACCACGCCTTTTTCTGGCGCCAAGCAGCGTTGCTGTGTTTCGGTTTGAAGAGTGTGGTTGCCGGTATAATTACAGCCACATGAGGCTTAACATCTGTATGCCTCAAGTTGATGGATGCAGGGCAGTGCATCGTAGGGCACGTTCCTATCGTGCGTGACTTACGAGGCAATGCTTTGTTATAGGTGATGGTTACCACTTAACATCAGGTGGGCCATCTGCTTATTCCATCAGTAGTATAAAAAAAAATACTTGACAGGTGGTATTATTTTTGTTTACCTTGTCTTCAAGCGGTTGTTGTATGGAGACTTTTGAGTTCGGGCGTGCCCGATGGAGGCGCTTAACGAGTCGCCATACAAAAACGGCCAGATGATACAGATAACAAAAAAACTTAAACGAAAAACTAAACTCGGACATCGGATAAGGGTTTTCTTTCACCTTACATACTTACAAATTATTTTAGAAGCTTCTAATTCGGTGTGGCTCCAGATTATAAAACAAACATTATATTCAAATTCAATTCATTTATTTCTAAATAATCCAATTTGTTAGTACCACACAGAAATAGAACCTTAAAAACTAATGTTAAAATTCAAAAAACATTAAAAACAAACTAAATTACAGCGATTTTACTTTACTGTGGAAAACAAGTAATGTTTTAGCCTGAAAAAGTGAAACCCTAAGACATGAGTGGCATATAATTAAAATGACATTTAAATAAAAAAATACACGATGAGCCTATAGATTTCCAAGTATAAAGGTAATAAGCGTCTTCTATCCATCCATTTCCTGTGATGATAATAAAGTCTTGGTCATCATCTTCCATTGCAACAAATCCCTTTAGAACTTAATAAAGGTATAATATCGTGCAAAATCTATCTAATGAATTTACGGCAAGAACAACAAGGCTTCGACCTAACATGCCAGCGTGCAATCACCTTTCGCGGGATCGCGCTAAAAGTGCGAAGTAGTAAATAAATTTACTTTATTATTAGAGGATCAGCAAGTTTAAAAAAAGACCCAAAAGGTTCCTTTGTATTTTAATTTTATTCGTATTTAATCCAGTTGAGGTAATCCGGAGATAATCGTTTAAGTAACAGTATAAATAATAATTAGTACGGTGGGCTAATTAGAACTGAAATTAAGCCGGTTTTGATGAGATGATTAAAAACACAATGATCCCGTTTACTGTGTAAGCTAGGGAACGTTTTACGCCGAAATCGGGGGATGATATTCATACATTTATTTATTATTTTAATATATCCTCCTATCTGTAGGGCACGGCTCATTATGGTTTCCTTGCCATATTAGTCATAATGGTAGCTCATAGTTAACCACTGCTGGGTATAAGCCTTCTCAAAATATTTCCTGATGGGCCATTAGCATAATTTCCTCCGTATATTCTTCCACTTGTCGTGTCACTAGTTCTTTCGAAACAGTGTGGTGAAAGGGTTTATAGTGCACCTCAAAGAAGCTCCTTTCGAGCATTTGACTTTTAGAACTTTTTAGGTTCTACGACATGCTGGTTTCCTCACGATGTTTTCCTTCACCGTTTGAGAGTACTACCACAGTGCACATACATTTTTTAACAGAAAAACTTATTGCTGCACGATTGGTTTTTGACCCACGACCTTAGGATTGGCAGGCGGGACCGCTACCACTAGTGCAACTGTGCATGCTAGTGTGCTGTGCGGAAAGTGTTGGTCTTGGTGGAGCTCGACTATCGTCTACGACAATCCTCTTAGAGCTGATCTTGGTTCCCCTTTATACAGGAGATGAGACCCGCCAAGGAGTCTACAATAGTCTTTCAAGACTGACCTTGGCCTTTCAGGTTGCATACAGAGATATGACTTACCTAGTTACATTTTAAGCTGTAGTAACTATTCAGAGGTGGATTTAAAGTGTAGCCAGTTTCGATTAGGATTGTCTTGGAACATGGCACTAAGCTGTTTTTTTTGTTTGTTCCAGGCGGTCGGCGGATGTCGGGCGGCGGCGGCGCGGGGCTCATGTCGTGTGTGCGCGAAGGCTCGCTGGAGCCGCCCTACCGCCCGCCCCAGCCGCACTCAGACACACACAACCATGGTATGTATCAAACCTGACATATTCAGGAGGACCTGTCATTTTATGACCACTATATGTTGGAAACATTGGGAGATGAGTTTGGCGAGTGGCCTAAAGCAGAAATGATAGAATCTTAAAAGATCATTTAAGAAGAAGGATTCTAGAAGTGTAATAATTCAGTTTAGATAAACACTAAAAAAGAAGTGTAAACTAAAACGTTAATTTGTTTCTGTTATCTCTTTAATTTTTGAATTTTGAAGCTGTTTGTTTTCCTAAAATTAATAAATAAAATGATTGTACAATAAATGTTCAAATTATCTATTTCTTCGTCTCCTTAATGGTATCTTCTCTGGATTCCAGGTGAAGGACGCACTGGTCGTTTCCTGCGCGGCCTGCGACGCATGTTCAAGCGGCGCGGCAGCGGCACGCGAGCCGATGCCTCTCCAGACCCCAAGAGCAGTTCCACTGGTGAACTGCTGCATGCGGAGAGACATGCTAGAAGACAGTAAGTAGTGTTTTTCATATGCTGGTAAAAATAATTGATAAAATTGCCTAAAGGGGCAAATCGTGGCTGTCAAAAACGTATCAGCCGCTGATGACATCACCTGGACCCCGAAAACATCTGTATGTGTAAAGACATGCTGGAAGATGGTAGAGATAATCTTCTTAAGTGCATAATATACAAATTATTGACACTGCACCGCTGTTTCAGTCTTGTGGAGTTCAGAAATAACGAGGATCTACATATACTTAAACGCTCAGTGTTAACATCACATCGGCCTAAAGAAGTCCACTGCCGGACAATGGCTTCCTCCATCCATTTCAAGGACAACCAGCCTATCAGTATATTTCAGTGTGTGCGTGCAAAAGTCCTGATATACGGCATCGTCCCATACTCTTCGGCCCTGTGCCAGTCGTCTTCATCATACTCGATCGTGCACCATTTAGCAGATAGTCTGCCTCAGACACGAAAAATATAACTCTAATATTTTGTTTGTCATGTTCACAGAGAGGGCGTTTACGGCAGCGGGCTGTCGGTGTCCCACGACTCGGTGTTCACAGGCGAGCGGTCGGGCGACGAGTCCAGCGACGAGCGGGGGACGCCAGCACACTCCTTGGCACACGTGGTGTCTCATAGGGTACGTATGGTCTACTAGCTTGCACAGAAGAGTTATAGGATAGAAAGGCTGTGGTAGTAGGAAGGTGTCGCTCTGGATATGCGCACAAAGTAAATCGATCATAAGTTTTCGCATAAAATTCGGTAACTATACATATATTGCGGGCAATGTATTCTTGCTGCCGAATTTTCTTTTCTCTGGTCAAAGCGCACAGTACGAACGCGAGTCCAATAATTTCCTCAACAGATTTGTTTCGCCCAGTTTCGACTGTAATTTTTAATACAATATAGGTATCACTGATAAGCTCTTTCATTACGCAAAAGAGCCCACTAGCGGCCTAGGTCGTAAATGAATCCGCTCACCAAGTACGAAGAGCTCTTCCATTGCGTAGGTTTACTCGTATGTTTGTTCTGCACGGTCACCATTTTACCGCTAGTGGTTTTCAATCTGATCGCCTTCGTTGTTCTGAGTGCACGTAAGCTAGGCCGCGGCACAAACGCTCGCTAAGCTATGACGGAGGCTTTAGTGTAGACTAAAACCCTGTCACCAGCGTCGACTACTTGATCATCCTCACACACAAGAACCAACCCACTAAAATCTTCCTCATGCCAGAGCATAGGTACATGGAATTGCATTGGACTTGCCTTTGAAATGCATTCTTCTAAAACCCTGACAGTATTTTCTCTAATACTTTTGAGCAAATCATCAGCACACTGCCAATATTGATTCTGAAGTATTTTTTTGCAAAAGGTTTTGCAATAGGTCACTTTGTGGCCATTCTATGTTGTGGCGAGCTATACTTCTCTCCCGGTTAGTCACCCGGTGCGCTATAGAGACTGCCACAAAACGAATCTAAAATTTCATTCACAATCTCATTATGAAATACAGCTTAAACCTAAGCTAAGCCCGACCAAATAAACCAGGAAAATGCGCAGTAAATTCCGCTCAGAGAGTCAGCGACGTCACAACACTCGTAAACTGATATTACACGGCTGGCGGGTCCTAAGCTTGTTTACCTGGGCGCCGCGACATTCGTGTTTGACGTCAGTGTGCATAACTACAGGGGTCTACTCTGGGAAACGATTAACGAGGGGTTCGTATTGACATCGTTTATCGTCTTATAGTTTTGTGGTATTTTTAGAGGTGTCAATAATCTCTCTCTGTGTGTTTTAGAGGACGTGATATCAGTCTGGCTCTTATCTACACTAATATTATAAAGAGAAAAGATTTGTATTTTTGTTGTTTTGTTGTTTTGTTGTTTTGTATGTAACGAATAGGCTCAAAAACTACTGGTCCGATTTCAAAAATTCTTTCACCATTAGAATGCTACATTATCCCTGAGTAACATAGGCTATATTATATTTTCAAAAAAATCAGGGATCCTTACTAAAACTCTAATAATGTAACCCAAAGTGGAAAAAGAAAACCTTACATCGCGTGCGCTGCGAAAACTATTGATGATAGAACAAAATAATGTACAACGATTTTGTAGAACACGTCATCATCTTCAAAAAATGTCGTGACAGCATATGTCTAACTATTATAGTTATGTCACAATAAGTGTTCTTTTATTATAAAAATTTAATTGAAATGCCGCCGCTAGAAAAGGGTCTTTATTTTTACCTTGGTATTTATCCTTATCCAAATAAATCTATTCATATTCAAGACTGATTCAATACCTATACATTACTTCTTGAATTTTTCAAATCGGACATTCCATTCAAAAGATTTTAAAAATATAAGGTCACGGGGCGCGTTCTCACCCAGCGCGGGCCCGGGCAAGGCGCGAGTTAGAAGTGACTCGAACCCACCACGGTCTAAGTTTATCCTAAAACGTTGAAAAAATTTATGTCCACCCATGCGAAGCTGGGACAGGCCGCTAGTTTGCTTATAAACAAAAAAGACAAAAACGTCTTTTTAAAGAAATCAAAGATGGTATCACTAACGCTTTCTCAATCGATCCCGGTTAGGGTACCAAGGCATCCAAGGTGTGATGGTCGTCCACCAATCGGAAGGCATCCGGATGCCGTGTCAACGCCATCGACATGTTCCGTAATGTTGTAATGCTTTGAATCAATTGAATTTGAGTCTGCAATCCTATTTGAGCCAGGTAGCACCCTGGTGCATGCTGTTCGCCGAGGTCCAGAGCAGGCTGGGAAAATGGCAGGAGAAATTGGAGAGTGTCGGACTGATTAACAGCAGGACACAAACCGAGCATTTGTTCTGCGACTTTGGTGGTCCCTCCAGTTTCACCTCTATTGCCTTAGATGGATCCCTACAAGTCTGCTTCGACTTTCGGTACCTCGGAGAAGAGTGAGTCAGTGAGAGAAGAGTGCATGCAGCAGAAATGCAAATGTTGAGATGGATGTGCGGTGTGACAAGGATGGATAAAAGGAATGAGTATATTAGAGGAAGTTTGAAAGTAATAAGCGCCTGTGTTGGATAAGTTGAGGAGCAATAGGTTAGCGTAGTATGGGCATGTCATGAGGAGTGAAGAAAGTCATATTACGAGAGGAGTGTTGAAAATGGATGTGGATGGTTTTAGAAGGAGGAGCAGGCCAAAGAAAAGATGGATGGATTGTGTGAAAGATGATATGAGTAAGGAGTGAGCACTGAGATGACGAATGATAGAGGAGAGTGGAAGAAGAAATCCTGTTGTGCCAACCCCACTTAGCGTGGGATAAGGGCAGGAAGATGATGAAGATTTGAGCCTGGTAACCTTGTGTACCTACATGGTAATACTGGCCAAGGAAAGCCACTTGGTGTTGCACACTTGGCCGTGAATGCTGCGACACTTTGGATCTGGGAGTCGATGTTGGGTGTAGGATGCAAAAGTTCGATCAATCTGGTGCCAAGTCTATGAAGAAGACCTATGTTCACCAGTGAACCGGACCCGGAATTGGAATCAAAACATGTGTTCCATCGCTGAAATCAAACCAGAACCTCAAGACGTGAGCTAGTCATGCAAGTTTTTTAACCAACGGACATAACCGTTCAATTAGAAAGTGTTTAAAAATAAATGTCATTTTTACATACAAGCCATTACACAATATTTGTTCAATATCGGCTCGATTTCTATATTTGGTAAAGGTGTATTCAATTCGATACCATTTGTGTGTTTAGACCTCAAGCACGCAGATTGGGTAATCGGCCTCCGCCGTCAATTTCAGTTAATTTATATCAAATCAAAAGGTGTCTGTTCAATTGAATCACAAGGATAACTTTGAATCGTCTTAAAGGTAGGTGACAATTCTACGCGACCAAGCCTAGAAAAAAGGCAACAAACTTACGGCTTGGTTCCTACCGTTCTTTTGTATGATTCTTGTTACAATATAAAATTATAATGAAGCTCCAGTGTGGTGCCAATCGAACTTTTCCATGCCAAAGTTTCTTGGAAGAGATCGCTCTCAGCGATAAGATCACCCATTGATTTACCAAGTAATATATTAGTCCTGTATGGTTTCTGTATGGTAATCAATAATTCGTATATGACATGAGTAAGAAAGTAGTGAGCACCGAGATGGCGAATGATAGAGGAGAGTGGAAGAAGAAAACCTGTGGTGCCGACCCCATGCAGCGTGGGATAAGGGCAGAAAGATGATGATGATCGTTTTCGAATTTCGTATGAGTAGGATCAGATTTTTGATTCCACAGTGTAATACAAAAAGCCTCGCAAGTCACGTACGATAGGAATGTGCCCTACGATGCACTGCCCTGTGTTCATCAATTTCAGCCATACCTACAGATGTTAGGCCTCATGTGCCTGTAATTACACCGGCACCCACATCCTTCAAACCGTAACACAGCAACGCTGTTTGGCGGCAGAAATTTGGTGGTAGTACTTTCCAGGACAAGTCCTTCACAAAGACTACTCTAAAATAATATAGGAATATCCATTCATAGGAAGCTCTTTACTCCTGAGTCACGTCTGACTCACAGGCAGACAGACGTCCCGACTCCAGTGTATGTAGATATGAGTTCCGAGTAATAATCTTAATTGAAAACCTTCTATTTCTGGAGCCTTGTGCTCGAGCTCATGTACTCGTATTACAATCGGTTCTGTTGTACTAATGATGATATTACTCACTTCGTGTATATACGTTTGTACGTCATTCGTATTATCGCGTGCGTTTTTCAAATTATTTGATTCACAAGTAAAAGATGGATGGACTGTGTGAAAGATGACATGAGTAAGAAAGAAGTGAGTACCGAGATGACAAGTAATAGAGGAGAGTGGAAGAAGAAAACCTGTTGTACTGACCCCATGCAGCGTGAAATAAGGGCAGGGAGATGATGTTGACAGATGTATCTAGATGATGTATATAGATGATGTTGATATAATATATAAACAGTACTATATGTACCTATAAGTAATATTAGAGTTAGATTTTAAAAACAAAAAAATTGCGAGAAAACAATAAACTTATGAAAACATCCATTACCTGATTTTTACTAAATTTAATCAGAAATCAGAAATTATTTATTGTATGAACATTTACTTAAAAACTTTAAACTTTTGTAGAACCATTGAATGAAACCAACAAAAAATATTCCAGTGTTGGAAATTGTTATTCCGCTGCGAACCGAAAAGAGCCAATTTATGTATAGTTTTTTTTATAATGAAGTAATTTAGAATAGGTATCTATATTAATTAAGCTATATTATCAAGACTCTCCCCCCTCTCTTTTTTATGTTCAGTCCTGTCCATCCCAAGGTTGCCTGGAAGAGATCGCTGTTAGCGATAAGGCCGCCCATTGTATTACTACAATTGTTAGCTTTTAAGTAAAAATGTGTATATTAATTTGTTGTGGTAATCAATAAAGAGTTATCTATCTATCTAATTTGAAGTGGTTTGTGTGCCTAAATAAATAAATACCTTTCCGAGTGAGTGAGAGAAAAAATATCCATGGCCATATTTAATTTCGTAGGAAAAATCTGAGAAGGAGTAGTAGAGCTCTTTGAAAAGGGCTCGTCGGCGAAGTGCTACCACCATGTGGTATGTATGCTTGTTTCTGCCGCCAGCAGCGTTCCTGTATTGTTTTGGAGGGTTAGGTTGCGGTGAAATCACAGGCACATGAGCCTTACATCTGTATTCCTCAAGTTGATGGACGCAGGGCAGTGCATCGTAGGGCACGTTCCTATCGTGCCTTTCGAAGTAATGCTTTATTATAGGCAATGGTCACCACATAAAATAAACCGGCCAAGCGCGAGTCGGACTAAGCGTTCCGTCTATAAAAATAGCAAAAAAAAACACGTTTGTTGTATGGGAGCCCCCCTTAAATATTAATTTTATTCTGGTTTTTAGTATTTGTTGTTATAGCGGCAACAGAAATATATTCATCTGTGCAAATTTCAACTGTCTAACTATCACGGTTCATGAGATACAGCATGGTGACAGTTTTACTAAAAGACAGACAGACAGACGGTCGGACAGCGGAGTCTTAGTAATAGGGTCCCGTTTTACCATAAAAAGACAGAAGTATAAAAAAAAGATAAGCTACAAGTACTTCAGTGACGTCATGCTAGGCATACGTCTGGAAGGGCATTCGGTTCTGCTCTCATAGGCAGCTGCTAGTAATTTAATTGTGCAATTTACGGCCTTTAATGACCTGATATTTTATGATTATTGTGTACTTACTTACCTTTTCTATTCGCAATAGCCTAAGAAAGTGCCTTAAATTGTTTAATAAACAATAAAAGAACAATCAAAATGTTTTTGTTAGTGATCAAGTTGTTAAGATGCTAATAAATTATTAATAACATTATTATTTATTTATAAACATTGCATAATCTTATAAATTGCTTAAAATTAGCTTACGATTTTTAAGACCATTACTTAGTTCAAACTTAGGTTATCTTTTGACAGATTTTTAGAAGTATATATGTATTATAAAATTACTATAAAGGCTATAAAATTATTTAAATAGATATTAATGAATACCACAGTGATTGTAATATGAATTCTTACAAAAGTAATCTTCCTTAATCGTAATTGAATGTTGCAAATGTTTTTGATTGTACGAAAAAAACTGAAAACAGATTCACGGAATTCGTCTGAATGCCTTTTATAACCTAAAGCAGAGCTTTCAGTGAGTGACGTCACGCAGGTCCACTGCAGATCGTGCTGTTGTACATAATACTGGTTATTTTTATATTTATTTTCCTCTATCAAATCGGGATGAATCACAACTTCAGAAGCGGACGAATGAAGTTGCGACCGCAGTCTGCGAATCGCGACCGGTCGAGCCAGTACTGGCCGGTTCAACGTTGCAAACTTTAAAAATCGAACGGTTTTAAAAAGAAAACAGTGAGCGTTTTTGTATTTCGAAGGCTGGACATTGATTTGTTTTTTTATGTGGTAGCTAATTTGAAAATAGAATGTAATATGATATTCTTTAAAGTTTGAAAGTTTCCGAATCTTGTTTTAAATTGTTTTTATCTGTGGCATAAATAATGAAATAGTATAGCAAAAAAAATGACTTAGTGGTCAATGTGTTGTGAGTGATCGATCAGTGTATATGAAAGAATTGGATGTATTATTAATAAAATATGTGCACCAACAGGGAAACAACAGGACAAAGATATAGTTCATGGAAAATATAGTCCATGTGACTCACATAGAATGACTGCTTACCGTTTTTAGAAACAAAGCAAATTGAAATTACGTCAACTTTAATAGCATCTTTACTCCCTTATCGGTCGGGCGTTTCCAAAACTGTGTTTTTAATCTACAACCAAGTTACGTATAAAAATGATTAGAAAACGATAATTTTATTGTTGACGTCAACAATACAAAAAACCGATGAATATACTGAAAAGTGCAAAGTAAAAGTACTTACCCATTATGGTATTCTGCTAAATGCGTATATTCAATTTAGATTGCTTACAAAAACTAAGTAATTAAAATATAAATGAAATTGCCGAAGATTTACTCAGTTAATCCATATTTAGCACAATAGCTTTCGACTAGGTATAGATCATTTCAGAAGAAAAAGCTGATAAGCAATTTCTTCCACAATAGAACATGTATACTTACCTAAGCTATGCATATTTTCTAAGTTACTGACCCAACAGGTAGGTATATTTTTTATGCAAACACGTAGACCAAAACTAACTCGTATTTTAATTTAATAATAACCGTTTTCAAGCAGTAATCTAGAAGCATAACGATAACAAAATAAGTTTCAGATAATATTTACATAAGATTGTTTACCATCTTCTGTATTATCGAAACGTTCCAAATTCGAAAACAAAGTAAAATTTCTGTTTTTTTTGTAGATTTATCATCTTCTTTATAAGCGACCTCAACTCAAGAGATTCTCAACGATTGTGTATGTTTTTTTGTATGTTTGTTACGCGATTACTATGCCGATTATAAATTGATTTTGTTGATTCTTTTTTTGTTTGGTAGGTTATACTTCATCGGTGGTCCCATATAAATTTTATCGAAATAGGATCAGCGCATTTTGAAAAAATCAAATATACTCAGATGACCTTTTGGTTTGTTGTTCCTTTCCTTTTTTTATGTTTTCAATGTACTTACATAAAGTCGGTTTTCTTTTGCAAAAAAGTATATTATAGTTAGAGCAATCAACTCAATGCATCGCGCGGCTTGTGCATTCATCCTTGAACTATTATGACTTTAGTTCACTATCAAAATGTTTCGTTTGATTGTGTTGGCACTTCTTCAAACAAGGCAGTAAGTTTGTGACTCATCCAATCGATAACTGGTTATTTGACATTGAAGGCGAGGTTTTAAAAGTCCACTTCTAAATTTGAAAAGGTGCACTTTTCGCGGTTCGAACACTTCGAAACAACTTCAAATTCAAATTTTTCGAACTAGGTTATTTTGTATTCTATGCTAGGTTCTCGAATACTAAATTGTTTACTGGCTATTTTAAAAAGTTTTTTTTTAATTTTGTTGGCCTTTTCTTCTTTTCGTATTAGTTCTTTTTTCATTTTGCTTGCGTCTTTTTCTTGTCGTGTCACTAGTTCTTTCGAAACAGTGTGGTGAAGGCTTTTCAGTACGTTTCAAAAAGGCTCCTTTCGAGCACTTGACACATACTTCAGAACCACAATATGTTCTACAATTTGTTGGTTTCCCCACGAAGTTTTCCTTCACCGTTTGAGAGTACTGGCACTTTGCACATACATTTTTGAACAGAAAAAAAGGTGCACGTCCGGTTTTGAACCCACGACATTAGGATCGGAAGGCGGGGTCGCTACAACTAGACCATCAGTGTTCTCTTTTGCAATACAATGTTATTATTGTTGGTGCCAAGTGTCTTTCTATTATTTATTACTTAGGTAGGTAAGTACGTATTTTCAGCCATATTTGGTTGATGATGGACACTACGTGGGTGTGATGTGTGTTGGTTTGGTAATCTGTGTTTATTGCAACTACACACATTTAATTGGGATTTTCATGAGCATTTTGTAGCTAAGAACAGATTCGGAATCAATCTTAAGTACATTCGTAAATAAGGATTTTATTTCGGTGTAGGCGTAGCTCATTAACATTCGACTAAAATGAAGAGCCTTGATTTTACAACAAATGTTTATTGAAGACTTAAAACATAAATTCTATGTAGTGTTAATAAAACACAAAATATCGATTACACTTTATTTTTTACTTCATTGGCATCCCTTGTTGGGAAATCGTTTACCTTATATGTATACATACATAGTGACATACCTTGGCTTGTTATCGAAATTTTTTTGGTCACCTTACTTTAAAATAATATTTATCTAAAGTTTTAAAGCACTAGTGGTATACCTAATATCTATAATTATAATTCTTCTCTTGATTTAGTAGGTGTATATCATGACTTGTGTTACATTAAATTGCCTCATATCGTCTCGCTAGTTGCGTCTACTTTCCAAAATGCTCGTCTGTAGAGTATGCGCTACAATTAACTGTACCTACAGTGCTCCGAGTGCTCTCAATAGAAACGAGCGCACTTTTAACAAAAAACTTTTAAAATAAGAACTGCATAGTCTTTAAACGATTTTGGTGAACACATTTTTTAAACTTATTCGAATTTCAAATTCGAATCGTTCTATTTCTCGCGTTATTTTTTTTTACGCGAAAAGTGAATGAGTGAATGTGTTTATTTTTGAAATAAGAATGGGAAGTTCGTTCAAGAAGTCTTTCGGGAAATTATGGAACTTCGCCTGGCTCGTGGCGACGAAAGTGTTTCTGGTAATTTAAATAAATAAACCTCATTAGTCACAGTGTTGCCTTAGAGTTGCTATTTAAATAAATAAAAATGATTTGTCATCGGCTTCTTACCGGATGCATCGATACTATGTCTTACGTAGTTAGTATATTTTTTTTGCTGCGTTAAGTAAGTCGGTTAGTATTTAACTTACCTATTCTTTCGTGTCAAATTTCATTGGCATTTGTTTACCTATATAGCTATGGACCGTCTGTTGTTTTTGTTATAATTCGTGGAGTTCGAAAACCAATTAGATTCTATGAAATACGGGATTTAAGAAAAAAAAAATACGAGTTTATGTTTACAAGTGTCTCGCTAAACAAAAAGCAGGCGAAAACCGGCTACGGTGCGGGGTCGATTTCCACTGGGGGACAATGTTCGATCTCGTAATCTGTTGCTTGTAGAATCCACTCTGACACCTAAGCGTATAATTACACCACCACATCAGGCCATCTGCTTGTTTCATCAGCTAGTTGTATAAAAAAATAAATAAAAAAAATTGATTTTTCCTGTTTTTGTCTGGGGTCTAGACCACACACGGAATATTACGAAATAAATATGGTTTCAAATATTATACTTCCTGATTTGAATAAAAAAACCTCGTCACCATCACATAAAGTTAATTATAAAAGTTATTACGTGGCATTAACTACTGCAAGTTTAGGTAAACTAAGTACCTAGTTATGTTCGAGTAATATAACGCAAAATGTTCTATGAAATACAGTCGTATCATAACTCATTACTTAGTTCGTAAGCTCTAAGTTAAATGTATATTGTATACATCCGCTTGTTAACAATGTTGTGGTTTCGTCCTATTCAAGGAATAATAAATAGTGTACCTAGCTATTCACTTTTATTTGTAAACGCACAAACAGTCTTAACTAGTAGTTCGCCCCGAACTGAGATCTCGTGATGCGACCCGACGAACGCACCAAAATTTGAGTAGGTGGTAGTCAAAGGCAAGTCCAAACATTATGTTTGGACTTTTTTCTGACTACCGCCTACTAATTTGGTACGGTAACCAAGTTTCAACTCTATTGGCCTATTTATTGAAGAGTTCCGTTGAACAGACCTTGGCTCCATCATCAGACCTGGTCGTTGTCACCATTTTATGAGAACTGAGTACCTCCTTAATTTATTTCAAGAAAAAAAATAAGAAAAAGCAAAGTAATTGGACGACCAGTAGAAAAACCTTGATGCCAACGAAACTCTTAGAGATGAGAGCTCTTGGGTCGCTGGTTATCTTAATTTAACTTTTTTGTTGTATCTCAAAAACCGAGCGTCCCAGAAAAAAAGTAAAAATTGTTTTGGAATGTCCAAACAAAGTCCTTTCGTATGACATGTAACTTGATTTTTTTAAGTCACTTTTTTTATTTTTGCCCCCTTAAAAAACCCCATATCTTAAAAACCCTTCATTCGATTTTACTCATATACTTACCAGTAAATTTCTCAAGTACAAGCTGTCGTCTTATCAAATTTCATGCAGATCGGAGCAACGGTTCGAAAGTTATGGCCAGACAAACATACATACATACATACATAAAATGCCAAATCGCCCAAGTTGAAACTAGAATCTTCGTTCGCTTCGCTCACTCGATCAAATATAGTCCTAGCTGATCTCAAACTAGGGTACAACAATGGGTAGCTTTTGGAATAGTCTGTAATTTTAAAAAAAGCTATGCTTCTTCCAAAAATGCTTGAAGACTATGCTTCAGTCTATAAATTCTTGCTTGTGGTATTTCAAAGGTCAAAATGGTCCTATACTATATCATTAAGGCGAACATAAGAGCTAATGTGACTCTCGCTCGCACGTTTCGACATGTTGAAAGATATAAAATCACTATACTCATTTTCGAAGAAAACGCAATCAACCAAAAATTTAATTTCGATCGATACATGTTATCCTACTCAAAAGTTTGCTTTACTAGTTTTCGTACATAAGCAAACTTTTAAGCAGGAAAACTTGTATCGTTCAAAATTTATTTTTTACTAAACTGTGTGCTTGATTGCGATTTTTTGATAATTAGTTTGGTGATTTTATATCTTTCAACATGTCGAAACGTGCGAGCGAGAGTCACATTAGCTCTTGTCATCGCCTTAAATATAATTAATAATGTCCTTGATCCTTATTAGCGGCTCTTGTCATTGTCAGTTTCGTGTCAAAGAGAATAAATTGCAACTTTATATTATACCTGTCGAAAAATCTAATCGGCTGTAATTTTAATGTTATTTTGAAACAATGGCAAAATCACGCACTAGACTAGAGTGACACAACTCAACCTACGTCCTTAGTTCCCAAGTCGTGCTTGTTACGTGTTATCTCGAAAGTGAAAATGGACATAAACAGCTTTAAGGAAGATGTCGAGTCAGACGTCGCAAGGTAAAAGCAGAATGTAAAGATGAAAATAAAGATTTTTTTTTTATTGCATAGATTTTATACGCTCAGAATTATAATAGTAGTTACCTGTGTTTTTTTGAATAAGTAACTATTGTAATGCAAAGACCTTAGCTTGATGTGATGTGATGAGCTTGTGTGGAGAAGCGAGGGCTCTAAAACTAATTCACTTACGTGGGTGGCCCTATAGCCTATGCATTATTAAAAATGTGAAAAAAACAGGAGGTTCTCAATTCGACTATATTTTTATTATTATGTTTGTTACCGCATACCTCCGTCATTCATGAAACGATTTGAAAAAAAAATATATTTGAGAGGATATACTTTCAGATTGTTCCCATAGAAATTTCATCAAAATCGGTCATGCAGTTTGGTTTTTAAATCAAAATAACAGGAAAAAGTTATCTAAGTAAATTAAATTGCATATTTTGCTGTTTTCAGTGTATTTCAATTCAATTTCAATTTATTTAACTCTGACTTAGTCCATATTTGTTGGTAACATATTAACTTAAAAATAGTGTTAGTGACATTTTATTTGAAATTAGTGTTGATGGGTGTGCAGCTGTATCCAGTAATAATTGAGGGGACAGTCCCACCTCTCAGACAATGCGTTCACTATACTGTTCGGGCTGCCACGGATTCTTCTTCTTAATGAGGCGCATCGTATTTGAAGCCTGTTTTTTTGCAGAAAAGTTCTTTTTTATAAGACATCTATGTCTCACTGCTAGGCAAAGGCCTCCCCCCATTAAACATGTATTTGTATGTGGCTAGTGAGTTTTTTTCTATTTCAAGGAGTCGAATAGCTATCGCTACCTCGTATAACTCACGCCATTGGCACAACAAGAACATGCGAACTCCGGCTTGTACTTTTATCTTTATTGCGGCCAGCCGTTATGTGAGCTAAGTAAGCTTATAATCATTGTTATTGTGTAATAATCATTATTTTCAACGAGAATCCGCTTTTAGCTCTCTTTTATTTATTTATAGCTCGGTTCTGTCAATTTACTGACAGTTATTTATGGAAAAAAAATGGGATCATGTCCTGGACATTTTTGTTACCCCCTTTACCTATTTTAACAATATATCAAACAATTAATAAATGATTATGAAAATAGAATTATTTTCGGTTCATATAGTAGAGGTATTATAATATAAAGTGTGCGACGCCAAGAAATATATACAATACATGAAATTTCCTTATTTCCTAATTTCCTTATGCATAAAATCATCTTTATACTTAGACCTAATAAACCACAGAATATTTGTCTTAAACTAACAGAAAATTAAATGTATAATTGTTAAAACATAAAATTTTCCTATTACTCATACCTACAGCTACTTAAATTTATTGGAATTATTATTAATAGCATTATTGTTTTAGTTAAATTAAAGTGTAAGTAAGTACCTTTATGTAGTAGAGCTCTTTGTGAAGGGTTCGTCCGGGGAAGTACTACCACCACGCCTTTTTCTGCCGCCAAGCAGCTGTTTTTCGGTTTGAAGAGTGTGGTTGCCGGTGTAATTACAGGCACATGAGGCTTAACATCTGTATGCCTCAAGTTGATGGTCGCAGGGCAGTGCATCGTAGGGCACGTTCCTATTGTGCGTGACTTACGAGGCATTGCTTTGTTATAGGTGATGGTTACCACTTAACAACAGGTAACAACACCTGATGTTAAGTGGAACAAGCAGATGGCCCATCAGCTTGTTCCATCAGCTGGTTGTATAACAAAAAAAAGTAATACCTATCGGAAAGGACCTAGTAAAAATGCTATTATTTAGTTGAATATGGAAGATCATTAATTGCAAACCCTGACATCTGTATTAACAAGTACCTACCTATATTCGCAATAAAGTTATTATGATTAAGTATTATAAAAAAAGTTACATCCCGGTTTACCGAATTAAAAAAATCTAAGTTTAAAATCAATAATTACTAAGACAAGGTATATCTATTTCAAGAATATTCGAAATTATATCGCTATCCGAAAACTAAAACAATTTCGGTAGAAAAACTTGATGAATCTTTGTACTGTTGTTATTCTCCAAAATTCGTTGTTTGCGATTTTTCATAACTACATTCAGTGTTTTCATATCTTCAAAAATGTTTAAATGTGCAAGCGAGAAGTTGTTAGACGGTTGACAGCCTCTGAAAATACAAAAACAGGATATTTAAGTTTCCTTGCTTTTCTTTGCAGACAACGCTAAAAAAACTGTAGTGAAATAAGTGCTACGTAATGTGAAAAAGTGTTTAGAAAAAATAAAGTTGTTTTAAAAAACGTAATCATCATATATGACAGCGATGCAACGTGTTTAAAAATTGTGCTGATGTGTTTAAAAATATGGCTCGAGGTTGGAAGAAGCGAGTCCGAAGGTTATGGGTATGTGTTAAAAAAAACTATGTCATTATGATTTTAAATTCTCAGTGGGACCAAGTTTAGACCAGCCGTCTTACCGCGAAACTGAATTGTGAATAGGAATCAACTCTTTTGTAGTAATTTTTACAATTTATGCAATATCTACAAAGTTTAAAACTTGCGATATAAACCATCCCCTTAAGTTTGGGAACTATTAAGGTCAAAATAATAAGCCTGTCATTTTCATTTATCGGTTTTGCGGAAAAAGTAAGTTTCATTGTGCTAATGCCCAAACCAGAGTTGGCAACTCTAAGTTTTTAGTCACCCTTCATGCCTCCGTCATGGCTTAACGTCGGGCTTAGTGCGCACCGAAGCACGGAAGCGGTCATAGCAACCAATAGCGACCACCTGTCTGTCAGAACGCGCTCAAAATTGCTTCTCTTAGGCGATCGGTTAGAAATTTCCATGTCCAAGCCAACTACGCCAAGAGCGCGCTTCTATTAAGTTCTTCCTCAAAGCGTTTAAAACGCTTAAAGCGGCAGGTCTGAAAGTAAAATCCTTAAAATGCTTCTCTTGCACTATCAGTTAGAAATTTCCATGTCCAACCCAACAACGCCACGAGCGCTTAAAGCGCTTCTTGGTTCTTATAAAGAAGCGCTTGAAGCGCTCAAGCGCCAGGTCTGGAAGTCAAATCACTTACTCAAAATGACCTTTGATCATTGACAAATTGTTTGATCAAATTAATTTGATGAAAGGAAGCTGGGTGCTGCGCGTCTGTTGATATTCGTATCTCATATCCGGTTGAACTGAATAATTGCGTAGTTATTAAATAATATAGTTCTCAACGATAATATTTAGTAAGTAAACATGCTTTCATTGTAGATGATTTATACATCGTCAAGGTTTTTTTTAAAGATATGGGATACATGCATGGGATAAAATAGATAGGATAGGTAGCAAGGTGGGCTTGTCGCCGCCTCGCTCGCATCGCCTCTGGTGTTGCAACTGTCCATTGGTGACGGTGACTACTCCATCAGATGGCACGTCTGTTCGTCTGACAGCTACGGCATAAACTGCTCTCCTAGTATGTTGACTTAAGCAAACCCTCCCAAATATGGGAGGGAGATCTCTCCAAAGAGGACTTAGTCAGATTGATGACAGATGTTGATGACCACACGAGACAGGTTAAAAAGTTTTTTGCCCAAAGCAGACGTGCATACAGGCCACCTGACGGAAAGTGGACGCCGGCAACATTAGAGGTGATGCTGATGCGCTGCCGACTTTTGAAGAAAAACTAAACCCACCTTTAGAAGGACCCCAGGACTACTTCACTGATACCAACTCCGTAACAAAAATAACAGATGTTTCCGTTTGTCCCCGCCAGGCGGAGCTAGTGGCGGCGGTGCGCAGGCGCGGCCGAGGTGACAGCGACGACGATGAGGACCTGGGCCTACCTCGGAGCCCCCCCGCCTCGCCCCCCACCGACAAGGTTGATAAGGTAACATACATACATAAAATCATGCCTGTTTCCCATAGGGGTAGGCAGAGACCATGGATTTCCACTTGCTAAGGTAACACTAGCATATAGTACCAATTCTATTGCTAAGACTGTAGGTGATAATTATCATGTAGGTTTGGTATCATACGTTTTGGTTCGCGGTAAAGTTCTAAGTAGGGTATATGGTTTAATTATGATCTTTTATTAAACCCTTCATTTTTGTGTTGGGTCACAAGTCGTAAAACTAACTTGAACAAGCTTGTTGTTTTATAAAGATCAACAGTTGGTTTCGATTTCAAGTTCAAGGGCGGCAGTGTTTTTAGACTGGTAGCGACATCTGTGAGTGATTTGAGAAACTGAAATGCTCAACAAACAATATCAGAATCTACATAGGTGTGAAACGAACAAGCAGCAAGCCTGGAAGGATAACCGTAAACAGTTTAATAATAGATTTCATAAATAAGTACATCAAACACTGCAGTACATACTGTGTTGTTCGTCTTTTTATTATGTTGAACACCATACCAGCCATACATTATTTGTTGTAACGCCATCTAGTAGCACGGAGCGGATAACATCATACTGTAAGAGCTGCACCGCTATTTCAACAGATGGCGCTGTAAGTAGCTTCATAGCAAGCTGCGTTTTTTACTCTGTATGAATTCGTTTTCATTTTAATCAGCAGCCTAAATAACTCCACTGCTGGACATAGGCCGAAGAGCTTTTACCAACACCTACTTTCCGCGAATTTATCTAATAAAAATTAACAATAATTAATAAAAAAAACTTACAAAACGCCCGATGCCCCGACTATATTAAAAAGATCGCAGGAAGTCGGTAGTTAGACAATGCCCAAAATCGTTCTTTCTGGAAGACCCAGGCTGATGATGATGACCTACAAATCAATGCAAAATTTCGTATAATCGTATTAGAAGGCAAACATAATCTTTGAAGCCGTTTCGGCGTTCTAATATAGCTAGATTAGGAGAAACGAATACAATCCGATTAGGAAGTAAGACGCTTATTTGTGTCCTTCATTTGCATTATCTTTAAAATTTTGTACAAAATATGAGTTACTTATATTATTAAATTTTTATAACCTTTGGAAAAATTACAGCCATAGCATATTCGTTTAAGTTTGTATCCAGTTCCTCAAGTGAGTTAGTCTATCGTTTTCAGAAATCAGAAATCCAAAAACGATAAACAAAACCAATAATGTAGGTACTTTTCGCTCGCACATTTCAACACTTTTGAAGATATAAAATCAGTAAATGAAGTACTTATGTAAAAATCGCAAACAAGTTTTGGAGAAGCATTAGTATTACAAAGATTCAGCACCCAGAGTCTGGATTTGTTTTTCGTATTTAGTTTAAAAAAAAGACGTGATGCTACGAAAAACAAAAGTGAGACTTGGTTTAATTTTAATCCAAACAAGTTTTCCTACCAAAAAATATGGTTAACTAGTTTTTGTACACCAACTTGTATCTTTGCGATTTTTTATAAGTCCCTTAAGTAATGTTATATCTCAAATTGTTTGACGTGTGTCAGGGTCCTAAATGTACGTAGTACGTAGATTGTCTACCGTGCCGTTACTGTCTAGCTCGCGAGCCTTTTCCACCGCAAAATGCCTGCCTTGTTGAGCCACTAGTGATTGCATTGGATGCAACTCATGCATGTGAAAGCGGATAGGTTGTAGATATACGTATCGAGGTCGGATAAGTCGGTTTAACAACAATATGAGCATTAAACATCTATTGCAGAGCACCGGTGGTGTAATGGGAGTGTGCCTTCCGATCGTAAATTCGTAGGTTCGAACCTACGCACCAATTTTTTCATATAAGAAATGTATGTGCGTAATGCTAGTGCTCTTAAACGATGAAGGAAAACATGGGGAAACCAATTCGTTCTGACAGCGGCGATAGGCTTGCAACCTATCACAACTTCACGACTTCGATCCCCAGGCACGTATGTCTCCTCAGATCTCTTAGCATCAAGAATCAACTCGAGAATTTTTGAGGATGTTCAAGAGTGTTAGTCAGAGGTACGTCAAAATATAACATTTCACTCATTTTTTAAATTACAAACATAAATATAACACCCAGACACTGCCTACAGCGCAGAAGGCAGAGCTACTCTGCTATCTTTCGCTACATTATGCTTGTTCAATAAAATAGATAAAAAACAAAATCTCTCGCTCGCACACTTTAATTAGAATGTTTTCGAAAAAAATCACAGGGTTATTTATCTATGAAAAAAAAACAATAAACCCAAGTTGTGTGTCGCCAGATCGAACCTTTTCAGTATTTACATATTATATCCCGTTATGTACTTATGGTATTCTTATGTTGTTACATAAGCGATCAATATTAAGTCGGTTATTACGCCTCAAAGCCCTGTCCAGCCTCGTCCAGTGCCAAGGTTAGGTATTAAATATTAACAGCAAGCGCCGGTGGTCTACTGGGAATGACCCCGCCTTGTGATCGTAAGGTCGTGGGTTTGAATCCGGTCGTGCACCAATGGATTTAGTTCACCAAAGAGTGGTCTTCTTAGTTCTCTTGGTTCTCAGCTCAGAGTATCTACAGAGTAAGATGTCTAAGAGGGGTAGTCAGAGGTACATCCAAATAAATACTATATTTGGCGCATACCTTCCCGAATTCTCCAGTATACTATGTATTTTTCATATTATGATTATGAATAAACTATGGCTACTTTATTCAACAATTAAATGGCGAATTACTTCACACCCACAATCGAAATGACCTCATTACAAGCACATTGAT
This sequence comes from Chloroclysta siterata, assembly GCA_932294275.1. Taxonomy (NCBI): domain Eukaryota; kingdom Metazoa; phylum Arthropoda; class Insecta; order Lepidoptera; family Geometridae; genus Chloroclysta; species Chloroclysta siterata. The sequence goes on along the minus strand of OW028591.1, from coordinate 26,945,996 downwards.
AACAAATTAAGTCATGCATAAAACCAAACCGAGCAATTTCTACGTGATCAGAACGAACTTTTAAACAAAGAACACTTTCGATAGTACCATAGACAATGTCAAGAATAGTTCTCATACGTAAAGGCCTGTAAATGGCGAGACGAAGATTATAAAAAACTGCGTCATACATTGCCATTTAAGGCTTCCCATACACAAGTTCACCCCCACGCGACACCGCCAGTCTTGACGCGACTTTAGCTGTAGCTGCTCGTGTCACGAAAAAAAAAACAATTTTAAAAAAGGAAGACCTCGGTGCATTACCTTTATTTTCAGTGAACTTTAGTGGTCAGTAACAATTTAAAAAAAAAGTTTGTGCAGTTTGAATTTGGAAGCAGTGGAACATACAATAATGTTCAAAAAAAACATAGAAATGTGATTCAGTGAAACGATAAAAATATCGATGAAATATATTATTTATTTGGCATTTGGTGAAATTCGTTCGGTTTGTAGTATATCGGCTTAGTATATTATATTTTAAAGAAGGATTATTTGACCTTGGCAGCATGCCTGAAAAGTAAAAAAAAACCCCAATTCAATATTATACCTACTTTGAGATTAATTTAATATTATTTTGATGAGTTAATATTCTGCTTTTAACCAATTTATTGACGATCAGTATACAAAATTACACACAAGTTGGTATTTTATGATTAGTTGAATAGAAACAACATTTTGACGCTTAAAAGATATCGTGCAATCAAAATTAATGCTAACTAAAGTTGTAACAAAATCAAATACTAATTTTCGCACCTCGTTATGTTGAATTTTGCGAAAAAATGCAATATTAGAAAAAATACCACAAATGAAAGTATGTCTCAATTTGATTACGGGTTGTAACAGTTTCATTGGTTTCTCTAAACACAATGATAAACCAGTGCTTAAAACTGTACTTTACCTACCTTTATAATGATGTTTTTTTAGTATAAGTGATTTCTAGATTTTGTATGTTTGTTCGATTTAGGCGAAAACTACTTTATCTGATTGCAGTGGAAGGTAATTTTGGTAGTCGCATCCTACTAATATTATAAACGCGAAAGTTTCTAAGTATGGATGTTTGTTACTCTTTGAAACCTTACAAAAATATAGCTTATACATCAGAATAACACATAGGCTACAAATTATAAAGATATTGTGTGACTAATCCTGCGCAGACGAAGTCGCGGGCACCAGCTAGTATAAAATAAAATTATATAAATTAAGGAATGGGCTGCGAATAATAAGCGAATTTAGCTGCAATATTTGACAACTCTAGTAAAAAAGAGTAAAAGCATTGTAAAAAAGTGTCTAAAGTCGTGTTGACTGCTAGTCAACTATAATAAAGCAAAAATGTAATGTCAATGTTTCCAGCTGTTAATTTATTGCTGCCAATAACAGATTGGTAATTAACGGTTTTTAGTAACGATATCACACGATACATTCATAAGTCACAGATCACTGGTATTGTGACAAATGTACGTTACTCGGTACTGTCACGCAACCGTTCGTTACACATCTTCGTTCACACGTTTTAATGGATTTTCTATGTTACATTTTCTGATTGAATCTTCAATGCTTACTGGGTATCGATTATCTGGCTTGTTCTGATAGGCTTTGGCGCGAGGAACTGGCGCATTCATATTTATTATTTACTAGCTGGTGCCCGCGACTTCGTCTGCGCAGGATTAGTATTTCGAGTAGCTTATATTAGCGTGGCGTAGTACATATGTGTGACTCTAGCGGTTTTGGCAGCGCACGCCAGAATAGCTCGCGATTTTTTCCTACCTGACACTTATCGTCATATTTTGGACAATTCACACAATATCTCTATAAATTGTAGCCTATGTGTTGTTCTGATGTATAAGCTATATTATTGTAAAGTTTCATTAAAATCCATTCAGTAGTTTTTACGTAAAAGAGTAACATCCATTCATCCATCCATACTTACAAACTTTCGCGTTTATAATATTAGTAGGAAGTAGGATAATCAATCTTAAGAATCACTTTGAAACGTATTCAAAGTGATTCTTGTGATTGAACTGAATAAAGACTGTTTTGATATTCAATCACGAGGGGTTTCACGTAATGAATCCGCGCTCACTTGGATCACGAGATTCGCCTCACTCACTTTGGCATTTCTCGCCTAAACACAAACACGCGTGGCGCTAGTGATGGTTGAATGTAATACAGAATGCCTAAAAACTCACTGCGGATTTCGCTGTCACTTGAGTGAATGCTGTTTACGGAATAGCACTACTGTTGTCAATCTTTGTGTTACTGTCAGTCTTCTGTAGTTATTTCCGACGGCTGACACCTTTATCGCATAACTTCATTAATAGTTTTCTATAGTGAAACTTTGTAGAAGAACAGACGTTGTTCTTTTATCATAGTTTTTTTCCCCCGTAATATCTGCAGTCTTTTTTATAACTAGTTTTTTGGTCTGTAAGTCTAGGAACATTGTAAATGTCAAAAGATGAGAATAATTGAAGTGAAATGGTATGTAATTTATTACGATTGCCATCATGACAAAACAAATGAAATGTTTGCAGAGCATGCAAACATACCTAGCTACCTTTTTTTTTAACAACTAGCTGATGGAACAAGCAGATAGCCCACCTGATGTTAAGTGATAACCATCACCTATAACAAAGCATTGCCTCGTCAGTCACGAACGATAGGAACGTGCCCTACGTTCACGTTTTTAAAGTCTTTATTCAAAATTAAATTACGCACTATAGTCGCGTTAAACTGCCGCTGCAAACTCGGTCATAGATCATCTTAACACACGCCTAAATAAAAGGATTGTCCGTTCTCCTAAGTGCGAGAGAGGAGAGAGAGAGAGAGAGAGAGCTATATTGCTGTCTCGTTCCAATAACTTATGACCGAGCCTTTAAAATCAAAATTAAAAAGCTAAATTGTACTTTTTTATAAGCAGACGGCCAACCTGATGCCGGTTTCTAATATAGTAGAAAAAAATGCAAACTGTCCAGTCGCAGGAATCGAACCACCGTATCATTCGTCGCCTCAATTTGTGTCCATCCACCGTCCAATTAACTCATCCATCGCAAGTTCAAATACCAGTTAGAAGGCAGGTTATCGGTTACTCGACAGTACCGGCGTGTAACGGGAACCAGCTACAAAAACGTGTGTAATACTAGTTTTAACTTGTTCGTGTACTGATGGTATGTATTGAACAGGGTGTACTACGTATCTGTAGAATTGATTATGTTGCATTATTTATGAAATAGTAAAACTTATTAAGTTGTGGTATACCTACCAAGATTTAGATTTAAACCTTGGTATCTAAAGCTTGGCGGATTTAGATCTCTAAGAGCTGATTATTTCACCATGCTCTGTTTACAAAGGATTAAAGGGCCGTTAAATATGTGAAAATGTACGCGTTTGACATTTAAGGTTAGATTTAACGGCCTGTTAATCCTTGATTAGTAACTAACAGAGCATGGTGAAATCATCTCTTAATCTGGGTATACCACGACGTTATAAAAAAATCTATAGTCTAAATTTTAGATTTAGATATACCTAAACATACCGATCTAAAGTGTTTACACACATTTTTAAGTTTTTGATATTTGAAAAGTGTATTTCAAAGCGGGATCTTTTTTTAGGCTAGACAACTCCTTGGATGGCTAGAAACAGTTTCACGACTTTGATCCTTAGACACGGAAGGTCCTCATCTTACCAAGTATCAACTTAATATTCTTTAAGGGTTTCTAAAAGGGTAGTCAAAGTAAGGTCAAAATATAACATTAAGGCGAATACAAGAGCTAATATACCTCTCGCTCGCACGTTTTGACACGTTGAATGATATAAAATCACTAAAGCCATTTTCGAAAAATCGCAAACAACCATTTTGTGTGAACCATTACGGGAGTCGGGAGCCTATTTATTTCACATGCAGCCGATGGGGGTATTATTTGAGGGAGTTTACGCTACACCCTGTATTAAGACAAGTTAATTTATATTGGTACTTGCCGCGTGGGATACCACTAACCTTGATGGTTGACAGAAACACTCCTAGGAACCACAGAGCTTTGAGGGTTCAATTACATATTATGATATACCTCGTTGAAATTTACCAATTGTGCCAGTGCTCTTAAGCGGTGAAGGAAAACATCGTGAGGAAACCAGTTAGTATTCTAACAGCGGCGATGGGCTTGCAACCTGTCACGTATGGCATACCAAGAACTGAAAAATGTGGGTATGTGCTAAATGTAATGTTTGGACGTTCCTCTGGCTCCCCCCTTAGACGTCCTAAGAATCTGGAGTGTGGTACTAACAGATCTGAGGGGATATCTACCGTGCCTGGGGATCAAAGTCGTGAAGCTGTTTCGGTTTCAGTTTTCGTTGAAATTTGCACGTTCGGTCTCATACCTAAATGAAATTAAAAAAAGTTTATTGCTGTGCACATGCACACATGCATGGTAAACATCCTCTCAGATCTCTTGGTACTCAAGAGCTTGAGGATGTCAAAGAAGGTCAGAGCTGCAGTCAGAACGGGATGGAGGTTTTAGGGGCAGGAGAAACTTTTCCCTGACTGTTGGATAAAGTCATTCAATTGGATCACAAGGATCACTTAGAAACGTCTTAAAAATAGGTGAAAGGCTTTGACCTTGAATAACCTAGAATGCTTGAAAAAAATTAATTTTTTATTTTTATTTTTTATTTTATTTATTTAACAAAATTAAACAAAATTAAACAAAAAAGACAGTCATAAAACACGTTATTGGAAATGTTATATCGCTGAAGGCTGCTAGGTTGTGTAGCCTAACCTTAGTCGTAAAACTAGGACTCAATGCCGTATAATAATTGGAAAAGCTTAGACTTAGACTTATTTCTAAGTTTAAGTACTTTTCGTAATAGGTTTTTGAGTTAATGTCAGGTGTACAGTTGCTTGCAATAAGATAGGTACTACTTACTCGAGACGGTTACTAACGTATGGCATTTTTTATTTACGATTATTAAATCTAAGGGACTATATAAATGTAATGACAGATCAACTAGGCGAATAAACAAAATTTTAAGGGTAAAAAATCTTGTTATATTACTAGTTTTCATACTATAAATAGATTTTTGGTTGGCAAACTTAAAAACCTAAATTTTTGCTAATGTAAAACTTGATGGTTTGCAATTATTATAATGAAGTTATAATTTCATAGATTGATTGATTTCATAAATTCAAGAATGATCAACTTATTGCCATTTCTGTTCATTGCTTAATCCAATAACTAACATTGATAATCTTCTTTTGTTGCTAACTGTACCTCGGCGGTATGTACTTATATACCTACCTATCGGGTCTTATTGAAATCAGGAATTGGATTGCTGGACTATTGATTGTGTTGGATTCGATTCGGTTCGTTTTGTAAGGTTTCCCATACTGCTATTGTCACAGCCAGTTGATGTTAAGCCTCATGTGCCTGTAACTACACCGGCAACCACTCTTCAAACCGAAACACAGCGTTGCTGCTGGCGGCAGAAAAAGGCGTGGTGGTAGTACTTCCCCGGACGAGCCACACACAAAGAGCTCTACTACTCTTAAACATACATGTATGCCTCAAGTTGATGAACACAGGACAGTGCATCGTAGGGCATGTTTCTATCGTGCGTGACTTAAGAGGTAATGCCTTGTTATAAGTGATGGTTACCACATCAGGTGGGCCATCTGCTTGTCCCATCAGCTAGTTGTATAAAAAAAGACACTTTTAACGTGTTACATTTTTTTTATGGCAAAATTGGCTACCTTATGTTACAAGTTCTAACAACACACAACTTTTATTATACCATCTTTCCTGACTGTATTCTTCTTAGAAACTAAGTTTCTTTAAGAGAAAATAAACGCACTCTTTAAGTTTTTTTTTAGTAAAAGTGAGAGAAAAATCAACAACTTTTTTTTAATCAAGCCTATTATGTCACACTTCTAGGCAAAAAGGCCTCCCCCTTGTCCTTTCTCTAAACTCGATTCCCGATTCTACTACTAATTACTTATTTACTCAATTAAATATAATCTCCAGAACGTTCTCAATATTTATTAAATGTATTTGCATGTTTTCTACCTACGTGCAACAAGATATTATACGTAGGAGGACTTTCAAGTTTATTAACGAAGTGGATCAAGTGAGCTTTTAAAACCCTTTCGAATAGGCTCTGATTAGTTTCTTCAATAAACAGAGCACTCAATGTTTAATATCTTCATTACGACTCTGAATAACTAGGCACTACGCAAGTTTCTCTTTTCTTGCCTTAAGAGTCATATTTTAACTGCCATTAGCTAAACAACCTAACCTAGAAATATATAAATGCGAAAGTTACGTGTTTGGATGTTTAAGGCTCAATTATGCCCTAATCACTGAGCCGATCTTGATGAAACTTAGAACGAATATTGTTCGTAACAGGATGAGTATATGGATAGTTTTTATTCCAAAACATTTACGCGAGCTCGGTCGAAAAACACAACAACTAAATATAAATTTAAGCAAACACTACCTACTAATAGGCGACCGAAGCCGCACATGGCTACTAGAAAATAATAATATTGTACTATACTATGTAAAACTTTTTAATAAATGATGAAAAAAACCAGCTACGTAGGTGTGTTTTGAGTTAAAAATTTTCACAGCAAGCGATAAAACGAACACTTCGCTGACCCATAATTCCATATTTAAACAAAACAAAGCGAACATTTCGAAATTGGAATAATAGCCATAACGCCATTGAATCAGTGCTGCCAACTGCCAACATGAAAAAAGTAATTTCGTGTTACACAATGAAACCTTGCGTTTTCCAATGCCAATCGCTAGTGCGTGCGGGATACAGGCAGTTGTTAAAATACTTGTTAAATATTTGCCAGCTGTGTTTTATAGACCAAAACAATTATTTGGAGCACATTCCCCCTAAATCTTATGAATGACTTGATTTATTTTGTTCGACACGAATAATGTGTGGTTGTAAAAGTTGTGTGTGATATAATTCAACTCGGTATAATTCACTGAAACTACTAGATAAATTTCCCCGAAATTATCTCATGCATAAATTTATATAACTATTGTGGTATCATAGACTTCCTTCCGTTTTACAAACATGGTGATGATGGTAACGCAATAATTATTATTGTCAAAGAGCTAGCAACTATCGGTTAAGTACTTCCTGCTGTTGATTTGACTATTTCCTACATAAAATTCTACTTTCCAATTAGGATTATCGCTTGTAATTATTTATTAGCACTAAAACATGTTGTTAATTTAATTTTACCGCTTTTATACGATATTTTAATCCTCAACATGCACATCACTAAAATCTGAAGTGCAAAATTCTAAAATCAATGAGCATTTGAAAATAGAACAAAAGAAACTGAATGTTTCGAAATTCGAAATAGAAACCGGCCAGTGGCAAAAATGAGTATTATTCGTAGCTGTTGCATTGTCCGTTGTTTAATGATGCCTAAACCAACGGCTACTAAGTATACCCAGTTACCTAATGATTGTAATGTGTAAGCGTCTAGTAAAGCCTTTATTTGAAATTTTACAAATAACTCTTAAACAAATTCATTTCGTCAAGTTAGGTAGGTAGCTTTTAATTGCTGTCCAATGTTTGAAAGAACCAAAAAATATATTAATGAACTTAGAAACTTAGGTCAGGTACTCTTAACTCTTGTGAAATTATATTCAGCTAGTAGACGCCTAAGTATCTGGCTATATAATGTAAGTAAATACTAGTAGGTTATACTATAAAAACACTAACAGGCACATGAGGCTTAACATCTGTATGGTACTCAAGTAGATGGACGCAGGGCAGAGCATCGTAGGGCACGTTACTATCGTGCGTGATACAAGGCAATGCTTTGTTATAGGTGATGGTTACCACTCAACATCATGTGGGCCATTGTTCCATCGGCAAGTCGTTTAAAATAACATCAAAAATGGTGCTTTACAAGATGACGGAAAACGTCCAAAGTAGAGAAATAGAAAATTATCATTGACCAGTGACATTGTTTTTTTTATATAACTTGCTGATGTAACCATCAGATCGCCCACCTGATGTTAAATGGTAACCATCACCTATAACAAAGCATTGAATCTTAAGTCAAGCTCGACTTATTGTCAAGCAGAACAATAGTTTTCCATTCGGAGTACAAAGTGGCTAAGCAACGGTCGGCTCAACTCTTGCGCACGCTTTCTATGCTTTCCATGGCTCAATTGTTTTCACAGTTTATCTATAAAAACAAATATTGAAGGAAAACATCGTGAGGAAATCAGTTAAGTACTTATATTTGGAGCGGTAATGGGCTTGCAACCTGTCACGTGTGTAATACCATCTACTTCAAAATGTGGGTGTGTCAAATTAAATATTAGGACATACCACTGACTACCACTTAGACAATCTCAAAGGATCTTGAGTTGGTACTTGGTACTGAGAGATCTGAGGGGATATCTACCGTGCCTGGGGATCAAAGTCGTGAAGCTGTTTTTTGCAATTTACTACGAATATTATACATAGTAAAGAATCACTTTTGACATTACATATTATCATGGTTATGAACATCATTTTTATTTAAAACGGAATATTATCATCATTAAATGATGATGGATTCATAAATGATGGTAAAATTGAAGTGATTGTATGTAAAGAATTCATTTTTTAGCTTATTTATTGCGGTAAGTTTCATTCGCTGACACTTGCGGTTTTGACGCCACTTTCATTTCGTGTAAAAGTAGAATTAAAGTGGAATGATGCGGGCGGCAGATAGTGCGCTGATAACGATACAACCTATAAAAAAAAATATGCCACTAATTTGCACCGCTTTATTGACGACTTACTTTAGTATAGTAAAAATTGTAAATTGTCCTCTTATTACAGTTTTTTAGCTGGTGGAACTAGCACATGGCCGACCTGATGTTTAGTGGTAACCATCACCTATAATAAAGTATTGCGTTACCAAGTCAAGTAAATAAACATTACGCAGGAAGAAAAGCATTTTACTGACAAAAAAGCGAAATATACCTAAGTACAAAATTCGTGTAGCTAGGTTAAAAGTAAGAAAAATGAATGAAGCGAAAGAGGTATGTAAGGACCGTAGCAAGTGGAAATCCGTGGTCTCTGCCTACCCCTATAGGAAACAGGCGTGATTTTTTGTATGTATGTATGTAAAAGTATAAAATCGACTTCCACTTGTCTACCGTAATATAGCATTACGCGCCGTGTTACCAATAACGTCATAGAAACCTTCGATTATCAGTTCTCATGGTTGAGTAGCTGGTCGGCTCTTCACAAAAGATCAAAGATAAATACGTCACGTCTAAGGCCGGAAATACACTGAGCGGATCTTACGCCGCGTACTGCGCGGCTGTAGTCGCTCAAAATGCGCCTTTTTCTGCCGCCAAGCAGCAACGCTGTGTTTCGGTTTGAAGAGTGTGGTTACCGGTGTAATTATAGGCACATGAGGCTTAACATCTGTATGCCTAGTTGATGGACGCAGGGCAGTGCATCGTAGGGCACGTTCCTGTCGTGCGTGACTTACGAGGCAATGCTTTGTTATAGGTGATGGTTACCACTTAACATCAGGTGGGCCATATGCTTGTTCCATCAGCTAGTTGTATTAAAAAATATATATATATTATGACGTCACGTAAAATGCCAACCCAGTCAGTATGCATTCTGAAGTGCTATTCTGACAACAACACTCGCCTACGTGTTACGGTATCTGCAGTGAGTTTTCAATTTGACATTCACCATCACTAGCGCCACCTACTTAAGTGAATTGGTGGTGAAAATAGTAACGTGAATGAGGCGAAGCTTGTGATCAAAGTGATCGGACAAATTTTGTTGTTTTTGGAAAAATACTACTGACCAACAATCGAATGCAAGGTGCGCCCAAGACTTCTTCTTTTAAGACCATAATTACTCGCGGTGTAACAAATAATGTTAATCATACTTTGCTTTGTTTAGTATAGGCCTTCATCTAATGTGCACTACCCAAAAATGTTTTCTTATAACCCAAAGGTTAGCTGGTAGACAATGCTATCCAGCATTAAGCTCGCCTATGTACAGTTTATTTTATTTGTGGAATAAAGAGTTTTCTATCTATCTATCTTTCTATAATTCTTTGGTAATGAATAGTACGCACTATACATATAATATTATATTCACTACTCCATCTATTTTGATATAGGTACTGTCGACTACGGCGTTCACATTATATAATTTAACTAGCGACCCGCCACGGCTTTGCACGGTTATTGTGGGTTATCCCTAAGAGATTATGCTTGTATGCTCATATAAACCTTCCTCTTGAATCACTCTTTCTATAAAAAAAAACCGCATCAAAATCCGTTGCGTAGTTTTAAAGATTTAAGCATACATATGGATATAGGGACAGAGAAAGGCGACTTTGTTTTATACTATGTAGTGATAATGTTTTTTATCCGTGAAAACCTATAATTGGCTCTCTCGTTTCTATATCATGTATGTTATTTAAGTTATAATAAGCTGTTGGTTTTTCAATAAATAAATAATGTATAATGCTCGTATAATCTGCGAAGGATAATAATTTGTATGTAGCGCGATGCATACGCGTAAAGTGACATACAATGAGCTGCGTAATATCCTCAGTGTGTTTTCGCCCTAATAGTGCATTAATCAACACCCTTATCGATTATCACTTATCGATACTATTTATAACTGTGCAGTATTTAATCTTGTAATCCGTATATTATTTTATGAATGATAAAATCAGTTATTAGCTGAGGATATGACGTCGTAGACATCGTTAATCTTCTGTTATTAAAAATATTGTGCAGACGTTTTGGAGTCGAAATATTTTCCATTGATAAGCTTTGAATACACCTAGATAAATTTAGGCTCGTAACACACATAGCTCTTCTTGCGCCGCGTTAGGTGAGAGTTTTCATAATACAGAATCAGAATAATGTATAGGTGGTGAGTATATAAAAAGTACAAACAGTCTGCCCTATTCGGACCTACAATTAGACGTACAATTAACAGAATACATGTTCTGTGATGACATTTAGGTAAGCGCAAGAGAAATAATATCACCATATTTTTTTTATCTCTAGCTTGTTTAATTTGGAGCCCGAGTTTTGCATTTTTGAATGCTTGCTTTTATGTCATTTTGGTACCAAAGGGTCATTTTCTTTGGCCTTGTCTAGCTTGATCTGTATCCGCGTGTACAATAGGTAGGTACAATAGGTGTATAATAGGTCATATGATAGGTAATCAATCTATTACTTAACGTCTCGATAGATAAATGGCGGATGAGGGGAGAATGTTCCTATCTAACAGGCCACAGCCGGCTACTGTTGCAACGCGGATGTTCCTGATATTGATATCCACTGCAAACATCATCATACTATGTTTATACCTGTACCCGGAGTGAACACATTCGCGATATTTCAGTAATTTTTTTTAGCATATAATTATGTTGACCGTCAAACAACTTCTCGCTCGCACATATCAACAAGAGAAGCTATTATGATCACCCAATTTTAAATTCGGAATTCTCAAACATACACCCATCTCTAGCGAAACCCGCGTGAGCGTTTCCGCAGTGGTAATGCCAACGTGAGTTAAATGAAGCAACTGAAGTGAGCACGGATCCACTGGGTGAAACTAAGGTAATTAATTGTGTAGTTTACGGAATAGCACTACTATTCTCAAAGTCAAAGAGTATATATTCAATAAAATCATAAGGATCACTTTGAAATGTCTTAAAACTAGAGGGAGTACGGGTGCAAGTACGGGTTGTGTGTATGTGTCTATGTGTATGTTTTTAACCGTGATAACCTTTAATTGGTTTCTCGTTTCTATGTCATGTATGTTATTTAAATTATAATAAGGTGTTGGTTTACCAATAAATAAATAAATAAATAAATAAATAAATGTAACAAGAGTTTTGAGCACGCCTTTCGAATCTCCATTAAAAATAAATAAAACCCGGGCGCAATAAAGAAACCAAAAAACAAAAAAAAAATGGATTTGAGGTAGGTACCTACTGATCACCGACTGCAGTGTGCCCTAACGTACAAAGCCTTTGTACTTGAACTGGGAAAAAATAATACAGTACTAATTTGCATTGTATTTTATTTGAAACGGAAGTCTGTCTCGTATTCCTGAATAATGACATCAATGACTTCCGAAAGGGCATTATTATTCAAAACATGTACTTTTTGCGATAAAAACTCAGCGTTTGTTATCAAAAAAACACTAGCGCAGGTTCGATACCCGGTCAAATGCATGATACGAACTGTATTCGAAGTTTCTGATATTTTTTCTTTTTAATTGTAGTTAGACTTTTCAGAACAGTCTCCGGAAAAACGTAGATTGTTATGTTGACTAAACAGTTAGTAGTAGCTCCGCGTTTTGCTCTCTAGATAGCGTGTTTCAATCATTCATCTTCATGGCGTGTCGCTAGTTCTTCGAAACAGTGTGGTGAAAGGACTTTAAGAGCCCCTCTAAGAGGCCTTTCGAGCACTTGACACATGTTTTTGATCTTTTAGGTTCTACGACATCGCGTTTTCATCAATTTTTTCTTCACCGTTTGAGAGTACTGGCACTGAGCTAACAATTTTTTGAACAGACAAACTCGTTGGAACCCGACCGGTTTTGAACCCACGACTTTAAGATCAGAATGCGGGGCCGCTACCACTAGACCGCCAGTGATCGTTCATGTGCGATGTAATGTATTGTATCGTTTTAAATTAGCAATGTACTTTACAAAGGCTCGGCTGGTGTCGTCACTGACGGGCGTGTGTTTAATTTAGCTACAGATAGTCAACCCTATTCTACATTAAACTGATGGCAATGAAATTGGGGTATTTAAATATAATTAATCTGACAAAAAAAATCCCAATCGTGATATAATGTGAAGGAAGTCAACCCTACTCTCCATTACACTGAGGGGCTGTGAAATTGGGAAGTTTGAATATAATTAATCGGACTGAAAGCATAAATCGTGATATCTCGTGAGTCATCATTATCATCTGTTTGAAGTAGTTCACTGTTGGACATTGCCAATGTCCAACAGTGAACCTTCTCCATCCACTGAATTCCCGTGATCTTCACGGCGTTTCATGCTGACGCATTCATGGCATCCCACACTTTGTCTTTCGGCGTGTGAAAGGACGTGGTAGGTTCTACGAGCTTCGAAAGCTCGTAGTAGGAGCGGCAATGGACAAATGTCCATTGCCGCTCCTACTTGTATTGCTTATTATCAGATCTGTTTTAGTAACCTTGGTTCTTCAAATTAGCTGATTTGGGATTCTCTCACGTAGTGAAACTCCCAGTCCCAGCATAGCGTTGTACGCACCCGTGCACTTTCAGTTTTTATAAAACGTATAATTAGAGGCAAACAGTTAGCAACACGTCTTAGATCCATGCGAAACTAGTGAGCGAACTGGAACAACTCGATTCTGAGTTATTCCTGTTTCAATACAAAAACTAGCTAAGCATCTTTATCATCTTGCATTTAAAACCCGAAACGCGACATCACAAACTCGACTGCATTTTTTCAACACGCTATTCTCGTCTGACTAATGACTCGTTTGACTAGCGGACAAAAATATATGCTCACACATAGAGCCTATATTTTTGTCCGCAAGTGTACCAGTTAGCCTTTAGAATATCGCGTTACAATGGCGGACACTATTTTACATTCGCAAAAACCTGACACCTCATTTCCCTAATTGATTGTAATTGTATTACCTGTGACTTCGCTTGGTATTTTATAATCATAAAGCATACACACTAGCAAACAGCCAAAATGTCTATAAAGTTCGTATAAGCTCCAAGGCTTCCGTCAAGGCTTGACGGAAGAGGCTGATAACTGTCAACCAAATTTTCTATGGCTCATTTTTTTTTATTTAACATTAATTGATTTTCAATTCACCGAAACTCGGTTGTTTGCGATTTTTCGTTGCTACATTATAGAAAGAAAGAAAGAAAAGTTTTTATTTATGACGACACATGACATAATAAGAGCGACACACAAAAACTAACGGAGATTTTAAACATAAAACTAAACTTACAAGTAAAATTTAAATTAAAACAACAAGTAAGTATTAAAATCTTTAATCAAATATTCTTAATTTAGTAAATAGTAAATAAATAGTAAATATTGGTGGACATTCCACACAGCGCTATCTCGCCCCAAACTAAGCCAAAGCTTGTGATATGGGAACCAGGTAGCTAATATACTACTTAAATACTTTTTTTTTTGTAATTACATACTTATAATCATTTAGTATAATCATTATAATCATTAGTAGTTGACTGGTATTCTTGCCAACCGTTTTCCAGTTAACAAGTGATTTGACGTATGATTAGGTTTGATCAAGCTTTCAGGGCCGATGTTTTCCCGTGGCTTTGTGCCGATTCATCAGAAGGTTAAAGCCGTAAAGCACGTTTTCTGAAACCGTCATAAACAGTCAAGCAGAATCCACTTTATGGTTAGTTTTATGGTGTGGGTAGATCGGTTGCTCCTTTGTATACTCACCAATTGGCCACACCATAAACGGAGAGCTTTTTATGGTAGGTAACTGTTACTGAAGACCAATAAAGAAATTGAGATGGTAATGGGTTTGAATAACTGTATAAGATCTAGTGGTTTCGCGTGGTGCTCGAAAGGAGTCTCTTTAAGGCGCACTTAAAATCCTTTTACCAAACTTTTTCTAAAGAAACCATTGTGCCGGTGTGGCGTGGTGCCATAAGTTATTCTCTCGCTTGCGCATTTTAAAATTTTTGTAGATATTACATTACTGAAGGTGAAAATTATGAAAAATCGCAATGAACCAAGTTTCGGAGAACAGCACATAAATGTTGAAATGTGCGATCAAGCGATCGCACAATAGATCAATCGCACAATAGAATCGCGATCAATAGATCAACTACATTAGCGGTAGTTTTCGCGAGAGCACTGGTGGTCTAGTGGTAGCCCCGCCTTCCGATCCTAAGGTCGTGGGTTCGAAACCGGTCGTGCACCAATGAGTTTTTCTGTTCAAAAATGTATGTGCACAATGTCAGTACTCTCAAACGGTGAAGGAAACCGACTTGTCGTAAAACCTAAAAAGTTCTATAACATGTGTCAAGTGCTCGAAAGGTGCACTTAAAATCCTTTCACCACACTGTTTCGAAAGAAACTAGTTACACGACAAGAGACCTCTCTCTTGTCGTGTAACTAGTCTACGCCTTACGCTACTACCACCTATAACGGGGGATAGTCTCGCAAGTCCCTTGAAACCAAAACACAGCAACGCCGCTTGGCGGCAGAAGTAGATATCATTAATATTAACCTGCACTCTAATCATAAACATTATTATAATCTATAATATTCCCTTGAGGCATTAATTAGCAAGGACGTTCTAGAAAGCCACACGTGCTCACTTTCACGTTTCAAACCTAATACAATCGTACATATTGATTAGCCGTTTAGTTAAGTCACTCGATTAAAGATATAAAACTTTGATAAATAAGAACAATTTTATTCTAAACATTCTCAATCCCCGCGATCTTGAAAATTTAATTTTATAATAAAAAAAAAAAAAAATTGAGACAACACAGTAGTTTCAAATTAAATACCAACTACATACTATAAATACGCTGAAAACCTAAAATACATATTGAGACGTATTCCGCGGTGTCTCGTAGGCGCCCATGAAAGCATCGTGTGATAAGGAGGTCTCGCCTATTCTTCTTCTTCTTTGGTCGCGAGGTACTGGCAATTTACCTAGTCAAGACATTTTAAAGTGATCCTTGTGATCGACCTGAATAAAGACCATTTTGATTTGATTCCGTCAAAAAATCATAGGTTTCCTACATATTTGGGAGGGTTTGCTGCAGTCAAGTAAGCAGTTAAGAGTAGTAGAGCTCTTTGTGAAGGGCTCGTCCGGGGAAGTACTACCACCACGCCTTTTTCACGCCAAAAAGCGTTGCCGTCTTTGGTTTGAAGAGTGAGAAGCAGGGCAGTGCATCGTAGGGCACGTTCCTATCGTGCGTGACTTACGAGGCGATGCTTTGTTATAGATTATGGTTACCACTTAACACAGGTGGGCCGTCTACTTGTTCCATCAGCTAGTTGTATAAAAAAAAAAGTCACGACGCCTGGCTGGCTGACGATGACCTTATATTGGTGTTACGTCATCTCCTGGTGCGTTGCCGTAGTCCTCTTACGACATCCTCGAGATGTCAATGATGAGGCAATGCTTTGTTATAGGTGATGGTTACCATTTAACATCAGGTGGGTGGTGCTTGGTCCATCAACAAGTTGTATAAAAAATGTAAAGGACCCAAGAGTTATTAACCTTGGAAATTTTAATGGATGAAACTTTTCCAATATTATAAAATCTTTGTCTTTAAGCTAAGGTAAACACTATAATTATAATAATATAATATATTTTCATTTTATTATAAAATCAGATCTACAAATTATATAATGCAGTGAGAGCAAAGTGATCTTTTATCTTTTTTCTTGCAGATATAGTTTACCTACGTAATAGAGATGTAAGATATCTGTTATCGATAAGATAAAGATAAGATATGTTAATAGCAATGTCGTTATCGTTACTGGTAGTCTGAAATAAAATGTGCAAATGCAACCTTGTAGGACTGAAGGTTCTTTGAAAGTTAATATAACGAATTTAATGACTTGAAAAAAAAATGTGTTTTTAAAACGCGGGTAACAAAAAGCTTTGATTCTGATTTTCAAAATTATAAAAATAAACCCCAAAAGCTATTGAATGTTTAATTGAAGGGAAAGGCGTAAAAAGAAGAAGGTATAAAATAAATGCTCGCGGTCATTTAATTTCTGAATAAAAATGCATAAACCATCGATATTTTATTCGTTTCACTAATTATCTGAATTCAACACTAGCCTTAGAAAATAGATAAAATTAAGTATACATAAATTAAGTGCAAAAACCTGTGATAAGTACAAACAGTGCTGTAACATTTGTCATGTGAGTCGATGAAGTTGTCGATAAAGTTATCGATGGGTCGATAGTCGATGTTTCGGATATCGATAAGATGATGCTGTACATGACGAAGATGCCAGAGGAGGTGGTCGTGAAGCGTCCGCCGAGGAGGAGGCACGTTAGTGTCAATATCAAGGTTTGTTCAAAAAGGATTCAGCTTTTTGAGAGTTCGTTTTGAGTTTTACTTAATCCTTTGTTAATCTAAGACAGCATGGTGAAATCAGATCTAAGAGCTGATTTCACCATGCTCTGTTAGATTAACAAAGGATTAACCGTTAAATATGTCAAAATGTACGCGTTTGACATCTAAGGTTTAGGGCCGTTTCACCATGCTCTGTTAGATTAACAAACGATTAAACGGCTGTTAAAAATGACAAAATGTACGCGTATGACATATAAGGTTAGATTTAACGGCCTGTTAATCCTTGATTAGTAACTAACAGAGCATGGTGAAACTGGGCCTTAACGGCCTGTTTTAACGGCTGTTAATCCTTGATTACTACTATTTACGAGAATGCTGTACTAGCGTTGTCATCTGATAACTAAGCAAGAGATTTTAGACAGTAGAGGCCCTTCGGCCGTCTACGAAACCGAGACTGTAGGTGAAATTACATGCATATGATGCTTGATACTTGACAACAAAATCGGTCGTCACTCAGCTTTATGCTGTAATAGTGTTTGATGCACTACTACAACGCTGGTCTTCCGAGATGCCGGAGTACGATGGCAGCATTTTCGCCCTTCCGCCCTTCCGTCCTTCCCGCGACTTCTCAACAGACTTGGATAACTTGAAACACTTCCTCATAAGCCAGCCCTTCCCATAGGCGTCCCGCCCGTCCCGCCATCTCTATTCTAAAATATTTATTTATTGTATTAACTCTTGTTCAACTTTGCATCACAATGTGCACCCATTATTATTATTATTATCATGCTAATATACATCCGGCAGTGATTTATTTCCCCGATTATTATCATCGGTTTTTGTTGGATTCCGTTTCGTAATGTTACCGTCGGCTTTTCATGCGGTGATGTGATCCTATCGTTGCCGGTCAGTGCGTCCCGATTAACGTTACGTTCTGTTGTTATAGTTATTTCTAATAATAATATGAATGGCGCAGTTGAAGAGCTCTTTGTGAAGTACTACCATTGCATTTTTAAACCGCCAAGCAGCGTTGCTGTGTTTCGGTTTGAAGAGTGTGGTTGTTGGTGTAATTACTATGGCACATGAGGCTTAACATCGGTATGCCTCAAGTTGATGGACGCAGGGCAGTGCATCATAGGGCACGTTCCTATCGAGCGTGACTTACGATGCAATGTTTTGTTATAGGTGTTGACATCAGGTGGACCATCTGCTTGTTCCATCAGCACAGTGTTGTCATGGTTGAAACATGGTGAACAATAAAATAACAGTTTATTTCTGTTGGTTACAGCGGCACCATGCTGGCATTTCGCAGTCGTCATGCAGCGACGGGTCGCTGCTCAGCGTCGGATCCTCCGAGATGGAAGAGGACAGCTCCGGACACCACGACTCCTCTGTCAGGAGCGACTACTTCGACACATACAGTGAGTATCTACCTCTACAATAATATGCCGTTCTACGATTCTCGATTAGCGTAGTTGCAGGATGTGTAGCCTGATGTGTAGCCAATTGTACTATTCTGCCAACCTTCGTGCCATTTTAAAGGTTTATAGAAGATATATACTCCACCGTCACAACCGAAAATCTATAGGTACTCTTATAATACCCTACCCTACCTTATGTCCGTCTCCTAAAGTGCTAAATATAAGAGTAGTAGAGCTCTTTGTTTGTCGTTCGTTCAGGAAAGTACTATTCTCTCGGAAAGTACTATTACTCGTCGGTCACTTTCCTATCGTGCGTGACTTGCGAGGCAATGCTTTGTTATACGTGATGGTTACTGCTCAACATCAGATCCACCTGCTTATTCCATCGCTAAGTCGTCATAAAAAAGGCACCAGCGGTTTTAGGCCCTAGTGTACAAAGTAGACATATAATAAAATTGTACATTTTCCCGTACTTCCAGATACGTCGGAGCCCCCGACGGGCGTGGCGCCACTGTCGCACTCGGCCGCCAAGCACAAGATGGCGGTGCGGCCGCGGCGGACGCACGGCGCTCCCAGGCGGAACAAAAACAACCCTGTAAGTACAGTCAATCAATTAAACACTAATAAAACAATATTCATGGTTTCCTTCAGGGAAGGCAACGCATTAAAAATGGTGTTGTTGCGATGACAGTATCTGTTTACCATCAGGTGAGCCGTCGCCTATAGTCCGTTGCCTAAATATGACATAATGAACAACTACAGCCCCCGACTACCCCTCTTAGATAGCCTTAAGATATTGGGACGAATAAATAAAATACAAATCTAGCCTCAAACTATGTAGTCAAGAGTAAAAAAATGGATCATGCCTCACTTTGTTTGAAGAGCTTGGCTTCTCATTTCTTTTTGAGGATGTCCTGTCCTGGAGTAACTAAGAGATTACAATCTCAATTGCTAACCTTTATAATTCTCACGTTCCAGATCGCCGCATCAGCCTTGCCGATAACGCCTGAACTCAACGAAGAAATGATACGAAGCGCTACTCCTGATGTCAGCCACAAAACCACAGAAGTAGTTACTGGTAAGCGCACTGATATAATCCTTATTTCTATTACAATAGAGTACCTACAAACATGCTGATCTTCTTGACATATATTTTTCTTGTTACAGAATCATTCTCTTCATCGACCACGACCAAGCACGTTATAGTCAATGAACAGCAAATACAAGTGAATCGAGAACTACAAAGAGTGCTAGAAACACCAAGCGACACCAAACTGAAGTCGTCGTCGCTACCACCAGGGCTAGCACTGAACCAACTAGTCGGACAATCGCCAGCCAAGCTTAGCATCGCGGAAAACAATACACCAAGGTCCTCGATCAAAAGGAGCCAGTCCAGTTCCCAAGGACAGTCTCTACGAGACTCACCTAAAATACAAAGTACATACCACTCAGAAGACAGAATGACGAAGTATAGAACCGATAAGAAATATGCCGAAGAATCTTGCCACGAAAAGAAAACTAAGTCAGAGAAGAGAACAGAGAATGAAGTTATACGATCGTCTAAGAAAGAAGAGTCTTTCTTTAGCAGATTGCTGCTTAGGAAGAGTGGAAAGAAGTCTAAGAAAGAACAAATAGACGAAGGACAACAAGAAGTCAAGAAATGTAAGACAGAGAAGTCACAGGCTTTATACAAGCCAGTTGATGAAAGTTTTTTCGAAGGACAAGGGTATAAGCCGATACCTGCTGAAAGAACCCACAAATCTGCCGGGCAGAAAGCCTTCGCTAACCAGATGCATAAGCGTTTGGACAACAAAGGAGGTTACGTTCAAGAAGGCGCATATAAAGATGTTTACAGTGCTGCCAAAATACCAGGAGTCGAATATAACATTGTTACTGATCTCAAAATAGCCGATGAAACGGACAAAATGTTAAACAATGAAATGAAAAACCGGTTCAGCAGACGAGAGGAGTTCATTGAGAAAATTGAAAGAACCAAACGGTCCTCTTCCCAAGAAGCCGTCGACGAGCGAGATACGTTCCATCTTCCAAGTCTTCTAGAAAAAGCGAAAAAACCGACTGCTCAAAGAGTGGATCAATTTTCGTCTAAAGCATTTATTTCAAACGAGATTACAACTAGAGCTCAAGAAGAGGTTCTGTCTCCCTCGCTAGTGATCTCAGACGACGAACCGCCAATCAGGGCAATGAGAATCAAGACAGTTCCTCCTGATTACTTGTTTACTAGCGGCAGCATGCCTAAGAATATACCCTACTTCAATCCTAACTTCAGTATATCTTCTCCGCCGAAGACGAAGCACCAAAGCTCTGACAACATCAAGCATAAATCGTCCGAGCTTATTTCAGAATTCAGCGAAAAAGTTGAGCGTAAGAGAGAAACCATTCACCATGCGACTAAAACGGAGGAGGCATACGTGGCATCAGGGATGAGATCTCTAGGGGACGAGTACGTTGAAAGTCGAAGCAGTATTGGCAAGTCTCACAGCTTCCGCTATGCTTCGGAAACCACTTCAATCAGCTCCCAGGAGAGTCAGATGCCCAGTCTTCCAGCCATCGTCGGCATCTCTGAGCCGTTGGTTGAAAGTTGGGAAGTCAACTACAGAAGAAACTTAACTGACAAACATGATTTCTCGAAGAGGATTTCGGCTCGAAATTACAATATCCTTCATGGTACCGCAGAAGCAAATTACGATAGTTTGCCTAGCACGGATAGTAGCTATCTAGACAGCCTCAAAGCTGAAGTCAACGATGATAGGAAACTGTTCACGAACAGCATCCATGTCTCGATGGATATAAATAAGAGAGATAGTGATATCTCACAAATAGAGGCTAAGATTGATGATATTATTAGTTCACCTACGCCCATTATAGCGCCAATACTCAAGTCTAGTTCTTTAGATAGCGTTAAAAGTAGCCCTGAAAAACAAGCCGACGATAGAAGAAAGACTATTTCGGTGGAAAGCGCTTTGAGTGCGAAGAATAAAGACACTGAAAATTTTGTTTCTGTGACCCATATCAACAAAGAACAAACACCGGTCAAGACTACTGAAGCTCCGAAAATAAATAAAAGTGATGAGAAACTTCAAAAATCGGGAAGCAAACCGGGTGTCCCAGAGTTTTTAAACATTCAACTAAATAAGGTTGATATCAAACCCATTACTAATATCGTGTTGACTGCTAACGTTACACCAAAGAAACAAGATAGTCCACAACCTGAAAAAGAGTCTGAATCGTTATCGATGCAAGACTCTTTAGAAAACACCCAAAACCAGGTCAACAAAGAAAACGCCCTGAACAAAATTACTGATAACGTAATGAACAATACTCAAGATGACAAAGCCTTCCCTCGCCAATCGGTTATTCCTGTTATCCCTCAAAGTCCTTCAACTCCCAAAACTTTCTTCAAACGTAAAGCTGCCAGTGTTGATCTCCCAGACAAAACGGAAAAGCCCAGAGCCAACTCAGTCTCCACTGACGGAAGCACGGAAAAGATCTACGACAATATATCCATCGATCAGAAGTCCCACTCCAGTTTCGGGAGTAAAAGCTCCATCCAAAGCTCCGACAGCAACGACATCAAAATCCCAGATCGTCATGAAGAAGCTGTCATCCTCCGAAGAAAACCTATCTCTTCCAAAGGAGGAAAGAAAGACGATGAACCGGAACTAATGAAAGTTTTTGCCCGACGCTCTTTGAAAATCAAAGACACCGAAGCTGATTCCATAGCTCAGGATATTGCCGATGCGAAAGAAGAAGGCACAATCAAAACCAAAAGCCTAAAAAACGAGTTCAACGCGTCAATAAAATCAAGAGACAGCGACAAAGAGAACGAAGAAATCAAAGAGGAACAGAGATTGGTCGACATAGCAGCAAGAGTCAGTCAATTCGGACAATACCAACGAAGCGTCAGCATACACAGCGTAAACCCTAAACGAGAAAGCGCGCCCAACTATAGATCCGAAGTCTACAAATACAAGAAGGAAGTATCAGATTCCACTCCCGAAAAGCGACTACGCAACCGAACTTTTCCCGATTCATCAAATGACAGGGACGAGATTAAAAACATAGCTAAAGAGGCTTACAAAGCTGATACACTGAAACGACCTTGGATGAGAGATGGGAACAGACTATCGACAGATTCGGATAAGAGAGACAGCGTCATAGACAATGTAATAGACAAGGACGGAGCTATAGAGAAGGGGGAAGGTGGGAAAGAGAATGTAGCTGAAGAGGCGGATGCATCACCTCAGTTTAAGGGGATATTGCAAATGCGAGCGGAGTGGGAGAGACGGGCGAAACAGGGCATGACCAAATAAAGGTGCTAAACGGTACAAGGTATGTTATTTTACAACTTATTAGTTTCACTGAAGTGAAACAGCCTTCACAGCTCAGTTGGTAGTAGCTCTGCCTTCTGCGTCGTAGGCCGTGGGTTCGATCCCCACCGAGAATAAACATTGTGTGATGAACATAGATGTCTGTTCTCTGTCTGGGTGTTATATAATATTATAAGTATGTATTAACAAACAAAAAAAAAGTATATATGTATTAAATCAGCTATCTGGTTCCCATATTACAAGCTTTGGCTTAGTTTGGGGCTAGATAGTGCTGTGTGGATAGTCCACCAATATTTATTTATTTATTACTGAAGTAACAAACTAGTTTTACTTACTATTTTAATCCTAATCCTGAAACGAATCTCCGGAGACCGAGCTCGGTCTTGGAATATACTTACGTCCACAGTGGACAAACAGATTGAAGATGATGACCCTTTACTACTCTCTTAATTTACTTCTATTTTACTAAGGGTCGGTTCTGAAAGCCCGATCAAAACTAATCGGATGTCAAGTCACTTGCTATCTCCATCTAATTCGATGTAATAGCTGAAATGACGAGTTACTTGTAAATAATTATTCAGAGCTCCATAAGGGCTTAATTAGGGTGTGTGCGTTTTATTATATAATTTTTTTTAAAGTTTAATTATATATCAGTCAGTCAGCACTCGAAAGGAGCCTCTCTGAGGCTTACGCACTTAAAATCCTTTTACCACACTGTTTCGAAAGTGACACGCCTTTTTCTGCCGCCAAGCAGCATTGCTGTGTTTCGGTTTGAAGGGTGTGGTTGCCCGTATAATTAAAGGCACATGAGGCTTAGCATCTGTATGCCTCAAGTTGATGGATGCAGAGCAGTGCATTGTAGGGCACGGTCCTATCGTGCGTGACTTTACGAGGCAATGCTTTGTTATAGGTGATGGTTACCACTTAACATCAGGTGGGTCATCTGCTTGTTCCATCAGATTCTTATGAGGGCACTTCACATCGCTATTCGGTTCGCGTTTTTATTTGCGTGTTTGTCTTGTTCGAGAAAAATAGGCAAATATAGCCGAATGTAGTTACTACATTTATCGTATTTGGGAAAATAATACGCAAACACGAGCCAGGTCAAGTGCCATTAGAATCATCATCTTCCTGCCCTTATCCCACGCTGCATGGGGTCGGCACAACAGGTTTTCTTCCTCCACTCTCCTCTATCATTCGTCATCTCGATGCTCACTCCTTTCTTACTCATGTCATCTTTCACACAGTCCATCCATCTTTTCTTTGGCCTGCTTCTCCTTCTAAAACCATCCACAATAATAGATTCTATATGTAGTTTAGAAGAGAAGAGAGATTGAACTGTGTTTCTTTTTCAGGAAGGAATTTCAATGAAGTACCATGCTGTACACACCATATTAATATTTAGTTTAGTTTTAATTATATAAGTATTAATTAAAACCCTAGAATTAGAAATCATATTAATGTTATTGATAATGAAATCGATGTTTATTTAATGTTATGAAAACATTGTATTTTTGAGTGTTATTTGATAGCCGATAGTTTTATTTTATTAATACAAGAATATCATTATGTATTGATGATTGTCAAATACAAATTTTATTCCCATAGTTTTTCGGTTGTTTTATTTTCTATCCTGATTTTAGATTCTACAAACATTAGAGTATACATGCATATTATTTTTAAACTTGCCAATGAAAGTGTGGCATATAAATAAATAAATAAATAATTATATATCTTCTGTCTAACTAACTATTAGTAGTAGTTCATATTTCATTTATTGGTAAGAATATACATGTCAAAGGGTACAAATATTCTACAAATACAGGTAGGTTATAAATAAAATAAATTTAAAAAAGTAAATACGGTAATAGATGTCATATTCGAAAGAATAAGTACACATAGGTAATAATTATGAAGTTACGTGTAAATTAATGTTATGTCCATAAAGGAATCATAAGAATTCTACAGCACAATAAATCGAGTAGTAGTAGAAAAAAGAGTAGGTAGGATATGTACCTGCTAGGCTGATTTAGAGGCGCCCTCTTTGTATAAATTGATACCAATATTAATGTGTTATAGCAACTTATTCCATAACTAACCGCGGTTAAACGGCACGGCAACTTATCGTACTGTGACATAAATTACCATTGGATATACAAAGCTCAACATTGAATACGCCAATAGATGGCGTTAGTAGTCGAAAAAGTCATATGTTTTTAATAAAACAAATGCGCGCAAACGACGCAAATAGAATGTAATATTAGTTTGCAAATACGTTGTAAGTTCTTAAACAAGAAAAAAAAAACCGAACCGAAGGTGTTTTAAAATTGGGAATTTATGTAGGTACCTCACTAACTTAGGTACAGAGAGAGACCTACGTCTATATGTAGACCTAAGTTGAGGTAAGTAGGTACAGTATAATTATGGTAACAGTTTTCTAATAGGTAAAATTAAAAAAAAACAAATCCATATGAATTTTGCAAAACAAACATCTGACAACCCCTGTGACAACCCACCCTAAGTATTGTGAACGCATTCCAAGGGGTAGCTTAGCAGGGGTAGATCTACGCATGCGCTGTACCTTGCTGCTTAACCCCAATTTAGTAGCCACCATTTTACTCCAGTCTCAAAAATCGACAAAAAACTGGCAAAAATACTCCAAAATCAGTGAAGAAGTGTCTTTTTGACTGTGGGTGAACCAGTGAAGTGAATTAGGACCTGAAATTTTGAAAATTCATAAGACTTTTGATAGAAAATCGTGGCTTACGTAATATTTTTTCTTTGGAGTGAGAAGATTGTGTAATTTTTCCTGTGAAGGCGAATAGGTAAGACATCTTTTCTTTACATTTTCTTTATCCACATTAAAGAATCCGTTTTTAAGGTTCTTTGCATAAAAGAGATCTCAGAACATAGATTTTCAATTAATGCTTATTCTACACATACGTAGGTATACAATGAAAAAAACAGTGTGAAGTATCTTGGTGTGCGTAAGTAAAGGTACCTTAGGTTTATTTTCTCGGTATGTAGGTTAGGTACCTACTCTACCTAAGCAAAGGGAGGTAGCAGATACTTAGACAGTTTTTACGGGCAGCTTACGAAGCAATATCAGCTCTGTACACTTTTGCGATAAGCTGCTGATATTAGGTAGAAAAAACGTCAACTTACCCGGTTTTGTACCCTCCTATCTGACAATCATGAAAGTAAGGACTGAAAACAGATACGTATGTACCTACGTAAAGGTTACAGTCAATGTAAGGCACTCACATATTTAATTTATTTATGTTACTTATTTCAAGACGCAACGCAATTACTTAAAACTGTTTTCATAGAATACATTGCCTATTTACCTAATGAGTGATATCTAAGTATCTGCCTGTTCTAACTTTAATACGGTGCAGTGTTACTTGAGCCAGTGAGCAACTCTGGTGACGAGAGTTTTAGGCCGCCCTAAGGCCTCCATCATAACTGAATGACTGCTGGAGCCAGTACCGACAGCTTAACGTGCCTTTCGAAGCAAGGAATCGAACGTGAATGCCACTTGCTGTCGCCCATCCAACTGGTGGCCGCGCAGAACGTCGCATAGCACGATCGCCAAGAAATTATCAAATTGATCATCGACAAATTTTTCTTGTCGTGTTCTTTAGAAACAGTGTGGTGAAAGTAGGTATTTTGAATACGCCTCAAAGAGGCTCCTTTGGAGCACTGCACCCATGTTTTAGAACTTTTAGGTTCTACGTCATGCAGGTTTCCTCACGATGTTTTCCTTCACCGTTTGATACTGCGGACATAAATTTTTGGAACAGAAAAATCATTGGTGCTCGACCGGTTTTGTACCCACGACCTTAGGATCGGAAGGCGGGGCCGCTAGCACACGACCATCAGTGCTCTCACATAGACAAATCTAGACACACGATATACCTATCAGCGGAAAAAAACAAGAAATGTGCCAGCAGTGTATATTATATGTATTTACTCGAATAGTTTCGACCTACTTTCGACACCCCTTTAACTCAAACGCTACGAGTTCTGCTACGAGTTCTGCTTGTTAAATAAGATTATTCTTACATAAGTTCTTCCTTATGTCAAGTATTCTATGTGGATTGTTGCCTAATTAAGTGTGGTGTGTAAGAAAACCTCTGATTTTATCTCGCTTTGTCGCAAAAGTGGTAACATCAGATAAGATCTTTGAATGGTGTGTTAGAGGCTGTTTATTTGTACGGTTATTGTGGTTCAGGTTAGAGTGGTTCGTGGTTTCCTAATGCTGTGTGATGTAAAACTGTGTGTGCCTGTAATCTCCTATTTAGAATTCTACCAAAGTATATGTATTTACAAAGAAAAACAGTTGAGAAAATAAATGATTATTATGGGAATACCGGTGGATGTAGAGAGCTCAGAATCGTTATCCCTGGAAATGTACGGGTCTATGTCTCCTTTGGGCTGATGATGATGATGATAATAGAACCTGCAGACCGTTGCAAGCAATCTGGAGATAGGTAATTTATCCAAATCAATAGGTACCATTCGGAAGCATCCCCAACGCTGTGTTTCGGTTTGAAGGGTGTGGTTGCCGGTGTAATTACAGGGACATGAGGCTTACCATCTGTATGCCTCAAGTTGATAGTTAATAGTTATTAGTTCCTGTCGTGCGTGACTTACGAGGCAATGCTTTGTTATAGGTTATGGTTACCACTTACCAGGTGGGCCATCTGCTTGTTCCATCAGCAAGTTGTATATTTTTTTTTATTGGTGATTGAAAATCAGTGCCTCTTTTTTTACATTGTAGTATATGATCTATGTACACGTAGATTGTGTAGCATGTAATCCAATTTGCGCATTTTCTAATAGGTGTACCTACCTACTACCTACCTACGTATCGACTATCGACCTTATAATTACTCGATAGGTAAAAAAAGTACCTAAAATTATAGTTTTGATCATAGCTATCCATCACTGGGTAGTACCTAATCAAATTTCAATTTGTATGATTGCACAGCACTACTTTTCCATCATCAATTAAGTGAAAATATATATAATTATATATATTATATTGTATGTTTATGTAAGTCTTTTGTAGATATATGTATTTTATCTTGTTTTTTAATAATAGATAGATAGATAACTCTTTATTGTTCACCACACAGTAACAAAAAACAGGGTTAAAGCATACATTATGGCAAATCAATGGGCGGCCTTATCGCTGAGAGCGATCTCTTCCAGGCAACCATGGATGGATAGTACTAATTTAAAAATTAACGGCGGTGTAGTCACTTACGGAAAAAAATATACTTAATTTAAAGACTAATAACCTACTAGGTACTTAAGGTACCTGAACCTACTAACAACATAAGCAATCCTAATACTTAATAGATCACGAAAATAAATAAACTAATACATATAAAAAAATATATGTATATATATAATTTATATGCTTAATAACAATACGTGCATAAAAATAGCTAGGTAGCAATTGACAATAAATATTGCTGCTTCAATTTCAGTATAAAGGTGTTGTGCGAGGGTGCCATTTTGATATCCATTTGTTATAATATTAATGTAATAATATTTTTGTAACTCTCATTTTGTACACGTACCCACCTCTCATTTCAATTTTCTCTTTCCTTCAAGGTTTGCTGGAAGACAACTCTTTTTAGGGTTAAGCTCGCCTTTGTACATGTTTTATATTTAAGTTCACTAAATGTTATTACTGTGTACAATAAAGAATAAAGAATAACATTAGTTAAAGAGAGCATTGGTGGACAGTGTTAGCGGCCCTGCCTTCCGATCCTAAGGGCCGGTTTCACCATGCTCTGTTAGATTAACAAAGGATTAAAGGGCCGTTAAATATGTCAAAATGTACGCGTTTCACAGCTAAGGTTAGATTTAACGGTATTTTAATCCTTGATTAGTAACTAACACAGCATAGTGAAACCGGCCCTTAGGTTTAGGTAAAAACTGGTGGCGCACCAAAGAGTTTTTCTGTTCAAAAATGTATGTGCCAGTACACTCAAACGTGAAGGAAAATATCATGAGGATAGCGGCATGCCGCTATCTAGCATCGCACTTTTTGTAGAGCCTAAAATGTTCTATAACATGTGACAAGTGAAAGAATGCAACTTCGGTTATCGAGCTCTTGCTAGTACTTATCTAATAAATCAGACCTGTAGATGGAACCACGGTCGCAAAAGTTTTTTTTTATTTTTTTATACCATTAGCTAATGGAACAAGCAGATGGCCCACCAAGTGGTAACCATCACCTATAACAAAGCATTGCCTCGTAAGTCACGCACGATAGGAACGTGCCCTACGATGCACTGCTCTGCGTCCATCAACTTGAGGCATACAGATGTTAAGCCGCATGTGCCTGTAATTACACCGACAACCACACTCTTCAAACCGAAACACAGCGTTGCTGCTTGGCGGCAGAAAAAGGCGTGGTGGTAGTACTTCCCCGGACGAGCCCTTCGCAAAGAGCTCTACTACTCTTATAATAAGTACCGTCAGTACCGTAGTAGCATGTCCCTAAGTTATTCGTCGAGGAGTCCGATGGCGCAGGTGGTAGCGCGGCCCGGTATCAAGGGTCGTGGGTTCAAATCCAACTCGGATAACAACTTTTGGGACATTATCAAAATCTTTGTGATTTCCATAAGTGTAGCAACACTATAAAACTAAAAAAAAATGTGACAGATGTGAAGAAGAAGAAGATATTAGATAGGCTATCGATTTAATTTAAATACATGTAAATGCCTAAATAGTAGGTAGGTATGTTTGAAATAGAATTCCTTTTGTCTGGTAGGAAGATATTATTTATCTCTAATGGAACTGGCAGCTGTCCAGCTTGATAGAGATATTTGCGCAAAACTACTGCAATACCAAGTAAAAGTCAAAGGGTATCTGTTCAATAAAATCACAAGGATCACTTTGAAACGTAAACTTTGTGAAAAAACGTCTCGAAGCTTGGTGAATCTAAGTTAACGTATAAATAGTCAAGTATTTTAGATTTGTTTTTTTTTACATATTAGGTGGAAATTACTTACAAAGAACATTACAATAAATACCTACAAGTTTGAATATTACAATGAATGAAAACAATAGTTGGACTATCGGCAGACCGTTGCAAACGATCTAGAGATAGCTCTACTGTTCCAAATACGTATCAATCGGTAGCTATCCAAGACGTTCGTAGGTTGTTTCCACTGAAAATCAACCGTAGTTATACAAAATACGACTGTTTCATATACACTCTACCACTCGACTAACTCAATCAAGAAAACTAAAACTACCCTTCTGCAAATAGCCCCAACATTCGCGCAGCCCTGACCTTAAAAGAGCCCTTCGTGAAATAAAATGAAAATAAAAACTCGCAACAGAAGAATATTTCTAGAGCTGAATAGTGCACACTTATGTAACTTATACATTTTGAGAACTATGTAGAATACATGGACGTACATCTTACCTACTTAGATATACTTACCTAAATAATCTTTAGTTACTTAATTCTTCGCTCATCTATAGCTCTTGTCCGTATTTTTTTTTTCTAAAATATTGTAATGAATTTTACCATAAAATAACGGCTTTAATTAGCAATCTTCGCATCTATCTGCAGACCGTTCCAAACGATCGAAAGATAGCTCAACGGATCTGTCTGATCTGAAACGATGTAGAGGTATGTTTAAATAAAATTGCTGCTTTTATTAGACGACTTTCCTAATAAATTGCTGCCGTCTGCCAATAGCAGCAAGCCTCAATATTTCAGTCGTATATTAAAAGATGTCGCCCGAGCCTATTTACATAATGACCCTCCATCAATTACAATATCGTCTTTGCATAAAGACAGTCGAACTAGTCGAGTTTCCGCGGCTTCGGGTGTGATAATTTTCTTACAGCCTGTTCCTAAATACCTATACCTACTTGCCATCTAACGATAGCGTGGTTTGTCGGTTGATTTTTTTGCTCCTCTCGGAGCAGGCTATAGTTCTAAGACCATACCGCCTAGTCGCCTAGTTACGTTTTGATTTTGTCGGTTTAGATACAAAACTACAACTGACACAGATTAATGTAGTAGGTATTGCAGATCCGCATTTCAGTTTTTTTATTCTGGCGCTGAAGTCTAGTCTTTTTGCCAAGATTTATTTATTACACAGATTGTCAGTTCACATACTCGTATTCATAGTTATTATTAAATCTCTATAGTACCTACTTAAATACCAATTTAAATCAAAACAGTCCTCATTCATTAATATCACAAGGATCACTTTGAAACGTCTTATATGAACTAGGTGATTCGAGTGCCAGTTCCCTGTAAGTTGACCTTTCAGTCAACCTCAAAACAAATTTTCTATATTTCGAAGAAGACGAAGAAAGAGCACCTAGCATATTTTCTTATTAAAATTCAGGTGAGGTACGAAATATTGATGAGTTTCGAACTTTCTGATTTAAAATACGAATTTTATAAGGTTGGAGTGTGTTTTCATTTTACCCACCAGTCCCTAGCAGTTGTAATGTCTTCATCATCATCATCAGCCTGAAGGGGTCTACTGCAACTTTTTTATATCCCACAAGCTTAAGCCCGCGACTTCGTCTGCGCAGGATTAGTCACACAATATCTTTATAAATTGTAGCCCATGAGTTATTCTGATGTATAAGCTATATTATTGGAAAGTTTCATTAAAATCCATTCAGTAGTTTTTACGAGAAAGAGTAACAAACATCCATCCATCCATACTTACAAACTTTCGCGTTTATTATATTAGTAGGATAGGATAAATCTGGAAGACATATTTTGAGCATTCATTCACCGACTTCCTGAAAACGAAACATTAAGGCGAAGACAAGAGCTAATGTGACTCTCGCTCGCACGTTTCGACATGTTGAAAGATATAAAATCACTAAGCTCATTTTCGAAAAATCGCAATCAACCATTTTGTGTGCAATCACATTGCACACAGTTTAGTGTAAACTTGTATCGATCAAAATGAATTTTTTACTAAACTGTGTGCAATGTGATTGTACACAAAATGGTTGATTGCGATTTTTCGAAAATGAGTTTAGTGATTTTATATCTTTCAACATGTTGAAACGTGCGAGCGAGAAGTTGTTTGATAGTTGTCAGCCCCTTAAAGGGAAATGGAAATACTCACTTCTATACTTCCCAGGCATAGTTGACATCTCCTCTAATCGCATGACCTAAGTTCCTTGAGGATGTCTAAGGAGGATAGTCATTGCCACGTAGGGCACATCTTCGGCGGTCTTTTGACTGATTTTGATTTTAATGTAATTTTTATACTGATCTAATAGGTCAACATCCGGCAAACTATTGCTTATTATACTTTTTCCGATAAAAAGTTCTGGCTCATCACCGGTGCTAGATTACTGATTAATATTTAATGTTGTCCTGATCTCACGATGTTTTCCTTCACCGTTTTAGAGCAATGTCATAGAGGTAACCACGAAAAGCTATTTCATGCAATCACAACCAATAACTCACAAAGCGAACTAGAACCACAACAAACCATCAAACTCAAAAGTGGGAGGTGCCGTAAAGTGTGGTCGGCCACGGTAGAGTTATGGGCGGCTGGGTTCAGGTAATGCGTTCGGGATAGTTTCCGAGCCCCCGAAGTGACCAGTGTGATGTAAACTCATTAAAAAAATAACATTTATCTGCTATGCGTAATTGCGTATCCCTCATTCAAATTGGTTTTGACGATATAGGACAACTTCTTAAAGTAATTTGAATAGACACGTAACTTTCATAAAAAAAAAACTGACTTTAATTATACTGAAAACAAAAACAGCAAAATACGCAATTACATTTGCTTGGATGTCATAACTGTTATTTTGATTTAAAAATCAAACTAATGAACCGATTTTGATGTGATTTCTATGAAAAGACGAATCTGAAACTAACTTGAAAAAAACTACATCAATCAGATAAAAAAAAGTTTTTTTTCAAATCGGTTCATAAATTATGGAGTCAGGCGATACATAAAAGAAAAAAAAATACAGTTCAATAATTGAGAATCTACTCTTTTTTTTATAAAAAAAAAATAATGCTTTATCTGTCCATCTTATACCACCTCCTGGTTATAACTTCATCTGTTTTTGTTCAATTCTGTATTCGTCGATTTCTGGATTACATAAAAAGGATTCTTCTTTGAAGTTTTCCTGAAACTTGCAATATAGTACAAGTTAAGTATTATAAGCTACTTTTTATCATAGGATAATTATAGTTATTTATATACTAAGGGAAACTCTGCTGCTACGAGGTGCTACGCAAGAGCTACGAATATAGAGTTCATCCCTGTGTGAGCCTTTCACCACACTGTTTTGAAAGAACTAGTGACACTACAAGAAAAATAATTAGTTACGTCTCATAACAGAAACCGCTTTTGATAGCAAAAGCTAACAGCACTTAAGACTTAAACTTGAGATTAAAGTTCTCAAGTCAGTTGTTCGAATTAATTAGACTTAATCCAAGGTTAAAGTTAAAAACCTAATTGAGGGTGTAGTAGGGTATAAAGTTTGATTAGATAACCCTGTTTCAACAATCTCATCAGTGTGTCGATTCTCTAAACAAGAAAATCACGTGGATATACACCTAGTCGCCTACCTATCCGCGTTCACTTAAATCGATTGGCACCACACTGGAGCTTCAATATTGTATTATAATACCTACATTGTAACAAGGATCATACAAAAGAACAGTAGGAACTAAGCAGTAAGTTTGTTAGTATTATTCTCATGTAAGTGACTATAATCTGTCTATTTTGAGAATAAATATCTTTAAACCTAAGTTTGTTGCCTGTTCTTGTCGGCTTGGTCGCGTGGAACTGGCACCTAGATTCACCTAGCTTTAAGACGTTTCACAGTGGTCCTCGTGATTTAACTGAATAAATACCTTTTGACTTTGACTTCGATCAAAAAACTGTTTTTTTATACAACTAGCTGATGAAACAAGCAGATGGCCCACCTGATGTTAAGTGGTAACACAGCGTTGCTGCTTGGCGGCAGAAAAGGGCGTGGTGGTAGTACTTCCCCGGACGAGACTTATTCTAATAGCGGTGATGAGCTTGCTACCTGTCACGTTTGAAATACCAACAACTGCAAAATGTGGGTATTTGCCAACTGTGAAATATGGACTTACTTCCGACTGACATCCTCAAAGGATCTTAAGTTAGAAATTTAAGAGATCCGAGGGGATACCTACCGTGACTGGGGATCACAGTCGTGAAGTCTTCTTTAACCTATAATTTCACCCATTTTTTTGTGTTTAGTAAGTTAGTAGTAGTGTTCTTTACTTTTCTTTATGTTCAATTAAAGAAATACGCATTTTTTTCACCCTCGATGCTCCGGTATTGAGTCGCGTCACGTCCGCGACCTTCACTCGTCTACGTGCTCTGTCGCACAGACCTGGCTTACAGACTGAGGGTATGTAGGTAGTTCCTAGATCTCGTGGTTTCGATTTATGGATTTCACTGGCATCCGCTCGCGGCTTCGCTCACATATACACGAGCATTGAACAGCATGTGAGCGAATGTCTGTCAAAGTCAAAAGGTATTTATTCAATAAAATCACAATTGCTTTATGTCCTAGTAGTAAACGTGATTTTTATTTGCTTTGTGTAGCTTGACTTGTAACCTCTGTATTTGTATCCGAATGAAAAAAATATTTTCCGTTCTTTCTGTTTTTTTTCGTTCCGTCTGTTTTTCTTTTTGTTACTACGTCATACCCGTGTTCGTTGATTATTAGATTATAGTCGTGAAAAAAATGTTCATGACTATAATCTCCAAGGTACATGTCCCATCAGATCTTTTACAGACAGCCTTCAAAGCTTAGTTGGCTCTGCCTTCTGTGCTGTAGGCCGTGGGTTCGATCCCCACCGAGAACAAACATTTGTGTGATGAACGAACATAGATGTTCGTTCTCTGTCTGGGTGTTATATAATATTATAAGATTGTATTATTTACAAAAAAAAAGTATATAAGTAGTATATCAGCTATCTGGTTCCCATCTCACAAGCTTTGGCTTAGTTTGGGGCGAGATAGCTATGTGGAATGTCCATCAATATTTATTATTTATTTTTGTACCAAGTACCAACTTAAGATTATTTTAACGATGCCACGGCTCCGACAAACACAATCTCAAGTTGATGGACTCAGGGCAGTGCATCGTAGGGCACGTTTATATAGTACGTGATTTGGGAGGCAATGCTTTGTGGTTGTTGTTGGTCGCCACTTAACATCGGGCCATCTGCTTGTCCCACCAGCTCGTAGTATAAAAAACTCTTTGGCCAAATTCTAACCCTAAATTTCTATGTTGTTCTCTGAATACTGAATTCGTTACCACTAGAAATTAAAATTTAAAAGCCATCCATCCAATTCCAATTAAATCGCGATTACGATCCGAACGGCCCAAATATTGGTCAACATAGCCCCAGATGTTTGTTTGTTCGGTTCACCCTCTGCCATCCCTCTCTATAGTCACAGCTGGTGGGGGGTAGCTGGTTCAATGGCACAATAAGGCACCTTTTGAGGCAGACCACCGGAGAACAACTGAGGACGTGCGAGGTGCCATAATCCAATTATTATAGACAGAGGTTTTTGAAATGATTTTATGAATGCTCAACATCATGGGATCTTACTACTTTGCTTGTTTCGTCAAAAATGTTGCCATAAATTTTCACATTATCACTATTTTAACAAAATAATTCCCTGTTTAATAATACTCAATTTAACAACTTGTTTAAATCTCATCACATATGTTCTTTAAAACCTTACTGCTAATTCCAAAACACCCAGCATTATCGACAATATTCGACATCACACTGTTTAACTCTTAACTAGCGTAACTGCACACACTTGATACACATTTCATGGACAAAAGCGGCTCTACCCACAACACACGTTCTCCTAGGGTGGGAGCTAGCGTACTTGCGCATTTTGTTCTCTGTACCTACCCTACTTGTAATACTTAATGTTCATGTTTGTCTCATGTAAAATCGTCAACAAATAAATAAAAAATACTCCACGTGGCAGGTGGCAAGCCCATTGCCACTGTTAAAATACTCGCAACATCTCAATTATTACCAAGTAGTGAGCAGGCTATTTTGTCTAAGCTATGTTATGGGAGCCTACCACCCCGTAAGGTGGCAATGTAACAGGATTTATTAGGAATTTCCTCACTCGAGCGTGAGCGGTGCAATTGAAACGTGTTGTTATGGTTTCAAAAACAATATGAACAAAGAAAATGAAGTGTGTTAGTTCCATTTGAGCTGAGCTAGCGTTTCGGGCTTTATTTTTTATGAATTTTGACATAAAATCTTATTTTAATACTACTTTTTGATAGAACCAAGCAAATGTGTTAAGTGAAAATCATCACCTATAGATAAAAGTTTCCTCATAAGTCACGCACTATAGGAACGTGCCCTACAATGCACTGCCCTTCGTCTATCAACTTGCAGCATACAGATGTTAAGCCTCATGTGCCGGTAATTTCACCGGCAACCACACTCTTTAAACTTGAAACAGTAACGCTGCTTAGCAGCAGAAAAAGGCATGGTATTTGAAGATGTGGTATTTCTTTCCCGGACGAGCCCTTTACAAAGAGCTCTGCTACTCTTGAGAAACCCAAATATTTTTAGTTAACTTCCGTTATTATCCGAGTGGGATTTTAACCCACGGCCTTCCCCTTCCTGCCTTCGGCTTCTGCCTTTTTGAGAAACAGTTTGAAAATAGCAATTACAAAATCGAAAATCAACGCGGTCTTTATTCAGTACAATCACAAGGATCAATTTAAAACGTCTTATAGACTAGGTGAACATAAATCAATCTAGATCTTTCTACATCAGCCAATCAGCGCACCGCAATATTCAAATAGCTAATTGAAAACTTCTTATTCTGACTATCCCACGTATTCAGAGAACCCCATGGCCACCCTAGTCTGTCATAAACAATGGTATTTAATGATGAATGGACTAAATGGAATCCGAGCTGTGCTCTATTGATTTCACGTCGAAGGTTATTCATATTGCTGACGTATTTGCTTTATTAGTTACATCAGTCCTTTTTTTTAAACAATTTATCACTAGCCGATATACATTATAGTCAAAGTCAAAGTATATTTATTTGCCGAACTACATACATGATATATTATATATATGATATGTATATTATTGATGTTAAATATATTTGCTGAGTCAAAAACAATACCACCAATATACCAATCCTAGTTCTTGGCAGTTCTTCTAGGCTCGAAGAAAAGATCTGCCCCGACATCGTTTTAAATTGATTCTTGTGATTTATTGACTAAAATACCTTCTGTCTTTGTACCTTATAAAATATAAACGATCCAATCATAGCGTCCAAATCGATGTTTTCTATAAACAAAGAGGAGATATCTTTTATTCAGGGATGCGTACCTTCCAGTAGGGCTTAACATCCCTTTTATGCTCCTTTCGCGTGAATATTTCAGAATGGAGAAGTGTTTCCTGTTTATGTCGTACGGAGAACGGAGTGTTTTATCAGAATGCTTTTGGGAATTATTTGCTGTACTTTGAGGTCCTAGCCCTTAGATGTTTTTACAACATTGGTTCCGTCGCTAAAGGGAGGCGCAAACGATCAAGAAAAGTCCCTGAGTCCTGTTAGTTTGTTTAAGTTATATTATATGTATGTTAGTCCATAAGGTATTTATTGATATGGGTCATGGCATTATATTTTATATAATTTCAGGTTGCCTGAAATAAATGTATTATTATTATTATTTAAGTTTAAAAATATTTTTCTCTCGCTAGGCGAGGAGTTTACGTTTTTCGCGGGCTTTTGGCGCGGGCGAAAAATCGTTGACGATGTTATTGGTTGAGAGATAAAAACTTGCGGACAATGCGGCAAGTGTTTAATATGACAGCCTTTTGGAGTTGTATGTAAGTGAGCTTGTGAATATCAAGAGTTTGTAAGCTAGTGTGTAAGGTGTATGGGATGACCCCGGTTGATGAAACAATGATGGGTATAGTTTTGACGGTATCCACTCTCCACTGTGTTTTCAGTTCTATTGCCAAGTCCGTATATTTCGCCAGTTTTTCTGTGTGCGTCTTCGCAAGATTATGGGTGTTGGGCACAGCAATATCTATTAAATATACCACTTTGTTTATTTTGTCGTGCAGAGTGATGTCAGGTCTGTTGTAATGTATGGTTTTGTCTGTTATAATTGTTCTGTCCCAGTAAAGTTTATAGTTAGCAGAGTCTAAAATAATTTCCGGTTTATATTTATAATAGGCTGTTTTATCTTTGACGAGTTTATACTTAATGGCTAAATATTGGTGAATAATAGAAGCTACCTGGTCATGTCTATGCTTATAATCAGTTTGTGAGATGGACTTGCAGGCGCCAGTAATATGCTGTATGGTTTCTGAACTACTACGGCAGTGTCGACAGAGATCGGTTTCAAGGGTTCTATCTCGGATAATGTATTTCCTGTAATTACGTGTGTCAATAATTTGATCCTGTATAGCCAGCATAAAGCCTTCTGTTTCCGGAAACAGCTCACCCTGCTTTAGCCATTATTATATTATTAAAACGTTTTAATTCTTAATTCTTTATTGCACACAATACAATACTTAGGAAATAGACAGAAATGGAGGACGAAGGCGAGCTTAACCCTAACAAGAGTTTTCTTCTAGCAAACCTTAGATGCTAGAGAGAGGTGACTATTAGTGGTAGGTTTATGTACATACAGAAGATATAGACTAACATACCTAATACTAAAGGTATAAATGAAAATAATGGTACTAAAATAATATAATACCTTCTTAAAATACAAAAAAAAAACATACGTTTTACCGCGATCTTACCCGATGCTAAGCTTTCTCTAGTTTTTGAATTACACTATTAGTTTACTTTTGAAATGAGTAATTTTAATGGAAATCAATCAAGATCGTCCCGCTAAAAAGGTGGAACACAATCCGTTGTTTTATTATCCCAAGCGAGCGAGAGGTTGTCTGTCAGTGGTCATCAGCTTCTTAATTGCATGTTTTTAAGCATGTATTTATAATATAAGCTTTGTCAACCTCCTACTCGTCATAGTTAAAATAGTTATTGGATGAGTCACAACCAGCTTAAGCCTTAAGAGTATGTACAAGATCGATGGAGCCTTTGAAACTTCCATGACGCATACCTAGTCACTACACAAGTAGGTACGTTATTAGTAACGAAATAAATATTTTAAGTAGGTACGTTACATTGAACACGTAGGTCGTAGGTGGATGACGTAGAAAATTGTTTCTTTACAACGAAACTCAAGGGTTTTTTTGTAAGTAGGTTTTTTTGCGTTAATAATGGCCTTACCTTTAGAAATCTATCAAATGATAAACAATGCCGTGCACACCCACTTTCAGCAGTAGCTGGTATTCCATTAGTGATTCCATGCCTTTTTCTGCCGCCAAGCAGCGTTGCTCCGTTACGGTTTGAAGACTGTGGATGCCGGTGAAATTACAGGCACATGAAGCTTAGATCTGTATGCCTCGGGTTGATGGACGCAGAGCAATGCATCGTAGGGCATGTATGTTCCTATGGTGCGTGATGGTTACCACTTAAGATCAGATTATATTACTTATATTACTTACTGATGGAACAAGCAGATGGCCAACCATCTGCTTGTTCCATCAGTAAGTAATATAAAAAAGTGACAGGTTGCAAGCCTATCGCCGCAACGATTACACAACGCAACAATACAAACGGCACTGGCGTTGCGCATATAAATTATTGCTAAACCAATTGACAGCCTTCACAGCTCAGTTGGTAGTAGCTCTGCCTTCTGCGCCGTACGCCGTGGGTTCAATCCCCACCGAGAACAAGCATTTGTGTGATAAACATAGATGTTTGTTCTCTGTCTGGGCGTTATTATATATTTTAAGTATGTATTATATCAGCTATCTGGTTCCCATATTACAAGCTTTGGCTTAGTTTGGGGCTAGATAGTGCTGTGTGGAAAGTTAACTAAATATTTATTTTATTTGTTAATGACCAGGTGTATTGCGTTGTAGGGCACGAGACGCGGGCGATGCTGGTGGCATGCTCTGCGGGGCGATCCTGAGCGCCGCGCCGCCGTCCCTCCGCGGCCTGGCGCCGGGGCTGCCTGCTGCGCGACCCTCGCTCCTCGCGGCCATCGTCATGCATGCGCTGCATCGCGACGACGACTCCAGCTTCCTGGGTGAGTCTCTGACGCAGGAGTAGAGCACGAGCCACGGGCGTTGCTGGTGGCATGCTTTGTGTGGCGATCCTGAGCGCCTCGTAAGTCTTGTAGGCGAAGGAAACTGCTAATGTATCTCTCGCTCGCAAACTCCAACATTATGAAAAATATAAAACACTGAAATTATTTATGGAATGTGCGAGGGAGAAGTACATTATAATCGTCAATGAAATCGTCTGAACTCTATTTCTTTGTGCTTTTACTTTTAATTTGTGCGTTTATTTATTTAGACGAATTAGTGTTATATCTATACAAACTAACATAGAAACTTCTTCCCGCGAACTTCTTTATGGTTGTAGAATGATCTACCAGCAGAGGTTTTCCCTAGAGATAGGTACAGTATGCGGTTCTTCAAGGGCATTTTTAAACGTCGTGACATGCCCCAGAAGCGTATGGCTACGTCATCGTACCTGCCTAACTTTCCTTGACAGCCAGATTGAAATTATTATTTTTCTTAAAAGGGTAAAAAAATCGAGCTCTATGATCGTGCCACTGCGGGGCAATAGTTCTCTGTGTCCCAAACCTCCTCCCACCAATAAAGAATCCAATTATTTAAAATAATTATTCATAGAGGTCCCTTTAGTTATTGTAGGTATATGATATTAATAGAAAATAATATAATGCTCAGTCTAACAATAACCTTTTTATCTACTCCCCAAGGCAGCACGCGTGCAGGTGAAATTACTAAAAAGGGTTTGTAACTTGACTTCTATTCGTCTACAATTCAATCTATTTGTATTCATTTTATTCATGAAACAAGCTGAAATTACATCAAATTACATTGTACCCTGAATACCTCTGAATTGTGTTCAGTATTCTTAAAAAGCGGCAACCGTTTAAAAGCGGACGTGTGTAAATTATTAGTTTATTATTTATGCATCTGTTGGCGTTCGTATTTAAAGGTCGATGGTTACCACTTAACATCAGGTGGGTAGCCCACCTTATGTTAAGTGGTAATTATCGACCGGTGCTTGATCCACCAGCAAGTAGTATAAAAATAATAATAATATAGGTCTAAAGTCGCTACCACTACACCACATCCCTAACCAATGCAGTATACCGTCACACAGACGCCAAGATGTCTGCGATATCGATAGTACTAGACGCCAACAACTGTACTAACTACTACCTAATCTATTACCTTGCCGTGCTCACTACCCTGCTCGTACAGTCACCGATACACGTTAGTCGCCATTCTTGATTAGCAGCAGTTATTTTATTTGATGATAAATTAAGGCCCAAACTACCGCTAATGTACGTCTCGCTGGCCCATTTCAGTTGTGATAGAATAAGCATAAAAAATGTTAATACTGCGTTTACATTTAGACATTCGCGCTGCCTTTCGTACTTCTTTCGCGTGGATGGAAATGTTGCCGTCCATATATAAATGTTGACGACATTGTTAGCGTCGTGAGTCGTAAATGGATGAG
Organism: Chloroclysta siterata; assembly: GCA_932294275.1. NCBI lineage: Eukaryota > Metazoa > Arthropoda > Insecta > Lepidoptera > Geometridae > Chloroclysta > Chloroclysta siterata. The sequence continues at coordinate 26,904,404 of OW028591.1, read as the reverse complement.
GGTAGCCCAATACCGTTTGAAATGGAAAGAGCATAGAGAGGCCTATGCCCAGCAGTGGGCTAAATCGGCCTGCGGATGATGATGATGAAGCGTTTATACATCGGTTACCATTGGTCCCCGCACTAGGACAAGCCTGTGTCGCGGGAGGCCGAATACAATATAATAACGACAAAAAATTATACTCAAATATCCTATTCAACTAAAACTGCTTTGATTGACTGTACTACCCAATTACACTATCTGTGGCTCTGTGGCTTTCCATACTGTATGCTGTGTATTCTGCGGGCTTGCGTGTCTGTTTGGGCGAAATGGCCCGTAGGGTAGATAAAGAGAGATTTGATATCGAAATGAAAAAGCGGCTTTGGAAATAGAGAGAGGGGATTATGTGAGGTATTTCTTATAGAGCACCAAGTTTATAACTTATAGACCACATGTACCTATTAAAACTACTTATACTAACTATACTAGTAGTAGTTTTTGTAGAAGAGGTCTTTGTGAAGGGCTCGTCCGGGGAAGTACTACCACCATGCCTATCTCTGCCGCCAAGCAGCGTTGCTGTGTTTTGGTTTTAGAGTGTGATTGCCGGTGAAATGCAATTGCCATCCACCGTTTTCGGTAGGCGTGCTCTGTGAAGTAATGTAACTGTTAGCAGCAGAGGTAGCCGCTCAACATAAAGTGGGTTCTCCCGTGAACTACTAACCTGTAACTGTAAAAAATCCAGTTCGTAAATAAATTTTAAGCGTATTATGTAGTGACCGCTACGAAACAATAGCTTAAATGATGACACGTTGCTGTTAATATTTAATTGGTGCGACCTCGGATACCACCAATGTCGACTTGTACCGATGAACGGAATCGATCGCCTTTCATCAAAATCAAATTAGTCACGACTTGGCTATACGATAATCAAATGTACTGACAAAAACTTATTTATTCTTCGTTCTTGGTTCTTTGAAGTTTCGGTTCGAAGGGTGTGAAATTACAGGCTTACGGCGATGATAAGTGCTAATGTACCTCTCGCTCACACGTTTTGGCATTTTAAAAGATATAAAATCACTAAACACATTTTTGAAAAATCGCAATTCACCAAGTTGTGTGCAACTACATTGCACGCAGTTTAGTAAAAAAAAATATTTTGCTCGATACAAGTTTTCCTACTCAAATGTTGGCATATGTACGAAAACTAGTAAAGCAATTAGCTCTTGTCTTCGCCTTTACATCCTTTATGCCTCAAGTGGATGGACGCAGGAAAGTGCATCGTTGGGTACGTTCCTATCGCGCGTGATTTGCGCAGCATTGCTTTGTTATACGTTTTTTTTCATCAGCATCAGTTGTACATTAATGTGTGTCTTAATAATGAGTGTAATTGGTTTTTGATAAAGTCGAAGACAAAGTCAAAGTCAAACCATATTAATTATTCAATAGAATTACAAGGATCACTTTGAAACGTCTTAAAACTAAGTGAATCTAGGTGCCAGTTCCACGCGACCAAAGCCAAGAAGAACAGGCAACAAACTTACAGCTTGGTTCCTACCGTTCTTTTGATGATCCTTGTTACAATGTATATAATACAATATTGAAGCAGTGTGGTGTTAACCCAATCAAAACAAATTTTTTTTTAATATTCTCACAAGCCGACTAAACAGTGATCTAAGTTTACAACGACCTTGCGCGCGCGCATCACTGGTACAGATCTTGTATCAGATGAAGTTAACAATGGGCGTGGTAATGGACCTGACTCATTGACTGATATATTGCGATTTCGAAATTGCAAGCCGAGGTTGTGACCTCTAGCTGAGTCGTTCGGGTTCGATTTCCAAGACGGGACATTTTTAAATGATTTTATTTACTATAATATATAATATAACTGTTAAATATTGTTATTATTTTTTTAATGCAATTCCATAATGCAATTCTTATTGAGTTTTAACGTTTCAGTTCAAGTATTGGTTTATTTTATAAATCACTTTCTCAAGGAGTAGAAAAGAGTCGTAGTAAAAAAGCGTGGGTTCCTCCCGATGGACCGACGACATTGTAAAGATAGATAGATGAAGAAGGCTCAAAACCGTTCGTCCTGTTTAAGGTCATAATCAAAAAGGATTTATTCAATTGAACCACAAAGATCACTTTAAAACGTCTTAAAGCTAGGTGAATCTAGGTGCCAACTCCACGCGACTAAGCCTCGAGGAACGGGCAACAAACTTACCTATGTCGAGTGAACTTCTACTACTCTCTTCTCTTGTCGTGTCACTAGTTTCTTTCGAAACAGTGTGGTGAAAGGATTTTAAGTACGCCTCAAGAGGCTCCTTTCGAGCACTTGACACATGTTATAGAACTTTTTAGGTTCTACGACATGCCGGTTTCCGCACGATGCTTTTTAGACTACTGGAATTGTGCACATAATTTTTTAAACAGAAAACTCATTGGTGTACGACCGGTTTCGAACCCACGGCCTTAGGATCGGAAAGCGGGACCGCTTCCACTAGACCACTAGTGCTCTCACTTCTACTACTGATGATGATGATGAGCCCAAACAGTCGTACTCCGACCAATTAGTCCAAGAATGTTATTCAATCAATCTGAAACTCACCAAAAAGTTACACAAAGCTTACAGCCACGCACACTATGACGCCAATCCGATGTTGACACCTGATTATTCAGTAATGTATGCTACCACCGGCGCCAGCAAGGCTTTCTATGACTCACAGTACTTTCCACCCCCCAAACACCCCCTCAAACCCCCCCTGAAACCCCCAAACTTCCAAAGAAATTTCAACTTTACGAACTTTCCATCCCTGAAAACGCAACAAAGAACATTCAACTTTCAACTCTAATGCTTCGGTATAAAAGCTACTTGACATAACTTTTGATACTGAAGCTGAAATACGCAATACAACATTTATTTGATTTTGAACTCTATTGCGGAAACATAAGAGCTATCAATGTCACAGCTTTAAAGCTTACTGGACTTTCCGAGTATAAACTACGCAATGCGAAAGATTTATTGAAAGTTCGACTCTATTGCTTGGACATAGAGCTTACAACTTTCCAACGGGAAACTTTCATGGAAATTCCATTTGAAAAATGCGCAATACTCATTTTAATTTCAACCTTATTGCTTTGGCATAGAAGCTTGGCACTTCCCTACTAGTCTCTTGTGTGGGAATATAATTTTACAGTCGATATTCGCGTGTAGGTTTCATTCATGTAAAGATTACTAGATTAGTGCTCGCGTTTTAGTCAAGTCATTTCGTGGTAGAGTACTAAAATATATATATTTCTGAGTATATTTGCAATAAATAGGGTTATGTTAACCTTGTAATGTGTAGATTCATTATATTAACTGGGTTATTGAGCTACGTGATCCGACTGAGAAAAAGTGAGTAAATTTAGCTTATTAGATTTTTAAGCTTCAGCCCTATTTGCATGCATTCATCCTTTAGAGGTATCATCCATAAAGGTATCCAAATGTATCCCAGTGTCTTGGGGACGCTTCCGATTGACACTGATTTGGAAAAGTTGAGCTATCTCTAGATCGTTCGCAACGGTCTGCAGATAGCTCAACTGTTTCATGCGTATTTTGTAAATACTTGTATTCATTGTTATTTTCTGTGTAAATAAATCGAGGTATTAATAGTTTTAAGAAATCTAGACAAAATCCAGTGTCAGTTTGCGAAATACACCTGCGGAAAGATAAATTGAATGAAAATGACATTAGTTTGACAGATGCCAAACTTTATTTTTATTTTTTATTTTATTTTAAATTAAACTAAAGTCATTTTCATATAATTTATCTTTCTTCAGACGTGCTTCGCAAACAAAATCTCGATCTTGTCCAGACCCCTTGAGCGCTATCTGCACCAATTTGATGTCAACTCAAATATCTGACAAAAACTCTTCTATATACTCATATAGAAGACTTTTTGTCAGATATTTGAGGTTAGACTTGTTTGCTTGGTACTCGAAAAACGCACGTTTTCAATGCGTCAAAAATCATCATACATATTAAAGGCTCTCTCTCTTAACCAGCCAAATAAGTCCAAGTTGGCAAATAAGACCCATCTTCATTTATATGTAAGTAGTCTGGTCTGTACGCGCTCAAACTTTGCCAATTATCGGTCATTGACCTCTGAAAATCTTGAAAAAATACAGACATATTGAGGAGAAAAGGCTTAAATATTTACCCAATATGGGTGAGCCCTTTACTACAGATGTTTCGTGGTTTTCATGTTTTCTTCTTCAATATAATATTGTACTTATTTGGATCTTATTAAAAAGGCACCTAATCATTTTTGTTATCAATAATGTAGAGTGAGAGGCAATAAAACTCAAAAAGGAATTTCTTCAATTTAAGGCGAAGACAAGAGCTAATGTGACTCTCGCTCGCACGTTTCTACATGTTAAAAGATATAAAACCACTAAACTAATTTTCGAAAAATCGTAAACAACCATTTTGTGTGCAATCACATTGCACACAGTTTAGTAAAAAATCATTTTGATCGATACATGTTTTCCTAATCAAAAGTTTGCTTTACTAGTTTTCGTACATAAGCTAACTTTTAAGTAGGAAAACTTGTATCGTTCAAAATGAATTTTTTACTAAACTGTGTGCAATGTGATTGCACAGAAAATGGTTGATTGCGATTTTTCGAAATTGAGTTTAGTGATTTTATATCTTTCAACATGTCGAAACGTGCGAGCGAGAAGTTGTTTGATAGTTGTCAGCCCCTTAATAACGTATAAAACGTTTCAATGTGATTCTTATGTTTCAAAGTAATCCTTGTGATCTAATTGAATAAATTCCTCCAAAATGAATTTGTTTAATCACAGGATCACTTTAAAACGTCTTAAACCTTGGTGAATCTAGGTGCCAGTCCCACGCGCCCAAGCCTAAAATACCAGACAGCAAAAGAGAAAAGACGGGTCCTATTATATTGATTAAAAAGCGGCGATGAGCTTGCAACCTGTCACGTATGGAATAGGTACTAACTACTGCAAAATGGGTATTTGCCAAATGTTTAGTTTTTTTACCTCTGACAACCCCCTTTAGACCTCAAAGAATCTGTAGTTTCAGTTTCTGTTCTGTTTCAAATCTAGGTGCCAGTTTCACGCGACCAAGCCCAAAATAATATATAATAAAGCCAGTACTCATTCGGTGAAGGAAAACATCGTGAGGAAACCTGCATGTCGTAGAACCTAAAAAGTTCTATAACATGTGTCAAGGGCTCGAAAGAAGCCTCTTGAGGCGCACTAAAAATCCTTTCACCACACTGTTTCGAAAGAAACTAGTGACACGACAAGAGAAGAGAGCCCAAAATAACATACTGCAAAAGGGAAAAGACGGGTTTTAAAATATTTATATATACCAGTACCCCAAGTATGAGTTGTGTTTACCATATCACGGATACGGAACTTTATGTTCTACTACAAATTTTCATCATATTGCAACATAAAGTTCCGTATCGGTATCTATCGCGTCTTCATACAAAACCCGCAATGAACACGGAACAAGAACGAAAAACGAAAAACCAAATATGGTAAACACAACTCATACTTGGGGTACAGGACTAATTCGCGAAAAAAAAATTGAATTCAAGGTAGAGGCTGCATTACTGCAACTGCATACCTCCTATGATGCAACGCGGTTGGGTAATGTGCCGGTTCGCTGCCTATCGGGCGCTGGTGACGTCACGCCAGCATGTGAATAGATTAGTGCAATGAGTTGTGACCAAATTACGAAAAGATTCACACGGCAGTACTTCGAGTCGGCCATTTAGTATTTAGTTCAATTACTCATTGTTGAATAGATATTTTGGTCATGGGCTTTGACAAACTATTTATGAAACGTGATAACTTTTGGTTCAATCGAGGGCGATTTTCTAGACGAGGGCTCGTGCCGATTCGATTCTCACTACGGCACAAAGTTTACAAAATCTGTAATTTTAGCTTGAAGAAAGATTTACTTTTGGCATTTTCAATTGTACATACTTGTATTATTTTTTTAAGTGAGTGGATTTTTGAGTAGGTAAACTTGTTTGGATCAAAATGGTATTTTAGCTAAACTATTTGCGACGTGATTAAGAACAACTTGGTCTATTTCGAATTTTCATAAATAAAATCAGTGATTTTATTGATCGAGTGAGCGAAGCGAACAAGGATCTTAGTTTCAACTTGGGCGATTTGGCATTTTATATATGTATGTATGTATGTATGTATGTATGTATGTTTGTCTGGCGATAACTTTAGAACCGTTGATCCGATCTGCATGAAATTAGATATGTCGATAGCTTGTACTTGAGAAATTTACTGGTAAGTATATGAGTAAAATCGGATGAAGGGTTTTTGAGATATGGGGTTTTTAAGGGGGCAAAAATAAAAAAAAGTTACAAAAAAAAAATAAGTTACATGTCATATGAAAGGGCTTTGTTTGGACATTCCAAAACAATTTTTACTTTTTTTTTGGGACGCCCGGTTTTTGAGATAAAACAAAAAAAGCTAAAATAAGATAACCAGCGATCCAAGAGCTCCCATCTCTAAGAGTTTCGTTGACATCAAGGTTTTTCTACTGGTCGTCCAGTTCCTTTGCTTTTTCTTATTTTTTTTTCTTGAAATAATTTAAGGAGGTACTCAGTTCTCATAATATGGTGACGACGACCAGGTCTGATGATGGAGCCAAGGTCTGTTCAACGGAACTCTTCAATAAATAGGCCAATAGAGTTGAAACTTGGTTACCATACCAAGTTAGTAGGCGGTAGTCAGAAAAAAGCCCAAAGATAATGTTTGGACTTGCTTCTGACTACCACCTACAAAAGTTTTGATGCGTTCGTCGGGTCGCATCACGAGATCTCAGTTCGGGGCGAACTACTAGTACCTATCAGTTGTTTTTTTTTTTGTACAACTAGCTAATGGAACAAGCAGATGGCGCACCTGATTTTAAGTGGTAACTATCACCTACAAAGCATTGCCTCGCTAGTCACGCACGATAGAAACGTGCCCTACGATGCACTGCCCTGTGTCTATCAACTTGAGGCATACAGATGTTAAGCCTCTTGTGCCCGTAATTTCACCGGCAACCACACTCTTCAAACCGAAACACAGCGTTGCTGCTTGGCGGCAGAAAAAGGCCCACGCCTTTGGTAGTGGTAGTACTTCCCTGGAGAGCCACACAAAAAGAGCTCTACTACTCTTTAAAATGTTGAAATGTACGAGCGAGAATTACATTAGCCGTTGCCATCGCGTTAAAAAGAGCTTATTCAAGGTTCTCATGCAGTTTCCTCCAATTTAGTATTTCCAATGCAGCCTCCTTGGCTTCCTTTTATATGTCAGCGACCTACTCGATTACCTACTAGTGGAATTTGCACTGACACTTAAATTTAACGTGGTCTAACGGAAACTGCCCTATTTAAACCTATTATTCGGCCAATCCCCGAACGTTGCTCTACTTGCCAACAAACAGGATATTGTGGTTATTCGGACCCAAAAAAACACAGCTAGGGTCGTTTGGTCCTGTCCGGAATGAGAGCGTGTCGCTGTAATTGCGAACAAGTTGCGTGCGGCCGCTAATGTCCACAATTTGCGAGGTGTTGGGCACTTTGGCGTTTTGAGTGGTGTTTCTGTTGTTCGATGGTGAGTATTTATTATTCATGGGACAGAACTGTTTTTAATCTTTCGTTTTAAAGTAAGTATTTCTTAGTTTTTTTATACAACTAGCTGATGAAACAAGCAGATGGCCAGCCTGATGTTAAGTGGGCCATCACCTATAACAAAGCATTACTTCGTAAGTCACGCACAATAGGAACGTGCCTTACGATGCACTGACCTGCATCCATCAACTGGCGGCATACAGATGCTAAGCCTCATGTGCCTGTAATTACTCCGGCAACCACACTCTTCAAGCTGAAACACAGCAACGCTGCTTTGTGAATGCCTTTTATAACTGGCAAGCAGCGTTGTTTATTTTCGGTTTTTTTTAGCAAATAAATGTCTGTCTATGTCTATGTCTATGTTTGAAGTGGTTGCCGGTAAAATTACAGGCACATGAGGCTTAACATCTGCAGGCATGCCTAAGTTGTTGTACGCTGGGCACGTGCCTATCGTGCGTGACTGACGAGGCTATGTTTTGTTATGGTTATCACTTAACATCAGGTGGGCCATCTGCCTATTCCACCAGCTAGTTGTATAGAATGGCTCCTATTTGACCACTTTCTCTGTAAGTGATGCCGGGAATGGAACAGGATGGTAGGTACACCTATTCATTCTTGTGAAGAAATATTGTTTTGATCAGGAAAAACAGTAGGTAAGTGATTTCTATCGTCGCAAATATTACCAATTCTCTCTGTATCTAAATAACAAAATATTTATTAAGGCCTACTTACCTACTTAGGTAAATTTATTACATTTTCAGGTTCAAAAAAATGTTGAAAATGGTGAATTAAATGATTACAGAATTTCTATTGAACAACTTCCAATAATAATATTTCCATGAAAATCTAATTCAGAAATTACCTATAAGTAGGTTAACAAGTAGTATTTTGTAACAGTTCGGCCTAATTCACAAGTCCAAACATTCAGCGTCGCTCCAGTATACATAATGAAGGCACACATGCATATTTTATGACAGGAAATGTTTCCAAAAACAAATTGAAATACCCGAACTGAGTACTAAGTATGGATTGGTGTAGCGATAAGTACTTGAACACGGGTTTCAGGCATGTTAGATAGAACGTAGATAGTCTGTTCTGTGTAGGCTAGCACTAGGGCGGGCGCCCCTCCTTGTGCCCTCCACCGCCCAGTCAGTTCGAACGCAGCCGCAACGGAGGCCGAACGTATCCTATACCTTTGCGCACCGTCAACTCAAAAAAAAAAAAACAGTGAATCGTCCCGTTCCGCGTTTGAATAGACCCAGTTTTGAATAAAGAGTGACGTTTGTGATTGTGTCGTAAGTTTGAATTTGGAAGAAAAAAATCGATATTTTCTGTCAAAGGTTATCACTGCGTATTTGTGACGTGCTGAAATGCAGTGGAATAGAATGCGTTCGAATTTTGAAATTGGTTTGTTTTTCATGGTTTAATAGTGATGCGATATTGCGAAATAGTTATTGTAGATTATAATACGGATTTTTAATTAAAATAGAGGCGAAGAAAAGTGATTTGTATTCTCTAATAGGTAGTTATATAAAATTATAGTGGTTATATTGACGTTTTTATAACTTAGTCGTGGTAAATGAATTTTTAATCGATAACTAATTTAAATTTTGCGATTATAATACTCATATTAGATAAGGTGCTCCGGGGTAAGACCGGACGGTTTTTTAGCAAACCATTCGTATGTTGCAAAATATTTTTTTTCTCGACTATGAAAATGTTGGCGAACTTAAAATTTAGTTAGAGCTTTGTATAAAAGACAGGTTTATAAATCGGTATATCCGATAACCCTCTAAACACAACGGTGGCCGAGTTATAGGGGATTAAAGTGATAGTAATTTTTATAAAACCACGGGAAAGATCGGACCTTGACGGGATAACATCGGACTACATTCTAAAATCGCCTCTGTAGCTCCAAACATAAGCTACCCATAATGAAAATATCCGGTTTTATCCAATAATAAAGCATCAATATCGATTTTCGAGATACTGTTACAATGACAAAAGTGAGAGGCAAAATATTGTTTTTTTCATTCCTATAATCCGATGTTACCCCGGGTCAGAAAAAATGAAGTTTCTATGTTTCTCAAACTTTGACACCTCCACTCTAACTATGGTGCGTAGGTGGGAATACGGAGATACAAAGGTTTAGCAAGCACCTCATAGTTGGTTTTAATAACTAACCAGCCTGATCAATGAAGCAAATTAGATCTAGTTAATAAATTATTAACCATAAATGACTTATTTCTATTAAAAGTCATTTCTTCAAATCTTTTTTGAGTAGGAAGTCGCCCGCAGAGATTTTTTTTTGTAGTTTCTAGGCATAATAATAAATATAAAATAATTAAATAAACTGAAGCAAACACACCATAGCTAAAAGTGTGCGCAAGCTAAGCGTGCATAGGATTACGTACCATACATACAAAATTACAGCTTTTAGCTTTTGTTAACAGGCAAATTAATTCACAAAAAAAAAAAATTGAGTGACGTAGGTAGGTAAAAGTTTGAGAAACTGTTTATATTTTACAGTTGGGAAAGATCGGACAGAATTCATCCGAACTTTACCCATTCAAATTTTGATGGGGAAAGATCGGATCTCAGGCTACATACAGTTCTAGCGTGTCTAGACCACTTTAATCAGCAAACAAGTTGCCGCATTAATATGATAAGCCACAAAACTCGTAAAAAACACAGCCGTTATACCAGAATTTACGATTAAAGTTGCCGGGGGTAAGTCCGGATCCTTAAAAAATCACATTTTACGTACCTTTTCATATCCGAGTGAATGAAATGCGCGCTGATGGTCCGATCGACTGGCGGCGACTAGTGGGATGGGCCCAACAAAATGGCGTTGCTGGCAATGTTGCCAAGAATCAAAAAATACCCTACGTTATGGAGATATTAGATTTATTCGATCTTACCCCAGATCCGATCTTACCCCGGAGCACCTTAGCTGTTTTATGAGTTGTTTTTGATTGAACATAATACTTTATTAACGAGCAATAAATTACGATTCTGACACACAATTTCCTTACCTCATAATAAAGAGATATTTTTGCAGCTCGCCAAGTGTCATACAAAAAAACACTAGCAACCAAGCCGTATGTTGTTTTTTTTATAATTTTACGGTATTCATAAGGAATTAAATAATTAATAGACTTCGGTAAGGCATGTTAGGTGAATTTTAAATAACAATGTTTTGCTTTATTTAGTTCACGTTGGTCTCGATTAGGATCTACTAGCCAAGGTTCTTGTAACACAAACATGCAAATACCACACGCTAGCTCAGTCGTATCTATGAATCTTTGGCATAATACATTATAATGTGCTACATTTTAAACTTAGGTCAACTGAAAATTTTTATAGGCATTATTTTGGCTTGGAGAATAAATGCTCGCGGAATTAGTTTTCCACCAAGATTTTTTAGACATTGTTTTTGTAATATTGTTTTATGTTAAATAAATTCGTGCTAGAAATTATTTTGTGCGTGTTTCGTGCGTTTAAGTTAAATAAATACGTGTCTATTGGTACTTAATAAGTGCCTAAGCAAGTATGTTAACACAGTAGTTTAAAAAACATCATTATCATCGTTAGCTTTAAGAAGTCATAGACATCGTCTATGACTTCTTACTGACTGCTCTATGCATCGTCTTCCAGTTCGTGGTCTCCATTCGTGAACCTTTATTCTCCAGCGGTTTTCGGTTCTTCAACTACATATATATGTATATGACCTACCCATTGCCACTTTAACTAACTGATTCTTCGAGCTATGTCAACGACGATAAAAATTTAAAAAGGTTTTATATTTACTTCAACCTTTTCATATTCTTCGAGCTACGTTTATTTAAAAAAAAAAAAAAAAAGCGTTTTAGCTTGCTTAATAAATTATCCTAGTAATTGGGGTTAAGCGGAGGTCAGACTGAGTTTAGGGTTAAGTTGCCCTCTAAGCTCATACGAGCCCGCAAATTTACAAACCATATTTAAATAATACTACAAGAAGAAATGAAAAACCTCTCAGCACGTAATCGTGGTAACTTCTCTCAGTTCTTTTGAATAGGTACAAGGTGTAAAAGATAGCTACTAAAAGTAGAGGTATGCACGACCCCCCCAGGGTGGCCAATGTCTACAGTCTGCTGATGATACTGATGAAGTCGGTTCCACAAGCTTCTCCTTTTTGTCGTGTCTCTAGTTCTAACTAAATAGTGTGGTGAAAGGATTTAAGTGTGTGCAAAGAGGCTGTAAAAGACACAGGGTGTAAAAGATAGCTACTGAAAACTAGTGGTATGCATGACCCCCCAGGGTGGCCAATGTCCAGTATTGGATTTCTTCAGTCTGCTGATGGGGTGATGAGGTTGATTCCACAAGCTTCTCCTTTTTGTCGTGTCACTAGTTGTACTACGTTAAACACTGTGGTGAAAAGATTTTAAGTGCGCCTCAAAAAGGCTCCTTTTGAGCACTTGACTCATGTATTTTTAGAACTTTTTAGGTCCTATGACATGCCGGTTTCCTCACGGTATTTTCCTGCACTGTTAGAGAGTATTGGCACATAAATTATTGAACAAAAACTGAGGGAGGCCCACGTCCAGTACTATACATGGGCCTTCTTCAGTCTGTGGATGAGGATGTCGGTTTTACAAGCTGTCTTTTATTACATAATCAACCAAAATAAAGATTAAATGACACCGTTAATTAAAAAAAAACCAAGAAGCTTCATGATTCGCAAAAAACTAAACACGATCTTGAAAAAACAAAACAAAATAAAATACACTGCAAATTCTTAATTAACTTTTTCTTTGCTTCTGATGTTTTGTCGCTAGCTAATTAGGATTCTAATTAAAACATTGTCAATTATTTTCTGGTTTTATAATAAACTTTTTATGTTGCTTGTTTCATCATAATGAAGACGCTTTTAAAGCGATATTTTCATGAAGAATAATAACGTTAAAAGTAGTAGAGTTCTTTGTGTGTGGTTAGTCCGGGAAAGTACTACCCACCACGCCTATTTCTGCCGCCAAGCAGCGTTGCTGTGTTTCGGTTTGAAGAGTGTGGTTCCCTGTCAAATTACAAGCACATGAGACTTAACATCTGTATGCCTCAAGTTGATGGACGCAGATCAGTGCATCGTAGGACACGTTCATATCGTGCCTGACTTGCGAGGCATTGCTTTGTTAGTGTTGTGATTGTTACCGCTTAAGATCAGTTGGGCCATCTTCTTGTAATGTTTAGACGTACCTCTGACTACTCCCTTAGACGTCCTCAAAGAATCTGGATTTCGTACTAGGTACTAAGAGATCTGAGGGGAGGTCTACTGTGCCTGGGAATCAAAGTCTGTTTTAGATTTTCCATTTTTTATTGCATTTTCCATTTTACATTTCAATCTTAGGGCTACATTTTTAGCAATGTTTCAAAAATTACTTTTTAAGTATGGGGTGAACACCCTTTCTTAATTAAAAACAAGGAAGTACATTAAATGATTGATCACACGTAAATAGAGCAGCTTTAACCGAGGAATGGGGGTAATGATTGATCGGAGCCGACCTCGATTTGGTATAAAGGATAGTTAGTATCGTGGCACAGAATACTTAAGTAGTTGGTTGTAGTGCCTTGCCCTCGATAGGCAAATAAATTAAAAAGAAAAACAAAAGATTTGGCCAATAGCTTACCAACTTACATAGGTAATAGAGAAAACTGTGGAATTACAATAACTTGACGGCCGAACTATTTTAGTCAAAGTTTCAACAAAACAGACATCCAAATAGGTACAAATTCAAGTCCAAAATAGTTTTTATTCAAAATCCAGATCATCAAGAGTAAAAATAAATAAATAGACTAACATTAGCAATTCACCGGCACGGTAGACATTCTTTATGATATCTAGGTATTTACTTAATACTCTATTCAACAAAATACATTTTATAACTACATTTTCGCATTTAAATTCAAAATAAGATATTTAATTAATGAAAATGTTAAAATTTTATACGATTAAGGTAGAATAGCAGACGCACTGCGAATTTTCTTGTTAGTAAAAAATAAAAATAAACTAGTCAAATTGAGGTCGTAAGAAAGACGTAAAGAAGAAGTAAATAGGACGAGAATAAAACGCGGTCAATGACCCCACGAACATGGAGTGCCATGGTTGAGTGGTTTGTAATGGCACCAACTTTAGTGGGGTTCAGATTGAGTTCACCACACCCTGACTTTACATACAGGTGGTAGAAAAGAATGGGAAATAAACCAAGTGCGAGTCGGGCTCGCGCTTGAAGGGTTTCGTACCATTATCTATAAAAATGCCAAAAAAAATACGTTTGTCGAGCCCCCTTAAATATGTGTTTTATTCTGTTTTTTAGTATTTGTTGTTATAGCGGCAACAGAAATACATCATCTGTGAAAATTTCATTCTATCACGGTTCATGAGATACAGCCTGGTGACAGACGGACAGACAGACGGACGGACAGCAAAGTAATAGGGTCCCGTTTACCCTTTGGGTACGGAACCCAAAAACATTGATAACCACAGTGAATAAAAACAACAGTACCTAATCATGACACATTCGGACATTTACTGACGCCATTTGGCCCTAAACGAAGTAAGGCCTGTTCTAAGGAAATCAGATGGATAGAATATGCTTAGGTACATAGAAATAATAATATACTTTTGAAAATACATACGTACTATTTGTCTTAGAAAAGCTCTCTTTGAAGGACCTGTCCGGGGAAGTACCACCATGAGTTATTCTGCCACCAAGCAGCGTTGCTGTGTTTCGGTTTGAAGAGTGTGGTTGCCGGTGTAATTACAGGCACAAGAGTCTTAATATCTGTATGCCTCAAGTTGATGGACGCAGGGCAGTGCATCGTAGGGCACGTTCATATCGTGCGTGATATTTCAACACCGGGGGGGCAATCGGCTTGTGCTATCAGAAAGTAGTATATAAAAAAAATTAACTAGGTATTTTATAATTTTATTATTACAGTCCAATCCACAGTGTTTTTTTATTATAAACAAAATATTTGACTTGACCTTTTTATGAAAACATGACCAAATTCTGACCTCCGATCGAAGCCACGATTATGACTTATAATGGTAAAAACAATACAAGGTTGCATGTCTGTCTGCTTAGATCATTAGCATCTTAATGACACGACGTTCATAAAGGTTAATTTGATTAATAATTTGATTAAATTCTATAAAAAAATCCTCAGGCATGGTAGATATCCTTTCTGATGTCTAGTACCAAGTATCCATTCTATATCGAAGATATCTAGAGGGGGATTATCAGAAGCACGTCCTTATTTAATTAATATTCTTATTCAAGTTTATGTTAATTTAGAAATCTTAAATCAGCGAATATAATTTTAATTGTGATGAAATAATTGCTATAAGAACTGATTTATTGCAAATTTATGTTTATCTAATTAAATTCAAATTAGGATAAATCAATAGGTAGCTATATTTTTGCAGAAATATGTATGCATTGTTTTAGCTGTTTGAAAATTGTTTTTTTAATTATAATATGAACGTGGTACTAGGCCTATTGCCAAATCACCTATTGCCATACAGATGCGCATGCGTTGAAATCTTTTGTATGAAGTACTTAAATGACATTTAAAATCTTTTAAAAACGGTTTTGACCTATGGCATAAGCTGCACTGTCACACAAAAGTTGTATTTAAAGCTTAAATAACTTTTATAGAAAAGGGAAATTTTCTTTGCAAAATTGAATATTATACATTATTTTGAATTAAGGCAACATAATTTAATGTTGAAATCAATGTATAATATCTAATCACGTTGCAACGGCTCGGCCGATTAGGAAAAAACTCGAAGAATAGTGCTATAACTAAAACCTGGAGCACTGGTGGTCTAGTGGTAGCGGCCCTGCCTTCCGATCCTAAGGTCGTGGGTTCGAAACCGGTCGTGCAATGCGTTTTGTTGTTCAAAAATGTATGTGCACAATGCCAGTACTCTCAAACGGCGAAGGAAAACATCGTGAGGGAACCGGCATGTCAAAGAACCTAAAAAAAAGTTCTATTACATGTGTCAAGTGCTCGAAAGGAGCCTCTTGAGGCGCACTTAAAATCCTTTCACCACACTGTTTCGAAAGAAACTAGTGACACGACAAGAGATAGACTAAAACCAGTATAAATGTTACTTTTATTAATAAAAATACAAGTTATACACAAACACTTGTGGGTAATTAGTAATCATAGCTGTCACACCATAGGTATTGGAAAAAACCGAGGAATTTCAAGGCTCTACGTGACCAAAGTCACGGGAAACCAGTACTATTTACCTAATTGAAATAAACATTAGCTCGTGAGGAGCGGATACACACCACTTGGCCAAATTGCTTCGAAGAAATCAAAACATACACGCGCAAAGGTTGTTTTCGTAATGATCTAATGATCGGAAATTGTGTACATTGTGTATATACTGTAAGAAGAATTGAAGATAATGATGTAAAAAAAAAATAGCGAAGATGTCGCCAGAAATATGAAATAATATAAAAATATGAAATAAAGTGTTACATAAGTTGTTATTATAAGGGCACTGCACATTAGACTTATTGACCTAATATTCGGGTATCGCAAGATGTGTTTATATTTCTATGACTACTTCTTGATAAAATATGAATATAAGAGTAGTAGAGCTCTTTGTGTGTGGCTCGTCCGGGGAAGTACTACCACCACGCCTTTTTCTGCCGCCAAGCAGCAATGCTGTGTTTCGGTTTGAAGAGTGTGGTTGCCGGTGTAATTACAGGCACATGAGGGTTGATATCTGTATGCCTCAGGTTGATGGACGCAGGGCAGTGCATCATAGGGCACGTTCCTATCGAGCATGACTTACGATGTAATGCTTTATTAGAGATGTTGACATCAGGTGGACCATCTGCTTGTTCCATCAGCTATTGTATAAAAAAAGTGACGATTTGGATGTTTGTGGCTTGATTAACCTGACCACTCAATATTTTTAAAGGGAAGTCAGAGCCACGTCCAAACGTTAGGCCACACCTATTTTTTTAAGATTCTATAGAAATAGTGGCCCACATTGAGATTATAGAATTGGGCTAGAATTATAGGGTTGAACTTTCGCTTAACGAATAACTTTTTTTTATTTTTTAATACCATTAGCTAATGGAACAAGCAGATGGCCCACCTGATGTTAAGTGGTACCCATCACCTATAACAAAGCATTGCCTCGCAAGTCACGCACGATAGGAACGTGCCCTACGATGCACTGCTCTGCGTCCATCAACTTGAGGCATACAGATGTTAAGCCTCATGTGCCTGTAATTACACCGGCAACCACACTCTTCAAACCGAAACACAGCAACGCTGCTTGGCGGCAGAAAAAGGCGTAATAACTATCTTAAGTAATTAAATATGGTACTTTATGGTTTAAATCGTGAACCGTAAAGCGCTATGCAAACTCGTTTTCACATTGAATTAACATTAGAAATTAAGTCTCAAGTTTAGTAACCAGAAGATTTCGAAAATGGTCGTACAAATTTAATTGGATTCAAAGTGAAATTAGTGCATAAAAACACTAATTTGTTAATTCTTGCCATTGAACGTGTTTCCCAGGGTCTGTCGAAATAAGGCCACGTGCACACAAGACTGTCGTTAATGTTGTCATCATTGTCGATCGAGCGAGCGCAGCGAGCATCTGCATAGAGATTGGTAGACAAAGTCAGATTCAAGTTCGTATCTTTATCGAATTCTATCAAAACAGAAAAAAAACGAACCCAGGCTACGGCCTATGGCGCAAAAGGCAGAGTTTCTACCAACTGAGCTGTGAAGGCTGCATTTTTTTAATTATAAATTAATAAATAAACTATACCTACATACAATAATAAAATGTAAAACTCAACAGTAGCAGTTTCACTGTGTAGGTAATTGAGATGCGATTTTATCGTCTGCCGCCTTATCGTTTTAATTTCAAAGTAAACAGTCACTACACTTAATGGGTTTGTACGTACCATGCGGCGCATACGCATCAATCTATACACTGCTCGCTTTTATGTCCTTGTAATAAGCGTCATTTTTCTTTAGCTTTGTATATAGCATACTCAATCTGAAAACCTGACTAAACAGTTTTAACATAATTGTAATCATAATTATTATCCATAATGCCCACGTCATAATTCATCTATTGATAATGGCCAACGTTAAATTGACCAATGACTATCACCAAAGATTTTTTTAAATAATTTTGTTGTAATAACATGATTTGAATTGAATTGACCATACATACATTCTAGTAATTTCATATTGGCTTATGTTTATTTTAAAAACCTAGGTATTTAATCGCGACGCTCACATATCTAAAAACAATTGGTTTTTACAAAAATAGTAAACAGACCGTAGGCCGTGGGTTCGATCCCCACCGAGAACAAACATTTGTGTGATGAACTTAGATGTTTGTTCCCTGTCTTGGTGTTATATAATATGATAAGTATGTATTTACAATTATAAAAAAAAAGTATATATGTATTATATCAGATAATAAGCTTTGGCTTAGTTTGGGGCTAAATAGTGCTGTTGGAAAGAAAACCTGTCAAGTAAAAACCTATGTATTTAGCAATAGTCCGTGAAGAACGAAACAAACACTTTATTTCAACTGCGTTCTTCCAAAATGTCCGATCTCATTGCGTAATATTACAAAGTTAGACATTGTACACACGGATACAGATCAAGCTACACAAAACCTAAGACAATAAAAGCGTTTAGTGTTTAGTTAAAAATGTTTAGTCTGATGTGTATCCGTGTGTGCATGTTATTTTCCGAAGAAGGCAAAGTAACATATTAAATATCTCGCAGAAATAGCAAATTGAAGTGGCAATGGCCAGATCCCATAGCTTTAAGAACTGACAACCGCTGGGGAATAAAGGTTCTTGAATGGCGACCACGAACTGGAAGAACCGTGGGACCGTGGAACATCCTCCTACCCGATGGACCGATGGAGGATCGACGGAAGTCGGTGGATGGAGAGCGCTCAGAATCGTTCAGAAATGTATATGGAAGGCCTATATCCAGAAATTTACTTATTTCAAAAAACGTTTATTTTGCAATAATTCGTGAAAAACAAACCAATGGTAACCAAATTCCAGTCGCGTTTATTGCATCTGTTCTTTTTGTGTAATGTTCCAAGTTTGCAGATAAACAGCTCGTGTGTAACTGACCTTACGTCGTGCTGAGAATACAGTGCAAGATTCTATTCGAAAAGTGCAAGTGAAATGTGAGAAAGTGTATTGTGTGTTATGTGTCTGTCCGTCTGTTAGTTGAGCAAACATGGGCCTTCACAAGCGAAGTGAGTATTTTATTAGTTTTATGCATTAAGGCCCAGTTTCACCATGCTCTGTTAGTTACTAATCAAGGATTAACAGGCCGTTAAATCTAACCTTAGCTGTCAAACGCGTACATTTTGACATATTTAACGGCCCTTTAATCCTTTGTTAATCTAACAGAGCATGGTGAAACTGGCCCTAAACCTCACAGCTCAGTTGGTAGTAGCTCTGCCTTCTGCGCTGTAGGCCGTTAGATCCCCACCGAGAACAATTAGTTGTGTGATGAACATAGATTATGTTCTCTGTCTGGGCGTTATATTTTTCTTCTATGTATATATCTATAAGAAAAAAGAATTAAAGGGCCGCTAAATATGTCAAAATGTATGCGTTTGACATCTATGTTTGATTTAACGGCCTGTTAATCCTTGATTAGTGACTAACAGAGCATGGTGAAATCGGCTCTTAGGCCCAGTTTTACCATGCTCTGTTAGTAACTAATCAAGGATTAACAGGCCGTTAAATCTAACCTTAGCTGTCAAACGCGTACATATTGAAATATTTAACGGCCCTTTACTCCTTTGTTAATCTAACAGAGCATGGTGAAACCGGCCCTTAGTTAGTTGGGGGATAGATTCATTAATATTTAAATTCTTTATTGTACTCGGAAACATTAACATTTTACTTACGTGTGGAATGTCCACCAATAATTATATTAAGCAAGCGATGCTGGTATGAGCCAGTCCAGATCTAGTGCTGGAGTCTTTAGGCCGCCTGAAGGCCTCAATGATGGTCTAAAGACAGCCACCATTCGGATAGGTGACCATTCGTAGAATTATCATCTGATTGCCTCTTCGATTCGGAGGGTGCGTAAATCTGTTGCTCTTGGCTTTAGCCATGGTTATTTAGGAGGCCTTGGGGCGGCCTAACCGTCACCAGAGTTAGCCACTAGCTCATACAAGGTAGGTACATTAAGAATGACCTTAGATTAGAAGGTAATGTGTGGACAATCATATTCCCACAAACTAAAGGCCTGATTACTCTTAAACTGTGTCATTGACTCACGCCAATTACTGTCATACCGTGACATTACTGTAAATTATATGTCACTGTCAGTGTTATATGACTATTACTATTTTTTTCAATTCTTTTTTAAGAATAGTGTTAAGTGTATTGTTCTATAAAACGTAGTTTTATAAGTCGTAAAAATCCACTTTCTGTTAACTCAAGTTGGCCCACCTGATGTTAAGTTCTAACCATCTTAAAACAAAGCATTGCCTCGTCAGGTCACACCAGTTAGGAACTTGTCCGATACTCATCAACTTCCATCAACTTGAGGCATACAGGTGTTAAATCTCTTGTAGTTGTTATTTTACCGATAACACACTGAAGTAACCACTCAACATCAGATGGGCTATCTGCCTGTCAACATTATCCATATAAATATCAAAAATTATCTGTACACTGCTTATTTCTAGCTTCTTAACTAAATCTCTATGTCATAATGTTTATGTACGAGATACGTAATTTACATAACACAAGTTCACATGACATCATTACAATTTGTGTCCCTCATTAGCACAGATGAGTGTGAAAGTTACCGAAGTGGACTTGACGCGTACCTACCTTGTGTATGCTGGTCACTGTGTAAATAGAGGTTAAGCTCGTTTACATAAAATACACTTTCTATATCGTGTATTATGTGATTGTTTGTTTACTTAAGTTAGTTAGTACGAGTAGAAGAGCTATTTAACTTGTTGACCACAGTATCTGTACCTACTTATGAGGATAAAAAGTGGAAAATCAAAAGTTTCGAATAATATTACAAAGGTACAGCAAAAAGTACCTAGTACTTCTGATTCAATTTATTAAATACCTTTTGTTTAAAAAAATCAAAACATGTCAGTAATATTTGTCTAAATAGGAATAATGTTCGTTTTAGTGTTTGCAACACTTACTTATCTGTATTCTTTTATCTGTGCCTATACTTAATTATATTTTGTTTTTTGGCAATAATTTTGAACCCTTCTCTGAATTACTATTTTTATACATAACGAAACAGGTGCATCAGGCGAGCGTAAATGGGACTGTTGGGAGGGGAAGACCTAAGACGTATCTCGATCAGATAGCAGACGTTCTAGAGAAGGGCCAGGTCAAGAGTACCCTAAACCGACGAGAATGTATGAAGAATGTTATGAGAGTGAATGAAGCGAAAGAGGTATGTAAGGACCGTAGCAAGTGGAAATCCGTGATCTCTGCCTACCCCTATGGGAAACAGGCGTGATTTTATGTATTATGCATTTTTATAATTAGCAATATACAATAAGTTTACGTTTCTGCGCATTCTATTACGTACACCTTTTGACTTTTAAATCCACAAACATTAATTTAATCCACAACAAACCATTAGTCACAATTACAGTGTCGCGCTCGTGTCGCGTCGCCATTAAGCAGGTATGGGAAGAATGCAGCAGTCAGTAACCAAGCTTTGAATCTGCGAATCAGCTTCCGTCACATGCCGACCGTCAAACAGGACAGTTTTACTGCTATCATCTTGTGCCTGTACCAGATCTAGAAATGCTCTTTAGAAAGAAATAAATACATTTATGTGTCGCACAAACTTAAACAAACCATAATACAATACAAATACAATACAAATGTTTTTATTGTTCCAAAAGATACATAAAATATTCCAACGATGAAATCTCCTTTTAAGTAAGAAATACTTGTCATAGGAGATCTCGCTCTTGCTTAGGTCTACAATAGATTATTTAAAAGGCGTTAATCCGAAGCATTTGATTAAAGTTAATAATTTAGGTTTAAGTTGGTAAAAGTTAAAGGTTAAAGTTAAAGTTAAAGTTAAAGTGAATTGTGTGAGTAGGTAAAATATTATGTGTTAAGTGTCCATAAGGTGAAATTGTAGTCGATAGATTTTCTATTCACCATAAAAACGAGAATTTGTTATTCCCATTGTGTGCTGATAACAAATTTGACCCAAAAAATAGCGTTCGATAGTTGTATGTGCATTTAACTTGTGGTTATTCATCTACTTAAGGAAATCGACTGATTTCATATCATATATACCTTCATCATGATCGTGATAGAACCACGTTTCTAAAATACAGCCGTATTATGCATAATGTGTTGATTGTTGCTGAATACTTACCTGAAAATAAGACAAATGAGTCAAATCTGCAAAGGTTTATAGGTGCAACCTCTAGATACGCTAAATAATTTAAAAATAAATTAATAATGACGGTGGCCGCTTTCTAGGAAACCAAGTCATTTGCTGGTAGCCTTGAACTTCAGGCCTTCTGTGCCTGGCCAGTCTACTACCCGTGTGGTCATCATTATGGTTAATATAGGTACTTAGTGTTCCAGCAGCGGAGATAGGCTTGCAACCTGTCACGTATGGAATACCAACTACCGAAAAATGTGGGGATGTCACAAAGTAATATTTATTTATATTAAACTGTCACACAAAACAATATACGAGGACTTAATGCTAATAGCATTGTCTACCAGTCATTCTAGGCGTGCGAAAAGGTGGTTTTTATCAAAACTGTAACTCTGTTTGGACTGTTTGGACGTACCTCTGACTACCCATTAGACATCCTTAAAGAATCTTGAGTAGGTACTTGGTACTACGAGATCTGAGGGATAGCTACCGTGCCTGGGGATCAAAGTCGTGTAGCTGCGTCGGGCCCCAGTCATAACACGAGTACGTCACAAGACGCCGGCGATACCTATTGATTTTCAGTGACCTTCAGACGCCTCGGCTCATATCTATCCCTTGTAAGCGAACTCGTGGCTTCCTCCAACTTAATAAAACGCCCGTAGGGTAGTTTGGTGGGTCATTTACAACCGATCGATTAAGTTTATAATAATAATAATTAAATAATAATTATTGGTGGACATTCCGCACAGCACTATCTCGCCCCAAACTAAGCCAAAGCTTGTAATATGGGAACCAGATAGCTGATAAACTACTTATAGTATACTTTTTTTTGTAAATACATACTTATAATATTATATAACACCCAGACAGAGAACAAACATCTATGTTCATCACACAAATGTTTGTTCTCGGTGGGGATCGAACCCACGGCCTACGGCGCAGAAGGCAGAGCTACTACCAACTGAGCTGTGAAGGCTGTCATAATAGTAGGTTTATATGAAACCGAATAGTTTTTTTATACTACTTGCTGATGGAACAATGGCCCACCTGATGTTAAGTAGTAACCATCACCTTAACAAAGCATAGCCTCGCAAGTTACGAACGTGCTCTACGATGCACTGCCTTGCGTCCATCAACCTGAGGCATACAGATGTTAGCCGCATGTGCCTGTAATTACACCGGCAACCACACTCTTCAAACCGAAACACAGCGTTGCTGCTTGGCGGCAGAAAATGGCGTGGTTGTACTTCCCCGGACGAGCCCTTCACAAATAGCTCTACTACTACTCTAGTACCTTGTTTAAGCCCACTCTTGTCTGCCTTTCACCTTAAATAAGAATATCTGCATTTTTATTTCGATCCTTACTATATTGGACTATTGGACAATATTGGAGTCGCCTTTATGTTATTTTAAAGCGTTATTGCATTATTGGGAGCTGGGCGGGACTGAATTTGTTTTTGTTATTACTTTGGTTCGAAAATATCAAAAATAAATATTTGGGCAACTTATTTGTACCTTCAAAGTGTGTGTAGATAACTACATAAAACGTTGAGAATTATAAAGCAGAAGTTAACTCTATGTCGCAGAAAATAATGTTTAGTAAAAGTTTCAAAACTGTTTTATGAATGAAAACTAGCATTTTTTTATTTTCTATATCAAACTGTGATTAAGAAGTACAGACAAACCTTAAAGTTGTATCGGAATGAAAAAATAGGTTAGCGCCAATGTAAAACAATGTTTTATACCTGACTGTCTTCACAGCTCAGTTGTTGGTAGCACAGAGTACTTTGTTATAACTGAAAGTTGGTAGTAGCTCTGCCTTCTGCGCCGTACGCCGCGCCGTGGGTTCGATCCCCACCGAGAACAAACAATTGTGTGATGAACATTGATGTTTGTTCTCTGTCTGGGTTTATACAAAAAAAGTATATATTTATTATATCAGCTATCTGGTTTCCATATCACAAGCTTTGGCTTAGTTTGGGGCTAGATAGCGTTGTGTGGAAAGTCCACCAATATTTATTATTTATTATTAAAAACATATATTGTAAAATGACGCCTGTTTTCCATTGGGGATGAACAGAGACCACGGATTTTTACTTGCTACCCCTTTTAATTTACATACATACATTTACATTTATACCTTTTTAGTCCTTTCACACACATCTGATATCACCTTTCATCCATCCTCTTTACTTGCCCAAACCATCTTACTTATCTCTTTAGAATTCCTACTACTACGTCTTCTTTCACTCCACATCTCACTCTTAGCAAATAAATTTTTTAAAAAAGCAGTGCATTCTGATTGTGCAAACTAAGGTTGCTTGGCCTGACCAGTTTGTGAATGATGATGATAATGTACTTAACAAAAACAGCTGTTTTAAAAAAGCAACAGTGACGCATGCGTATTCTCGCCACAGATGTTGGTAATAATCGAAAATTGATAAAAACCCCATCGAGCCCATCATAAAACCGAACTATCTCGAACATTACCTAAAAGTATCAATTATTTCGTATCGGATTGCAGTCGGGTCTACAGGGTCGGAGCTAGGGGGGTCATACTAAACGACGTTAAGAAACCAAGGCATTAGATTAAGTCATTGGATGTCCAGTAACTAGATGGGTTCGGATTTGGGTTTGGCCCTAGATGGATGAGGGTATTCCAAGATCGTGTGGAATGGCAAGAGGCGAGAGAGAACTATGCCCAACAGTGTAATAAGTGGGGATGCGGATGATGATAAAGTTTATGCAATTTTGCCCATTACTTTGCCCTTACTCGTTTTTTTACCCTTTAACTTACCAGTTACCATGTTTTATTATCAACTAGCGGCCTGTCCCAGCTTCGCATGGGTGGTCATAAATTTTTTGAACATTTTAGAATAAACTTAAACCGTGGGTTCGAGCCTCATGTCTACTTATTTCATACATTTGCACGCGCTTCTCCTTGAGTGAGTGAAATCGCACCCCGAGCATGACCCGTGGACCCGTTAACATTTTTAATTTCGTCATATCTTTTGAATGGAATGTCCGATTTGAAAAATTTAAGAAGTAATCTATAGGTATTGAAACCGTCTTAATTATGAAATGATTTATTTGGATAAGGATTAATACCAAGGTACAAATAAAGACCCTTTTCTAGCGGCGGCATTTCAATTAATTTTTTATAATAAAAGAACACTTATTGTGACATAACTATAATAGTTAGACATATGCTGTCGCGACATTTTTTGTAGATGATGACGTGTTCTACAAAATCGTAGTACATTATTTTGTTCTATCATCAATAGTTTTCGCAGCGCACGCAATGTAAGGTTTTTGTTTTCCACCTTGGGTTACATTATTGAAGTTTTAGTAAGGATCCCTGATTTTTTTGAAAATATAATATAGCCTATGTTACTCAGGGATAATGTAGCATTCTAATGGTGAAAGAATTTTTGAAATCGGACCAGTAGTTTTAGAGCCTATTCGTTACATACAAAAATACAAAGGTTTCCTCTTTATAATATTAGTGTAGATAAAAAAAGATAATTCGTAGTTTTCAAAGTCTATAAAAATGTTACGAGTATGTTGTAAATCATATTATTATAACATAGAAAAGTTATAAAAAAAGCAGCTGATATAAAAAAAAGTATAATTTATTTATTTATTTATCTAGTTCTATCCGTTTTGAAATAAATTATTAGCGTTTTTTTTTCATAAAATCATTCGTAAGCTCTACACACGAACACACATCCTTGCAACGGACCTGCCATACGCACTTACAAAAAAATATATGTGAAAGGTATAGGTAACATTAGGTTGGGCACTCATTGTATGAACCGGAAGAGGGGAGACGAGCCCGTTACATTTTGTTGCGTGTACACGTGGCTCGGTACAGATATGTTAAAAAAACACTTATAATATTTTAACTTGACAAATTTGTTTTGACGAAAGGAGATGTTAATAATGAAAAAACAGTGATGGTACAGGAAGTTGACCCACTTGAAGTAAAGCGGTCTCTCTCTCTTGTCGTGTCACTAGTTTCTTTCGAAACAGTGTGGTGAAAGGATTTTAAGTGCGCCTCAAGAGGCTCCTTTCGAGCACTTGACACATGTTATAGAACTATTTAGGTTCTACGGACATGCCGGTTTCCTCACGATGTTTTCCTTCACCGTTTGAGAGTACTAGCATTGTGCACAAAAATTTTTGGACAGAAAAACTCATTGGTGCACGACCGGTTTCGAACCCACGACCTTAGGATCGGAAGGCGGGGCCGCTACCACTAGACCACCAGTGCTCTCAGTAAAGCGGTTACTTCTGCCTACAAAAATTGCATTACCTGACATAGCACGTCCACTGAAAACATGGCTTTTGTTGCATTGCACTGTGACCTTGATGAGACGTGAGATATAGAAATTTATTTATTAACTACTTAAGCACACAAATATTATTTAAAAAAATCAACTCATTCATTCATTCATTTATTTACAATGCTCTGAGAAATCGTGTCCGAATCTTAACCTAACATGCAACAAAATAAAAATAAAGATAAACAATTGAATTAATATAAGTACAAAGATTCGAAAAAAGATAAAGATTGATATAACTTGGAAAGTTAAAGTTAAATGTTGTTGCAAAATTAAAGCAACAGGGTAATTAAAAAAAAACTTGGAAAGTCTGTCATGTTTCTCATAATTATAAAATGTTTATTTTACACCGACACCCATACAAATTGTAAGTCAGCAATGCAAGCTCGGCGACAGTTATAGTTGAAGTGATCTAGAAGTTAACTAAAGTACCACGAACCTACCCTCATTTATATTCAGAAGGGTGATTGAGGGTGATACGATCGGCATCCCCCTGTGCATTAACCCTCTTAAACTTATTTATTTGCTAATTTATTTGTCGTCACGTACAAATAGGTACCCTTCCATTAAAATGCATGTCAGTAGCAGTTCTGTTGTAACGGCTAATTAACTAAAATTGTGTAAATATGATACTTCTTATTCGGTTTGTACCAAAGTTTAAATTAGCATTGAACTTAGTTGACTAGGGGTTTTTTCCTTAGCATATCATCCCACAGCTGGACAAAGGCCTTCCCCAAAGACTTCCAGTATTCCCTATCTTGAGCTTTTTTTTTATACAACTTGCTGTCGGAACAAGCAGATGTTAAGTGGTAACCATCATCTATTATAAAGCATTGCCTCGTATAAAGTCACGCACGATAGGAACGTGCCCTACGATGCACTGCCCTGCGTCCATCAACTTGAGGCATACAGATGTTAAGCTTCTTGTGCCTGTAATTTCACGGCAACCACACTCTTCAAACCGGAACACAGCGTTGCTGCTTGGCGGCAGAAAAAGGCGTGGTGGTAGTACTTCCCCGGACGAGCCTTTCAAAAAGAGCTCTACTACTCTTAAAAGCTTCCTCCCACCATCTTCTTTTAAAGGCCATTCTTCAGATCAGGGGATAGTTAATATTAATAAGTTTTAACTTACCATGTTATAAACCTTTAAGATATCACTAATAATCCAATATATCATTGATATTTTGATTCCCTTGACCATTTTGCGCGGTAACGCAGCGTAACCAATAAAACCTCGCTCAATCGAATTAAGAATATTAGAGCTCTTTGTAGGCTCTATTTCTGCCTTCAAGCAGCGTTGCTGTGTTTCCGTTTGAAGGGTGTGGTTGCCGGTGAAATTACAGGCAAATGTGGGTATCTGTACTCCTCTAGTTGATGGACGCAGGGCAGTGCATTGTAGGGCACGTTCCTATCTATGCAATGTTTTTTTTGCGTGATGATTACCAATGAAAGAAGACGTAGTGATGAGGGTAGAGAAAGGTATGTTAAGATGGGCATGTGGAGAGGATGGATGAAAGGAGATTAACGAAACAGGTGCATCAGGCGTGCGTAAATGGGACTGTTGGGAGGAGAAGACCTCGGCGGACGTATCTCGATCAGATAGCAGACGTTCTAGAGAACGGCCAGGTCAAGAGTACCCTAAACCGACGAGAAAGTATGAAAAATGAGTGAATGAAGCGAAAGAGGTATGTAATGGCCGTAGCAAGTGGAAATCCGTGGTCTCTGCCTACCCCTATGGGAAACAGGCGTGATTTTATGTATGGATGATCACCAATTACCACTTATCATCAAATGAGCCACCTGTTTGTTCTATCAGCGATTAGTATAAAAAAAACCATCTTACAGCACAATTTCAGGAAATCATGATTACAGGACACTCCGATCGACACCCTATAAAGGTTATAGGCCATTTGGAGTGTAATGTCCTATGTCCTGGTTATCGGAAGGTATTTGACCCCATGTACCCGTAATGTAGGGTTATTATGGTTGTGCTGTGCAATGTCCGGGATTAGTTCTAGGTATTCGTTTTATGGTGTACCTACTGTAAAGTATGTTTATCAATATATAATTGGTGGACATTCCACACAGCTATTAGCTGAATACGGAGAACAAGCAGATTGCCCACTTTATGATAAGCAGTTACCCTGCGTATAAAATGTTGAAAGAAAGAAAATGTATTTATTCACGATACAAAAGCTGTTAGTATTCCAGCAGCGGCGATGAGCTTGCAACCCACATTTTGCTGTAGTTGGTAAAGTCAAAAGTCAAAGTCAAAAGGTATTTATTCAATAAAGTCACTAGGATCCCTTTGAAACGTCTTAAAGCTAGGTGACTCTAGGTGCTAGTACCACGCGACCAAATCCTAGAAGAACAGGCAACAAACTTACGGCTTGGTTCCTACCGTTCTTTTGTATGATCCTTGTTACAATGTAATATAATACAATATTGAAGCTCCAGTGCGGTGCCATATGTTATACTAGGATGTACCTCGGACTACCCCCATTAGACATTTTAAAAGAATCATAAGTACTTTAATCTTAGTACTTGGTACTAAGATTAAAGTACTTGGTACTAGATGAAAGTCGGATCAAAGTCGTGAAGTTTTTTTTACGCAAGTAAAGCAACAGGCAGTTACTAGTGTTTGATAGGGCTGGTCGTGCTGAAATTGTTATTTTTATGGCTTCGGCTTTGGTTGAGAAGCCGAACGAATGCGGTGACTAACATCCAATCATCATCATTAGCGTAATGAAGTACACTAGACATACGCCTTCCCTACGTCTTACCTACGTTATTGTTATTTAGTTACGTTATTGTTATCTATATTCTTGTCGTGTTACAACTATCTTACGAAACAGTGTGGTGAAAGACACTTCTTTCGAGCAATTGATTAATTTTAGAACTTTTTGTTTCTACGACATGCCGGTTTTCTTACGATGTTTTTCTTCACCGTTTGATTCTCTTATCTGTGCCGTTTGAGAGTATTGGCACTGTCACAAACTGGCTGGCTATTGACACAAACTTTTTTGACCCGTAAACTTATTGGGGCACTACCGGTTTTGAACCCACGACCTTACAACCGGAAAACCTTACCTTACCAATTCAGTGCCAATCGGAAGCTTAATGTATTTATATGAATGTATTTGTTCCAGAGAATGGTCTTCTCTCGTACGAGAACCCGAACTACCACCTGGACCCGTCGCGGCTCGAGTCGGCACTATACGGCGACCTGTACGACATGGACAAACATGACTACGACTTTTTGGACAACAGAAGGTATGTACCTCAATCCTGTCAAAATGATAAAGGATTTCTCAAAGAACTGACATATGAAGTGCTTCTCGGCTCAGTTGGTGTAGCTCTGCCTTCTGCGCCGTAGGCCGTGGGTTCGATCCCCACCGAGAACAAACATTTGTGTGATGAACATCGATGTTTGATCTCTGCCTGGGTGTTATATCATATTGAAAGTATGTATTTACAAAAAAAATAAGTATACATATATTTGTATTATAACAGCTATCTGGTTCTCATAGCTTGGGACGAGCCAATGCTATGTGGAATGTCCACCAATATTTATATTATTTATTTTATTTATTTCCCACAGACCTGACATATGACAGGTTTCTAAGCTCAGTTGATAGTAGCTCTGCCTTCTGCAGCTCTTCGCTGGGCTCGATCCCCAACGAGGAGAAACAGTTGTGTGATGAATATAATCTCATGCTGATGATCTGGCAGATTCAGAAATCATGAAATCGTACCATCCTATTGCACGTGACTGTATCTGCTAGTATGTTTAAATCAACGTTAAAAACAATTCCGTTCAACGCCGAGAACAAAAACAAAGTTATACATCTCGTATTGGAAAAGTAATAGGTCGTACGTTGCTCGCATCCCAACCATTCTAATATATTGCATTCCTACCTACGAGTTCATACACTACGTAGTTATGCTACGTATCTACGTACCTACGTATGTGTGAGTACAAGCCACGGCAGTAACGGGTGCATCGACCGAAGGACTACGCATGCGCGCTGCATCGATCGTGCATCGTCCCGAATTAACACAAGAGCTAGCGGTGATGTTCTTACGTCAGTCGAGCTTGATCACGTTTCAATTTGGAAGGAGTATGAATATTTTGATGCCTGAGAGGGATATGCGGAGCATTCAGACAAAGTTATGTCATTTTTATCTTATAACAACTTTAGCACATCTATGATTCGAAAAAATGTCAGTCCTCCATATTTTTGTAATCGCTTAGGTGTAAATTCAGGTGACTGTTTCATAAACTAGGTGAATTAACGATATTTTTTTGAGATCAAGCTTATAACTTGAGGCGTTATTTGTTTGCTTCATAGATAGATAGATAGACAGAAAATTCTTTATTGCACAAATAAAATAATATACTGTAGATACATAGGCGAGCTTAATGCTTCATCAGCATTAATAGTCCAAGGATTCAACTCTATCGATCTTTTATTTTCCTTCCCTTCTTCTTTTCTCTTTCACGATGTAGATTAACATCTGATAAAAGATCTTTATTTGCGTAATTAAGTCATAACAAGTTCTTAAAAATACAAGGCACAGCACTTTAGACTCATTGACCCATTTCAGGTATCGCAAATTATTAGTAGTACTGAGAATGATGTAAGAAAACCTTGTTTGGCTCCCGGACTAGCCCGTTAGTGACGTAGAGCTTGGTAATTAGTTACAATTTGTAGTTTCAGGTAGTTAGTACTGGCTTGTAGTTAGTACGAAGGCTTCTGGTTAATTTCAGTGGTCGTTAGGAAGTTAAAAACTCAATTAAGAATAAATCGGTACAATTAGGTGTTAGTAGATAAAATAGAATACTATTTTATTTGAATAAGTAGCCTGAAGCAGCCAAAAAAGTCTACTGTTGAAGATAGATAGACTCCGCCCTCTCTTTTTTATGTTCAGTCCTTTCCATCCCAAGGTTGCCTGGAAGAGATCGCTTTTAGCGATAAAGCGCTCATAGTATTACTACAATTGTTAGTTTTTAAGTAAAAATGGACTGTGGTCAGAGTTAAATGGTATTTATTTAATTGAATCACAAGATCCACTGTGAGGCTGACACCCATCAAAGTACTTCTCGCTCGGACATTTCAATATTTTTAAAGATATAAAATCGCTGAACTTTATTATCGAAAAATCTCAATCAACCAAGTTTGAACAAAACAAACACACATCATTTTGAACTAAATTTGAAAACACACAGAAGTAGCATACAGACAAGTAAGAATATAGGCAGTCGAAAATAATACAAGTAAAGACATAGAAATTGTACATGTACTTAGCACTTGTTTGTATCAAAATTATATTTTTGCTGGATTATCACTATTGCTAGTTCTTAGATAATTGTCCCGCTGGTGGGGCCCGCTCTACGCTTCGTTATCCGGTTAATGGAGCTTAGTCTTTAACTTTTTTTTATATTAGAAAACAGCTATCTCGTAGCCCCGCATAATCCCGCCAGCGTAGCTACGGAACAACATTTCCGCTCCAACGTAGCGTACTACGTAGTCGTACCGATACGCAGACGTAGCACTACGTAATCGTACCGCTACGCAGACGTAGCGCTACGTAGATGCGCTACGTAATTCTGCGATATTGCACGGATATTTCTTTCTAGAGTCAGTCTGGGGTGAGTTATTGGAGTTAGAATTTGTAGATTCCTGTGTAAGGTAAATATTTTGATTTTAAAACTTGCACTTCTGTGTCTGGTACACACACACTCACATATATTTGGTAGGTTTTCTAAATTGAAACATGAAACATAGCAGCTACATTATTATCTCGCATTTAATATTATTATAATAAATAAATTG
Source organism: Chloroclysta siterata (assembly GCA_932294275.1). NCBI lineage: Eukaryota > Metazoa > Arthropoda > Insecta > Lepidoptera > Geometridae > Chloroclysta > Chloroclysta siterata. The sequence goes on along the minus strand of OW028591.1, from coordinate 26,872,118 downwards.
TAGCGATAAGGACAAGAAACTGAAAATGATGTTACACTAAACAGATAAATCTAAGTTACTATAAATCGAATCTAGCACCTACCACAAAATCAAGAACATAAATTATTTTGCGTAATAAATGTCTAATAAAACCCTCATAAAACATTTGAACACCAATAAAGGCGATAAAATACTATTTTCCACGATTCGACTAGTTTTTCCTCAACTTTTCCAGTTAGTGACAACGACACCGCGACGAGATTTTATGAGTGAAATTCGTTTTTGAAATTAAATTGCCCAAGAGTTTAATATATTTTGCCCCAAAATGCACACGAACTACCAGTTTTCACAAATACTGTTAATATGGAAGTTTTTAGCGGATTTTCGGTTGGATTCTTAAGTTTAGGAGATTGCTGTGAACTCAGAGTAGGTATTTCAAAATCAAAATGGTCTTTATTCAGTACAATCACAAGGATCACTTTGAAACGTCTTATAGAGGTATACTGTTGTGTATTCTCTTGTCGTGTCACTAGTTTCTTTCGAAACAGTGTGGCGAAAGGATTTTAAGTGCGTCTCAAGAGGGTCCTTTCGAGCACTTGCCACATGTTATAGATTTTTTTAGGTTCTACGACATGCCGGTTTCCTCACGATGTTTTCCTTAACCGTTTGAGAGTACTGGCATTGTGCACATACATTTTTGAACAAAAACTTATGGTGTACGACCTGTTTCGAACCCACGACCTTAGGATCGGAAGGCGGGGCCGCTACCACTAGACCACCAGTGCTCTCACAATTTGTGCCTGTTTTATATAATAACGCCATGTTTCATCCAAATTGATTAAGGTGTCACGTCATTATTGACCATCCAAACAAACAAACAATTATCTTATCTAAAATATAGGCACCTATTTTCTTTCTTCTTTTATATGAATTAGAGACTATAAAAATGAGATGAGAAGGACTCACAAAGCAATCGCGCTGAAAAAGCTGAACAAAAAGGGTTTTCATTAGTACCTTGCCTGAAAACTACTGAATATTTAACTTTCACAATGGACTCGAAAAATACCGTCCATTTGTTAAAATGAAAATGTACGATGTTTTTGTCGCGAGTGCATTTTTTGTGAAAAGCATTTTTGTTTGTACGAAAACAAACAGTGGACTGGCCAAACTGGCTGATTCGGATGCATTGTGTTATCTGGATGATGTTTTGATTGTTAACATTGATAATCATCACTGACATTAGTGACTCAAATCAATAATCAAATTCAAAACGGTCTTTATTCAGTTCAATACACATAAATACATAATTATTTGACATAAAAAATATAAAACTATGTATAGTGAATATTAAAATTGGTACAAAATAAGATATTGTTAGCGGAGTCTTCCAGCGACGAATAATAGGCGGTGGCACGCCCATAAAAGCGAGCGCAAACGGACGGTCGGCTCATTTGCTCGTGGGCGTTCGATGCGTAAACAACTAGGGAAAGTCGTTTTGATTTGTTCGAAGTATTTAATTAGGTCATGAGAGTTATTTTTCGGTGTAGTTATTCTGTGTAAAAGTGTTTAAATTCGTGTGATTTGTGTCTTGTTCCATTTTGGTTATTTTTAGTTGATTTGATAAAATTATTGTTTTTCTTTAATAAAATTAGGTTTTCGGTTTATATTTTTTTTATCTTTAATCCACTCCTGTTGATTACATCAGAAGTGGGATAAAGAGCCAGTAATTAAGCCCACAGGGAACATACCAAAAGGGAACAAGTCTACCCGCACTTAGAGAAAATTTTCAATTTTTGCTTTTGAGTGTTTCTGTGTTGTGTGAGTTCACGTAAGTACTTTCTTATTGTTTCCTTTGTATAATGCCACGAAGTACGTCACGTGGTCGATCCAGATACCGCTCGAAAGATAGCTCTCATGTCCGTGCGCGTCACCGTTCGCGGAGCTTGTCGCGCAAGAGTTCGCGGGGTAGTTTGCGCCGTAGTCGGCTACGGTCTCGATCGCGGAGCTCATCTAGGGATCGAACGCCACGACGCAATGATAGGGACAGGTCGCGCACGCGAGATAGGTTTCGATCACGCTCATCAAGCGTCGACTACCGTCGCCGACGTCGGTCTCGTTCTCGTAGATCGCACGGTAGCCGTAGACGTAGGGAAGTCGATTATTATCACTCCTTTGATCCACGGCGTGGCCGTCAACCTTATCGTAATCAATTGCCGGCTCCCGAGCAATCTACGTTGAGTCGTACTGCGATGCACTCCGTTCCCAATGAGGACAAAGCATGCTCACCAAATAGATCGCATACTCCACCCGCTACTAACGTGACGACTCATCCGGCAGCACAAAATATTTGTAATCAGTCCGTGAAGTCTGTCCAGCATTCGGAAGCTTCTACCTTTGCACAAGCTCTTATCGAAGCAATGAATATGGCTCGTACTAATAGGTCGCACAACTATTTCGTCTCGAATTTCGACCCCACACTTCATAACATTGACACGTGGTGTGAGGAGGTAGAACGTGCCAAAGACTCAAATAACTGGACCGACCATGAGTGCTTATCACGTGTAGCTTCATGTCTGAAAGGGGACGCAAAGGTCTGGTTGGCTGAGTGGGTTACAAATGACCGCACATGGTCTAACTTTAAACGAGAGTTTACACCGCTTTGTCCTGGTAAATTAGACTTCGCTAATATTTTATTCGAAACAATGAAAAAGACATCCGATAGGTATACAACATATGCCGAATATGCACGACGAACATTACTACGTCTTAGAGTAGTGTCAGGACTGAGTGAGGAGCTGAGAACGCTTATCGTCATACGTGGTATTGACAACCCTCAAATTCGCGCAGCCGCTGCCAATGCAGATTTAACTTCGGAAAAAATTGTTTCATTCCTGTCAATTTACACAAAGCCTAGTAAATTCAACCACGATAAGCGCTCTCAAGCTGCCCCTCAGAAACGCTTCTATCAGAACAAGTCAGGTAGTAATGAGGGGAAAACTTGCTTTATATGTAATTCGAAAGATCATCTTCGAAATAACTGCCCTAAGAAACCCAAAGCCTTGACAGAGGGTGCAGGTCCCTCGAAGTCGTCCTCTGATAATACTTGCACGTTCTGTAAAAAACGTGGTCATACCGAAGATAAATGTTTTAGTAGGTTACGATCTGAGTCACGAAACCAACACAAAGTCAATTTGTGTTCCGATTTGTCCAAATATTCGAAGTGCAATATAAATAATGACGTTGCTACGGCTGTTGTTGAGGGTATTCCTATGGATGTACTTATCGATAGTGGCGCCTTGAATGTATCGCTAGTCTCGTCTGATGTATTGAGATACCTTCCATGCCAGCCAAAATCAAGACACTGCGTGCTCAAGGGTATAAGTGATAGGGAGATAGTATCTACGATGTACATAACAGTTACCTTGGAGTTTAGTCATATTTCCATCGAGGTTGACTTGGTGGTCGTCCCGTCGTCTTGCATGAACACTCCAATCATAATCGGCACGGACGTCCTTAACCGGGACGGTGTGACATATGTGCGCACCAAAGACAGGCAGTATCTCACCCATTCTAAGGTATTAGCTGCCGAAGTCAATGCGGTTAAACCTAGCGATGGTCTTGAGGTAAACACTCCGCTTCAAGGTAAGGAACGCGAAGAGTTGATGACGGTAGTTGATAAGTTCTCTGAGTTTTTGATTGCTGGTACGGCTGCAACCACCGTCAAAACCGGTAAAATGGACATTAAAGTCACCAGCTCCACACCAGTGGTTTACAGGCCGTATAAGCTCTCATACCAAGAAAAACTAAAAGTCCGCGAGATAACATCTGACTTGTTGGATAAGGGCATTATTAGGCGATCGCAGTCTGAATATGCCAGTCCGATTATTCTGGTCAAGAAGCGTGACGGATCGGACAGGCTTTGCGTTGATTTTCGGGCACTGAATAGAGTTACTGTAAAGGATCGGTACCCTCTTCCATTAATCGATGACCATATCGACCGTTTGGGAAGTTTTAAGTTTTTCTCAAGTCTGGATATGGCCACGGGGTTTCACCAAATACCGATTAAGGAGGAGTGTATTCACCTCACTGGGTTCGTGACACCTGAAGATCACTTCGAGTATATAAAAATGCCTTATGGGCTCGCGAATTCGCCGATTGTGTACCAACGCATTATAAATAATACCTTACGCGACTTCATTGATGAAGGTAAAGTCCTTGTATACATCGATGATGTGCTGCTTCTCAGCCACACCGTCGATGAAGGGATTGCGCTATTAGATAGGGTGTTATGCACCCTCACGCAAGCGGGGTTTTCAATTAACCTCCGTAAGTGCACTTTCCTTGCTATGGAAGTCGAATACCTAGGCAGGGTTGTGAGTCAAGGTCAGGTGAAGCCGAGCCCACGAAAAATTGAAGCTTTGGTAAACACTTCGCCACCTAACAGCGTCAAGCAGGTACGACAATTCTTGGGTCTTGCCGGCTACTTTCGCCGATACATACAAAGTTATGCGTCAAAAACCGCATGTATCGCATATCTGACTAGGAAGAACGTCTCTTTCCATTGGGACACTCAACAAGAAAGCGTCCGTCAAGATCTCATAAAAACTTTAACTAGCGAGCCGATCCTAGCTATTTTTGATCCCAAGTGGCCCACTGAAGTACACACGGATGCCAGTAGCATTGGCTATGGAGCAATCCTCTTGCAGACACATCCAGACGGTAAAAAACATGTCGTCGCGTACTTTAGTAAGGTGACACAAGGGGCAGAGAGCAGATATCACTCCTATGAGCTTGAAACGCTTGCGGTGGTCAAAGCTCTGCAGAATTTTCGGCACTATCTTGTGGGAGTGAGATTTGTTATCGTCACTGATTGCAATGCTCTAAAATCAACTGAACGAAAAAAAGACCTGATCCCTAGAGTAGCGCGATGGTGGATTTACCTCCAGGACTTTGAGTTCACCATCGAGTACCGCAAGGGAGTACTGATGCCGCACGCCGACTATCTAAGTCGTAACCCACCACCACTAGTCTCAGTGAATCAGGTAACAAGACCACGAAATTGGGCTCAAATAGCTCAAACAGCCGATAGTGAGACCCAAGCTCTCGTTCAACAGCTTCAGGAGGGTAAATTAGACTCAAACCGGTACGTAGTACAAAATGACCTCCTGTACTATCGCTACACGTCTGTAGGTGAGACGCCGCGGTTACTTTGCTTCATCCCCAAAGGTCATCGGCTAAGCCTCCTCAGAATCTTTCACGATGAACATGAGCACGTTGGAACTGACAAGACAACGGACCTTATACTGAAACACTTTTGGTTTCCGGGACTACGACAGTTTGTGAGTAAGTATGTAGCTCACTGCCTTATATGCATTTCAAAGAAACGTGTTCCGCGGGCCCCTTTGCAAAACATAACGTCTTGGGAAAAACCCGATGTGCCATTTCATACGGTGCACGTAGATGCTTTAGGTCCTTTACCGCCTTCAAACGACTACAAGTTCGTCTTAGTGATGATAGATGCCTTCACAAAATACGCCTTACTGTTCCCTATACGGCGGCAAGACATGTTGGAGCTGAAGCGAACCGTTTCTCAAGCAATTTCGTTGTTTGGTGTGCCTAAGTTGCTGATATCTGATAAGGGTCGAATGTTCGAGTCCAGCGAGTTCGTTACGTGGATAAATGATCTGGGCTGTGAGATGCATTATATTACTCCGGAGATGCACCACGCTAACGGGCAAGTAGAACGATACGTACGCACTATTTTAAATATGCTTCGAATTGAAGTTAATCACAAGGGCTCGTTGTGGTCTGAGGTGTTGTGGCGACTCCAGCTCGTCATGAATATTACCAAGCAAAAAACCACACAAACTTCTGCACTTAATCTGCTAATAGGTACAGAAGGAACGACACCCGTTATTCGCGCGCTCGTTCGTGACGTCGCTGCTGAGAACGCGAGGCCGAATCGCGAGGCTTTGCGTGAGATCACTCGAAGCAGGGCTCGTCAGCTGCTCAAAGACAATCAAGCTAAGCAGGACGAGTATTCAAACCGGCAAAGACGCTCACCTCGTGAGTTTCATTTGAATGATCTTGTGTTCGTTATAAAGTACTCTCAGTCAACAGGTAAATTGGACTCTGGAATGCGCGGCCCTTACAAGGTGACAAATATACTGCCAGGTGGTCGTTATGAGCTGAAGCTATTGAGCGGAGGCTATGGAAAGACGACCCAGGCTGCTGCGCAGTATATGGTGCCGTGGCGAGGCGAGTGGTGCCCAGAGACGTGTGCTGCGTTCTTTGATAGTGAGTACTCGATCGTTTCATCTTAGTCTGACTAAAACGTTGCTTACGTCTCCGTTGCTTGCTATCCTTTTTATTATTATCTACATAGGTTTCGCTTAACAATTTTTTTTTTAGTTTCTATCTTTATCTCATTACAGTAAAGGTCAGGTAGGTATTTACCCTCTTTTTATATTGTCCCAGACTTTAATTTTATTATTTCCTTCATAAGCTGGTAGGTCATTTAGATAGGCACGATGTTAGTGGATGTTTGTTGACGGTGACGTAGGTAATGGGTAGATTGAGATGAATGGTTCGGTCGGCAGACGTGTCCTTCGATACGTATGGGGCAGTGGCCCTCGGTACCGACTTGTCGGCCGGCAGACCTGGTTTTAGTGTGTAACACTAGACAGGTAGGGATTGGCAATGAGTGTGTCTCCCTGAAGTCCTTACATAAGCGTTTTGGACTCGTCCAAATGGATGGACGGCAGACCCTGGGTTGGGTAGACGCGTGTTGCGCGGCGCGGCTGGCCTCCGCGGTGAGCAGCGAGGCAGAGCGGTCATATGGAGATGCGACGCCGCGTAGCGTCGAGCCATGTTGGAGAAAAGTAACAGGGCCCTATTTTTCATTATTTTGAGACGTCTCCGAGGTGAAGTCTGTGAGATGAGTTTTAAGCTGATGAATGTTGAGTGATGTATGAATTAAGTGAAAGAGATATTATGCGAGGAGAATGAACAACTAGGTGCCAGCTTAGAGAAACTGGGCACCCATTTAAACGTTGTTTTTTTGCAGATGACGAATGTAATGAGACTGAGGAAAACTCGTCAGTCCTCGCGGCACCGGGATCAAGCGTTCAGCCCTCTATGCCTCTGTTGGATGCCGACCCTGAGGCCGGACCATCGACGGCAGCTGATGCTTGCTCCAGCGGCGCTACTCACAACATGCCCCGGGTCGCGGACGACCCTTGGTCAGGAGAGGCCGTGTTAGCGGAGTCTTCCAGCGACGAATAATAGGCGGTGGCACGCCCATAAAAGCGAGCGCAAACGGACGGTCGGCTCATTTGCTCGTGGGCGTTCGATGCGTAAACAACTAGGGAAAGTCGTTTTGATTTGTTCGAAGTATTTAATTAGGTCATGAGAGTTATTTTTCGGTGTAGTTATTCTGTGTAAAAGTGTTTAAATTCGTGTGATTTGTGTCTTGTTCCATTTTGGTTATTTTTAGTTGATTTGATAAAATTATTGTTTTTCTTTAATAAAATTAGGTTTTCGGTTTATATTTTTTTTATCTTTAATCCACTCCTGTTGATTACAATATAATATAACTTTAGGTGCTACATACTCACAAATGCATAAATAATAATTCAATAGTCTGATTTGATGTCTTTATTGGACCCTGAGCTCGGAAAGACTATTTTCGAAATTTGTGCTATTGCAGTTTGTACTAAAACTACCTGCCAGCTTGCACGAATGACTCAAAGGAGCTTCGGACAATACCCTTTCTTGGCTCAAACCAGGCACGTAGCTAGTAGGGTTATTTATAGGGGAGACCTACAACTTCAATCAGCCAAAGTAAGGAACATCTTTGAGTCGTACTTAAAATCCTTTCACCACACTGTTTTGAAAGAAACTAGCGACATGATAAGAAGATGACTGGTACTGCTACTGATGTCGCATCGGCTTCAAATCAAATCAAATCAGTTTATTGCCAGAGATATAATCCGCATACCATGCCACCATGATAAAGATACAATTTGGTTTCGACCGTTGTACCGGGAACATACTATTATTTCAAAATCACATTTTTACCTTGTACCTACAAATTTTAAGAGTAGTACAGCTCTTTGTGAAGGGCTCGTTCAGAGAAGTACTACCACCACGTCTTTTTCTTCCGCCAAACAGCGTTGCTGTGTTTCGGTTTGAAGAGTATGATTGTCGGCGTTAATGCAGGCACATGAGGCTTAACATCTGAATGCCTCAAGTTGATGGACGCAGGGTAGTGCTTCGTGGGGCACGTTCCTATCGTGTGTGGCTATAACAGTAATTTACTAAATTTGCTTTGTTACTAAAATTACTATTTGTTACTAAATGCTTAATAAACACAGTTACAAAAACACGATGAAATACAAAGAAATTATGTGTCATGTTCATCAAAATCTAGTTTAAAAAAAAATGCTTCCCAAATAGTCTGCATACCTTCAGCTACAACCCTGTCTCCTGAAAGCTACAAGTCGGCACGTAGCCTTTTGTTGCAATGGGAATAGCCTCGGAATATTCCAGCTTAGGTTTACTTTGTGTGAGGTTTTCATCGCTCTTCTAGTTTAAGTGAATCCTGAGCGAGTTTAACTCGATCACTTCACTTGAATTGTTGCAATGCGGATGTTGGAGTAGATAAATATTAGCTGAGTACGTATGTTTTGTTTGCGGCTTTTGTAAAGGAATTCAGTAAGTTTCACTATTACTATGCTCTTTAAGAAAGTCAAAAAATCTACAATAGCTAAATATTTTTACTAGTGTTTATGGTTTCACTTGCTATCAATGAAATAACTTTTTCCCGCGTATTCTTTTTACCCTCCATGGCCTGGCAGTGGAACATAACGGCTGAATAATAATAATTATAATTATTGTCCCCCATGAGGCTTTTTTAATACAAATGAACTCGTTTTTTTTTTAATGAAATTGCGGCATCGATACATCTTCATCTTATGCTACACCTGCTATGGAAGCCTTTTTTACAAACATATTCACAGTAATCTTTGTGATATTATTTTACTTAGACATTATTTATGTCGTCAAAATATAATCTTGAGTACAAAATGTAACTTACTTGAGAGATCGCTGTTTAGCGATAAGACCTAAGGCGTATACAATAAGGAACCAACACTGTGAACGCGAAAAAAAAACAGCTGTTTCATACATTTTAGCCTGGTAGGTTCAATGTACAAAAATTTCATGCAGATCGGATCAACGGTTCTAAAGTTATATACAAGGTTTTCCATAAGTTGTGTATATAAACTAAAGGGGGCTAAAGTACCCATCAATATGAACAACTTTTTCTAAGGAACCAACACTGTGAACGCGAAAAAAAAACAACTGTTTCATACAAAAGTTCAATGTAATGTAAGTCGATAGCTTGTACTTGAGAAATTTGCTGGTAAGTATATGAGTTGAATCGGATGACGAGTTATTAAATTATGGTGTTTATTAAGGGGGAAAAATAAATAACATTACAAAAAAATATCAAGTCACATTTGTCATATGAAAGGGCTTTGTTTGGACATTGTACTTAGGAATTCGTTTTCAAGTTTTTCTATGTTTTATCCATAAAGTATTTTCTATCCTATAACTATCTACTTTGGTAATAAGATATCTGACAGGAAATGCCCCCGTAGGGTTGAAAGTCGTGAAGCTGTTTCTATTTGTTTTATGTCTACTTTAGAAATACCATAATGGCTTGAACGCCACAGCTGGGAGCCGTTTCATCTTTTCCAAAAGCTGTAGAATGCATGTCTTACTACCGCACGGACTGTATGCATTAAAATGCAAATGGTGGTGAGATCCTGTTTGCGCTGGAATTATATACAGCGTCCACAGCGGTTTGCAACTGGGTTCTGTCATAATGCTAAAGGATTTCGTGAGTGTACAGGGAAATGCATTAATTTATTTCAAAGAGCAACGATTGATTGAGGATCAGATGTATTCGATTGAAGAATTTTTAGATTTTCAGAAGTGACATTTAATATTGCGAATTATATAGTTATTGTATTTTAATTTCACTGTTAATTAAATTGTTTATTTTATTTGTTGCATGTTAGGTTAAGATTCAGACACGATTTGTAAGAGAATTGTAATTGAATGAACGAATTGAATTGAATTTTTGAAAGATTGCATTCAGGCGTTAATACTATATAAAATAAATATAAAAAATCTTTATTTTCCTATACACTAGGTACAATATTTAAATGTTTAAGCAGTTCTATATAATTAAATATATTCTGGGGTTTATATAGTTTTACCTCTAGTTTCTGGAATACGAGTACTTACCGGAGTTTAGAAAAAACTGACAATTGGCAGTTCAAAAATGAATAACATCCTCTTCATTCACAGTTCATATTTTTATTCCTAATGGAACGCTGAAGAGAAGAATTCGGTTTTGCGAAATAACGTATTCAGGATCCCTTTATCCCATTCCTACATACATGTCCGACGCATGCCAAGAACTGGTAAAGAGAACCCTTTTGCCAATCTGTATGAGTCAGAAAACTCCTGAAATCAGACCGAATTTTAGTCAGCTGTAAGTACTTATACTACTTCTGTATAAGTACTTTAAACTGTTGTCAGAATAACAGTAATATCTACAGCAATGGTGAGCCATTGCTTTTTGTTGATATTATGCATAGCTGTGACTGCATCCCACCGAGCTCAGGTGAACGCCAACCTTTAGCATCAGTTATTCGGATTCTATTAACAGTTATATTTAACAGCAGACGTTAGTTTTGATGTAGATTATGTGCAAATGCATATCTAAGATTGTTACCTACCTGTTTTCTTCTAGAAACCATTTCTTCTAGAAACATAGTGAATTGTGTAAAAAACGTTTTGAGCGTAGCCTTTTTCAGGGGGAATATAGACTTCTGGGTTTTTGAATAGTCTGCATCACTTACGGCCGGTTTCTGAAAGTTCGATCAAAACTAATCGGATGTCAAGCCACTCGCCATTTCAGCTCGATTCAGCAGCAGCTCGAGCAGCAGCATCGAATTAGATAGAGATAGCAAGTGACTTGACATGCGATTAGTTTTGATCGGGCTTTCTGAAACCGGCTGTTAGAGGCATAGCGCGACGCTTTCTAAATATTGTCGGTCATACATAACACAGCGCTATATAGCCCCAAACTAAGCAAAGCTTGGAGGTACTAAAGCAAATACTTAGCGTTTTTTTAATAATCCATAGCGACAGTCATGTCCATCATGTAGGTACAGTGCTGAAGGCCGAGTTAATGCCAACTGAGTTACGATTACATACAATATTTCCAATTATCTATTTTCATAGATTTCTATTAAAAACTCTCGTAACGCAGCATAAAACACGCTCGGTCTGGTTACACCGAGATATTATAGTTTTTTTTTCAGCTTAGGTTTTCGATTTATGAAATGGAAAGTCGCATACTACTAGTGCGTATATTTAATTTCAGCTATTCCTAAATATTTAATTTAAGCTATTGCTAATAGCTATAGCTATTGCTAAATGGTTATGTTTTTTTACAGGGTGGAAGATGATGAAGCGGCTTCACCAGTGAACACAAAGGCAAAGTAAGTCAACGTCCAATTAAAATAAAATTTATATTAAACAATAAATATATTAATCTGGTTTCTACGAAATGCAATAAAGTGTTTAGAAAGTTGGTTGCAATCAGTTTTGATAATTGATAATTCTTTTATTAGTAAGGATTTATTTCCTTACTAATAAAAGATTTTGTGTGAATTGTCCAAAATATGACGATAAGTGTCAAGTAAGTAGGGAAAAACCTACCATCTGCGCAGACTAAGTCGCGGGCACCAGCTAGTAGAAACTATATTAACTATTGGGGTTTCAAAGTCGAAGGGTTTTTATATAAGTCCTTATTTACCCATCTGAATTACTAACTAACCAAATTAAAGTTACTAGTTCGGCTTCTTGTGACACTCGATTCCAATCCAAATATCGATGTGGTTAGATTTTTGACTGGAACCCCTTTAATGTAAGATTTCTGTCAAAAGTAGGTGAAGCAAAAGGCGCAGAAACGCTCATCCTGGAAATGGAAATGAGCGTGAATCTTATGTCCAGCGGTGGGCTTCTACAGGCTGATAGTGATCTAATTTATCACAACGATTATTTATTAAAACGCCTGTAGATGTTTTCGAATTAACAATATTCTGAAGATCATTGGAGTTGGCGGAGAGGGCTCAAGTTGGTCCCGTAATTCTATGATGGGGGTCAAAGTTTGTCCAGCAGTACATTCTTCTTCTTCTGAAGACTTGCTGCTGATATTTGTTCCAAGCACTCTAATATATATTAATACAGATATTTAATTGTTTTACTCATCGTCCAGACACGCAAAAAGAAAAACTTGAAGACTGATCGTTATATTTTATGATGTTTTTATCTCCATCTCAGGTATTTTACATCCGTGATCGTGGAGATAAATCTTAAAGCATAAAAATATGACGCTTTGTTAGTTGCATGGATTTAAACTGGCTGAATGATGTGTTTGGACTGACGACCTTGGGAACGGACTACGGTTTGGTTACTAAAGCGGAGCGATAAATGATTGGCTATTGGTCTTAGATGTCTCTCAAAATTTTCCACCTATCCCGATCTTTGGCGATTTCCCACCAGACGTATTGAATGTTGAGATCTCGACAACGTCTTTTCGGCTAGCCAGTCGTAGACAATCGCCATATCGCCTATGAGAGCAACCTAAGTATTGTTGACATCAGTATCGTTATTATGACATAGACACTACGTTAGACATAGAGTCTATGTCTAAGTATTTAATATTTATATATAAATTCCCACGAACAGCACAAAATCAGCGGCCACTAAATTAATCGCTTATTGCTTCGTACGTACACACCTTAAAACTGGGATTGATTCATAAACCTCATGACGCATACAATGTGGGCTTGTTTGCTTTTATTAACGGGTCATTTCGTACGGGTTTATGAAACGGGGAACGTAACGTTTTATATGTTCGAGAGCTTAGGGTTAATCCTTAGTTTATGGTTGCAACGCGTTGAAACTGCTTTAAAGTCGTTTATGTTTTGACGTTTGTAAACATAGGTACTCTATTAGGCACAGTTTGACTTTATGGCTTTTTGATATTTGAATGTTTCGGCCAAAACCAATCTTGTTAGTCTAGAAACATAGGAACGGCTTTTTAAGCAAATAAACATGATGATTTTACATCGCTACATAGTATAAAACAAAGTCGCTCTCTCTGTCCCTATATCCCTATGTATGCTTAAATCTTTAAAACTACGCAACGGATTTTGATGCGGTTTTTTTATAGAAAAAGTGATTCAAGAGGAAGGTTTATATGCATAATACAAGCATAATCTCTTAGGGATAACCCACAATAACCGTGCGAAGCCGGGGCGGGTCGCTAGTAATAGATAAAAACGTGCCTACGGAAAGTTAGAAAATATACTGTTTCCGATCCTTCAGAATCCGCCAGTCGCTAGATCTAAAAGCGTCAACATATATATTTTCATTCCAGTGACAAGAACTTCATCACTCCACAAGATGGCGAGGAGTCTCCTCCACCAGAGAAAGAGAGAGCTGACCAAGAAGACACGGAGAAGAGTCACACATCGCCCGTGCCGCACTGCGCCGGGCCCAACGATGACCTATACGCCATCCCCGTGAAGCTGCGACCTAAGAAAGAGGCGCAGCTGCCTCCAGGATGGGAGAAACATGAAGGTAAGACATGAAGAGTGAGATATGAGAATCATAAAGAGAGAAAAAGATAAATTACAAATGAAGCAGGACAGGAGTCAAACCGTGGGCGATTACTTATTATAAGTGGGCTCTATCATACTTTTGGACAATTAAATGGGAAAGAATAGAAAAACCTTAATCTAGCTTTTTATTTAGCTACAATTTTATACAAAAGGGCTGTTACATTTAATGTGTTGACAGAAAACACTCAGCAAAGACTCAGCATTTGCTATTAGCGCACAAAAGCCTTTGCAGCGCTGGTTTTCAGTGGTGATGGATATGGATTGATGAATGCTGCCATCGCTGTTAGTAAATATAGAAAATACATTGTATGTATTTAGAATGTAATTGGTCCATGCATGTACGATGAGACGACAAACCAGACACGGCAGGAGACTTTGCTTTTAATTGCTAAGCCTACATTAAAGATTAAATATCGCGCGTACAATGCAAGCCTAACGCGTCGAAAACGTGATACTCTCGTAACCTACTTTGTATTTTTGCATAGATCCAGCCTCGTGATTGTGTCGCTACAACCTACGCAATTGTGTACAAAAGTTGTAGCGAACAATGGCTTTTATGGTTCACTTCGTTTCAGACAACGATGGACCATATTACTGGCACATAAAAAGCGGCACGATCCAGCGCGACCTGCCCAAGATGCCGCCAGTGGAAGCCAAGGAATCCAGGATCTCCATGGTCCGCGACTGCTCCAACCTGTCCGAGGCGCGGTACGAGGGGGTCATGAACACCTCGGTCACCAGGAGCACGACCAGTGGAGCTCTGGACCAGGAGCAGCAGGATGAGAGGAAGAGGAGAGAGGAGATGTCTTACAAGTAAGTTATTGTCAAAGTCAAACGGTATTTATTCAATAAAATCATAAGGATCACTTTGAAACGTCTTAAAACAAGGGGAATCTAGGTGCCTGTTCCACGCGACCAAAGCCTAAAAGGCAGACAGGCAACAAACTTACGTCTTGGTTCCTACCAATATTGACCAAGCATATACCAGGAGCGCTTCAAGGTTTAAAATAATAGATGTGACATCTTTTCTCTTTAACTTATGAGAAGAGTGTTAGGTATGGATGTGGATGGTTTTAGAAGGAGAGGCAGGCCAAGGAAAAGTAGTTGGACTGTGTGAAAGTTGATATGAGTTATATGTAAGGAGCACCGAGATGACGAATGATGGAGGAGAGTGGAAGAATAAAGCTTGGCCGATAAGGGCAGGAAGATGATGATCTTTTCTCTCTTCCAGACGCCGCAGCTTCCCAGCCCGCCCCGAAGTAGATGGACGTGCAGTTCGCTTCTTCGTGCGCTCTCTCGGCTGGGTGGAGATCGCGGAGTCAGACCTGACACCGGAACGCTCCAGCCGCGCCGTCAACAAGTGCATAGTGGACCTCAGTCTGGGCAGGAATGATCTGTTGGACCAAGTCGGCCGCTGGGGTGATGTAAGTTGACACTTTTTGAATGGATACTACTAAGAATTTAGGACAAGGTGATGATGAAAGCGGTGCTTTAATGTGCAACAAATTATTTAGGTGATTTCAATAAAAGACTGACCTGGCGGATTTGAGAAGTAGAGTCCTTTAGCTGAATAAAATAAGCACTATCAAATGAAAAGGGTTTAACAAAACGTGGTGTATGTCGTTTTGGGTTTTTTATCCTCATGATACTGGTTTCAGGGCAAAGACTTATTCATGGACCTGGACGACGGAGCCCTAAAGCTGATAGATCCAGAGAGCCTGAACACACTCCACACGCAACCGATCCACACGATTCGCGTCTGGGGAGTCGGCAGGGATAATGGGCGGTAAGAGATTGATATGCATGGTATGATAATGGCCGCTGGGCTAAAGACTTGACTGATGGCCGATGTCTATCCTCGGTCGGTGATAATCCACGTCTGAGTCCGAGCGCAGTGGGTCGAAGAAGTAATAAAAGTTGGCCAAATCAAGACCGAGCAGACAAAAGGAGACATACTCCGCTGAATGTGATACCAGGCTGATGATGATTGAAGAAATGAATAATACAATGATTTAGAGATGAACAACAACGGGAGACGAATAGTACCTACAATATTTGTCCGGTTAGCAGTGTAGTCTGTGCTAACAGAACAAATATTGTATGTAATTATAATCTTTGTCACACTGACTTACTTATTAGGCAAACCAAGAAAATGTGTTGGAAGCAAGTTTATTCGCCTATAAATAGTAAATAACATAATACGATATTTTAATTTTATTTCATCTTTTTTAACCTGATTTGTTTTGTGTTTAATGTATGTATAACCTGTGTATTTATATTCTATGGTATTTATAATAAGTTTCCGTTTTATGGCTCTCTTGGAACAGCGAAAGGTACGAAGTAGTTTGATTATAGACTTCACACACAGTCACGTTTTGAAGATTATAGAGATTTGCCACTTACATATGATTTCCCGTAGTTTCTAACAAACGTGTCTCACGAGTTTAACCGTAATCATCCATATCATGGTATAGATTTGTTTTGTCATTGCGTTTGTTTTGTATGTATGTAGTGTTTTTCATTTGGATGTTTTGTTTGCAAGCTATGTGATATTGAAGTTGTAGGTACTTCTCGGGATAGTATGTTCTCAATTTTAATATCAATTGTATTTGTGACTTTCACACGTACTTTTTCTTCTATTCTGTTTCTACGACTTGAAAGAGAAACGGTTCTAGTTTTTTTTATTTTCACCATACATGTAGGTACAGTCATGTTGAACTTTTTCTCCCTAAACCGTTAAACTCTTCTAAGATCTATGAAAGCTATGTCATTGACGGTGACCAATAGAGACGCATCGCTCAAGCAAGGCTTTCATAACCACTTTTAACTTTATTGACTTTTTTACTGCGGCGAAAGATAATTAGTCTTTAAAAAGTTAATTAAAGCCATTTCGACCACTGTGTAGAGAAAGAGAGATATCAGAGAGAAGTTTGATGAGTCTATTCAATTATCAATTTGCTTGCTGATCGACAAGCAGATGGCCCCCCTGATGTTAAGTGGTTACCATCACCTATAACAAAGCATTGCCTCGTAAGTCACGCACGATATGGGCGTGCCTAACGACGCACTGTCCTGCGTCCATTAACTTGAGGTATACAGCCATATGTTAAGCTTCATACGCTTGTAATTTTATTGGCAACAACACCTTTCAAACCGAAACAGCAAAGCTGCTTGGTGGCAGAAATAGGCATGCTAGTAGTACCTTTCCCGACGAGCCCTTCACAAAGAGCTCTGCTACTCTTACGTCTTCACTCACGTTACATTGTACACCAATTACAGAGACTTCGCTTACGTAGCCCGAGACCGAGCGACGCGCAAACACATGTGCCATGTGTTCAGATGCGAGGCTCCGGCGCGTACCATCGCCAACGCCTTGCGCGATATCTGCAAACGTATCATGATCGAGCGTTCTCTGCAGCCACTGCCTAGGCCCACTGACCTGCCCGCAGCTAGGCGGCCGAGGCCACTATCTGGTGAGTAACGTTGGGATACTGGTTCGAACTAAACTTTTATTTCATGAAAGATTACAGATATCATAATACAAATAAACCCATAATCATTCATTTCAAGGTGAGTTTGATTTTGGGATTAAAACACAGGATAGATTAACTAATGGCCATCATTATTTGAAGCTTTTACGCTGCCCGGAGAGCGAAGTCAAAGTCAAAGTCAATAGGTATTTATTCAATAAAATCACAAGGATCACTTTGAAACGTCTTAAAGCTAGGTGACTCTAGGTGCCAGTTCCACGCGACCAAAGCCTAGAAGAACAGGCAACAAACTTACGGCTTGGTTCCTACCGTTCTTTTGTATGATCCTTTTACAATGTAATATAATATATTATTGAAGTTAAGTGAGGCGTAGGCATACAGAAAAAGTTAAACATAATCAAATTTATAAGACAGCTACGCTTCAAACTAATAATACCTAATGCATAAAATTAAATACAATCTATTAAATCAGAGAAAAATAAAACACACAATAGTAGGTACAGTACAGACATTGCAGACATGTTAGCTGCCGATGGGCAGAGCGACCGGGACATCGGGCCACGCACTTTTATCATCAATATAGCTATCTAAAGTATAATAAGCTTTACTTATTAGATTATTCTTAATGTATGCTTTAAATTTTCTAATAGGAAGCCCAGTGGCACTTTCTGGAAGTTTATTATAGAAGCGTATACCGTTCCCCATAAACGAGCCATTTACCTTTTGGAGTCGAAATTTAGGAATACATAATTTGTTTTTATTTCTAGTGTTAACGTTATGTGCATCACTCTTTTTCTTAAAGCTATCTATGTGTTTATGAGTGTATAATAGATTTTCATAAATATACTGTGAAGTTACTGTGAGAATATTAATTTCTTTAAATCGCTCCCTCAATGATTCGCGTGGTTTCATTTTATAAATGGCACGTATCGCCCGTTTTTGAAGTACAAATATACTTTGTATATCAGCAGCTTTCCCCCAGAGCAATATACCATAAGACATTACACTATGAAAGTAGCTAAAATATACTAGCCTAGCTGTAGCTTCATCTGTAAGCCATCTTATTGTGCGAACTGCGTATGCAGCCGAACTCAGTCTACCAGCAAGTGATTTGATATGTGGACCCCACTGCAATTTTGCATCAATATTAAGTCCTAAAAAAATAGTAGAATTGACAAGGGTAAGTGATTCTCCATTTAATTCAATATTGGTTGGATGCTGAACCACATTTGGCAAAGTAAATTTAATGCATTTCGTTTTCCCGGCATTGAGCAAAAGATTATTAACAGTAAACCAGTTAAGTACTTGCGACAGAGATGCATTAACGTCATCGAAGTTAGTCTTCAATCTGTCGACTTTAAATATTAAAGAGGTATCGTCAGCAAATAGAACTATTTCACATAAATCCTTTACAAAAGGTGGAAGGTCATTTACATATACTAGAAATAAAAAGGGACCCAATATGGAACCTTGAGGTACCCCTATATCAATGACCGACCCAGACGACCTCTCACCGCCAACATCAACTTTTTGCACTCTATTGGTTAAATATGACTGTATAAGACCAATTGCCTGGTTTATGATGCCGTAATGTTTAAGTTTAGATATTAAGGTGGCATGACTTACACAGTCAAAAGCTTTGGACAGATCGCAGAATACCCCAATCGCATCTTGTGAGTGTTCCCAAGCATCATAAATGTGCTTCAGGAGCGTCGAACCGGCATCTGTCGTTGATCGACCTTTAGTAAATCCAAATTGATGACTATGAAGTATGCCGTTGACGTTAAAATGTGATAATAACTGAGTAAGAACAATTTTTTCAAAAATTTTACTTAACGAAGGCAGTACCGAAATAGGCCTGTAGTTCGCAGGATCTTGTTCATTTCCAGACTTGTACAGGGGAATGAGTTTACTGTGTTTCATTAAATCAGGGAAAACGCCCTCATCTACACATCTATTAAAAATGTATGCTAGACATGGTGCAATATCAGTTATAATAGCGCTTAAAACTTTTGTGGACATTCCCCATAGATCTTCAGTATTTTTAATATTTAAGGATTTAAAAGTTTTCACAATATTATCAGCATTAATATATTTAAAACTGAAGATATCATTACATTTTTTAACGCTAGACTCTAATAGTGTTGTCGCTTCAGCAGCTGAGGAATTTAGGGATGAAGTCACAAGTTTAGGTATACTGGAGAAAAAACTATCAAACGCGTTGGCGACTTCAATATTTTTTGTAAAAACATTATTGTTTACTTTTAAATTTATCTGTTTATTACCGATCTTTGATTTGCCTGTTTCGTTATTAACTACCTTCCAAGTGGCTTTAATTTTATTTGTCGATTTTTCAATTTTATTTCTTATATGCAATGATTTTGCCGCGTGACATACTTTTTTGAAAATTTTAGAGTAGTTTTTAGTGTGTAGAATAAACGTTGGGTCATTCAGCATTGACTCCCTAGCAGCGTATAGGTCATATAATTTATTCCTACTTTTGTAAATACCTGGAGTTGCCCAGTCAGCGAACTTGACACTTACACTAGCTTTACATGTTTTAAGTTGAAAAGTATCATTATGTTCTTCATTTATTAAATTTGTCAATTTTATAAAAAGATCATTTGGGTCAGTCAAATATGGTAAAAGGGACACTTTCAGTTCAACATTGTTCTGAAACTTTTTAGTACGTCTATCTGTGATAAGCCGATAGGTGAAGACCTCGTCTTTATCTGATTCTTTATATTCAAACCTAGCGCTATGACCGTAATGATCTGAGCTAAAATGCTTAACTACGGACTTACAAATTGGTTCATGACTGCAAAAGATGTTGTCTAGACAGGTGGCTGTTGTTAATGTCACTCTTGTTGGGTCTTTAAACAAGCTGTGTAGATCAAAACATTTAAACAAATTTAAAAATCTCTCAGAGAGTGGATGAACCGGAATATCTATATTAAAATCACCGCAGACTATTAAAGTTTTTTTACTATCGAAGGTTTTAAGCAATACTTCTTCCATAGTGGATTCATACAACGTGAAGTCCGCGTCTGGGGGACGGTATACACTCACAACGATGTGCCGCTCCAGCTCCACACACGACAGCTCAATAGTCCTCTCAATACTGAGATTTGCAATGTCTTTACGCTCCCTGCATTTCAAGTTATTATTTACAACAATTAAAGAACCGCCATGTATAGCGTTCTTGCGTCTAAAAGAGCTCAATATACTGTATTTATTATAAAAAGGGAGCAACTCTAGTTCTAATATCCAGTGTTCTGTAATACACATGATATCTACATTGAAACAATTCAAAAATAATTCTAGTTCTAATACTTTGCTGGGAAGGCCTTGCATATTTTGGTGTACAACATGTAAAGTGCCAGGCTTTCCCATTGTCGAAGAGACTAGTTTAAATGTTGGGCAATAGGCCTTTCTGCTTGTAAGCCCTCATTAGTACTGCTACTAACTACGGGCTTGTCTACGGACTGTGTTATAGTACCTATAACAGGATCAAAAATATTAAATGCTAACAATTTAGCAATGGTTATTTTACTATGTTTACATAAAGACATAGTACCTCTAGTCAATATAAAATTACTAATAAAATTATTAGTGTCGAAATACAAAACGTCACTATGACGACATGTCAAATTATAAAACATTAAATTAAGTTTAAAGATATTCTTATTTTCTTGAGTACTCAATGAATTAAAATAGGGAAACGCACATAAAATGAGTTTTCGAAGTCCTAATTCTAACTTTCCTAACAAAGCTTCCACCAGTTTAATTAATTCTAAATGCTTGATTACACTGCTCTCACCTAATTGCACGATCAAGGTGGTGTCTTTGTCAAGAGAACTGTCACTTTTTATGCTATTTATAAAGTAGCTAATGGGAGCATCTGGGAAGCAGTTGTTTGTTACTACCTGACCTAGTTGATCGCTAAGTAACAGTCCCATCCCTATTCCTATCCTGTCCGAATATATTACAGTCTTCCGGGTCTTTAGACAAGCACTGTCTAGTCTAACAAGAGACTGTGATACACATACTTTAATGGGCTCATTGGTCACAGCACCTGTCAGCGGCACAAGTGGCGAAAGTGATGCCACCTGTTCAATCACCTGTTCCGTAACCAATGCTGTGCCAGTGAGCGTTTGTTCAAACATGGGTGGATCTGTCTGTGAGCTGCTATTACATACTTGTACATATGTACTGTCATCACTAATTAATTCTGACATATTTTGCTCTGCCTTTTTATATTTCTCTGTTATATCATGAAGTGATTTTTCTAACTGTATAATTTTTGCAGACATGTTTTCCTGTTCTACGGAATTCCGCCCAAGTAATTTGTAGCAGGAATTCAATTCTTCATTCAACTTACATTTTTCCTTGCAAAGCTTTGCCTGTACAAATACATTTTTTTGTCTTTTTATTTTTTTTTCTGATTTTCTTAAGAAGCTACTTAATTTTACATATTTTTTTATTTTGTTACTCCCTTTTATTAATGGAGATACACCTTGGCACTTAGGTGTATTGAAGTTGACTAATGAGTAGTTGGGGTCACCGTTGATCAGTTCCGTTTGTAAGTCCAGACTACTGTAATCGTTTGAAATAGATATGTGCACTGATTCATTCTGTTCATTTCTTAATCTACACTCATATAACTCTTGTTTTAAGTCCTGGATTTTTTGCATCGCCAATTCATAAGTCTCATGACACTGGTTCATACATTCGAGCCTTGACTGTAGGCCTTCCA
Source organism: Chloroclysta siterata (assembly GCA_932294275.1). Classification (NCBI taxonomy): domain Eukaryota; kingdom Metazoa; phylum Arthropoda; class Insecta; order Lepidoptera; family Geometridae; genus Chloroclysta; species Chloroclysta siterata. Next base: position 26,850,123 of record OW028591.1, on the reverse strand, counting down.
TTTGGTCGCGACTGTCTTCATATTGGGTGGATAGCTCGGCTAATTGCTTTTTGAGGGTTTTATTCTGGCCCAAAATCCCCAGCATTTCAGCCTCACTCTCATCCCGTTCTTGCAGAAGTTGCTCTTGAATCTTATTTGACTCTTTGAGCTCCGCAGTAGCAACCTTTAGCCTTGCCTCAAAGTCACGTGCCCTCCGAGTCATGGTCATGGTTTATAGTCTGAAACACAGTGGTCAGCACGTGAGAATGGAATGTGGGATAGTAGGTAGCAAATTAGTGTTTAGATTAGATAGGAAATGGAAATACAAGTTAAAATAAAGTTACTATTGCTGAGCAAAACAGATAAAATTCTAATTCTCTCACTAATTTTAATAAAAATAAAAGGGAATAATACTATAATTTTACACAAATAACACTGCAGGCACTTAGATTTTTACAAGTACATACATATTAATCTTTAGAAACAATGAATAGTTAAAAAACAATAAGTAGATATTATTTTTAATTTCAGTATGCACAAGTGGTAGTAGTAATTCTAATATACATATGAGTAGTTGTTGTAGTTATCTACAGTTTGTTAGTTTGGCTGTTCTGTAGATACTAGTAAGGGACTAGGTTGGAAGGAATTGTTAATAGGCTAATTTGCCTTGTGTTTTGTGTACCTAGGTGTAGTTTATAATTGTGTGAGGCAAATGTTTTGGTCGTCAATTCGAGCTTCCACTAAAATTGTCAAGCTGAGAGAGATTAAACGGTGCCTGTGTTGTGAATTGTGACGTGACTCATCAGACGGTTATGTGCCGGCCGGTGAGCAAGTAAATTTGAAATTGATGCGCTTGTGTTGTGTTTATGGTTAGTGAATGTGAATAAAATAAACACAATACTCCCCAGGTTTATCTGCAGCTTCAAATGCAGTAGATCTAGTTCACAGGCAGAGATCCGCTTCTAACAGCTAGTCTTTGTAAACATTCAAATCGCCATTCGCCACACAGGATTCTTTCTAACGCTTTTTATGTATTTTCACTTGTCCAAATAGTTCACAAACAATTACACAAACTATTTATACTATTTATAACTGTTACACTGGCTAATAGATTGATAGTTCACGATAAAAAAAACTTAATTAAAATCTAAAATAAATAAGAGCAGCTGATTTTTACGTCAGACCGCCAGTGTTGCCACACGGCGAAAAGCGCGAGAAATCCTTTCTATCTGTAGTAGGCTAACTCATAACAATTTAATTAACCTACCTATACAGTCTCACTGCTGGGCATATGTCTCCCATATTTTTTTCCACTCTCCTCAGTCCTCGGTCGACTCTAGCCACTCGTTGTGGAAGGAGTGAAGGTCGTCGCACCAGCTTATTTTCGGGCGGCCGCGACGTCTGCGTCCTGGATGGACATAACTAAGAAGCAATTATCATCATGATCATCAACCTATGCTAGTCCACTGCTGGACGTAGATCTCTATCAAGACGTGCCACCGAGCCCGGTTCGACTCTTCACACCCAGTATTTGCCAGCTACATTTTGCCGATCATCGCCTCACCTTGCCGGCCCTCCGGTAAGGTGGGGCGACACTATAAAAGAAGCAGCGACGGCGTCGACAACAGATGCGAGGTCGAAGTCGTCCCTTAGCGCCCGCCCACTCGGGGCCTAAACTAGATTTAAACCCCCACCCTGGCAATAGCCCAAGTCGAGGTCGTACCATAGCGGTGCCCTTGCGTTCGTTGCCCCATCCTAACTTTACCGGTTGAGCGCCTTCCGCGCTCGCCATTGTTCGGTAGCGCTGTAAGAATCGTCAGACGATCACCAGCATTTAGTCCATTCGAAAATTAAAAAAAAAACGACAACAGATCCTCCGGCAAGGTCACTTCTGCAGAGGGGCTAGGCTTCTGGCTTTAATAGTGTCATGTACGTCCAGTGGGCGGCGTGTTCCCGACGCCGATGGAGGAGCCCCGCAAGACGGTGCGCGCGCGCTACCTCGGCAGCGCGCAGGTGCCGCGCGCCACCGGCATGCGCGTGCTCAACGACGCGCTGGAGCGGCTGGCGGCGGCGCGCGCGCCCTCCGCCTGGCGGCCCGTCGCCGTCGCCGTCGCGCCCTCCATGATCACCATCACCGAGGAAGGCGTAAGTTGATCCTTAAGCCTAAGACAAGACAAGAGCTAATGTGACTCTCGCTCGCACGTTTCGACATGTTGATAGATATAAAATCACTAAACTCATATTCAAAAAATCGCAATTGACCATTTTGTGTGCAATCACATTGCACACGTTTAGTAAAAATTTCATTTTGATCGATACATGTTTTCCTACTTAAAAGTTTGCTTTACTAGTTTTCGTACATAAGCAATCTTTGACTCTACGACATAAATATAGCCCAGATTTAAAAAAAAACTTGGGAAGTAGGTGGATGAACACATTGGATCGTTCGTTCTGGAAATCTATGAAGCATGCCCGTTCTTCAGCTGATGATTAACTAGAGCTAGTTATGGAAAATGGAAGTGTTGGTTCTGGAAAAAGTTTCTAAAAGGAGTAATCACCACTTTCTGCCAAGTTAAACGATTGGAATAGGTTTGGCACTATTCTGAGCAACACAATTGGTACGCGGTGATGCTCAGTCAACCAAGATGTTCTTGCTGTAGTAATGTGGTCAGTCTACCAAGATGTTCTACTGTGATGTATGTGTTCATGATATGTTTACTACCTATCTTCCAGGAGACAGTTCCGATAGTGGAATGCCGAGTGCGCTACTTGTCGTTCTTGGGCATCGGGCGCGACGTGCGCCGCTGTGCCTTCATAGTGCACACCGCGCAGGACCAGTTCGTAGCGCACGCCTTCCACACCGAGCCCAGCTCGGGAGCTCTGTGCAAGACCATCGAGGCTGCTTGCAAGGTATAAACATCATCATATTTTGTTTTTCTGTAGGACCCATAATTAAATACGATGAAATGAATGTCTGTTCTTCTAAGCTTTGGCCGCAAGGGCCTAGCGTTAGATTCACCTAATTTATAAGACGTTCCAAAATAGGTTTAATCTTTGTGATTGAACAGTTTTTTTTATATTGTCTTATAAGCAGCTGGAAACGCGATTATGAATGACTAAAATGTTATGAGTGACTTCAGAGTCAGAAGTTTGACCAACAAAATTGAAAGCCATGATTTTCATTACTATATACCTACCTATTATGATGACTTAACATGATAAGACTACTGTGGTAAAAGTTAAATCTTTCTATGGTAAGATTTAACTTTTAGACATAACTGACCAGTTGGTGAGTTATTTCTAACCCCAGCGCCAAACATAGCTTCACGGCACTATGTGTGGCACGACGCTTTGAATCAAAGTCTCGTGCCACACATCGGAGCAAACAAGTGTTCAAACAAGTGGAGCTATGTCTGGTACCGGCTTTAAAGTACAATACAAAGCTACAAATTAATATGTGTCTTGAGTCAAAAGTTAAAAGCAACATCAATTACCTACTTTCTAAAGTCAAACTAAATTCAACCTAAGTTTTACAGTTATTGCGCCGAAACGTAATATCAAAATGACCCTCAACGCAGGATCTATCAAGAAAACTGCAGCAAATTCTACATTTTCAGCTCCGCTACCAGAAATGCCTGGACGCGCACGGCGGCATGGTCGGCAGCGCGGCGGACAGCGCGTGCGGCGCGGGGGGCGCGGGGGGCGCGGGGGGCGCGGGGGGCGCTGGCGGCGACGGCGGCCGCGGGCTCGGGCAGGCGCTCAAGTCCTTCGTGGGCTCGCTGACGGGCCGCCGCGCCTCCTGAACCGGATTCCCCTCGCCGACGGACCCAGGTGAGACGAAACAAAAGTCAAAACTCGTGAAAACATTGGAAGGTCTTTTTTTCTTATACAACTAGCTGATGGAACAAGCAGATGGCCAACCTAATGTTAAATGGTAACCATCACCTAAAACAAAGCATTTCCTCGTAAGTCACGCACTATAGGAGCGTGCCCTACGATGCACTGCCCTGCGTCATACCGATGTTAAGCCTCATGTGCCTGTAATTAGGAGGTCTTCTTCTTGCCTTTCTTTTAAAAGTGTGAAAGGATTTTAATTGATATCCGGAATTATTATGAACTAGTAAATAACATTTTACATATCGACCAATTATGTTTTATTTTTCGATTAATAAATATATAGAAAAGCAAATTGCATTTGTGTTAACACTAATTATATTATACTTACCGCTGTTTTTCAACTCAAATTTTATGATTTTACCACGCACTTTAATAAGGTGACAGAAATAGTTTGGTGAGTAAAACCGAAGATTTATAAATGCATTATTCTTAGATGGAGATCTGAGAAGCCCGGACGGCGAAGGGTCGCTGCCTGCCGAAGCTGCGACACCGCACCACACCGCTTGCACCGACGGCGACGGCGAGGATTCAACTGTATAGCCGAGCCTGACACAAGCAGGACCGGCGTGAGAGGACAGCGGACAACGCAATCGCTTGGACAACAGTCATCTAGCCTCTGAAAGTCCACTACAGATACATACCTAAGTCTCATTTTAGCACCAATTGGTGCAAAGTCCTTGCATGTCCTAGCTTCGTCAGGCTATGGAGTCAAATAGGATATTATTGTTCGTATAGTTAGCATTATTTTGCATAATAATAAGAAAATAAAATAATGGAACGCGGCTGAGGCTTATCATTATGGTAGATAAGTTAATATTAAAAATAAGATCTCTGAATAATTTCTTTTGTATTCTCTTAGTTCCTTATTGTCGTTATTTTTTAAGTTTTGACTGATACCTCATCGTTACTACGATCTACGATCATTGTGCAATAGCAACAGACTGTTGAAAGGATTTTACATAATATATATTGTTTTTTGTACAGACATTTTTCGTTAAACCACAAATACCTAGTACTTATAGTATTTTTTTTTTACAAAATAGAAAATCAAATATAACCGAGAAAATAGTTATTACGGAAAATTGTACTGCCTGTGACTTGACTGGGAACTTAAGGTATTATTCAAAGCTAAAATGCGTTTTTGACTATCTGTAATACGTTAAAATATAGATAGTTTTATGTCATTTGAGCATGCTTGATAGCCAAACTAGATAACTTTCAAACTACGATTGACAAATCAGTCCGAAGTCTGTTTTTGGCTAGTCGAGCATGTTAACTATCTATTTAAATACGTATTTGATCTATCTAATGATCCGCCGATAGTTACCATAGCAAAAGTCGACCTAATGCCGGCGCCAGACTTAGCTTCACTAACAAGTGAAGCTAAGTCTCGTGCAATCATGTTTGATTGCACGAGACTTTGTATTCAAAGTCTCGTGCCACACATAGCAATCAAACAAGTGTTCAAACATGTGAAACTATGTCTGGCGCCGGGGTTAGATAGATCAAATATTTAAAAAGTCCGTTTGTTAAAATATCGCTTGTTAAAAGCCTAAATAAATAAATTATTGTAACTTGTTTGATGTTAATCACTGTTGAATAATACACTTTACATTATTGTGTGGTCTCTACTAGTTTCTAGTCGAAACTTGGCATAAGATACGGATGTTAGCTCGTAAGTATTATCATTAGAATAAATTAAAGCTATTGGTGTCCTAATATCAGACAAAATTAAGTCTAAATCTCAATAATATTTAAGTTAAAAATAATTTCAGAGCGAGTCTTATACTGATGCGTGATTTAAAATTAGTTGTTTCCTGTATCACTACAGGAATGGGTTGATTTTAAGTCATGTTTAACTGATGCGGGAATCATCTTGCGCTTTGTTTTGGCAGATTATCAGTGATAAGTTTGACTAAAGACTCTTTGTTACCTTTAATCCTAGTCCATAGAAGTAGAAAATTTAATTTAAGCTTTTGTAAATTTAAGTCACAGAAAAATCTACCACATTTTGGAAGCGAAGTGTTATTTTTGATTACTCATAAAAAATCATGTTTTTAATCCAGAATTCATATATCTGAGTGAGGAACTGTGACTTTATCAAAATGCAACTTTTGGTGAAAATGTCTTTGTGTACTAGTTGAATAAGGTCGATAAAGTATTATTGAATGTATGAGAAACTGTAAAGGCGCGCGTAGATTGTATATAAATTTGTATTGGAGTGTGGGATGGGAGAGTTTTCACTGTTAGCGAGAATGCCAGTGTGAGTATAATATATAGAAGTTATTATAGTTGAATAAAGTGCTTTTAAGGTTCAAGACTCTAGTCCAAGCGTTCACGGTCTTACTTTGAAACGATTTCAAGGACTTTATCACAGTAATTTTTTAGTCTTAGGATTTTTGCCAATAAAATAAAGTAAATAAGCTATAAAACCTTACTGTGCTAAAGTTCTAAATTTCATTTGGATCTCTTACTGTGTATAGCTACTAATGATTGGTGTCGAGCACGGTATAGGCATAGATAATAATGTTTCTTTACACTTCGTAGAATTATCGATAGAACTTAACGTATAGACAAAAGAGTTTATTTTTGCTTAAGCTTATTAAGATATAAGAACTTCTATTGCAAAAGATCAATATATTTTGTATGTCATCGCGTTGAGATCTTTAATTATCTATTTATATAATAAGCTTTTAAGCATTGTACACGAAATTGAAACCTTTATTTTGCATATTATGCAAAATACGATCAGAATTTATTAAATCTTACCATGAAAAGGAAATTATTTCTTAAAGTTACCGTCAAGCTACTATAACAAACGATCCGTATAAGTATCCGATGGTAATTAAGCTTTAGACCAAACAAACAAAAGCAACTGACAGTTAACTAACCACGGCATTCTGTGAGTTTCCGCGGCCGCAAAATCAACGCAGAACATAAAACCCTGTGTTTTGTGAATGTATCAAACCGTATTTGCATTGTCACAACTAATTGTAGCGAAACATGTTTGACATTGTCCTCAACATAGCTTTTTCATTTTAATTTGGTGCAAACTCACTGTCAGTGGCGTAGCTATCGTAGGTGCAGGTGGTGCAGTGCACCAGGGCCCCGGAGCTCAGGGGGCCCTCTAACCTAAGCTTTGAAAAGAGAGGGTCAGCTAGCTCCCGAAGCTCGAAAACCTTGAGCATGCTCCCATTTTTTATATGATTTTAAATGAACATCAACAATCAGAGAACTCCCGATTTAAGACTTTCAACACATTCGCCAAGCGTCCTCGATAAGCATGTGCTGTTTGTTTTCATCCCGATTTTTGTTATTCAGTCAACTTTTTAATTAAGTTTTCATCCCGATTCTTTCTCTAGGCCCTTGTCCACCTAGCTACGCCACTGCTCAGTGACTATTTCGATTGATCCGTAATGAAGCTTTATTTAGACCAAACAAACAAAAGCAAGTGACTGCTAAAAAACCACCAAATTTGAGCCCAAAATGCCAACGCTCGTCTTTACCCCGTTCGTTTGGAATGTACTTACCTACCCGGTGTAATTGACGAATATAACAATTATACCATGAAACGTTGACAAATACGTAACGTTTTATGGTGAATAAAATCCCGATTGTCTCTTTTCGTGGTAAGAAACACGAACCTCACAACAAGCGTGTTAGAAACACATTCGAGCTTTCACTGTTTCTTAGGGATATAGGTACATACTAAAACAAATATTTAAAAAAAGTAGTCGTCTCATAATGAAGGTATTTCCCGAGTAGAAAATATACTGTAGACGTAGCTCAAAAAATTGGTTTTATTTTAATAATTGCAAATGTGGCATGATTACGATTGCTAACCCAACATTTTTTTCGATAACCATAGAAGGTAAGATATTCGGAACTGGGATTTTTTTTAAATTCAACTATGGCTCCTTACCACAAAACGTACCTACTTAAACGTACTTGCATAAGGCGACTACAAGAGCTAATGTGCCTCTCGCTCGCACGTACGGACATGTTGAAAGATATAAAATCACTAAACCCAATTTCGAAAATAGCAAACAACCATTTTGTGTGCAATCACATTGCACACAGTTTAGTAAAAATTTCATTTTAATCGATACAAGTTTTCCTACTCAAAAGTTTGCTTTACTTGTTTTTGTACTTAAGCAAACTTTTGAATAAGAAAACTTGTATCGATTAAAATGAAATTTTTACTAAACTGTGTGCAATGTGATTGCACATAAAATGGTTTTAACGATTTTTCGAAATTGGGTTTAGTGATTTTATATCTTTCAACATGTCGAAACATGCGAGCGAGAGTCACATTAGCTCTTGTCTTCGCCATAAGCAACTTTTTGTGGTAAACCACAGTTGACTTGTAAAAAAGTATTTAACAATCTTGGTGTCTGTTTGTGTGAACTGAAAAATAAACTTTGTGTGAACTGAATGTATCGATATGTAAAAAAAATGTGTCATTCAAACACAAATACACAATGTTTTGGTTATATCCTCAACAACTAACCATTTTAAAGTTGTTTTCAGAACTGACCATTTTAATTTTTCACCATAGATTAAGATCACAGAATAGCTTCAATATATTTCAAGTTTAGAATCATTGTCGCTTCACACTATAATATTAAATATTACACTGAGCTGTTCTATAATACGTAAATATAGTGTTATACACGTTAATGCTAAGTAATAGAACATATTATTTCCTCAAAAACATGACTTAAGTCATAAGTAGTCATTTTCAAGCTGGTATTGACTCATGTCACAAGGTTATGACTCATTATATTGAGTCAAATGACCACCAGCGACTCGACGTTCATGACAAAGTGCGCGTCAGATAAGTATGCGTGTGGCTACCAAATTAATGTCAAGATATTAAAGGATAATTCTAAATAAAAAAAATCATTTAATTATGTTTTGAACGAGACGCTTGAGTTTAGTTCTAAAATACAAGCATAAAACTTGTTTTTATTATGCTAAAGTTAGTAATGACTCAAGCTATTTACAGCAAAGTTATTTGGCGCGCACTTTAGCTTAAAATGTTTAATAAAATGACTAGTTATGACTCGTCATGCGAAGTCAGTGGGTCATCACTATGTATGTGAAATGTGTCGATGCTTTTAACGGATGGAGTGACGATATTTTCTAAAAATGTAATGGTGTAGTTTTATTAGATAGATAGCTTGTGAATTCCTGTTTTCTAGCTCACCGTCTATACAAAACAAACAATGATGTTACGGAACGCTTTAACAGCTTAAAAGCCTTAAAACTGTGGCTTTTAATAAATACTTTTGTGAAATTAATAAAAAAATATATATAAACCACAAGACGCATTAGTGTTTTATTTATTTTTTTCCTTGTGTCAACCAACTTCCCTATAATTTGTTAAAAGTTGCAGACATTTTGATGGTAAAGAAATGTAAGAGAGTATATTTTTTTTATACTAGTTGCTCAAAGAATAAGCAGATGGTCCACCTGATGTATAGTGGTGACCATCACCGAACGAAGGACACAACATATAATGATAGGCAGGATTTGGCTAAAAATCAGGGTCCTAGGGGAAATAGTAGTTAGGATTTCATAATAAAACTTTGCTGTATGCTATTAATTATAAATATTTATTTATCATCATTAAATTGGGCATAATTTGGAATTACCGATTCAAACATTTTCATTCACATTTAAAACATCGTCTTTGACTAAGGAGTTACACTGACATTTAAAAATAAACAACTGCTCCATATCACTGGTTCAAATTTTGCAAGCGTTTCGATTTTTCGCTTTGTTCGTACAAAGTCCAAAGATTGTAGATATAAAATTTAAGAATGAATATTGATTTAATTAATAATATGATTAACAAGATACGAATGATTTAGGTTGGCACGCCATCTATAGGAACCAATAGTAAAATAACGTTAAATAGACTATCGGCCGGTTCCTGAAAGCCCGATCATAATCTAATCGCATGTCAAGCCACTTGATATCTTTATCTTATTCGATTTATTGGCTGAAATAGCAAGTGACTTGACATGATATTAGTTTTGATCGAGCTTTCAGAAACCGGCCGCATTTATTTCATGATTCTCATTGAAGCATTGGTTGTAACCACATTCTCGGGATACGGCGACCTCTTTTTGAACGGCGTCATTATGATTTTTCATGTTGGCACTTCACATCGCTTTTTGAGTTCGCTTATCCGTCGTATTTTCCCAAATACAACTGTGTAGTGACCCTATTTTACCTATTTTTAACGAATAACACTTCTTTTACCTATGTATTTATTTACAACTAGCTGATGGAACAAGCGGATGGCCCACCTGATGCTAAGTGGTAACCATCACCGTTGTTTATTTGTTTATAACCAGTTGTTTATTTATAACAAAGCATTGCCTCATAAGTCACGCACGATAGGAACGTGCCCTACAATGCACTGCCCTGCGTCTATCAACTTGAGGCAAGGCCTCATGTGCCTGTAATTACAGTAGTAATTATATGAGTAGATTCAAAATAAATCTTTAGTATTTAGTAAATGAGCAGCTTTGTGTTTTTAGTTAGAATTGCGTTATGTTTGATTATTATATGTTTTTATTTTTATAGTATAAATTTTGAATGGAATCATTAATAAAAATAAACAAAATTCTCCACCGAGTATTACCTTACTCCACCGATACTCTTTCGTGATAAGGTCTAACATAACACGTGACATTGGCGAAATTGCGGGCTACACTGCAAAGGCCATACAAATAAGAAGAAAAATTAGCAAATACAAGATAAAATACCGAATAGGGATGTGAAGTGGCACCACGTTTATCCCCCCATGAATATTCTTTTCCATAGTGACACTAGTACGCACACTAGAGATAATATTTGCCGGATCCCGAAAACGAGGGCGAAGTATACTAAAATTCGAGATAGCTAATATTTAACTGGGTATACCATGATTTTTCCCAGAATACTCGCTAGCCACTACTAAAAAACATAAATAACTTGCGACTTTCATCCCCAAGATACAAGATATCTCCCCTCCCAAGGGAAAGATCCTTTGAGGTTGTCCACGGGGTTTGAAAGTACGTCCCCGAGATACAAGATATCCCGTCAGATCTCTTAGTACCAAGTAAATATCCTTTGAGGATGTCCAAGGGGTTTGAAAGTACGTCCAAATATTACATTTGGACGTGCTAATATTCACGACTTATCCCCAAGATACAAGATATCCCGTCAGATCTATTAGTACCAAGTAAATATCCTTTGAGGATGTCCAAGGGGTTTGAAAGTACGTCCAAATATACATTTGGACGTGCTAATATTCACGACTTTGATCCCCAAGATACAAGATATCCCGTCAGATCTCTTAGTACCAAGTAAATATCCTTTGAGGATGTCCAAGGGGTTTGAAAGTCAGTGGCGTAACTATCGTAGGGCCAGGTGGTGCAGTGCACCAGAGCCCCGGAGCTCAGGGGGCCTTCTAACCTAAGCTTTGAAAACAGTGGGTCAGCCAGCTTCCGAAGCTAGAAAACCTTGAGCCCTCTCAATTTTTTTTTATGATTTCTTTTAAAATCCATTATAAGATCAAGCTATGTGGAAAGAGGGGGTGAGGGCCCGATTCTTTCTCTATGCACCGGGGCCCTAGTCCACCTAGCTAAGCCACTGTTGAAAGCACGTCCAAATGTAATATTTGGACGTGTTAATAAAAACGTGTATGAAATAATGCCAAACAAACATGACAAATATTAAGTTTTCATACTTATTTTCTAGGTCGCTAGCGAGTAGGTAAAGTCTGGGAAAACTCATAGAAACACAGAATAAATTTCATTTGTCTATCTAGGCTTCTACAAAAAGGATATAAGCTCTGACAAATAATTTTACAATGCAGCTATAGTAGACATATAGAACTGAGAACATAATTTGGAAACAGAAGGAGAGCGAAAAGAATAAATACAATAGATATCATGAAATTATTTACAATAATTAACGTTGGAGCAGTATTTCTTGAAATATCCGTTTTAAACTAAAATTTAATACAAAACACGGATTTTTATACAGACTTAGTGGAGTCATAAACACATACTTAGGTTTAGTGTAAATAATTTTGGAATAAATGTGTAATGAGATACATTGTAATAAAAAACTTTACTTTAAGGCTGACAAATCCGAATCGACCTTAAAACTATGCAAAATAAAAAGAACTACATTTCTTTACAAAACAATGGAAAACATACACGGATCCCATCATGACTATCAAACTAAAATATCAGCTAAAACTCAGTAAAATAGTTTAAAAACAAAAAAATAATACATAGGTCTAGCGTCTCAGTACACATTTAAATCAAACCTCCTAGCACGGGGGTAAAACTAATGTTTTTAAAGGTGTCATCCATAAATTACGTCACACGAATTTGGTGATTTTTTGACCCCTCCCCCGTCCTTGTTGTGACAACTGGTCACATTTGTAAGACCCCCCTACCTAGTGAGTTACATTTAGAAATTTATGCAATTGTTCTGCAGTGTTCCGAAATTATTTTTATTTCCATTTAAATTGTATTTCAATAAAATTTGGTATTGTAATACTTAGATATAAAATATTATATTTTGAAAAAATGTGACGACACAAAATTTGGGACCCCTCCCCCCCCTTGCCACACTTCGTCGACCCCCTCCCTCCCCCTTAACGTGTGACGTAATTTATGGATGGCCCCTAATAAGTATTCCTATTTTCCTACTCGTAACTAAACTAGGTAGAGGTATTAAAATGAAATTGTCACCAAGATTTCTTGGTATTCAAGATAGGAAGACTTATGCCCGTTCCTCTATTCTACGAGCATCCGTTAGTAGCTCTACAGATCGTATATCTTTTTAAGCTATAACCGGCAGACGAGCAGACGGGCCTACCTGATGGAAAGTGGTCACCGTAGCTCATTGACACCAGCAACACTAGAGGCGGAAAAAACTCGGGATTTGACGTACTGGCTCCAAGTCGTTAAGCCATTACGGAAGTCACTCTCATACGAACTTAAGCTAAGCTGTGAGATAACCCGACGGATAACAATCCGTAATGCTACTAAAGGACGCTCGTATAATCAAGGAACTCTCATTCAGAAAACTAAACATAAATACATTTAAGGAAGCTCAGTAGTGAACGTACTATTTAATAAGATTATGAGCCTTATATTTAAATTGGATGGATAAACATGCAGGTTGGATGAAATGGACAATCACAGGATGGATGGATGAATCACAGGAACAACCTACGATTCAAGAATGCCTCTAAAACTAAAGGGGAAAATATACAAAACAATCATAAGACCTGTCGTTTTGTATGGATCGGAGTGTTGGGCCACTAAAGGGACGGATGAAAGAAGAGTGCATGCAGCGGAGATGCGAATGTTGAGATGAATGTGTGGAGTGACGAAAATGGATAAGATAAGGAATGACTTTATTAGAGGCAGTTTGAAAGTGGCGCCAGTGACTGAAAAAATGAGGAGCAATAGGTTATGGGCGTGATAAGAGAAGGGATGAATGTCATGTAACGAAAAGAGTCTTAGGTATGAATGTGGATGGTTTAAGGAGTAGAGGTAGGCCAAAGAAAAGATGAATGGTAAGAAAGGACATGGGTAAGAAAGGAGCAACTGAGATGACGGATGATAGAGGAAAGTGGGGAGAAAAAACCTGTAGTGCCGACCCAACATGAAGTGGCATAAAGGCAGGAAGATGATGATGAGCTTTATATTTAAGGTTCATATTCTTATAAAAAATGTACATAAGAATTCTATCAGGTATCTGGTTTCTATACTACAAGGTTTGCTTAGTTTAGGGCTAGATGGCGATGTGTGTACAAGCCAAAAAGCCCTATCAGATAAAACTTTAAAAGGTCCGTTTAGAAAGAGACCGAGGTTCTCCGATTGGCACTATTTAGAAACAAGGATCATACAAAAGAACGGTAGGAACCAAGCTGTAAGTTTGTTGCCTGTTCTTCTAGGCTAGGTAGCGTGGAACCTAGACTAGTTTCACCTAGATTTAAAGACGTTTCAAAGTGATCCTTGTGATTCAATTGAATGAATACCTTTTGACTTTGACTCATCCCGCCTCCTCGGCTCCGCGGCATCCGCCCATTGTATTACTACAATTGTTAGCTTTTAAGTTAAAATGTGTATATTAATTTGATGTGGTAATCAATAAAGAGTTATCTATCTATCTATCATCTGACCTAATTTAAGATAGTCTTGTTGTTTTTAGCTTAATTTTAAGTTCCTTGTGAATATAGGAACCAGATTTAAATCAACTTTTGCCTGTAGAGGTGACTACAAACTGTCACAGCAAAAATGACAACTTCCACGCCGTGCTAGGGCATCTTCGGCAACTATATAATTTTTGCAATAAATACTATATTCCGTGCAGTGTTTAACAACCTATATCATGATTTGATCATCTCCATTGGTGTTAAATCAACCTGAAACAGAAGAAAAGAGTTGTTAGAATAAAAGTTTTGCATCTTAAATATATTTAACTATGATCTAACCTAACATGTACAGGACAGAGACGAAAATAGAAAACTTGATTCCCAGGCACGATAGATATATCTTCAGATCTCTTAGTACAAAGTATAAACTCAATGTACTAATGTATCAATAAATACATATAATGGTATTCATCGAAATTTAATTGTTCACGATTTAACATAACTACATTCAGTGATTTTATATTATATCTTCATAAATGTTGAAATGTGTGAGCATGAAGTTGTTGGAGGGTTTTCTGCGTTTTAATGACATACAATTATTTAGTAAATATATTACATGACAGCGATGAAAATAGTGAAAAGCTACATACCAGTGACACCATTACAGCCATCCGTTTTGTTCAAAGAAGTTCGTTCTGCGCTGAAACAAACGCACTTGGTATAGAAAACAATTTAGTAACTAAGCTAGCCTTTAGCTAGAAACTGGAATCATCATTGACTAGATGTTTCCCAGCACGGTAGTCATCCCCTCAGACCTATTGGAGTTCAAAGCCTTTGAGAATGTGTTAGGCAGAAGGACATCAGTATCCCCCGAGTTAAAACCAACAAGCCACTACACCAAAATACCCAAATATGGGGAGTCCAGCAGCAGTGGACTTAGGGGCCATCCATAAATTGCGTCACACGAATTTCATGATTGTTTGACCCGTCCCCCGTCCTTGTCACAGCTGGTCACATTTGTGAGACTACCTATTGTGATGTCACATATTTTGCAATTTTACATTTAGAAACTATGAAATTAAAACAGCAGTTATTATTTTTATTTCCATTTAAATTCTATTACAATAAAATTGAGTACTGTAATCTTCGATCAACAATCAACTAGATTCCGTGTCACATACAAAATCAAAGCTAAAAACTGTCCGCTTGAAGACACACACATAAACACACACATAAACAGCTACATCGAACTGATTCAAAGGTTTTTAAACAGTTTCAAGTTCAACCTAATTACAACCATAAACCCTTGTAATAAAGTCACAAATCTTCAAAATACTATCTTACACTTATGATCATTCGTCAATTACAGCCGTCACCTTGAAATTAAAAGACATAGGTTAAATAACATTTATTGTGTAATCAACCTTATGTTGCAACAAATAAAGTACTTTTCTCCATTATTACTTTGTGAGTTACATTATTACTTTCGTTTCGTTTTGTTTCTGTTTGCTTCTTTGTATTTTACTACTCCTCACACACACTACAGGTGCCTCGATGGCGGACTTTGAATAAACGACAAAATATTAGTTTTTAATTGTTAACAATGATTTAAGCATCGCAAAACGGAAACTGACATGTAATTACCGAAAAAAAAGACATTCCTTCTGAAACCTTACTGTTTTAGGGGTTATTTTCGCAGTTTTAAAGCACACTGAGGCATTTTAGCACGTCCGCACGTTGGCTGTGGTTGGAGCATACTAAACTCAAATAAGAACACAAATTTATTTGTGCTCTTATTTCTCGGGCCGTTTTTGAGCCCGCCACACGTAATCTAGGTTGATTGTTGATCGAAGACTGTAATACTCAGATTTAAAATATTAAGTTTTGAAAAAATGTGATATCACAAAATTTGGGACCACCCCTTGTCACACAATGTCACAGTTCATCGACCCCCTCCCCCCCCTTAACGTGTGACGTATTTTATGGATGGCCCCTTATTGAGGCTGATCTGCCTAGCGTGGTGACTACTCTAAACCTCCTAAATATGGGGAAGCCTATGCCTAGACTTGTAAGGATTTATTTAGGCTGATGACGAAGGGACTATTGAAGGTTATCCAAATTTTCACAGTATACTTGACAGGTTGCAAGCCGATCACCGCTGCTCTAATACTAATTGGTTACTTCACTAAGTTTTCCTTGCCGTTTGAGAGCACTGGCATTGCATAACATTTTAGAAAACGGGACATTCCTCTGATTAACACCTATATCTAAGTCCAAGTTTTGTTTATCGTCTTTGGTTTTCGGTATTGCGATTCCGAGTTTTGTGTGGAGACGTGATAAGCGCCACTATCGAGTGTGCTGATAAAGCTAGTGACTATACAAAACCCGGGCTCGGTATACTCCTCTCTCTCTTGTCGTGTCACTAGTTTCTTTTTTAACAGTGTGGTGAAAGGAATTTTAGCCCGCTCAAGAGGCTCCTTTCGAGCACTTGACACATTAATGGAATTTTTTAGGTTCTACGACATGCCGGTTTCCTCACGATGTTTTCCTTCACCGTTTGAGAGTACCGGCATTGTGCACATACATTTTTGAACAAAAAAACTCATTGGTGCACGACCGGTTTCGAACCCACGACCCGAGAATCGGAAGGCGGGGCCGCTAACACTAGACCACTAGTGCTCTAAATACTTAACTCTCGGAATACTGAAAACTAAAGACGAAAAAAAAACTAGGACTAGGTACTGTTCGATTCGAAATCCTTAGATTAATTTATATTACAATGAATCTATAATCTAAAAAATGAGAACTTTGAGAAAGGCCACAATATTATACATAATGGTAATTACTATGGACGGTATGAAAATGAATCTACTTCGACTTACTACATAACTATATGAATAACTAAATACTCTATACAAATAAGGCGACTGGCTATACTTTACTTGCTAAAACCCTTTGTTTAACGCCTTCGAATGCCGATTATTGTTTATTGGCTTTGTGTAAAAGTCCGAATAACACGAACACCTACACATCTTCAAAAACAGCTATACAACGTGTAACATAATACACGTTAATAAGGCCAAAAGCCATGTGATCAGACCAAGCACTGGAATACTTTGACATGTGCAAAGTTTGAATTTACTTGTTTTGAAATTCCCATACAAAAGTAAAATTAATATCGTCTCAGAAATTTGAAACGACCCTGATAATGTGTACGTGACCTTGGTACATACGCTATTTGCGTTTACTAATTGGTGGCAGTTCTGGTACCTGTTTTATCTGCAGTTCACAATTAAAGTTCAAAAAACAGCTGTAAATAGGGCTGCGTCATGTTGTGTTAGTTTCATTTTGGTGGAAAGTTTAAGAGGCATTTCATGAATGAAAAACTTTGAAATTGCAAAAGTCTTAGAACAAAAGTTGTATATCATGACCTGCAGAATACCCTGCTACCGGAGTTATAGGGGTATTATGTTACACGTTGTATAGCTGTTCTTGAAGATTCGTCGTTTCATCTTGCTCATGAAAAATAGGCAAATATAGGCGAATATACGGTCACGTCATCGTCGAGTTTGGGAAAATAAGACGAAGCGCGAAAAAAAGCCATGAAAAGTACCACCATTGGTTGGTAGATTTTTTAAAGTAACTATTACCTGAAGACTTGGGTTTTTTGCAAGTACAATGTGATGTAGAAAGGTGAATGAAATGTAAGCACTTCTACTAAAGTTTAAAAATGTGCAAATAAAACAAACTTGGATAAACGCAGGCCTCAGTTTTCCGTAGACAAAGGCGTCTTTTGCGTTTCAAGCCGCAAGCAGTATTGCCAATCCCTGGTAAAGTAACGATGCGATATTAACAATACTAACAAAGTATGTGATGGTTACCACTAATGTTAAGTGATGTTAAGTGGTAACTATCGTCTATAACAAAGCATTGCCTCGCAAGTCACGCACGATAGGGACGTGCCCTACGATGCACTGCCCTGAAATTACAGGCACATGAGCATGTTAAGGCATAATGTGACTGTAATTACACTGACAACCACACCCTTCAAACCGAAACACAGCAACGGTGCTTGGCGGCAGAAAGTTTATTTTAAAAAATACGAATTTCTGGTAGTGGTTCCTAGTTTTGGTATAAAGTTTAATATCAGTTAGAAAGAGTACTGAGATAAAAGCTAATGGCAAGCATTTGGAGCTAAATAAATTAATATTTGGACCATTTCCCTCAGCGCTATCTAGTCTCAAAGCAAAGCTTGTATTATGGGAACCAGGTAACTGATTGAATTCTTAGATCGTCTTTTTAGACAAATTTAATGCAGATAAAAATTGATTTTCTTTGAAGAACGATTGAATGATCTGGCATGAATAATAACATTGACAAGGAGACACAGAAGCTATAAAAAGAGGTTCAGACGCTGACAACAGTCAGACGACTTCTCGCTCGCATACTTCAACATCTCTGAATGTAGTTATGAAAAAAAACGTTTCATAACACCATTCAGTAAATTCATATCTTACAAAACATAAAAAAATGCGATCGAAAAGTAGTTTAACGGTTGTCAGCGCCTTAAAGGATATGCGAATCTGGCGTGAATGCAAATGGCAACACAGCACACGCACTTACAACTTGTCTCTGTCGCGGTTCCTGGCGTAGCCGTGAGGCTGGGCTATCCCGTGCTTTGCTGATGCAAACCAAAGTATATTTTATTCAACTGTACCTTAGGAACTCATTTTGAACCGACTTCAAAAATAGGAGCATTCTCAATTCGACTTTGGTCGAATGAAACTGACACCTAGAGTCACCTAATTTTAAGACGTTTCAAAGTGATCCTTCAGATTTTATTGTTTTTTTACAACTACAACAAAGAGCTCTACTACTCTTAAAACTCATTTTGAACAGACTTCAAAAAAAGAAATCAAAATAAAAACAAAAAGTTATGTCATCAAAGTAAATGAAATTGCGTATTTTGCTGTTTTATGTTTTCGGAGTATTTGAAGTCGGGTTTTTTAGGAGAAAACTTATGAATATCTAAATATCAAAATCAAAGGGTATTTTTTCGTTTTAATTACAAGGATCAATAACACTTCTTAAAGCTAGGTGAATCTAGGTGCTAGTTCCACGCGACCAAGCCTAGAAAAATAGCTAACAAACTTACGGCATCGTTACTACCTTTTTCTAATCTATTTTATTTCATAAATTAAGTTTATAATTCTTGGGGTTTCCAGACGATTTTTTAACATGGATTGATTCCTTCAAACATACTTATTGGTTGCATATAGAAACTGATTGCAACAAAGTTACCTAATCACCCTGCTGAACTCATCGCAATCGCAATCAACAAAGTCGTGGTCGCAATCAACCAACCAACCTTCTTTCGAGCACTTGCCACATGTTTAGAACTTGCTAGGTTCTACATGTTTACTTATATTATAAGTTTATACAACGTGCAACATAATATCCCTATAAGACAAAACACCAAGAGATCAGACTAAGCAATGGAATACTTTGACGTGTGCAAAGTTTCTATGCTTCGAAATTCCCAAAGGTTAAATTAATATTGTCTCAGAAATTTGCAACAACCCTGATAATGTGTACGTGACCTTGGTACATACGCTGTTTGCGTTTACTAATTTGAGGCAGTTCTGTTACCTATTTTATCTACAGTTCACAATTAGAGGTCAAAAAACAGCTGTAAATAGGGCTGTGTCATGTTGTGTTAGTTTCATTTTGGCGGAAAGTTTAAGAGGCATTTATGAATGAAAAACTTCGAAATTTCAATCGTCTTATATCAATAGTTGTTCGCCATGACCTGTAGAATACCCTGCTTTCGGGGTTATAGGGGTATTATGTTACACGTTGTATAATGACAACGACACAGGGCACGTCAAAGAAGGTACCTACTAGATTTAAATTATGTATAACTGCTACCTCTCGTCTGAATTGTCGGCAATCTCGACGGTCTTACTTAAACAGATTGATTAAAAACCGACTGGTTAATGTTTAAAATGATGATAGACCAAAACTTACCTATAGAATTGTCTATGACCCCGCTGAATGAATTACTGTTGAATTTCGTAGGCTCTTGCGAATGCTGGAAAATCAAGGATAAAGCCACATTGAATACACAACACATAACAATATCTTATTGGATTAATAGATAAATACTTTTTAGTACACACAGAAAAACATACACAGAGATATAACGAATTTAGGTACAATTGGAGGCCTTATCGCCAAGAGCGATCTCTTCGAAAGGATAAACGAATAATATAGATTGGTATCTTGTAATATTCTAATACGATGCGATTCAGTACCTTGTCGTAACACAGTAATACGGGAAGTAAAGATTCTCAAACGAAACAAAAATAAGCTGTATTGACGCATAACTAACCGACAAACAACTTGCTCGCATATATCGTCGGTCGGAAACAATAATGAAACATCTCAAAATTACACTGTTCTGAGTTCTGTTTACCGGGTAAGTAGTTTTCTGCCAATTAGAACCAACATTTGAGTTGTACCATTAGTGATTTGGAAAGAGTACTCAATTTCCTACCATTCTGCATACTCAAATCACGTGATCTCGGAAATGTTCCGGTAATGAATCCGACCGACGATTTTAACTCATTTTTTAAAATATATAATTACTGAATGTGTAGTTAAGAAAAATCGCAAACATCCAAGTTTCGGAGAATTACATAGGTTCAGGAAATTGATCCAAATATTAAACATTTTTGGATCAATTTCCTGAACCTATGTACTAAAAAAAAGGTTTTTTATGTAGTTTTCGTACTTATTATACTTACATAACCTTTTGGTAGGAAAACTTATTAGGTTAAAAATTCTATTATTGGTAAACCTTTTTATGATATTCTCCGATACCGGATTGTTTGCTATTTTTGATAACTTATAGGTATATGTTTTGCATTATTGAAATGTGTGAGCGTGAAATTGTATGACGATTGTCAGCCTCTTAATGTGCCCTCTGAAGCCCAGACGCACTCAGATATAAATGCTACTAGCGGTCACCCATCCATATAAATAAATATTAGTGGACTTTCCACACAGCACTACCTAGCCCCAAACTAAGCCAGAGCTTGTAATATGGGACCCAGATAGCTGATATAATACATAAATACTTTTTTTTAGTAAATGCATACATAAAATATTATAGTATAACACCAAGATAGAGAACAAACATCTATGTTCATCACACAAATGTTTGTTCTCGGTGGGAATCGAACCCACGGCCTACGGCGCAGAAGGCAGAGTTACTACTAACTGAGCTGTGAAGGCTGTCATTACACATAATGACAAAGACACGACATTGTACACATACAATGTTGATTAATCACTTCTATGTTGGAATGCAAGACACAATATATTTTCTATTATAATAAAAAGTTGTAATGCGACATACCTCCATCTCTCTAATATTTCTCATAACCCTATCAATATCATCATCGGATTCCTCAACGTTTTTTGGCACTTTATTGTCTTTCAAAGGCACTTCACTAGTTTCACTCTTGTCATTTTCGATCACATTCTCGATCACTTCCACATCACTTGAACTATCATCTATTGCCACCGGATCTTCATCCGACAAAGGTTCAGACAACGGATCTAGGTCGGAAACAATCATGATTTCTTTCTTCTTTTTAACTTCTACTACTTCCTTCTTCTTCTCTGGCCGTTTATCCGGTTTAGCGAATGTTGGGGAAAGATGCACGGGTACTAGGGCTGGTCTTGGGATATTGTTCTCTTTGACCCGTAAACTCTCAATTTGCTTCTGAGATAAGGAATCTTTACTTCTCGGACTCGTGTCTTTGTTCTTGGGACTTGGCTCTTTCTTTGCAGTCTGGAAGCTGGTGTCTATCTGCAAGGGAGTATCGATTCTTCTGTCTTTAGGATTAGGGTGATTTTTCTCTGGGTTGGAGTAAGGTTTGTCAAGCTTTTTCGCTTTGGCGTCCTTTTTGTATGATTCGTTGAGCACTGCTGGGGATTTCACTCTAATCAGACTTTTTTCTGTGGCAATTGGTGGCCTATTATCAGTTGCAGATGTTTTTGGGACAGAGCTTGGTTGCCTGCTATCGGTCACAGATGTTTTTGGGCCAGAGCTTGGTTGCCTGTTGTCGGTCACTGTTGTTTTTTGTACAGAACTGGGTGGCCTGCTCTCGGTTCCACTTATTTTTGGTACCAACTGATTGCTAGATTTATCTGGTTTACGGACTGCCTGTGGTTTTTCATTTTTTTTCTCTTTCTGACTACCTTGGCTAGGCACAGGCGTGATAGTTATACTGCCGATGTTGTTAGGCGGAATGTACAGTTCTTCTTTCTTTTCGCTCTTTTCTCTTTCGACAATTAGATCTTTGCTTACAGCGAATGAGTTCACAATGTGTCCTAAGTTTACATCTTTGTTTGTTTCGTTTTTATCCGGAGAAGTCTTGATATTTGTTGCAGTGACTGTTAGAGAGCTGGGGAATAGGATCGGTTCGGGGAATAGGGGGGGTGTTTGGGTACTGGGGGGTATATTTTGTGGTACGTTTGCAGGATGGACGGTAAGAGGGTTTTGGGTGGCCGAGCCCAGCCGCTGGCGTTTGTTCTCTGGCACTTTAACTTCCTTACCGATGCTGAAATGAGAGAAAAATATTTTAAATATTTATTAGTTTCTGTGTTTTTCATAATTAGTTATAGGTAACTAATGAATAATGGATTTTATACAGAATCAGACAATACCATGTGAAACTTTTTTGTCTGGAATATTGAATGTTGAATATAATGCAATTTATTGCATCTAGAGTTCCTAATAAAAAATAATAAAAAAAAATATTCTAAGTAAAATATTCTATTATATTTATGCGCTTCTGCATCTGCATTTAGACTTTAATGCTGTCTATAAGCAAGAGGTAATACCTCCCTAAATCATTATCAATGTCTGACACCCGTCAAAGTACCTCACGCCCACTTGCACATTTCAACATTTTGAAGATATAAATGCACTGAACTTATTTATGAACTGGCCAAGTGCGATTCGGACTCGCGCACTCGAAAATCACTTTGTATTGTATGGCAGACCTCTTAAATATTTATTTTATTCTGTTTTTTAGTATTTGTTGTTATAGCAGGAACTGAACTACATCATCTGTGAAAATCTCAATTGTCTAACTATCACGGTTCATGGGATACAGTGACAGACGGACAGCGGAGTCTTAGTAATAGGGTCCCGTTTTACCCTTTGGGTACGGACCCCTAAAAATAGCAATCAACCAAGTTGTTGTGCAATCACATTGAGCCCAGTTCAGCAAGTTTAAGGGCCGTATGCTAAAACTGTACTTGAGTCTGAGTCGAGCCTCAAGCATAGACATAAGCAGAGCTTTGATTCTAGAACGCTGCTTGAGGCTCGATTCTTTGATTGGAGTTCACGTGAGTTTTGCATATTCTGAAACGTCACTCAGACCGAATCGTTGCTTGAGCAGATTAACTATCTGTCACTTTTCAAAGAAAAACGAGACCGATGCTCAAGCAGGGTCGTGACCACGCTTGAGCATGATTTCGCCTTGATTTTTGCTTGGATGTGATTAAACAATGGGTATTTTTGAAGATTTGAACATATTTGAAATTGTTAATATTAGACCGATCGGCTTTCCGTTACGATATTTGCGAGATGTCAGTGACCCTTTTGATATAAATACAGCTGATTTAAAAACAGGTATCGTTTTTCACAAGATGTGGTAAAAAATTAATTTAGCCTTTATTCAAACAAACCACAACGAAAACGGAAAATGGCATTTTCATCTATTCCAGACTAGCATCCGCCCGCGGTTACGCTCGCATTGTACCTAATAGGTACCTACCTAAAACAAAGTACCTAAAACAGGTCACTATCCATGTGCATGCCAAGTTTCATCCAAATCCGTTCAGCCGTTATGAAGAAGTAAGAACTATACACACCCACTCACTCATTCACAAACTTTCGCATTTATAAATTTTTAGTAGGGAAGTAGGCAGTATCAAAAAGTACCATCAAAATGGTCACGATCCACATTCTTTTTTATTCGTGTTACAGGCGGAGCCATTGTACTATATATTTAATTTCAAATTCTATATATTTGATAGAAAAAACTAATGTACATATCCTACCTAACTATTAATTATTTATTTTACGAAAGATGCAAAAATTTTCATATGTTTGGCGCGAAGGTGGTTGGCTTGATGAATGGTTAAGCGGGAACCGTTTTTTTTATTTCGCCCTTCATGGGGCAGGCTTAAGTCAATAGCGGTTATCTACTTCTATACCATGACACCCATGACATGAAAGTAAACACGTTCCGTTGCACATAATTAATTTTAAACTCACCCAAAGCTTTACTGCAATATCTCATTTATTAAAAGTTTTGCGTAAAACGGACTGGTTTTCGCAGTGAACGAAAAAATAAATGAAATTGTAAACGAGAACCGACTAGATCCATAGACATATTGCAAATCCCAACTGAGTAGAGATTTGAGTCTAGATTCAGCTGAGTGATGTTTGAGGGCTGTTCTGGAATAAACACAATACCCAAGCAGCGATTCGATGCTTAAGTAGAGATCACCTGAACTCTACTCAGGCGGTGCTTGAGTATTATTTCTGAATACGAGCCTAAGAGTAGTAGAGCTCTTTGTGAAGGGCTCGTCCGGGGAAGTACTACCACCACGCCATTTTTTGCCGCCAAGCAGCAACGCTATGTTTCGGTTTGAAGAGTGTGGTTGTCGGTGTAATTACAGACACATGGGGCTTAACATCTGTATGCCTCAAGTTGATGGAAGCAGGGCAGTGCATCGTAGGGCACGTTCCTATCGTGCGTGACTTTCAAGGTAATGCTTTGTTATAGGTGATGGTTATCACTTAACATCAGGTGGGTCATCTGCTTGTTCCATCAACTAGTAGTATGGTGAAAAAAATAACCTACTAAACAGTTTTATCATGCAAAAAGTTCAGTGGTCTTTAAAAATGTTGAATTGTGCGAGCGAGAGGTACATCAGCAGTAGTCTTCTCATAACTTACTTAGCCTGTCTCATGAGCGTCGGCATCCTTACGAATCCTTTCGGGAACAGCGGCAGTATCTTGTCAGCTAGTAGGAATGCCCCGGCTTGGTCGGTGCCAGCCAGCTTAGTGATCCGAGCGAGGAGGGACCGGGAGCGGTGGCACCATGGGAACCGGCGTTTGGGGAGACGCTTCTCTACTGTGGCACCGTCGGATGTGAGCTTTTTTCTGGAAAGGGTAATAAGATGACTAAGATTAGTAGTTTGTAAAGGTTCACCATGCCTATTTCTTCCAAAGTGTAGTAGAGCTCTTTGTGAAGGGCTCGTCCGGGGAGGTACTACCAAAACGCCATTTTCTGCCGCCAAGCAGCGTTGCTGTGATTCGTTTGAGTGTGGTTGCCGGTGTAATTACAGGCACATGAGGCTGGACATCTGTATGGCTCAAGTTGATGGACGCAGGGCAGTACATCGTTAGGCACGTTCCTTCCTCGTGCGTGACTTACGAGGCGATGCTTTGTTATAGGTGATGGTTACCACTTAACATGAGGTGGGCCATCTGCTTGATCTTGCTGATGAAGTTGTATAAAAAAAAAAAGGGTATAAAATAATAAAAAAACATACTTTTCTTCCCTGACCCGTTCACACTCGAGGTTGTAGTTAGCAAACATTGACGGTTTGAATTCTTCTATTAAGTCCATTAGCCTGAAAACACAAAGAAACTAAACTTAACTGAACTCAAAATGTTTTTTTTACACCAACACTGTCTAAAATGAAATAAATAAATAAAATAATTTGTGTGTTTCCATTTCACTTCACCATTTCAAAGCAATAGCAGTTGAAATTAAGTAGTTCCGTGTGTTATGTATGTTTATGCGTCAAATAAACTCTCTTTCTTTTCTATATTTCTTGCTGTATACATACCATTATTGTTAAAATTGTAGCGATGGTATTTTTCTGAGCTCAAACAATTTTATCTTTGATGAATTCTGCACTTAAATTCTAAGTACGTTATTATAATTGCTATTAAGGGCTTGTAGGCAAGGCGCAGGCCTCCCTTCCTTCTCTCCAGTCGGTTCTACTTTGAGCCACATCAAAATTGTGAAATACCTTTTTATGGTTTCCAGCATCATAGTTTCCCTCTGATCATCGCTGAGTACACTGATGTCCAAGTCGTCTTCTTGGACTAGTTTGCGCTTGTTTTTGTTGGCTGGGGCAGTGACGGCTGGCGGTTGAGCATTTTCTGAGGTTGTTTCTGAAATTACAGAATGTAATTAATAATCTCGGCTTATTGGAGAATTGATAACATAACGTATGAGTCTTCAGATTTCTGAGGGTTTTTTATACCTTTCATGTAAGTACTAATACATAATTTACATTAATACAATTCATAAACATGATAGTTTCAAAAGTTACACCTACCATGTATACATCATCTACTCGATCTAACAAGCACCACCAATTATTACGAAGCATTGCCACGTAGATTACGCTTTTAAGGAACGTGCCCTACAAATAAGTTGAGGGTCTAAGTGTTGTTCAAGTTCCCGAGTTGGTGGCTACACTGAGCTCGATATGTGGGAGTGGGTACTCACTTTGACATGGGTCAATAAATTTTGTTATATTATAACAAGCCACTTCTTTATGAATTTTATGTAGGCCATTAAAGCAAACAAATACTTTTAGATTAAGTTTTATGATACTTATCATCATCATCATCCGCAGCCCGACTTAGCCCACTGCTGGGCATAGGCCTCTATGCTCTTTCCATTTCAAACGGTCTTGGGCTACCCTCATCCATTTACGGCGCACGACGCTGACAATGTCGTCAACCCATCGTGTAACCGGACGTCCGACACTTCTCTTCCCAGTCCTCGGCCACCACTCTATCAATCTTTTGCACCACCTGTCTCCGCCACGTCTCGCCTGGTGCCCCGCCCAACTCCATTTGAGTTCCATTATGATATTTACTAGCTGGTGCCCGCGACTTCATCTGCGCAGGATTAGTATTTCGAGTAGCTTACAAGGTGTTCCAATAATTGTGTATATAAACTTCAGGGGGCTAACAGCTGTTTTTTTTATCGCGTTCACAGTGTTGGTTCCTTAGAAAAAGTTATTCATATCGATGGGTACTTTAGCATCCCTTGTATTAGCGTGGCGTAGTACATATGTATGTGTAGCGCACGCCAGAATAGCTCGCAGATAGTAGATTTTTTCTTACTCGACACTTATTGTTCAATATCTTTATAAATTGTAGCCTATGTGTTATTCCGATGTATAAGCTGTATTATTGTAAAGTAGTTTTTACGTGAAAGAGTGACAAACATCCATCCATATTTACAAACTCCAAACCATAGTAGGATAATGCAGATGAATTAAGATGAAAGAGTGTACTCACGCGGTGCAGCATTGTGCAGTGCGGATGCGGACGCGCCGGTAGGCGGGGGCGCGGCCTTGTGTCGCGCGGGCAGCGCGGCGCGCGACACGCCGAGCGCCGCCGCCGCGCGCGTGCGCGCCGCACGCACCACGCGCGGCACCGCGCCGCATCGCGACAGGACCTGCTCCAATCTGTACAGAATAATAATAATAACTTTATTGAGGACAGAATGGACAAAGTTATAAACGTAAATGACAGCCTTCACAGCTCAGTTGGTAGTAGCTCTGCCTTCTGTGCCGGAGGCCGTGGGTTCGATCCCCACCGAGAACAAACATTTGTGTGGTGAACATAGATGTTTGTTCTCTGTCTGGGTGTTATATAATATTCTAAGTATGTATTTACAAAAAAAAGTATACAGGGTTACAGGAAAAGTCGTGCTAGATCCGTTAAGGGCGTGGAGTACCCATCATTCCTGACATATTTCACTATGAAACACCCTACCCTAAACTAAACCCTTTTCGAGATATTCGACTTTTAATTTTTTTATTGAAAATTGCCGATTTTTAGGCAATTAAATTTATTTTTGGTTGTTTTGTGTATCTTATTATTATTATTATTGCATTTTTACATGTGTAATTAGATGCTTTAGGACGTCAATCATTAAAATAGTGCATAAGTTAATTGAATAGACCGTAGTAGACAAGTGAAAGTTAAGAAATAAAAAAAAAATTAGAAAGTTTATTTTTCT
Source organism: Chloroclysta siterata (assembly GCA_932294275.1). Classification (NCBI taxonomy): domain Eukaryota; kingdom Metazoa; phylum Arthropoda; class Insecta; order Lepidoptera; family Geometridae; genus Chloroclysta; species Chloroclysta siterata. Next base: position 26,821,926 of record OW028591.1, on the reverse strand, counting down.
CTAAGGGATATCTAAAAAAAATATTATGGCAATTCTTCGGCAGATGTTTTTAAAAATATCTACGTTTCATCAGCTATCTAACGAGGTATAATAATCTAGGGTTTTATTCAATTGCATTGAAAAAAAATTAGTTTTATAGGCGACAGTGGAGAAGAAAATTTATACTTAGCCCTAAAAAGTAAAAGTAAAACAATAGGTAAGCATGAAATGTCATTTATTAAAGGTTTTCACACAACTTTTTCTTATTCTACAGTTCATGTTCAACATGGCCGCCTCTATTTCTGATACATTGTCGCATCCTTCTACGGAGACCAGTCTTCACTACTCCAGTGGTCAACGTGGTCCTCATTTTATTTGCTGCATCCACAATCCTTTCTCTTAGGTCTTCCACAGACGAAACTGGATTCGGCTCGCTGTACACAAGACTTTTCATGCACCCCCACACATGAAAATCCATGGGGGTTAGGTCCGGACTTCTTGCTGGCCATGGCAACGGCCCACCTCGTCCTATCCATTTGTTTGGATAATTTGTGTCCAGCCAGTCTCTGACACTTCTCCTGAAATGGGCAGGGCAGCCATCGTGTTGGAACCACATGTCCCTGATCAGGTTGAGTGGCAGATCATCCAGCAAATCACTCAAGTCTGCTCTCAGGAAATTTTCGTAGCTTTCCCCATTTAAATTATCCGGTAGAAAGTAAGGTCCAATCAAATGATTGGAGATAATGCCCATCCACACATTCACGCTGAATCTTCGTTGGGACCCCTTCACTCTTTTCTTATTGGGATTCCTTAGTGCTTTTGGGGCCCAGTAATGGGCGTTGTGATAGTTAGTTATGCCATCTTTATCAAATTTGGACTCATCCGTCCACAAGATATTTCTTAGAAAATCTGGGTCTTCTACGTCAGCATTTAGCATAAATCTGCAAAAGTCCAATCTTCTCGCGGGGTCTCCTTCTTCAATAACGTGTACCGGCGTGTAATGGTATGGGTATAGGCCAGCAGTATGCACTGTAAACCACACTCTCCATTGCGAAAGTCCCAGATCACGGGCAACAATATTAGTGGAAGTAGTCGGATCCGCTCGAAAGCGTTGCACTATCTCATTGTCCTGTTCTTCGTCGTCAATTCGTGGTCTACCCATGTCTGTATTACGTCTCAAAACAGAGCCAGATTCTCGAAGTCTTCGATAAACTCTGTCAAAAACGGCCACATCCGGCACTCGACGACCGGGGTAGCGAGTTACGTATTCGTTGCGAGCTTGCGCAGATACACAATCGCAGTATCCGTAACAAATAAGCATATCAGCATATTCCTCAGGTGTGTAGGACGTCATCTTCAACACTTCCGTATCACAGGTACAAATCAGAGTCCGGTTAACAAGTATAGTAGTCACAAATCAGAAGAAATAGTCCAGAATCACAGCCAAGTCGAGAAAAAGAGCAAAACGATATCACATCTACTATGTACGAAGCACAAAAGCAGACTGACAACCAAAACAATACCCCCTGTTGTATTCCCAGCCCTAACCGGTCTCTACACATTTTTTCTTTCATTCATACCTACATAAATCGTCACTTGTCTCGCTCTCACGGTGTGTCTGAACTTGAAGGACAATAGGCGCGGGACCGTTAGAACTGCTACCTGGAGCGTCCCAACTACTTTTTTTCCACGAAATGTAATACAAACCCTAGATTGTTATACCTCGTTAGATAGCTGATGAAACGTAGATATTTTTAAAAACATCTGCCGAAGAATTGCCATAATATTTTTTTTAGATATCCCTTAGAGAAAAATAAACTTTCTAATTTTTTTTTTATTTCTTAACTTTCACTTGTCTACTACGGTCTATTCAATTAACTTATGCACTATTTTAATGATTGACGTCCTAAAGCATCTAATTACACATGTAAAAATGCAATAATAATAATAATAAGATACACAAAACAACCAAAAATAAATTTAATTGCCTAAAAATCGGCAATTTTCAATAAAAAAATTAAAAGTCGAATATCTCGAAAAGGGTTTAGTTTAGGGTAGGGTGTTTCATAGTGAAATATGTCAGGAATGATGGGTACTCCACGCCCTTAACGGATCTAGCACGACTTTTCCTGTAACCCTGTATATGTATTATATCAGCTATCTGGTTACCATATTACAAGCTTTGGCTTAGTTTGAGGCTAGATAGTGCTGTGTGGAAAGTCCACAATTTTTTTTTTTTTTTTTTAAATGTACATTAGGTTTGTCTTACAATCGGCGGTCTTATCGCAAGTAGCGATCTCTTCCAGACAACCGTTATTTTAATCAAAACTTAGGACTAATGTTTTGCATCGTTGACTGCGTAGTTGAGCTAGTTTAATATACATACAATTTAACAATTAAGGCTCTATCTGTACTAAGTTAGAAACTTGTGTATAGACACAAGGGTCTTCGCTTCGGCTCTGATTGTAGACAGGATAGGTTGAGTAGGTAGGTGGACAGTTAAAGATGGAAACGATAAGAAAATAAAAACAAGGGTTTGCATGTAGTCTAGGCCCGAAAAGTAATATTTTTATTTTTTCTTACATTCTCTTTGTGTTGTATTGTGGATCGATAGTTTTATTTATTCTGTTAAAGTGGTATGTCGCTAAGAGGAGTAAATGTTTTTGGGCAAATTTAGTTTTGCATTTTGTCATATGGAATAATTTATCAGGTCATCTTCGATTTTCTAATTTTATACCTGGGTTGATCCTATGCTGTTTTAGAATTTTAGCTGTTGTTTAAAGAGCTGCCTCACAAATAGTATGTTGCAATCGGAGTAGAGTTGTTTTGTAGGGTAACAGATATAGGTATTTTTATATAGAATACAAATAAAATAAACGTTCATTTAACATAAGTCTTCTCCTTGTTACAACAAGGAACTAGTTTCGAATAGGTTTCGAGTTTCTTTCGAAAGAACTAGTGACACGAGACTAATTCTTTCAAAACAGTGTGTTGAAAGGATTTAGGGTGCGCCTCGAAGAGGCTCCTTTCGAGAACTTGACACATGTTTTAGAACTTTAGGTTGCCGATAGAACGTGCCTTACATTTCATTGCCCTTGTGACACACATTTGACAAGACCTATTTGACCCAAATTGATGTATTATTTTTGCTGACTGATAAGCAGGTACTCTACTTTTCGACTTTCAGCCAAATGCTTTAATTGTATGGATCGATATTATAGATAGCTCTACATATATACGTTCCTTGAGTATTTGGGAGATGTCTTATGATGAAACCCAGTAAATGAATAAATAATGTATGTAATACCTCTGTAGATGCGCGTCATTGTTGGCTAGCAGCGCAGCAGTAGTGGCGGCGGGCAGGTCGAGGCGGTGCCGCGCCACGCTGGCTTCGAGCGCCTCCAGCGCTAGCGTCACTGCGCCCGGCAGCTCGCTCTCTGCCTTCGACTCGGTGTCTCTGTACAATTGTTTAATTCTAATTCATTAAATCATTTATTTATGATGATAATAATACCTTAGTATAATTTTTATTTCAGATAATGGGCCATCTATAAATTACGTCACACGTTAAGGGGGAGGGAGGGGGTCGACGAAATGTGACATTGTGTGACATCACATTTTTTATAAATATAATATTTTATATCTAATTTTATTAAAATATAATTTAAATGGAGAAAATTGCATAATATGTGACATAACACTAGGTAGGGGGGGCTTACAAATGTGACAAGGACGGGGGAGGGGTCAAAACATCATGAAATTCGTGTGACGTAATTTATGGATGGCCCCTAAATCGTTTTTAGGTAACTTAAAAACTATGTTAGGTTGCCACCATTATATTTAAGAGCGATGACGCCAAGGACGTTATTGGGACTTCCACTTTATAGGAATACATTCTTACATGTTAAATAGAATAATATAGGGTGATGCATGGACTAGTTAGATAGTAATAGATGGTAATCATAAATTGCAAGACTATGTTAAACCACCGAAAAGATTAGTCTGACTGACTACCCCCTTAGACATTCTTAAAGAATCTTATGTACTTCCTAGAATCACCATTTTTTCTTGAAAATGACGTAAGCTAGACGACTGATGACGAAATGTGGATCTTGTCTGGATCCCAAGGAAAGATATTATTACCTAGAACTGTCAGAAGTGACAGCGTTTTCAGAACTAGGCGCCGGCTTGGATGTGACCGAGTCAGAGTGAGAGGTCCGAGAGTCCACACTCTCCCCTTCTCCCTCCGGGTGGATGTTATCTGGAAATTATAATTACAATAATTTAATACTATTTATATACTTGCTAGAAATAAGTGGGTACACTACATACCACGTGAATAAAACTTAAAGATAAAGAACGTAATAGTATAATTGTTACCTAAACAGGTTGAATATTGCATTAAAAAAATGGTTGTCATTTAGGAAACATCTGATTAATTAATTGCAGGATATGAAATACAAGGCATTTTTTTCATTTTAGATATCATGTTTCATAGTAACATATACTGCTTATGACCTATACAATCGATATCTAAATAGAAATAATGTAAGTTTTATTTTTTAATACCACCGGGTTCGATTCCCGAACTGAGTAAAAGTTTTTTTTTATCTATGTATGCAGTTTTTCTTGTCATTAAAATTGATGACATGGTTCCTAAGAACAGATCTTTGTATGTCTTATAGTTATAGACTTGCCCATACTGAATAATCTAAATGGGCCAACCTGTATATTAAGTAGTAGTAGTAGTGATTTTTTTATATGTATCTTAACTTACTGCGAAAGCAGAATAATATCTATAATAAATAAGATCTAGGCGTGAAATAAATGCAATTTACCATCAGACGTCTGTTTCCCGGAATTGGCGGCGGATGAGCCAGCTCGGCGCACCTTCTTAGCTTTCTGCTTATCAGCCTTTTTATTTTTCTGTAAAAAAACACCAACTTTATTAATAAAACTAAATTAACTGGTATAACTCTCACACTCTCACACTGGAATTCTTTCACAAATAGCTCTACTACTACTAAAATCATGATTGTAAAAGCCTGTTTACTTTTTTCCGATGTTCAGTCTTATGTGAGTCGAGTGCGCCGTTGGCGACGGCCTTGGGGTCCTTCGTGTCCTGACTCTCGGAGCCTGAGGAGCTATCTGAAGACTCCTCCTCGCTGCTGCTTGACGATATCCGTCTCTGAAAAAACCGAAATACAATAATGACATAAATTTGAATTAAATCCTTGCCTTCGTCTTTTTTTTTTTTTTTTTTTATACTACTAGCTGATGGAACTAGCAGATGGCCCACCTGATGTTAAGCGGCAACCATCACCTATAACAAAGCATTGCCTCGTAAGTCACGCACTATAGGAACGCGCCCTACGATGCACCGCCCTACGTCCATCAACCCGAGGCACACAGATGTTAAGCCTCATGTGCCTGTAATTACACCGGCAACCACACTCTTCAAACCGAAACACAGCGTTGCTGCTTGGCGGCAGAAAAAGGCGTGGTGGTAGTACTTCCCCGGACGAGCCCTTCACAAAGAGCTTTACTACTCTTAAATATGAAAACTGAAATACACATAAGAGATAAATTTGTACTGAATCCTTGCCTTGGTTATTTTGAATAACAAACAAGGCATCCATTGTGAATGTTTTTATTAAAATACCTGACAATTGGCTACTTAATTTGGTTTAGATTTTTCATGGTAGTATAATTTAATAAGAAACAAAACAACCTAATTGCCAATGGTAGTCTATCAGGTCCTATTCATCACATCAACCCCTGAGATCTTTGGAATTCAAGAGAGGGGAGCAAATTAAGATTTCTTACAATTGTACAAATAGTACATAATGTAAATAGTACATGTTGCAAGTTACAAGCAACAGCTGTTACAACAATGTAAACTTCCTTTCCTTATGTTATTTTCCTTTACAATTTGAGCATTTTTTTTCCTATTTTATTTCGCTTATTGACAATCTGCTGATAATAATCCAATCTGGTTTATATTTCAAAGTTTGTAGACCATAAATGACTCTTTTTCTTACTCTCTGGCAGCAAATCTAACTCTGTCAGGGAGACCCACTGACTTTGAGACCTTGTTAGATAATAAACTCTCATTTCTCTTTTACTGAAACTTATGCATTCAAAAATTTCGTGGCTAAGTACCTTATTTCGTCTCGGCTCATCAGCAGTCACCGACTCATCATTAGGAACAGTCTTGAACTCCAGCGATCCGCAGTTGATGTAGAATCCACCATGCAGGGTGTCAATGTTTGGAGGTATCATCTCATCATACTGGAAGTAGAAAAACAATAATTAAACTTGTGCCTGACTCCCTTTAAACATCTATTATCTTCTATAGGGAATCATAAGGTAATTATGTCATCTAGCTTAATAGAAGATAAACTGAATCACTACATAGTATAAAACAAAGTCGCTTTCTCTGTCCCTATATCCCTATCTATGCTTAAATCTTTAAAACTACGCAACGGATTTTGATGCGGTTTTTTTTATAGATAGAGTAAAACATGCATAATAGAAACACTGATAATTTAAGAGGTGATAATAAAAAGGTCTACAAAAAAGTCTGGGATGGTATATGTCTATCTCTTAGGGATAACCCACAATAACCGTGCGAAGCCGGGGCGGGTCGCTAGTAGAATACAATATAATATAGAAATGTAAATACCTCGTGTGTTCATAAGTTTTGAGACGAACTTATTTAATTAATTTAAAAAGAAAGTAATTCATACAACCTTTTTTAAACTTTTAAAATTTTAAATTTCGAATGTTTTGAATCAGAAAAAATATACATTTGAATATTTGTTTCATTCTCCGTGAAAATGGCGCCAACAAAAGATTAGCGTGCGACTGTAATTTCACTGTTTCAAGCAGGAAAAAAACCAATGCAAGTTTTTAGTGAAATACAAAGTTTGGGATGTAGTCGGAACTTTGTGTATTATACCATAAAGAGGTACAAGGAGACCGGCTCTTTAGAAGACCGTGGAAGATGTGGCCGCCCGCGGTCTGTAAGGACGCCCGCCAACATCAAAGTAATCAGAGAGCGAATTCGTCGCAACCCTTGCCGGACTCAAAAGAAATTAGCTCTGCAGACCAACATTTCGCGAATATCGGTGAACAGGATACTTAAATATGATCTTAAACTAAAGGCCTACAGTCGAAGGAAAGTGCATTATTTAAATGAGCGTCTTCGTAAATTGCGACTGGAACGATGTCGGAACCTATTGAAGAGACACGATCCAAAAAATATCCTGTTTACCGATGAAAAGATCTTCACGGTGGAAGAAAAGTTTAACCGGCAGAACAATAAGGTTTACGCCAGAAGTTCAAAGGACGTCCAGCCATCTGTACGCAATGTCCAGCGTACTCATCATCCAGCAAGTGTGATGGTTTGGTGGGGTGTTTCCTACGAGGGGGTCACTTCGCTTCATTTTTGCCAGCAAGGCGTCAAGGTGATGGCACAAAATTACCAAACCGACATATTGGAAGCGGTGGTTAAACCATTAAATGATACGCTATTCGCTGGAAAATACTGGGTTTTCCAACAGGACTCTGCTCCCTCCCATAAAGCTAAGACTACCCAACGTTGGCTGGAGGCCAATTTGCCAGGCTTCATTCGGAGCGAAGATTGGCCCTCGTCAAGCCCTGACTTGAATCCTTTGGATTATTCTTTATGGACGGAATTGGAGCTGAGGGCATGCAGAAAGTCTCACCCAAACCTGGATTCTCTCAAGCGAGCCCTTATTAAAGAATCGAAACGGATTCCCATTGAAAAGATTCGTGCCGCCATAGATGAATGGCGCACGCGTTTGAAGGCCTGCATTGAATGCAAAGGCGGCCATTTTGAATGATTTATTTTTAAATACAGATCTAGATGTCAGTAGTTTTAATTTTAATATCCAACTAGCGGCCTGTCCCAGCTTCGCATGGGTGGTCATAAATTTTTTGAACATTTTAGGATAAACTTAGACCGTGGGTTCGAGCCTCGCGTCTACTTATTTCATACATTTGCACGCGCTTCTCCTTGAGTGAGTGAAATCGCACCCCGAGCGTGACCCGTGGACCCGTTAACATTTTTAATTTCGTCATATCTTTTGAATGGAATGTCCGATTTGAAAAATTTAAGAAGTTATCTATAGGTATTGAAACCGTCTTAATTATGAAATGATTTATTTGGATAAGGATTAATACCAAGGTACAAATAAAGATCCTTTTCTGGCGGCGGCATTTCAAAAAAAAATTTATCATAAAAGAACACTTATTGTGACATAACTATAATAGTTAGACATATGCTGTCGCGACATTTTTTGTAGATGATGACATGTTCTACAAAATTGTAGTACATTATTTTGTTCTATTATCAATAGTTTTCGCAGCGCACGCGATGTAAGGTTTTTGTTTTCCACCTTGGGTTACATTATTGAAGTTTTAGTAAGGATCCCTGATTTTTTTGAAAATATAATATAGCCTATGTTACTCAGGAATAATGTAGCATTCTAATGGTGAAAGAATTTTTGAAATCGGACCAGTAGTTTTTGAGCCTATTCGTTACATACAAAACAACAAAACAACAAAAATACAAATCTTTTCTCTTTATAATATTAGTGTAGATAATATAGAAATGTAAATAGAATCAATACTGTAGACATTCATATAATTTTCTTGACTAAAGATACCATTCTTTAACTCCTTGATGAGGAGGATCCCAAGCACAAAAACAAATTTCTATTATAACAAATAGGTATAAAACTAATAAGAAAAATATTAAGATAAACAATGCTTAGCTATGGTGCTTTATCCTATCAATTGGCACTGATTTGGATCAGTTGAGCTATTTCTAGATTGTTTGCAACGGTCTGCAGGTAGCTGAACTGTTTCATAATGTATTTTGTATATACTTGTATTAATTGTAATTTTCTTTTTAAATATATCCTATCATTATCAATGGTTATGATGATAATATAACAACTACTTGCTGGTTATTAAGTGATGTTTATAAGTATGGGAGTTAATAAATACTTACACCATGAGTATTGTCAATGAATGAGTCATTCTCATCATACCCAGCTCCGATGTCTGCAAAGTCATCATTTTTAGATCTTCTTTTCTTCTTGCGGTAAGGGGTACTGTTACCCTGAAAGTAACATACCAAAATTAAGTTCCATATCAATTAATCTTAAGAGTAGTAGAGCTCTTTGTGAAGGGCTCGTCCGGGGAAGTACTACCACCACGCCTTTTTCTGCCGTCAAGCAGCAACGCTGTGTTTCGGTTTGAAGAGTGTGGTTGCTGGTGAAATTACAGGCACATGGGGCCGAACATCTGTATGCCTCAAGTTGATGGACACAGGGCAGTGCATCGTAGGGCACGTTCCCATCGTGCGTGACTTACGAGGCAATGCTTTGTTATAGGTGATGGTTACCACTTATCATCAGGTGGGCCATCTGCTTGTTCCATCAGCTAGTTGAATAATAAAAAAATAAAAAAAACTACTGCACAAAAAGATGACTATTGCATATTCTTATTGCTACTAATTGAAACCAGGATTTCATAGGGATTCCCTACCATCTCCACAAATTGGTTTACAACACCAGGTGAGTCAGGAACAATAGAAAATCTATTAGTTTGATCCCAGTGTTCTACAAATTAATGCTGTTAAAACTAAACAGCGTTTGACACATTCAAGGGACTCTTAGGGATTGCTGTTTTTAATATAGGTAGGTTGTATACTCACATATTTCTGTTCAAACTTCTTGGCAACTCTTTCCACATCTTCATCATTGTCAGAGAATGGGTCCAGCCCTCCAGTTTTGCCGTTTTCCAAGCGTTTGTTTCTCTGCTGTAATATTATAAAATCTTTAATCATTAAGAAACTAAATGAGGAAGGTGTTGGTCAGAGTATAAAAAATGCTTTTTGTAGTTTTTAAAAGTATGATAAGCACCCATTTTCATGATTGCATTCTGTAGTGTAGGGGGTAGAAGGGTATACTTTGCTAATGTGCCATGGCCCTATGAATATTAGTCGTGGATACAATACATGTATATATATATTTATTTTATATTACGTCTTGCTTATGGCACAAGCAGATGGCCCACCTTATGTTAAGGGGACCATCACCTATAATAAAGCAGCATGGCCTTGCAAGTCACAATAGGAAAATGCTCTACAATGCACTGCCCTGATTCCATCAACTTGAGGCATACAGATGTTAAGCCTCACATGCCTGTAATTTCACCGGCCACCACACCATTCAAACCGAAATACCTATACCTATACCTGCTTGGTGGCAGATATAAGCATATGGTGGTGGTAGTACTTCTCTGGCTGAGCTACACACAAATACAAAGACGCAATAGGTATAAATTTTTGCCAATTCAGTATTCAGGAATCACAATATCTGGTCTTAAATATAATTGCCATAAATAACTTCTAAATTAAAAATAATAATAAGACTTATCTTTGAAAAAAAATATTTTATTTTTTTCAGCCATCATTGAAGTTTAGATAAGGTACCTTAATCTTCTAGGTAGCTAAGTTAGAGGTAGGTACCTAGTAACAGATGGTTCCTAGATAGTGCACTAGGTTGGAACATTATAGTACCTACCTACCTATACATAGGTACCTACACCTTAGCAGACACCTACATCTACCTACAACAGAAGCAATTTGTTTCAAAACCGCATCAAAATTGGCTTAGCCGTCACTAAAATACCGCTCAAAGTAAAAGCTCCGCTAATAAATTCGCAGAGATAAATCTTCAATGCACAAGCAATAAAAGTCAACGACCCCAACACTTCACTATCTCTTTACAATACAGTTCACACGTTAATCGATTTTAATCCATTGCAATAAAGTCTCAATCATGAAAACAACACGAAATGACGTCATCAAGGTGATTGAGTGATAAGAACCTAATTTTGAACCTTATAAAGTGCAATATAAAAGCTAATTCAGGCTACCCACGCGCCTAATTTGCAATGTGCCAAAAAAACTATCTTTTGTATTTCGGTATACCTATCTATGTATGATATAACCACTAAAAATGAACAGCTGTTGTGAGTGGCATCACTAATTTTTACCTATTTATTTCTATCTTGAAGATTATTTCATTCGCCTGTTTCAATTTGCGAACCTATTATTATGTACGTAAATAATACTATTACTATTTTCAAACATCTCTACAGGTTAACAGAGTTCAATGCCCTTAATGACCTATTTACCTGAACAAAATCCCTAAATTGTTACAGTTAACGTCAAAATAAGTCCCCCTTTCCACACAAATGACGTACGAAAACAACACGTAAAAAATATAATGAAAAACGCACACACATACAATAATCAACAACCAATCAATCACTGTCACTTACGCACACACGCAAAAGTATATAGGGCCTACGTGCCCTGCACTATTTACTTCGTACAGCTACTATCGATTGTGACCACAATGGAAGAAATAAAAAATACCTACATCTCCAGAAACGCAAAGGTCGCAGAGAATCATTCTACCAACATGCGCACATTGCGAGCGAAACCGACTTGGCAAGTTCACTTCGCGCCGAGTTTGCAAACAAACACATACATAACATAACCAAAATATAAAAAACAGCCGCTAATACTAAAAGATCCTTTCCTTTTTACAAAATAGAAAAATAATCCCGCGAATATTATAATGAGCGAAAGGAACAACACTACTTTGTATATCTTATCTTTCGCATGCCTAGATATCCAATTCGCTCTACCTACAATTAGAACATTACGTTTTTTTATGTTAATGGCTATAACAACCCCAGTACTTTTTGATGCAATTACATTCATTTTCATAATAATATCACAAAACTTCTAAAATAACCTACAAAACACTTCCCTTACCGGAATCCACTATGCAGGATAACCTAGGTCATTGGACACTTTCGCGGACTAGACGATAACGTATGCAGTGCAAATAAGACAGCACTTATTATGTACAATACTAATGAGGTGCAGAAATGTAGAAAATATTAGTTTTAGGCCTAAAACAACCGGAATCACGAACAGTTTGGGGACCAAAACATTGCCCTGATGAAACGATGTTCTTAGCTGACACAGACTTCTATGATTGTTGCAAACATGGCGACCGCTATCTGGGCTTCTCATACAGTCCGTGAACGCAAAATCGTGTCACAAACCTAATTTATAAGCATGTAACGTAAGCAAAAGATATCCTACCACCTATTCCGACAGCCTCTCAGGAAACTATCTGTTACCGCCAAACCATGCAAGACAACGCCACAATTTTTTTTTAGCACAATGCTTGCACTCCCAAGAGCTGGAAAACCAGTATGGTTGCGTAAATTGCTATGATTTTCTGTTATAACTTACCTCTTCTGCAATGACTAGTTCCTTGTAATTCAGCTCCGGATATTTACTTTCGTTACTTTCGACCAAATTTATGGTTAATCTCACTGTTTTGTTCACAATCTTTTTTGCACTTTTAGGCGCACCCACTGTTATAAGATTAGCACGTTTAGGGTCCGACATTTTCCACCAAAATCGAACATAAAATGATTTTTTTCAAAGCATGACACGACCTGCATTTTCAAACTGTGTAGCACATTGCCACCATGTTGGAAATTCATTGTTTGGGTTGTGAGCGCCACGGAAATACAGTGAACTAAGTGGTTGTTTCAATCATAATCTCAAGAGGTAGCGGTAGCTTTTTCTAATACAACACTCTAGGTGTCACTAGTGTGCGTCCAAATTTAGCCTTATTTACTGAATTTAGGTAAGAGAAACAAATTGCAAATTGATTATTGATTGCAAATACTTGGATTCTTAATAAATATCTAATCTATAGACTGAATTTTATACTAGAATGTAAATCCAAATTCAGATTTGAATTTCCCGCTGTTTCTAAAACGTCAAAAGCGTACATTTTAGGTTTATTTACCAAAACAGATGGCGCCTTAGCATTATGTCAATGTCACTTTGGTACTGTTTTACCGACCTAAAAGTCAATCAAACCGGACATTAGCAACTTTTTGCCGGTAATCCTATTCTTGCATTATACAAAAGTTATTAAGTTATAGTATGCATCACATTCCTCTCTTCCTTTTATTAAAATCCCTTGATAAAAATAAAAATTAACAAAACAAACAATATGAACAAAATTAGCATGAATTAGTAAATAAATTAAAAGGCACTACCTATTGTTTTTGTATTTAGACTTTCCAATCGCTCAATTGCAAATTGCAATCGCTAAATTGTAGTTCCATTTTCTTTTCCCCTCGATAAACCAATGATACCAAAAAACACTCTAGGTAGGTAATTCCACTTTATTTTTTTCTAAGTTGGTAGGTAGGTAGGTACCTACCAGAGACTGAATCACCCAAAGAGGTATACAGGGTGTAAAAGGGTCACGTTCTAAAATTAGCGTAAATAATTTAAGTAAGTATAAGTGGTTGGTGGGTAGGTAGTATTGGTACGAACCTGCCGGTACCTTGTACCCATTGTCCTTTCTCTCACCGCTAACTCAATTAAAAAACCCATTTTTCCAAAGAGGTTATTAAAAAAATGAAGCTATCAGCGAAAACTCCTGCTCCTTTTAAGAGTATTCGGAAAACGCTGATGTCTTGGACATTATGAAACCGAGATTCCTATTAAGATATGGGACATTAGTCGCACTTAGGCCCCGTTTAGACGCACTAGCCTACTTGTTACAAACCGATTTTGTTTATTGAGAGATATCATGAGTAAACTTAGGTAGATACAGATTAAGTAACAAAATAAAGTAGGTAGGTAACCTAGGTATATTTTATTTTACACAGTAGGTACTGGTCTCACAACCAAGTCTCGACTCAATAGGTAGGTAAGTAGATTTAGATTTGCCTTCTGCGCTTTAGGTTGTGGGTTCGATCCCCAACGAGGCTGTGAGGCTGTTTGTGTGATAAGTGATAAACGCAGATATTAAGTTATGATATGACGTAGGTACCTATAGGTGCTTGTTGTCTGTTTGGGTTTCTTAAAAAAATATTATTTAGACCTACCTACTTATAAAAGGTTTAAGTAGGTAGGACACGCGAGGACCTCAACTAGGCAACGGGATAAGGTATTGAGGTGGCCTCCTACTGGGCTCACGTCAGATAAAGTTTTTATGTTATTGACTCAAAACAAGATGAAGTAATAGTAGTATTGAAATCCTGTTTCTGTTCTATTTTGCAAGTGTGAAGGTAGGTACATTACGAACCTACGTAATTCATTTTTTAAAATAAAGGCAGTAATTAGGTCTTCGTTCGTTCAAGTCCCTCGACCAATCCAAAGGCAGCACAAAGATGATATTATTTTCCCGAATCCCAAAATATATGGGCCCACTTTCAGGGTATTATTCATTAAGGAAAATGAAATTTGACCCCCTGGAACCCCCAAGGGGTACGTTTAAGGAAATCCCCGTTTATGGCATTTAGATGCCGTACACTTTAGGGAAGCACCTTGGTTATGCTTGGAATAGATTAAGATCCCCCTGAAATTGATCTTTGGGTGACAATGGGTATCGAGTCTACTTCAAGCCATGGTCATGGAAGGGGAATTGAAAGTAGCTGTATAGCATGTAGTCTATGGTAGGTATATAGAGCAATAAAAGTAAGATAAACATTGCTAGTTTTAAAAGTTTCAGGTGAAAACTACCGCTGATGTAGTTTTCGGTCGCAAGTTTCAACATTTTGAAAGTTCTAAAATCACTGAAATTATTTATAAACATAACTTTACAAATTATATGGTTCACATTCATGTAACTTTACATGTACCTACCTAGTACACAAGCTAGACAGGAAGCTATAAAAAACTAAATATTTTTTTATCTAAGTTCAAAATCAAGTGAGGTCTTTTACATAGGCTTTAAAATGGTTAGTACCTAGTTACAAAATTCGCACCCTCCGTGCTAGATTGAAATGTCTTACGGCAGGGTAAAATCGCAATCAACCAAATTGTGTGAAATACGTTACCACGGATACGGACCTTTTATATTACCAGCAATAACCAAGCAATAACATTGGCACACCTTGCACACAGTTCAGCTAAATATCATTTTTATCCAAGTTTTCCTACTAAAAAGTTTGCATAGAGTACCTACTATGCAAACAAGTTTAGTTTTCCTGCCAAAAAGTTTGCTTTACTATTTTTCGTACTCTATGCTAACTTTCTAAGGTCTAACATAAAACGTGATATTGGAGAAATTGCGGGTAGCACCGGAAAGGGCGATACCAACAACAATTGAATTTTTTCAGCTCTTTGTGTAGAGTTCATCCGGGGAAGTACTACCACCACGCCCTTTTCTGCCGCCAAGCAGCGTTGCTGTGTTGCGGCTTGAATAGTGTGGTTACCGGTGTAATTACAGGCACATGAGGCTTAACATCTGTATGTCTCTAGTTGATGGACGCAGGGCAGTGCAGCGTAGGGCACGTTCTTATAGTGCATGCCTTACAAGGTAATGCTTTGTTATAGGGTGGGCCATCTGCTTGTTCCATCAGCAAAAAAAAACTTCCCCGTACAAGCCCTTCACAAAGAGCTCTACTACTCTTAGGCCCGGTTTCACCATGCTCTGTTAGTTACTAATCAAGGATTAACAGACCGTTAAATTAAGTTACGTTAAGTTACATTTTGACGTATTTATCGGCCCGTTAATCCTTTGTTAATCTAACAGAGCATGGTGAAACCGGCCCTTATACCTCTAAAAGTACCTACATTAGCTATTAGTCAGCGTCAATGTCTCTTAGTGAGGCTTCAAGAATCATTTTATAATGAGTATATTCGCCAAAGGCTATGAAAAACCTTCCGCAAAAATTGCCAGCCCAGTTTTCATACCATACAAGTAATACCTATCCACGTATCTATCCCGTAAAGTAGATTGAACGGAATACTGCTGCAAAATACCCGCTCCCGGCGTATAGGAATATCAGATGCGGTATCGTTTGTTGGGTGCCTTATTTGTGATCTTTGAGCTAGGAAGAATGTATGGAGGACTTTTGATCCTTGAATGATGTTATTTTACTGAGAATAATATTTTTATATTGAGCTGAGACATATCGGTTAAGCTGTTTGCGATATTTTAATTAAATCTACCCCAAAAATTTTAAATGTAGAGTTTTTTATTGTAGAGCATAAATAAAGTGAGAAATTGATAAATTCATATTAATGTTGCTGTTTTTTTTTAGGTTTTATGGTGTTTAAAGATATCAGATACCTAAACCTTTTTTTTTAATCCGACAGGGAGCAAACCATGATCATCCAAATGATACATTCCGAGTAGGTATACCTCTATAATATAAGCATAAGTTTCCATTTGTCGCACGTCAATCTTTTATACATACCACTCCTTAGGTTAGCAGGTAGATAAAGCTTGAGCATTAAGGCCTCCTATTGTCCTCTAACTGTATGTTTTTGTGCAATAATGAAAAATAATTAAAATAATATTTTTTTAAAATAATTTATTCAGGAACTTATAAATTATACACATGACAATACATAGGATTAAGATAATTAATTGATTCAGGCGTGACTTTGCGGAATTCCATTGTTAAACATAAATTTAATGAAATAAATATATAGTACTAATCCGCTAATCTAATCTTATGTAAGTAAATCAAATGTAGACTTGTGTGTGCACCCTTCACCGCATCTGCAAACTCTGCATACTCTGCAAATTCTGTAACGTGAAAAAAGGTGTATTAGACACAACAAAAATACCACAAAAAATATAAAATACTTAACAAGACTTCGACACGTGTTTCGCCTCTCTACGAAGAGGCGAAACACGTGTCGTGGCGTGTTGTCACGTTGACGTGTTGTCTCGTCGAGCGCCGAGCAGAAAGTCAAAGGCGCTCGACGAGACCACACGTCAAGGTGACGTCATTCGTTACAGGGTTGACGAATAAAACCTAATGTGTTTATTGTCTTAATTTCAGTGCACAGCAAGTCAATCTTCCTGAAGATGCTTCGTAGAGAGGCGAAACACGTGTCGAAGTCTTGTTAAGTATTTTATATTTTTTGTGGTATTTTTGTTGTGTCTAATACACCTTTTTTCACGTTACAGAATTTGCAGAGTATGCAGAGTTTGCAGATGCAGTGAAGGGTGCACACACAAGTCTACATTTGATTTACTTACATAAGATTAGATTAGCGGAATAGTACTATATATTTATTTCATTAAATTTATGTTTAGGATTAAGATGGTAATAGGTACAATTTGTTTTAACTTTCGTGTCACATGTGGAACGATTTAGTAGCGCACTAACCTCCACCCCAGGGAAAAATAACCTACACCCTAGGAAAAACCTGTGTTGTGGGGTTAGTTCTGTCCTGTAGGTACATGTTTTTTATCATAGTTAATCTTTAATGTTTGTTCAATGCCACATCCATTCCTCCCACCTCCACGCCTTCAAACCAATTGGTGAGCTGACTCTTAGAAAGGGTGAAATTTCAGTCACGCCGCCAAGGTGTAGGCAGTGCCTCCTATTCTGTGGCTAGGGAGCTCACTCATAAATATTGTAATGCGCTGACGCAAGTGTATTTCATTCGTGGGAATTTATTTAAATGAGCTTGCTTGCATTATTCAGGTTTTTTGTAAAGGCCCTGATGAGATAGGCCGATGGGTAATGAAATGGGACTTAAACCGTACGTGGCTCACGTTTGGTCCTTCTCTTTGTTGTTTTGGGATAAAGAGATGGAATAAGCATTTGGAGAACCGAAGAAGAAAGCAGAAGTTTGAAGAGAACCTTTTTTCTTGATGAAAATCCACCCTCGGTAGGTTCAAATCCTCATTCTGCCGTCGGACCACCAGACGTACCAAAACGAAACATCCATTCATAAAATAAATAAATTAATATTGGGGGACATTCTACACAGCACTATCTCGCCCCAAACTAAGCCAAAGCTTGTGATATGGGAATATACTACTTAAATAGCTCAGCTCAGTTGGTAGTAGCTAGCTTTGCCTCTGTGGCGTAGGCCGTGGGTTCGATCCCCACCGAGAACAAACATTTGTGTGATGAACATTGATGTTTTTTCTCTGTCTGGGTGTTATAGTATAATATTATAAGTATAAATTTACATAAAATACATTTTTAGGTATTATATCAGCTATCTGGTTTCCATACAAGCTTTGGCTTAGTTTGGGGCTAGATAGTGCTGTGTGGAAAGTCCACCAATATTTATTTATTCATTACCGGCGTTCAAAACCAAATGCCGTCCTGCAGGCCTTTTGTGTCATGGCTACGGGAACTAAGTTGGAGACATCCGCAGCCACAACGGAACTATATAGGTACCTACTTAAAGTATCTATATATTAAACTTAGTTGGTACGTTCGTCTGTGGAAACTCAATGAACAAACAAAACAGCTCTCCCTCGGTGTTTGCCTCTAGAGCTACGTCCCTCCGTTAATCAGCGGATGCACTGCATATGGAGTATTTAACAAGTACCAACGAGCGGATAACTAGATATTTCCTGATTCCGTACCCTGGATTTACGAAGTAAGCGGTTGCTGTCTATCATCATCGCAGCTCGTATCACCTCAAAAGTCAAAAGTAATTCAAAAAGTTCACGACAAGTTTTAAGTGGGGATTGAACCCACGGCCTAAGGCACAGAAGGCAGAGCTACTACCAACTGAGCTGTGAAGGCTGTCATACACTATAAAACTTGTAAAAATCCCTCATACATGTTAAAACTCAAAATCTTTAAAGATGTAGACAATTATTATTATGACATTAATACGAGAATTACTTAAAGTTTGATTCCACTTATCATCTCATTCATCCAATCCTATTAAACTTAGATTACTATACCATTTATCAAGCAACTATCCGGCAATCGCCAAGTTATTCTGAAGTTAGCGTCTTGCGAACAATTCCTTTATTGTGCTGTTCAGTAGCGTAATGATCGATAAACCGATTTTATCTCTGTTTTATCATGGCTTTTTCTGAAGCAAAAATGGTGATCTTTTTATACTTTGCTGCTGATGGCCCACCTCTTCTTATGTGGTAACCATCACCTATAACATAGCATCGCCTCGCAAGTCACAAAAGGAACTTTCTCTACAAAGCACTGCTCTGAGTCCATCTATTTGAGGAATACAGATGTTAAGCCTCATGTGCCTGCAATTTCACCGGCGCCCTCACTTTTCAAACCGAAACAGCAAACAGCAACGCTGCTTGGCGGCAAAAATAGGCATGGTGGTAGTACTTCCCCGGATAAACCCTTCACAAGAGCTCTATTACGTTTATTTATCGTACAAAATGTTAAAATATGCGAGCGAGAAGTTTTCCGACGGTTGTCCGCGTCTTTACTTTAGTTTATAGCTCATACGAACTCACTTGGTACCATAACGAGATATTTATCGAGCTAATTCCATATTTGTGGCCATCCGTGGGCCAAGTTCTCGTGTCGCCATAAATTACCCGCCACAAAAGGACCATGTTGATTGGAAAACTTGCGTTATTGAGTCAACTTTTCATATTAATTCTACCTTCGGAGCCTGTTACCTACTTAAGAGTGGTAGAGCTCTTTGTGAAGGGCTCGTCCGGGGAAGTACTAACACCACGCCTTTTTCTGCCGCCAAGCAGCGTTGCTGTGTTTCGGTTTGAAGAGTGTGGTTGCCGGTGTAATTACAGGCACATGAGGCTTAACATCTGTATGCTTCAAGTTGATGGACGCAGGGCAGTGCATCGTGGGGCACGTTCCTATTGTGAGTGACTTGCGAAGCAATGCTTTGGTAATGATGGCTACCACTTAACTTGGGTGGTCCATCTGCTTGTTCTATCAGCTAGTTATATAAAAAAATACTTCCGTGCTAGGGTGGTGATGATAGTTGAGAATTGGCTCCATTAATGCTATTAAAAAAGTAGGTATGAGATTGAGATTTCATTTCAGCTAGTTTAATACGAGGTTTTCTGGTCAAGGTCGGAGGGCCCTCTGAGCTCGTGGGCCCTGGTGCACGGGCCACTGGAGACAAGTAATAAATTAATATTACCTTGATTATGATTAGTTAGTATCTACCCACTAATTAAACTTGTAAAATCAACCTAAAATAAAGAAAACTTTCCGACGAAAAGTTCTAGAAATACGTAGGTACATACAATACGCATTTTAGGTAAAATGGAGGAATACCCCTTGGGTACATAAGAAAGTTTGTACATAATACCTGCTTCATTATAACTTTTGCAAAAACAAGGAAAAAACCCAAAAAACACTTCCAAAAAGTCTTTTCAAACTGCAGCCAAATTGAAACAAATGTTTTAACTTTAAAAAGGTTTTCGCCTTGTCCATTTAAGGAGCAATCTTCACAGAATTAGTCTGTAGATTTAAATTTCCTTAGGGGATCAATTTATATCAATTCAGTGCATTTTATCCAACTTCCGGGCACGGGATCGCGAATAAATGGTTGTGATGCTGATGGAATCCTAATTTTTGCGACTATAAAACCTACTCGTACCTTTTCTACTTTAAATGATTTATACAGTGCTAAAAGCATTTTTAAGGGAAAATATTTTAATTTTGTATGGAGATAATATTGCTTATAAATTTACGTTGTATAAATTTTCATCAAGCATCTGTTATGTAACAAAATTTCTTAGTCCAAAGCAGGCTTAAGTCAAAGTCAAAGTCAAAAGGTATTTATTCAGTAAAACCACAAGGATCACTTTGAACTTACCTGAGGAATTTGAAGAAATCCTAATTTTTGAGACTAAAAAACCTTCTCTTTTTTTTACAACTAGCTTATGGAACAAGCAGATGGCCCACCTGATGTTAAGTGGTAACCATCACCTATAACAAAGCATTGCCTCGTAAGTCACGCATGATAGGAACGTCCCCCACGATGCACTGCCCTGCGTCCATCAACTTGATGCATACAGAAGTTAAGCCTCATGTGCCTGTTATTACACCGGCAACCACACTCTTCAAACCGAAACACAGCAACGCTTCTTGGCGGCAGAAAAAGGTGTGGTGGTAGTACTTCCCACGTCGAGTCACACACAAAGAGCTCTAATACTCTTCTACTGCTCTACTACTCGTACCTTTTCTACTTTAAATGATTTATACAGTGCTAAAAGCATATTTTCAAGGGAAAATATTAGAATTTTGCATTGTAGCATTTTCATACAAGCATCTTTTATGTGAAATAACCTCTAAGTTCATGAACCTTGATATTTAGATTAGCTGAGGAATTTAACTTTGCATAAGCCGTGTTAATTAATTATACCTATGTATTAAAGTTTTGCAAGACCATCGCCACTTTTAGAATTTTAACCCTTAGTTTGGTAGCGTTGCCTTTTTTTTTTATAAAACTACCTGACGGAACAAGCATATGGCCCACCTGATGTTAAGTGGTAACCATCACCTATAACAAAGCATCGCCTCGTAAGTCACGCACGATAGGAACGTGCCCTACGATGCACTGCCCTGCGTCCGTCAACTTGAGGCATACAGATGTTATGCTTCAAGTTGACGGACTTACACGACGGTAATTACACCGGCAACCACACTCTTCAAACCGAAACACAGCAACGCTGCTTGGCGGCAGAAAAAGGCCTCCCAAGGAAACTCACTTTGAAAAATTCTAGGCTCGTTGTTATAGAATGTTTCTAATATTTTTTATGTTAAAGTGTAACAAATATAACATACTATGACAGAAAGTAAAATATGTGGGCAGTAAAATTTACAATTATTCCCTTTTTAAAAGATTTTCGAATCGAAGCTGCGCCCCGTATAGTAAGAAAATCCTAAAAAAACTAAAGTGTATAAAGATTGTAAACTCAAGAGTAGTCGTGAAAGTAAAGGCTAGTTTCGACAGTGCTCTGTATCTGAGAGTCGTTTGAATCTATTTGCCTATTCAAGAATACCTTTGAGCACCGTTTCACTGGGTTTACCTTTTGAGAGTAAAGAGCTTTACTTTGTGAAGAGCTCGTAATGGGAAGTACTACCACCATGTCTATTTCTTCTATCAAGCAGTGTTTTTTAATTGTTTGATTGGGCTCTTGTTTTTTGATTCGAAGGTAAAATTACAGGCACACTTAAAAATACTGAATGAGGCATTCAGTATTTTTCTGTAAGTTGATGGACGCAGGGCAGTGCAACGTAGAGCATGTTCATATAGTTCTTTATTGGTGATGGTTACCACTTAACATCAGGTGGGCCATCTGCATGTTCCTTACTTAATTAAATAATTCTTTAACACTATTGTTTATTGGCTAGCTCTAATGATAAAAACTGTAATATTTTACTATTATCTTAATTAAATTAAATTTATTGAATAAATTAAAGTAAAAAGTATTTTATTATCTTTCACAACATTGAAAAACAGTTGATATTTATGAACTTAGGTCTGAGCATCAAAATTATCTGAATATACAAAGCGAACGCATATAATGGACCATATAAGTTCCCACCACAAGCATTTTCAATTAACTTTGTTTGCCGCGTCTCTATCTGAAGGTGGATAGGCGCATAAGGCTTGCAGATTTATGTTATTGCCAACTACATTACCTACAGCTACGTCTCGAAAGTAGCGTATTTGGTGCACCGTAGCTTAGTGGGATAGGCACCACGATAGTGCTGTGCTACTTCTTGAGAATAGTTTAATATTATACATATATTTACATCTGCACATTGTACCTCTAGGTTGATTTGAAAAAATATGCCTCAAGTTGATAGAAGCTGGGCAGGGCACGTCTGTATCGTGGGTTTCTTACGGTTTAATATTTTAATGTATACATTAAATTTGCACTAATAATATCACAGATAAGAGAGATAATATGCACTGTCTACTGTAACACAGTTTTTATACTAAAACAGGAGACAGAGTCTGCTATTTTATAGTGTACACACATTTTTTATGGAAATAAATGATTTTGTATTTTTTTTTTGTAAATGTATCGGCCCTATACATTTGTCCCCCCATTGTAGGTAAAAAAAAGTATGTTTCAAGTTAATAGAAGCAGGGTAGGGCATGTCTGTATTGCGCGTGGCTTACGAGGCTTTGTTATAGGTGATGGTTGCCACTTACCAACAGGTACTGTCATCTGCCATCTGTGTATCTGCCAGCTACATCAGTATAAGTAGAAAAACGATACGCCTCAAGTTGATAGACGCAGTACAGTGCATCGTAAGGCTCGTCTGAATCGTGTGTGTCATAGGAGGCAATGCTTTGTTACAGATGGTTACCACTTTCCATCTGCTTTTTCCATTAGAAAGTAGTATAAAAAAAGTAAACGGGCATTCTGTAGAAGATTTATACAAAGATAGGGGTAGCTTAATGGGACGGTATATAATCTGGTATATACAGGATTTGAGATGGAGTAAGCTTGCCTTGCACTTATACTATCCTCACAGCTTAGTCGGCCTAATCCTCAGGAAGGACATGGTTAATACGCGCGGAACTGACGGTTTCCTTACAATGTTTTCCTTCACCGTTTACTAATCCTTTTCCTAGCTTTTCAATAGAAAAAATCATAGGAACTAGAATCTAACCCCCAACCTTAGGATTAGAAGGCTCTACCTGAAAGAAAAGTAGAACGAAAAACCATTAATTTAACGCTATAAAAAATATTGTAAGGTTGCTAGACTTTAAATCAAATCAAATCAAAAAATGTTTATTTTGTTTAATTTTATTTTGACTTTTGACTGCCTACCTTATAGTTATTGATATATCTTAAAGCATTAATAATATATTTTTAATTTCAAGTTTACATCTTCATGTGATCTCAAAAACATAGTGCCTTCAATTTTTATTTCTAAAATTATTATTTATGTAGCAAAATATACATTTACTGTTTAATTTAGTAAAATTAAACATGATTTTTGCATATAATTAATAAATATAACGAGATTATTATTAGATAAGATTATAAGGGCTTAAAATTGCTCGTCGAGCAATAAGCGTATTCGAGGTTTTAAGGAGTATGTGCGCAGGTTAGGTGCCTAGGGTTAAAATGGACCCAGTCACTTGTCATTTACATTATTTTGTCATTTTATTTTAATATTAACATATCCATAAACTAAACTGGGTCCTGCGGTGCGGTTGTGTGGGTGCTTACTTACATTCACAAACATCCTAACATAATATTATCGTGTAACATCAACACGAAGTTATGTTATGAGGGTTATAATATAAACAAGCTTTCGCCCGTAGATTTACTTGGATTGTAGATAGATAGGTAGAAGTTATCATACAAAAGAACGGTGGTAACCAAGCCGTAAGTTTGTTGCCTGTTCTTCTAGGCTTTGGTCGCGTGGAACTGGCACCTAGAGTCTTAAGACGTTTCAAAGTGATCCTTGTGATTTTATTGAATAAATACCTTTTGACTTTGACTTTGACTTTGACTTTAGAAAATACTTTATTGCACACAACTTATGGGTAAAACAAAAGAAAACTCTTATCGCTAATTAGCGATCTCTACCAGACAACCGTTGGATGAAGTGGACTCGTTAGATTTAGAAGGGATGCTTGTGTGCGTGGAGATAAAAAATAATTTGTGAGTGAAAAATGTCTAAATACTTAGGTACATACAAAGAAATAAAAAGAATTAGAAACAAAGATATAAAAAAATCCTACTAATATTATAAACGCGAAAGTTTGTAAGTATGGATGGATGGATGGATGGATAGATGTTTGTTACTCTTTCACGTAAAAACTACTGAATGGATTTTAGTGAAACTTTACAAAAATATAGCTTATACATCAGAATAACACATAGGCTACAATTTATAAAGATATTATGTGACTAATCTTGCGCAGACGAAGTCGCGGGCACCAGCTTGTAAAAAATAATCATCATTTGTAGGTACCTCATTGAATATCTACCTAAACAAAAAATCCTAGTTACTTATGGAAATATGCACAGTTATTTGCTATAAGACACGTAGCACATAAACTAATACGAGATAAAAATAAAGAAGTTTCAAGTAAGTGCTTATATTTGAAAGACATTTGTCTCAATTGGTAGCGAATTTTGCTTTTGCGCTGTAAATTTCCAAATGGCCAAAGAAGTAGCATAAACGTGCAAGAAGCTTCATTACTTCTTCTTCAATTCAATTCAATTTCCAAATAACTTTACACTTTTTTCAATTAAATAACATTATTTGTAGTCAGGCTGTGGTTGATGATATTATTCCACGATTGAACCAAAAATTCTGCCATAGAAAATACATATTTGTATTCTTAGATTTGCCCATCCCTAGGTTTTAACGATACATATTTCTCGGGAATCTGAATGGATCGCAATATGTGCAGTTGGTCTGTAAGCCGCGGTATCTACCCGGATATCAGCTGATATACTACCGGATTACATGCTGTACAAATCCTGTATGCTGTAAAAATCCTGTAATTTGATAAACGTGCTGAAAAAGCTTCGTTATTTCTATATGTAATTTCATAAATGTCCACAAATAACCGAACACTTATTTCTTTAAATGACATTCTTCCTACGTCTGGTGGATTATGATGATATTAGCCCTAGGACATACCTACAATTCTGTCATATTCTGCCACGATAAATTATTACATAAATAAATACATATTAGTATTTTTAGATTTTCTAAAAACATATTTGTATTCTTAGATTTGCCCATCCCTAGGTTTTCAGGATACGTATTTCACGGGAATCTGAATGGATCGCAATATGTGCAGTTGGTCCGTAAGCCGCGGTATCTAGCCGGATATCAGCTGAGATACTACCGGATTATTTGCTGTACCTAGGCGAGATTGCATAGCCTCCTTGCTAAATGAGCTGGTACAATGTATATATATTTGATAGCCTTCACAGCTCAGTTGGTAGTAACCCTGCCTTTTGCGCCGTAAACTGTGGGTTCGATCTCCACCGAGAACAAACATTTGTGTGATGAACATAGATGTTTGTTGTCTGCCTGGGTGTAATTATATATTATAAGTATTCACAAAAAAAGTATTTAAGTATTATATCAGATATCTGGTTCCCATATGACAAGGTTTGGCTTAGTTTGGGGCTGGATAGTGCTGTGTGGAAAGTCCACCAATATTTATTTATTACTTTATACATATTTGTGGGCGTTATACAACCTCTGAGTTCGTGGCTAGTGGCGGGCTAAGACAAAGTCAATAAACACAAAGGATCACTTTGATACGCTAAAGATAGAGCTCCTTGATTGCGTGGTACTGGTACCTAAAACTCATCTAGCTTTAAGACGTTTCAATGATTCTGGTTCAATTGAATAAATACGTTTTGATTTTAAGTAACTAAATATAAGCGAGAGTTCTACTCGACTAACTCTAGAAGAACAGGCTAAAACTCACGGCTTGGATTCTACCGTTCTACTGTATGATTGTTTTTCAAAATAATATACTAATGAAGCCCCAGTGTGGCTAATCCTACTTACTTAATACGACGTAGGCAAGGTAGAAGTAACAAGTTTCGTGGCCGACTATTTTTAAAATATTTTATTCAAAAAAATAAAAAAATAAAAATATTTGAAAAGACCTCAACTAGTTAAAATGTATGTAAGACAAACACAGGCCCGGTAGACTTAATTTACCTGGATTAAATCACCTGGGTGTATTAAGTGCTACGCACGGTAGACTTGGTGCACACATACTTACATACACCGAACAAACAATCAATGTTAATCACACAAATCATTGTCCTCGGAAGGATTCGAACCTGCAACCTACAGCACAAGAAGCAGATTTGTAAGGGCAGTCCAACTTGACCTTTTGGATTCACATAAAACAGAATTTTCTCAAATGTATTTGAAGGTCATTCAATGTCTTTCCATTTCGCAGGTATTTCTCGAATAGGGCATGGCTTAGAACAATAAACATGCCTCTCGGTATAAATTTAAATTAATTAATTAAATTCCTCCTATATTAATGAAAAACAGGTGAGTCGGAGCTATGTGTTGAGCATTTAAGCTTGTTTTGTGGAGCCATAAAACAATTACGTAGCGTTATTATTAAAATGTAAAGTGGGCCATTTCACTAATTAGGGGAAATGTTTTTATCGTGGAATTTTCTTCTTGAAAATGGGAAACAGAAATCTTATGCTTAAGCTTACGTAGAGTTGCTGTGAAATTCAGTTGTTATTTATTATTTTATTAACATACTAGCGGCCTGTCCCAGCTTCGCATGGGTGGTCATAAATTTTTTGAACATTTTAGGATAAACTTAGACCGTGGGTTCGAGCCTCGCGTCTACTTATTTCATACATTTGCACGCGCTTCTCCTTGAGTGAGTGAAATCGCACCCCGCGCGTGACCGGTGGACCCGTAAACATTTTTAATTTCGTCATATCTTTTGAATGGAAGGTCCGATTTGAAAAATTTAAGAAGTAATCTATAGGTATTGAAACCGTCTTAATTATGAAATGATTTATTTGGATAAGGATTAATACCAAGGTACAAATAAAGACCCTTTTCTAGCGGAGGCATTTCAATTAATTTTTTATAATAAAAGAACACTTATTGTGACATAACTATAATAGTTAGACATATGCTGTCGCGACATTTTTTGTAGATGATAACGTGTTCTACAAAATCGTAGTACATTATTTTGTTCTATCTTCAATAGTTTTCGCAGCGCACGCGATGTAAGGTTTTTTGTTTTCCACCTTGGGTTACATTATTGAAGTTTTAGTAAGGATCCCTGATTTTTTTGAAAATATAATATAGCTTATGTTACTCAGGGATAATGTAGCATTCTAATGGTGAAAGAATTTTGGAAATCGGACCAGTAGTTTTTGTTACATACAAGCCTATTCGTTACATACAAAAATACAAAAATACAAAAATACAAAGTTTACCTCTTTATAATATTAGTGTAGGAAATGTAATTTAAAAAAGTTGTGGAGAGGAGCTATATAAAATAGGATCATACCTAAATGAAGTTACGTGATTTATCATATAAGGGCTCAGAATCGTTCTTCCTGGAAATGTATAGGGGAGACCTAATATCCAGCAGTGGACTTCTTCAGGCTGATGATGATAATGATTCATTCTGTGGCTTACGTTTTTTTTTATTTTGGGAAAATTCAATCTGGCTCAGCGCGTCAGCATTGCCATTCAGCGTGGCAATGCAGCTAGTGCCTTGTGGACTTCCGATTAGCACTGGTTTGGATCAGTCGAGCTATCCCTAAATAGTTCGCAACGGTTTGCTGATAGCTTATCTGTGTCATGTGTATTATGTTCATTTAGTACATACCTATTCATTGTAATATTTTTAGTAAATAAATGGTGTCATGATAAATACCGAAGACGCCTGGGGAAGCCTGCACTAGCATGAGCGAGTGCTTGCCTTCTTAGAGGACATCGAGTAGCTAAACTAGCAACCACCCGTCACTCAAAAAGGGGTTCACCTGCGGCCTACTTGCAGAAACCAGTCCGCTCACCAAGTACCAAGTGGTGTCATCATTTTCATGGCTCCATTTTGTTGATGTGTAACAAAAAGCGCGCACAACCTCGTATGTGTTAGATGTTACTAATTAATGCGCTTTTAGATTTAAGCACAGCTTCCTTCAGGCTTCGTAGTAGAGCCCATGAATCTCGTTTAAGCTCCCGGAATAGAAGTATACCTTTTGCGATACCCGATAAGTGTGAAAATGAAATAGTCTAAGGTACAGTGCCTTCATAATAACAAATTATGTAACACTTATTTCTGCGAATTTTGTACCTTGTATCTTGTACTTGGGGATTAAAAGAAGAAGAAAGAAAATGTATTTATTTACGACAGCAAAAGTTAAAGTAGATACTATGAAATAAAATAAACATTTAACATATAAAACAAATTAATTTGTGCGTCGCAAAATTGACTCTGATTCAGCAATAAGTTGGTTGCAAACCAACGCTGGTCTTCCATCAGAGCCGTCCGGTGATGCCACTGACGATTCAACCTAAACCAAACCTAAATATAACAGTAATTTAAAATTACGACAGTATAAAAGAAATTAAAAAATAACATGGTATTCAGAAACTTCTAAGAGTAGTAGAGCTCTTTGTGAAGGGCTCGTCCAGGGAAGTACTACCACCACGCCTTTTTCTGCCGCCAAGCAGCGTTGCTGTGTTTCGGTTTGAAGAGTGTGGTTGCCGGTGTAATTACATGCACATGGGGCTTAACATCTGTATGCCTCAAGTTGACGGACACAGGGCAGCGCATCGTAGGGCACGTTCCTATCGTGCGTGACTTACGAGGCGATGCTTTGTTATAGGTGAAGGTTACAACTTAACATCTTGGTTCCATCAGCTAGTTGTGTAAAAAAAAACAGATAAATTAAATGTTAAATTAGAGAGTAAAAAGTGAAAAGACGCTGATTATTGCTTATGGCAATTAATTGATGTAGACTATTGCAGATATGTTTTGACTGACCTCACGGCCTACAGTGCAGAAGGCAGAGCTACTTACCTACACATTCCTACTACCAACTGAGCTGTGATGGCTGTGTATGGCTGTGCACTAGTATAATTTAACACAGAATTCACGCTATTATCAAACCATTGCATCTACTAATTCAATTAAACGCAACTACCTATTTACTCTGACAATTAACATAATATTACAATTAAATGAACAATAACACTAAACAATATATTAATGCACTATAAAACAACTATATTGTTTACTAGCTACCGCCCGTTGCTTCGCTCGTGTAGTAATTGCTCAAATTAACAATTATGGCCTTTTTGATTTATTTAGTTTGATCATATGGATTAAGTCTACCGAGTGATTCTCTACCCCGTTTCCGGTTCAAAAATGTAAGTACACACTCTCACTCTCAAACGGTGAATAAAGCCATCTTAAGGAAACTGGTATGTTATATAATCTAAAACAACTAAAATATTTGTCAAGTGCTCGATAAGACCCTTTTTGAGGCGCGCATTAAATCCTTTCACCACACTGTTTCGAAAGAACTAAAGTGATACAACAAGGGGTTTTCTGTCCCGGTAATTTTTCGGGATAAAAAGTAGCATATATTATATCCAGGTTACGAACTATATTGATCGGTTCAGTGGTAAGGGCGTGAACGTAGGCGTAGAACGTACTGTAAAGTTCTTAGTAAACCACATGTACCTCATTATGGTAGGCAGATATTACGGATTTTAACCTGCTTTGCAAACAATGTATTTCATACGAAATGCCCAAAGTTTTGCAAATACAGGCAGGCATTCGATCGGGTAGCATTGCCACGTATGTAATATAAGATATACAGGTCCCATCTGCAGGTAGGATATCCGGTTACATCCGCCTATAGCCGGTAATCACCCGGTAACGGCGTGATTAAAGCTAGTTTGAATACGTAGTTCGCATTGTTGAATTGAATGTGCAAATTAAAGCTACGTTTTGTAACTATCTATAGGTAGCATGTGTTTATACATACACGTTGGCAGTTTGACAGGTTGAGATTGTAAAATAAATCAAATCGGGAATAATCGATTAGGTAAAATCGGATATAATCGGGTATAGAGGTAAAATACCTTTCGGGTAAAATACCCGGTGCCCATCTCAATTTGAGACAAAAATATACGCACAATATAAGCTTTATTAATAATTAAAACTATTGGGCTCATTAACATTTTAAAAGACGCACAAAGGAATATTAGGGAGCTACAAAACACCTCTAGCTCCAATAGTCAACCTTCACCTGCACGGGGTACATCTTGCAGTAACAGACGAGGCTCTGACGACCGGTCGATGGCGGTATAGCCATTTTAAATCCTGGTACAGTCAAATCCCCAGCCACTGACGGGCAGCAGCGTGACAAATTGTGACTCTGCGATCGCCAACCCGCATGCCCAGCGTGGCGATCAGGGCAAACCCTCCCGAACGACTACGGGAGAGACCTACGTCCAGCAGCGGACGAACATAGGTTGATGATGACAAAGGAGAGAATTGAAATGAGGAAATCTGAAGAAGAACCAAAGTACCGACATAGCTCGCAGAATAAGCAAGAAGAAGCGGCAGTGGACAATCATAATTATACGAGTAGCTCAAAGAACTCACAACCCACCCGAAACGTCCTCATTGGACAATTTGGACATGACGTAAAGTTTAGCTTTTGTAAGCCGAAGAAACCGCCCAACATCAGGTAAGTCGTCTGCTATTCCGACGTCTTTTTCGTAATAATACTCACATAAACAATGCTTGATCAAAACAAAAATATTCTTATTTTTATAATGGCAATAAAATAATTTGGGGAAGTCGTTACCTCCCGCGCGCTCCACTACACATTTAGGCCGCGCTCGTGAACTCAACTACTCGGATACCTATCACACCAAACTGCATAGTTCATTTGCATTTTCCTTTTATAGCATTTTATTGCAGATAAATAATATAATATAATTTCGCAGATGCAAGTCGGCGCCGAGGCGAAGAAATCTTGAATCCTCATAAAAAAATTGTACTTGAGGGGACCATGCCTGATCTGACGTTAGGGTGCGATAGGACGCTCTAAGATGCGATAGGAAATTAGAAATCAGCAATCAGAAATTATTTATTCAATAACTATAGTACAAAAAAGATCTTATAGCTATGGTTGTGTACTGTTTTAACAGTTTGTCCGTTCCGGACGTACAACAAAAACGCATTGTTATAATCTAAAGTTTTCACCCAAGCACCAACTAAAACATTTTAATACCCACCAATAGGTACTCCTATAATTTCTTACAAGTATATGACCCACAAGAAACCAAGAGAGAGAGAGAGAGAGAGATATTAGAGAGCTTCCAATTTTATTGTTCATAATATTCGTTTAAGTTATAAAATGCATTCGAGACTAACCATTTTCTCAAACGATTTTAGAATATATTTCCTTGAAGAGGTTTAATTTTGTCGGGTAAACTATTGTAAATTTTGATAGCTGCAACAAATGTACTTTTTTTATACATAGTGTTGTTAATCTGAGGTATACATATATTATATTTATGATTCATTCTTAAGGAATCGGCTCTGATAGATTTTTTGTCAAAGAAATACTCAGTATTTTTCTTAACAAATAAAAATATTTCCAATATATAAATGCAGGTAAGCGTGAGTAACTTTATAGTAGATAGAACGCAAGCTTTTCTTCTGCATAATAAAAGCCGATTGGATATCTACAGAATTAGGATGCTATAGGATGCTTTAGGAAGCGAAAGGATGCAATAGGATGCGAAGGAAAGCGATAGGATGCGATAGGTTACGAAAGAGAGCGAGAGGATGCGATGGGATACTAAATTATACGAAAGGATCGAAATTATGTGAATGGATGGCAAAAGGATGCGAAAGGATGCGAAAGGATGAGCTGTACCCACATTTTGTTGCAGTTGGTATTATATATATGACAGGTTGCGAAGCCACCGCAACTGTTAGAATACTAAGTGGTTCTCTCACAATGTTTTCCTTCACCGGTTGCAAGCATCTATTAAGTATATTTTAAATAAGTAACAGTTCGGTGTAAATCGGCCTCGCACGGCAGAGGCCACTTGGCGGCATCTTTATGGGCATATTATGCAACATTATGCATCTCGCATGCAAAGTACAGCTATCTCACGTAATTTCAGCTAAGACGTCGAGATTTCCATGAGAATGGACGCAGGTCAGAGCGCCATTTTATCATGAGGATCGACCTCATAATAGATCACCATTGAAGAGTGTTGGTAAACACATCAGG
The DNA here is from genome assembly GCA_932294275.1 of Chloroclysta siterata. Lineage (NCBI taxonomy): Eukaryota > Metazoa > Arthropoda > Insecta > Lepidoptera > Geometridae > Chloroclysta > Chloroclysta siterata. Next base: position 26,789,299 of record OW028591.1, on the reverse strand, counting down.
CAAACACTTATTTATGCTGCCAAGCAGCGTTGCTGTGTTTCGGTTTGAAGAGTGTAGCTGTAGTTAACATGAGGCTTAACATCATTATGCCTCAAGTTGATGGACGCAAGGCAACGCATCGTAGGGCATGATAAAATAATGTTAAGCCTCCCGTAATTTCACACCCTTCAAACCGTAACACAGCAACACTGCTTGGCAGCATAAATAAGCATGGTGGTAAACTTCCCCGGACGAGCTGTTCACAAAGAGTTCTACTACTCTCAGCTTATTCTATAGGCAGAAATGACCGAGCAAGCATAAGCGCTTCAAACTACAGTGCGACCGCATAAAAGCTTGGAAAGGTCTAAGAAAAACAATTAACAAAGTAAACAGCATTAAGTGATATCATACGTCCTCGTGATTCCCTCGACGTGACGCTGCTGCAATGTATTCTGTGGCGCGGACCGCAAGCGTGTAAGCGTTAAAGATGTATGAAAGTAAACAGCTTTTACCCGTGGTGTTTCCAGCATATAATCACCCGTCTATTTTAACATTTACGATCGATTCCGATAAAATCGATTACGATAAAAAATAAAAACACTTAATGAAGTAATCAAAAATTGCAAACAACCAATTTTCGAAAAACAACTTAACAAAGGTTCAGTAAAGTTTTCATTTTGATTCAAACAAGTTATCCTACTAGAAAGTTTGCATAAGTACCTAAACTAGTTAAGCTAATGTTATTGCACAACTGCAATAACATTAGCTGCAACTTGGTTGTTTGCGTTTTTTCATAAAATAAGAATCAATGATTTATCTTTCAAAACGTTGAAATGTGCCAGCGAGACAGTGATAGTATTTGCCTTAAAACAATACTCTTTGAACGAATACCACATCCTATAGGTTCAGAGCGCGATGTGCAATTGCACAGCACTCACTACACGGAAGCTGAAACAACGCTTCGCTCGCTTTCCGAGAACGTGTCTCGTCCTGAGAATTGCTTCTCTACATTATGTTTGAAGACCTGTGACGGTTACACGAAGATTACTATTTACTTCCGTGGTGCATCGACTGACTAACGTTCAATGAGAACGGTAGAAACGGAATTCGGGTTCAATTCTTTCAGTAGAACGAAATAAAAGGTACGGCGTCGAAAATACCATATTTTATTTTTGTCGTATCACTAGTTTCTTTCGAAACAGTGAGGAGAAATGATTTTGAGTGCGCCTCAAAGAGGCTCCTTTTGAGCACTAGGCATATGTTTTAAAACCTTTTAGTAGCCGTTTGAGAGTAGTGGCATAGTGCAAATAAATTTTTGAACAAAAAAAGCCATTGGTGCACGACCGGATCCCACGACTTTAGGATCGGAAGGCCCTACTACAAGAATCAGTGCTCTTTCTTTGAAAGTTCACTAAGAATGATAGTCAAAATCAAAGTCGAAAGGTATTTATTCAATAAAATCACAAGGATTACAGCTTGGTGACTCTAGGTGCCAGTTCAACGTGACCAATGCCTAGAAGAACAGGCAACAAACATACGGCTTGGTCCCTACCGACAGAGGAGGAAGATGCCGTTCAAATATTCAAGTAGGGCGAAATAAAAGATTGGGCTTTGGAAAGCAAATAGTAATGCCAAAAGAAAGCCTCATATCATGACGATCACAATTCAGTATCGCCGCACTGGTTATGCTAGCTACAGACCGACCATTGAGCGAGCCGTCCCAACGGTGAAACCCTGACCCTAGCCTTCTTCCTTCAAGCGCGGATCCATCGTTGTGGGCACAATGGGCATGCCCACAAGCCTAATAGACTTGTGACGTCACACACACAGTGTTTGCCCCATAGCTTTGTTCACGTGGAATTATAGGCGCACTGTACAAAATCTTGGTCAGGGCGTCATATACATTTTATAAACATCTCCCTTGGAGTGCACTATACCGATCAAGAGCTAGTTCATATTCCGACTCATACTTGGCCGATTTTCGGGTGGCTGTGACCACAACCTTGTTTGTGGGGTGACACCGCGCCTGGCTTCCTTTCGTTGGGTCTGTGTCCGGATTACATGATCTGCAGTTATATGTTCCGTGGTTTTGTGGTCTTTAAAGTTTATGATACCCAGGACACAGGGAATTCTAGTACGAGGACAAAATGACTGTTGTTTAACTACTTATGTTATGTTTCTGTATATTAAGAGCAGAGTGCATGAGAAATGAGTTTTACTTATGATACTAAAAAGTACGTTCATTAGTCCGTTTGATGCTGAAGTTTCAGCACCAAATAAGATAGATAGTGTAAACTATGAAAGTGTAGTGATAGTAAGCAGATAAGATAGAGTAAACTTGAACTTTCAACGTTAAAAAAATTACAGTTAAGTGTATTCCATTTTTTTATACCAGCATTTCTCTTTTTGGCACATGAGGCTTAGCATCTTTCATGCCTCAAGTTGATGGACGCAGGGCAATGCACCGTAGTGCACGTTCATTTCGTACGTGGCTTGCAATGTAATGCTTTTCATAGGTGATGGTTACCACTTAACATCAGGATATGCTTATACCATCAGCAAGTAGTATTAATCCTACTAATATTATAAACGCGAAAGTTTGTAAGTATGGATGGATGTTTGATACTCTTTCACGTAAAAACTACTCAATGGATTTTAATGAAAATTTACAATATAGTTTATATATTAGAAAATAACACATAGGCTACAATTTATAAAGATATTGTATGACTAATCCTGCGTAGACGAAGTCGCGGGCACCAGCTTGTAATGTAATAAAATAAAAAGTATAAGTAAATATGCCTTTGCATCTGTAGATAATTTATACAATCTCCGGCCTTTTTATTTATATGTTTTATATCCCCTATTTACGGGGCATGCCTTAAACAGGATTTCAGATGTAGTAGGGTTGACGTTATCATTCTCTCAACTTAGTTGTTGTTATTAACAAAAAGCTGTATACTTCTTCAGGTTGTTGATGATGATGATGATGATGATGTCGTTTTCCCGCAAACAAAAAACATACTTGTAACTAAATCAAACTCTAAATTCCCTAATGAAAGATTCTTGTGTGAGAAGTTTGGAGTCCAAAACTTTTGGAGCCAATAATATGTGTAAGGCCTCTTCTTATAATCAGAACAGAGCGACAAGCGAGAAATTATATTACCCTTAAATGCGCCGCGTTGCAGATGTGCAACATATCAAAGAATTGGCATTATAATTATTTGTGATTATACGAAACAAAAGAAATAATATTTTACGCACATCCAAAATCAACAAATCAAAATCAAAACGGTCTATTATCAGTACAATCATAAGCTTCACTTTGAAATATCCATATCATACCCATACGTGAAACTACATATTCATATGGAAAAAACACTTATAAGTAACTCCTAATAGTGTATACGACATGGTCACTGGTCAATACTTGCCTGAAAGCTTTGGACACCGAAAGTTATCGACTAAAGGCGTGTGTCATTGACCAAGTGATTCAACAGTGTGAAGTGCTATTCGAACAACAACACTCACTGAAGTGACCGAGGAATCCGAGATGAGATTTCAATTTAGCGTTTTGTAATACATCCACCTATCACTAGCCCACCTGCGCTTTTTACGGAATAGCATTACTGAACAGTTAATAATTCGCTACCCGCTCCGCTCACAACTATGTCCAGAGCCAAAAGAATTTACCACTGATCCCCAAATGGACGTTTCTTGTTTCAGATGATCACATTTGTTAGTTCCGATCAAAAGGGTCTTGGAACTCTGAACTTAATGTTATTGATTAAATTCAAAGATAAGCTGTGATGCTCGCATTGCTGTGTTCCGGTTTGAAGGGGGCCAGTAGTGAAATTACAGGCATATAAAAATAAAGAGAGAGATGGGAGTCGTAACAGGTAAATTAGAGAGTGAGAGGCACATTTGGGGAGTCTTCTAGGCTGGCGGTAGCTTCACCTTTTTCTTTTTTTTATACCACTAGCTGATGGAACAAGCAGATGGCCCGCCGGATGTTAACTACGATATAACAACGCATTGCTTCGTAAGTCACGCACAATAGGAACGCAGAATAGGAATCTGATCTTCCGATCAGATTCCTATAGAATAGCCCATGAGACTTTGTCCACTTGGTCTTTATTACTTTTTCAAAAAAAATTATATAGCTGAACTATCGGATTCGAAACCATGACCCTAATCAGAAGGGGAACCACATCACTAGACCACCTGTGTATTGCACTTACAGTTTAGTCTTCTATCAGTCTGAGTCTTTGCTTAGTGAGGGGCTAGATAGCGCGGTCCAAAGCTAGATAGAAATGTCCACAAACATTTATTTTCAGCACAAAACCTACACAAACAAAAACAACAGTGTCTTCAGTTTGTTGCAACTTCTTTAACTCGAGAAAAAATAAATTTACATTTTAATGTTGTTTGCAACGATGCGATACGCGTTGAAATAGCGCGCTGAAACTTAAAGTAGCTGACTGGATAATAAAGTTTAAGTAAACGTTTAAATAACCACGCTTGAAAAGAATCTGTACTGCAACAATTTATTGAGTTAAAGTCCATTTAAAATAAAAACAAAGTGGTTACCAAATCAAAGATGATCACAAGAAGAGGAGTTCCTCAGGGATCAATACTGGGACCTATATTTTTCATTGAGTTTCAAAACACCGTTGTCGGTATCAAGCAGTCAAAATGTTTAATGCATTACCGGTAGAATTTAAATGTATAAAGAGCCCTATCAAATTTATCTCTGAACTGAGCTCTCGTTGGAGAGGTGTGTCTATTCGATTGAAAAGTTTATAGACTAGAAGTGACATTTAATTATTGTTGATATGTTATACAAATTGATTTGTAAGAGAATTGTTATTGAATAGACGAATTGAATCGAATCGAATCTATAAAGGCAGCGCTTATCTATACCTTTTACGTGTGCGAGAGAGAAGCAACTAATGGCAACAATAGTGTATGAGTGAGACGGAATGATTAACACCACTATTATTTTATCGTTGTTGTTGTATTATTATTGTTATTTTGCCAAACGGAAGAGTCCCCATAACGTTGGCTTAATAAAATAAAATACTTTTTGTTATGGTTACCACTTATTATCAGGTGGGCCTGTTTGCTCCATCCAAAAGTTATAACCAGGTTGGTAGACACTTCACAGATCTCTTGGTAATGAGCGGAAGCAGATATTTCATTATGCAGTAGCTATCGCATATTCAACCTTAACTATTTATGAAAGGACTCATTTTACATTGAAAAGCAATTTCAGTCTCAAATATTTGCGAAACATCTTTTTACTCCGTGAAACTCTCAAAGGGTTGATTGTAGCTCTTTCGTGTGGTTTAACTTGACGCTATGTTATGAAAATATGACGAAAGAATCCTTTGTATCATTTGTCAAGGACTCTGGGGATAAAGGGTGATTCAAACGGTGCTAGTGATTTAGTTAAGTTGAGCAGTTGAAGTTTTTCACTTCGTGCATTATTCAGATTTCATTCTGTTTCACCGAAAGAACAGCTGTTACTTGACAAAAATATTAGTATGATTTGAATCAATTCCATTGTGTGTGTTAAGGTTTCTTCTTAACAATATATTATTTCTAGATTATTGACAGTTCAGTTAAGGTTGAAAATAATTAGCATTTCTTATTTTTTTGTTAATATATTACGTCACGACTTCAGCATACAGGCACGGTAGATATCCTCTCACCTCTCATGGTACTAAAAATTATGAGAAGCCCGTAGGTAGGATACATTTAATCTGGCTACCTACCCTCTCGAGGTATTTATCACCATTAATATTTTTACCGTAATTACAAAAAAAATGTTCAAATGATTTTAAGTAGAAAAGAAAATTAGGAAAAGAAAATAAAGCGAGATAGCAAAAAAAATAATGGTCATGCAATTAATTGTACATACATTTTAATATATTTTATTCTCAATAGCACTGTTTCCAAGAAACAGATATCAACTGCACAAAAATAGTAGCAATGTACAGATTGCTCGTAGAGATATCTACGTCGTAGCAAATCGTAGAGCTCTCGTAGCGTCGGCTACGAGATAAAGAGATAATAATGAAAATAAAAGTCTTTGGCCACTACATAAATGCTCACTTATTTTTGTAGAAACAAATAAGTTAAATAAAAAAGCATGAGATAACAAGATTAGAAGCTATTGTGTAGAATAAAAAAAAAGATATACACACTAATCTAGTGTTCAAAATACATGTTAAAAATAAAAGTAACAAGATAAGTAGGTACTTTTATTTTTAACATTTATTTTAAATATGAATTCATTTTATTCAAGCAAGATTGTTTGCATAATAAGAATTCATATTTAAATCAATTCTTTGCGATCTGCAAACGAGTTTAAGTAATAGTTTTTTAAATGACTTTTATAAGTTTTCTTTTAAGTTAGATGTGTTTTTTGGGTCTTGACGTGTTTAAAATGAGAAAAATAGTTTTATCATCAAAGTAGTATTGAAACTCAAACCAATATTAATACCTAGATTATTTTATGATAGATAGGGTTATAAGAAAAAACTGCCATTGACCCTGTATAAATAAATTATAGAGGTAGGTATGAGATTGCCTTTACATTATTATTTCTATCTTATCTTATACTAGGTCTAACCCGCGGCTTCGCTCGCGATTTTTAGAATACTTACAAATAAAATAATGGTTTATTGATATGATTGGCAACATCTTTAATTAAAAAAAATGTATTTTCTGTAAAACAATCTTGAGCCTCGTTATTTTGTCAGAAAAAACAGGTACTGACGACTTGAAGTTCCTGCCTCTTCGATTGTTTGTATAAAATATAAAAGAAAGTAAAAAAAAGAAAAAGTCGTGATAAAAAGTATCTTATCTCCGTCTCCTGGTTCTAAGCTACCTCCCCACCAATTTTTAGCCAAATCGGTTCAACCGTTCTTGAGTTATAAATAGTGAAACTAATATGACTTTCTTTTATATACAAGGTGTTCCTTAAGTTGTGTATATAAACTTCAGGGGGCTAAAGTCCCATTGATACATTTTAGTCGGGAGGTATTGAACTTTTGTATGAAACAGCTGTTTTTTTTTTCGCGTTCACAGTGTTGGTTTCTTAGAAAAAGTTGTTCATATTGATGGGTACTTTAGCCCCCTGAAGTTTATATACACAACTTAAGGAACACCTTGTATATCTTAAAATATACAACAGACATAGAAAAACTATGAATAAATAAATTTTCAATTTGCCTACGCCACACTAAGTTCGAGTAGGACTATGAGTACGTTATCATAATTATTATATTATTTTGTAAAGGGTCACACAGATCGTTTCAAAGTGATTCTCATTATATTATTTTGTAAAGGGTCACACAGATCGTTTCAAAGTGATTCTCATGATTAATTAAATAAATACTTTTTGATTTTGAATATGTTTTGTTTTAAGAAGCAGATTACCACTTAACATCACGTAGGCCATCTGCTTGTTCCATCAGCAAATGGTATATTAGTAATCAGTTAGGCAGGTGCCCTCATGAGCAAGTCATCTAAAGCGCAAAACATCAAAGTAGTATAAGACCTAAAACTTTTATTGTCTGATTAAACAATTACCTAAATTTCGTAAGGTCTAAGTAGCAAAATGCCTGAAATGCATTATATCTGCTTGCACTTAACAAGATTATACAAAAAAGGTTGGTAAAGTTAGGAAGGTACCTACTCAATAAAAAAAATATAACGTCATAGGGTACACTGCACATACAAAGGTAGTACACACGTATTAAACAGATCACGCTACGCTAAGGGCCGGTTTCACCATGCTCTGTTAGATTAACAAAGGATTAAAGGGCCGTTAAATATGTCAAAATGTACGCGTTTGACAGCTAAGGTTAGATTTAACGGTCTTTTAATCCGTGATTAGTAACTAACAGAGCATGGTGAAACCGGCCCTAAGCCTATGAAAAATGATGCTTACTACACTAACATAATATTCCTATAACCCCGGAAGCAGGGTATTCTACAGGTTATGGCTAACAACTTTTGTTTTACGACTTTTGAAATTACGTAGTTTTTCATTTATGAAATGCCTCATACACGTTCTTCCTATATGAAACTAAACACACTATGAGGCTGCCCTATTCACATCTGTTTGGGCATTCCGCTTGTACGTGATCTTGGTTACGTACAAGTGGAGGTGAACAGTATCAGGGGTGTTGCAAATTTCTGAGACAATATCAATTTTTACTTTTGTATGGGAATTTCGAAAATGATATATTCAACCTTTGCACACGTCAAAGTATTCCAGTGCTTGGTCTGATCACTTGGTCTTTGGCCTTATAGGGGTATTATGTTACACGTTGCATAACCCGATGCGTAACCGAGTGTACATACGTAGTACGAGGTACAACCTACCTAGTAGGTTGTATTGTAATATCAGTTGGAAGTTTGTTAGGTAATCATACAAATCTGAAACCTCATCAAACTTCATTTTCGGCTTAATCCAGTAAAAGATTTATTGAACCGTAAAACGCTTAAGTCCGGGTTTCGTAAAGAGCGGTGACTGTAACATCAACGTGATAAAGCAATCAATCAAAAATATATACAAAAATATACATATATAAATATGTCTAGAGCGCTGGTGGGCTAGAGGGATTGAATCAATATTTATAAGAGGTACATGGATGCATAACAACATAATGCTGATATGAAGAAGTCCATCGCTTACATTGTGAAGATTTTTTTTTATACCACTTGCTGATGGAACAAGCAGGTGGCCCACCTGATGTTAAGTGATAACCATCACCTATAACAAAGCATTGCCTCGTAAGTCACGCACATTAGATACGTGCCCTACGATACACTGTCCTGCGTCCATCAACTTGAGGCATACAGATATAAAGCCTCATGTGCTTGTAACTACACCGGCAACCACACCCTTCAAACCGAAACACAGCGTTGCTGCTTGACGGCAGAAAAGGCGTGGTGGTAGTACTTCCCAGGACGAGCTCTTCACAAAGAACTCTACTACTCTTAGGATTGAGGGAAGTTGGTTGATGGAGAGGGCTCAGAATCGTTCTTCCTGGAAATGAATGGGAGGCCTATGTCCAGCAGTGGTATTCTTCAGGCTGATATTGATGATGATGATGTTACCCAAAAACGTTTCAAAGTGATCCTTAAGATTCAATTAAATAAATAAATTTTGACTTTGACTTCGAAATAATCAATGCAGCCGTTTTATTACGTTATAAGATTTATAAGGAACCCGAGTTCAACTTTATCCATTTGTGTAGTAATATCGCAACTGCCAAATGATTTATCCACCAGATAACAGATTGCTGGACGTTTTTTCACCCAAAGCCATTTTGCGGATCTCTAAATTATACATCACAAGATCTTTTTGTGGGTATGAATTCGTGGGTCTGTTTTAGGGCTCCGCAAATAACTTACAAGAATAAGGACAGAATCGCAAAATGACAAGTTTTAATGTTAATCTAGGTTTTTTTGTTATTTTCTTTGTAAACCTTTAAAATATAAAAGAAAAACTTATTATAAAAAAAGGTAAAAAAAGCAAAAGTGTGTATTTGTAGTTAAATAAATACTCTCACAGAGGTTTTAATTATTAAATAATAAATAATTATTTAACCAATGAACGTAATGTTTTTTTTTTTGAATTGTGTACATAGTATCTTTTATAAATGGTATTGATTATGCCACTGAAACGGACACCTAGAATAGCTGAACTTTAAGACGATTCAAAGTGATCCTTATGATTCAACTGAAAAAAACCTTTTGAGGTTGACCACTGAAAATAAGTACGTTCCTGGGTGACGCTACTGAGGTTTCTGTGAATAAGGAACCATGGCCACAGTTTACGACTCGTCCTTGGCCAATATTTTATTACCAACTTTGACAAATGATGACATTAGATCGTACTTGTGTCCAATAGCCGAGGGAGAGGTTTTCGTAACAATTTTATAAGTTTCAAACTGTGGTGCTTTTTTAGAAGAAAATGAAAAGATTTTATCAAATTAATCATCTGAATGAGGAAATGGATGTTGGATTGCGAAGATGATTCGATTTTTCACTTCAGTGACAGTTAATAGATCTGCAATGCGATCCCGTCGACGACATTCACCCAAGTGATCGTGGAATCCGCAGTGACTTTTAAATGTGAAGCTGAAACTGAAACAGCTTCACGACTTTGATCCCCAGGCACGGTAGACAGATCTCCAGATTCTTTGAGGACGTCTAAGGGGGGTAGTCAGAGGTAAGTCCAAACATTACATATTTTGGCAAATACCCACATTTTGCAGTAGTTGGTATTCCATACGTGACAGGTTGCAAGCTCATCGCCGCTGTTAGAATACTAACAGCGGCGATGGCGGAATAACGACGTTTCCTCACGATGATTCGTTTATTTTTTTTAGTCGAATCATTCAATCTAAATACTACTACTTCTTATTACCTGTATGCCTTAAGTTGATAGATGCAGAGCAGTGCATCGTAGGGCACGTTTCTAACGTGTGAAATGAGAGACAATGCTTCTTCAAGTGAAGTTACTGAGCGTCAGATAGATAGATTATAGCATTATTGTACACCATGATAAGATTTTTAATATTATAGTCCCAAAAGTTACTATCCGAGTGGGATTTGAACCCACGATCTTCCCCTTGATACCTTTTCCTTAAGTGTAGGTAAACACTATAAAAACAAATTAAATCCATATGAAAGTAAGTTCATAAGGAAACAAAAGCAAAACTTAGAAAAAAAGATGTACAGTGGGCGAACTTATCGCTAAGAACTTATCTTACAGACAACCTTTGGACATAACATCTGCACATATTGCATAAGCTTAAGTAAAGGTAAACCATCTGCTTAAGCCATAAACAAAAGGCATTAAGCATTGGTCGTTAGTCAAAGAAAGGATATCTAATAAGCATAATATCTTTAAAAGCGCTGTCTTAACGGCATCCAGGTAGACGCTTCGGTACATAAAATTTAAAATAGCCGTTAAAATGCACAAGTACCGTAAACAAAGCAGGCTGAAGGCAGTAACATACGCAATAACACATTTAATGAGCTACCTATAATGTTTATAGGCAATATCGATTTTATTATGTACGACGTTATGCCATAAGCGAGAATAATATGAAAATTATATAAATAAACTACACGTTTTCGGATATAAATAATAGTAATAAATAAGCCTTTTATTCAGACATTTTTTTTTGTCTTTAGCTATAACTACCGTATAATCTAATATCTGCCTGTGACTCGAAACATTTACGGATAAGGAAAGAAAATTAAATAAATATAAATATTGGTGGGCTTTCAATACAGCACTATCTAGCCCCAAACTAAGCCAAAGCTTGTAACATGGGAACTAGATAACTGATATGATACATATATACTTTTGTTTTGTAAATACATACTTGTAATATATAACACCCAGACAGAGAACAAACATTTATGTTCATAACACAAATGTTTTGTTCTGTGTGGGGATCGAACCCACGGCCTATAGCGCAAAAGGTGGAGCGACTACCAATTGAGCTAAGTGGCCTGACTTAAAAAAAAGTTTTCGTTCAAAGTCAAAGTCAAAAGGTATTTATTCAATAAAATCACAAGGTTCACGTTGTTCTTAATTTTTTAAGATGGCCTTTTGTTGTACGTCCAGAATGGATAAACTGTTAAAACTGTACCTAACCATTGTCATAAAGATCTTTTCTGTACAATAGTTATACAAAAGATAGACAGAAGAAGAAAAGATAGAAAAGTCTTCATTGTACCTACACCAGAAGATAAAAAAACATGACATTAAACGACCTAACTAGAAATACAGTGAAGTACAATAGACGGTCCTATCGCTATGAGCGATCTCTTACAGGAACCTTTGGACAGGATTTTAACGATATCAAAATTGCGGTGGACTTCTATATTATTTTAACAAAAAACTAACTATTGCAATGAATGATATTCAAGAAAAAGGCGAGTAAAATACAGATAATCTTGGCATGGTTTAAGTGGAGTTGAACTCCGTCAAGCGTTGTTTTAATAAACTATTTCATAACTACACACTAGGATATAATCATAAGCGCGCTGCAGACGGAGTGTTTGCGCTTTGAAATTGAGTCTCTCAAGCTGTGGTGCCTGACAGGCAGTTGCCGTAACATGATGGTCAATAGAGCAAAGATTCTAATAGTGCGTTTACATTTAAACATTCGCGCTGCCATTCGCGTGGACGGAAATGTTGTCGTCCACGGCAGCGTCGCCGGCGATGTGTATTCACGCAACACGGGCAACGCGAGTGGACATGGAAGTGGCCTGTTTACATTGCATTGCCCAAGTCCCTTCCCATGTCTCTGCACATTTCCACGGACATGAGCTGAGTGTAAACGGGGTATAAGGATTGTGCTTTTGCATTACGGCCGACAATAAAGAGGCGGATACTCAGATAGAGAAGTTCTAATGTTTTTTTTTGTGGATGAAACAATCAGATGGCTCATACCCGATTTTAAGTGGCAGCCATCATCTTTATCAAACCATTGCCTTGTAAAGCACGCACGGTAGTAACGTGCCCTGCGTCCATCAACTTTTATATTATTCATTGGAAATTGTTAATTTGACTAGCATTTAGAATTCCCAGCAAATACTAGCATAAAATCAAATTATAGTAGACTACATTATTATTATCATCACCCTGAGAAGTCTATTGCAAGACATAATACCCATTATATTTTCAGTAAAAGCCATTCAGAACTCTCCTCATACACCGACTTCTAGCGATCTTTATCTACAATATTGTCGGCCTATTGGGGGGCGTTGCAGGCTCCATCTTCCGGTTCGTGATCACCATTCAAGAACCCTTATTCCTCAGCGGTTGTCGGTTCCACGTGCTACATGGCCTGCCCATTATTATTGCCACTTGCACTTCTTATTCTCTGCAAAATATAATGGGTTAAAGATAAATTCTCAACACTACGGACGCTAAACAACAGTCACCGGTTTTGAAAGTAGTTACAAGTTTCAATGTTTGCCGCCGCGTCGTCTCGGGAGCTAGAGATGATACATACTCGTCTACCATCTACCCTGATGCTGTTACAACGTTAGCTTTCACGGTACATGTACCCGAAGTCTGAGTTATGTTTTATGTTTTTCGTTTTTTTTTTGTTTATTTCAAGTTACATCTATCTTTACAGGAGTTCCTAATACGATAGCGTAGCAGTATATTAACAATAAATTTTAATTACAATTAAATATATCCTAGGTCTTCATGACTTCCTTCTTCTTATTAATTGGGCATAACAGCATCCGCAATTATTATTATCCTCAGAAACGATCATATCAAGCCAAATGGTCACACTACTTCTCATTCTAATAAGCATTATTGTTATTATCCCCGAGATAAGATTATTATTATCAGAATTATTGAAACAGTCTCCAAGATAAACGTAAAAATTACTCCGACATAATAATATGGACCCGTAATAAAGTTTAAGTAGTACATAAAAGAACAAAGCGTGGCTTGTTGTATGATACATTTTGGTAGTCATACACTTTAGGGTGCGGTCCTAGTGCGAGCGTTTAAGATACCTCTGGTACCCTGATTAATATTGCAACGCGTGTACATTTAAACCTAAAAGATGTCGTTGAAATGAAATAAAAAATACGCTTTATTATGGAATTACGATTGCCGCGAGGTCAGAAGTGTGAGTAAGGTTTTGTAGATCTTCGTATAACTAATTTTTAAAACATTGTAGTGCTCAGACGAAGCCTCTCTAAGACGCACTTAAAATCCTTTCATCACACTGTTTCGAAATAACTAGTGACACGAGAAGAAATACGATACATAAGTGTAATGATTTCTCGAATTTTATAATTCATTTTGTAAATATTAAGCTTGTTTTTTTAGATTAAAATTGAAGTAGCATAATTAATTTTATATCTTCCTGTCTTTTAGTCAGTCAATTGACCGCCAAGTCACAGCTTTGGTCCGATAGGTGGGTAGGATGGATAGCGTTGGTAGGTTGCCGAACAGAAAAGAAAGGAAAGGGGAAGATTGAAATAAATGTGGCATTCTGGAAAGAGACTTGGTGGAGTAAACTTGACTGGCTGACATACTGACATCTGTAACAAGTGCGAAGAATAAGAGTGAAATTGTGATACCTGTGTTCTACGAATAAATAAAAGGTGTTAAAGTGTTCATCTACTGCAGTTCATTTCATCTCAGAAGTGCGATTGAACCAAGGTATGTAAAATGTTACCTATTCTGCCCACATAATATTATTTTATTGCCGCTTGGAAGATTGGTACAATATTTTATTTCATTTAAGTATAATGGAGATACAGATTTTACTAGCATGTATCGGTCGGGATTGACCCGAGACTATCCGATCGTGCCAGTTTTGTTCAGTTGAAAGCATAGGTACTTAGCGGCTTTATTTCTACTGAATCTTTGTTGGCGTGGTCCAGTCGGCATTGCCCCGAGACTATCTGGCCATGCTAGCACTATTCGGTTTATGGAGCTGTTGGTACTTGTGCCTACCCATTAAACATAAAATTTACAAAAGTCTGGATAGATTTTCTAGCAAAAGCTGATAGAAATCGACAAAGAATACCAATCTACTAAACGTGCAAGTGACTGTGTGTGATCATGAGTTGCTTTTCTGTACCATATCTATGAAAATATTTTTTGTTAATACCGTCACAAAAGTTTTGTGATAACAATTTTTGCTAAAATATTTTTTTTTTTAACAATATGGAGTCTAACGAATACTAGGAATAAAATTCATGCTGTTTCACTCGAAGTATTAAGTTTGAAACTTATTGATGTCTTTCATCAAATTTTTACCGCAGTTACTTGATAGAATTATTACTGGTGAAACTTTTTGCCACCATAGCATGTTGCTAATTGAAAGAATATTTTACGATAAAAAGTCTACTTACATAAAAAAAAAACATAATTAAAATATAGTGAAGTAGTGAACCAAGTGAGTTCTGGGGGTTATATAAGCCATAACAATAAGTAGGGTATGCTGTGATGAACCAAGTGAGTTCAGGGGGCTATGTATGCCATAACAATAAGTAGGGTATGCTGTGATGGACCAAGTGAGTTCAGGGGGCTATGTATGCCATAACATTTTTTTTTATATAAGCAAGGTGAGGAACTAAGTGGGTCTATGTACCTATGCCACAGTGAACAAATTTTGGACAGATAATGCTAACAATTTTGCTACGTACACAATGCACTGATATTTGCCAAATAATTACGTACTGTAGCTGTGATTAAAATTTATTTCATCCACATCATGATATTTTTATTTCGAGTAAAAGGTTATTAAATTCGACTTAAGTTTAACGGTATGAAACATTTTGTTAGCATGTATCAGTCGAGATTGCCCCGATACTATCTGGCCGTACTAGCACTATTCGGTTTTTAAAAATTGTCAGGGCCTTACCCATGAACATTCAAGTTGAATACATATCGAGCAATTTTTTCTAGAATAAAGTAGGTGAAATCTTATAAATTTTTATATTATCCGATAATTTTAACATTGAAGGGTAGGTTATTTTATATTTTTATCTTATTTTATATTCGCATTTTGAATTGTTCCTCACACGAACTGGTCTGTACTGAACAGAGACTATCCGGTAGTGTTAGCACCTTTAAATTCGTGGATTACCTACCTACTATTATATATATTTTTTTATTATTCTATTTCACATTACTGCTATTATCAATGTTCCAATAGCAATAAAAATTGGCTTACCTATATCAAGCAGAAATTAACTATACTTGCCGTTGTCACCTGATAAACTGTCGTAAAATTATAAATATCGATGATCAAGCCTACCCTCTGATGAGAGTCTCTGAAGCAAAGTGTACTAAATTAAATATCTATTAAGTTAAAATTTATAGATATATAGGTAGGTAGTAGGTACATGCTATGTATGCAGGTACAGACTATGTATGCCAGAGTTTAGCCATGTGCGCTATTAGCAGGCTATGTATGCCAGAGTTTAGCCAGGTGCGCTATTAGTGAATTTCTTAGTGAAAAATGGGGTATGTAAGTTCAAAACTAACCAAATAATTAGTACAATGGTGCAAAATATATATATATATATATTAGCATTTAAACACTGGACCTGTAAGTAGCTAAGTACGTCGCAAAATTACATGGACAGCTGTTATGCTAAGCCAAGTAACCCATATAAAAAAAATAAAAAAATAAATAAAACATGAATATAAATTAAAAAAAAAAAAAAGTTAGAAACAATTGGTGAATATGATAACTACAGTATTTTTTTTCTCTTTCTATGAACTCTGACGGTGCGATGACTCCTGAGGAGGAACTTCTTGTTACACACACGCATTCTAAACGAAAGCGAAAGTCTTCGAAGACATCTGCAGGAGATTTGGCGTCAACTTCAAACAACAGTTTAGCGCTTGGACGAAGTATCATACTGCACGGAGCCTTTCGGTTTTTGGCGTGTCCGTTTTTTTTGTTAGTGTGCAGTTGTCGATATTGTATTCGTGTGAGTTACTAGAGAAGGGACCACATTGACTAACCTATCGATGGAATAAGAGATGGATGAAAAAGGCGTTTTAATTGGAAATCAACTTTTTAATTTTAACTGGTTGCTGACTTTTATTGCGACAACCCAAAACCAATATAGATACTGGAACACTATTATCGTCAATATTATTTCCCATATTGACCTGGCTGTGAGAGCGATGTCCATCCCACTCGATACTTTCTTATGGCCATTTCGTCCATGCATAGGAAAATTTTGTGGACTCCCAGTTTTCACGCCTTTAACAGCTTTTATCCACACCCGTCTTCATTCTGGGCATTTTGGGAACCTAAAAAAATAATAATGTAAAATTTAACGGAAATTGAGCCGGCGCGAGACGCCTAGAAGGTGTGAAATATAAAGCTAAATTAGTCTGTGTATGTAAATCACTAGAACAGATGATCAAAACAATACATATTATTTTATGGGTATATTTTATTAATGGGTTTACATCGTTTTCATATTGGAAAATCTGACTAGTACTAATAAAATGTAATTACAGTCTGTAAATTGAAAAAGAATATTACGTATCAAATGACAATTCCGGGTCTTTAACCTCCTTTTGTTTTTTTTTGTTTTGTTTCTTTTTGTTTTTCTTGATGCACAAGATACAGCTGCACGGGATATACTTTCGCTTTTTCAAATATATTTTGCTTAAACAATAATGATTCTTTTGATTTTTCACTATTTATTTCGCTTCACCGCATATTTTAACCGACCCCAACTAGAACATCAAAGCATTGCATCATCTGACGGACACTATTTACACAGACAGTGAGTGAGTTGGTGTGAGTGAACTTACATCTTCTTTTCTTTTACTTGTAGCTAGGCTGCGTGGGAGGTACAAAGATAGATGATCACTGTTTGATACACAGTTGTAAAAGGTTGTGGATCTTATGGCACTCACCATTATGATATTACCTCCATGATTTAGCGATTTTTTTTTAAATGTCGCGCAAAAGGTCACTCTTACTTTAAATGCCCTAAGCCATTAGTAAAATGCCAAAAGTGTCAAAGGGTTGATCACGACAATAAAAACTGTAAACTTCTACCAATGATACCGCGTTTTGCGTACGGACGTTAAAGAACGGAAAAATTTGACTATTTCCACAACTGGTGATACTAACAGTAAATTTTTCAAATAAATCGAAGTTCGTGAATCTGATGCTCAAGACCTAAACTTCTTAAAAAGATACACACAATTGCCTATCATCAAAGGTTTCGGTAACTCTGTAGTTACACCTGTCTATAGGAGCTTTGTGAACATTGAAATTGATGATGTTGAGGCGACGATCGAAGTTCTTGTAGTTACTGATGAGTTTGTGACAACAGCATTGCTTATAGGGTAAAACTTTATAGAGTTTTCTTCGGTGTCTGTGTTCAAAGACAATTGCAAACTATTCTTCTACAAAAGTCCTGCTCTTAACGCAAACTTTGACATTGAAAATAGCTTAAACTTGACTACATTAAATTCTATCTAAGTTCCTTTGTCAGGGTTAGTTGAAGTTATAACGCAGGGATCAACTAACTTTTCAGGGGATGTGTATGTGGAAGGTATTGAACCGGGTAAAGAAAATCAATCGATCAAAATTGCACCAAGGTGCTTATCACGTAGTTAATGGAAAATGTCATCTTACAATACAATACAAAATAATTTATTTATGCCACACGTAAATGCAATTTATAAAAAAAAATACAAGAAAAGACAGTAAAAGTAAGTAGGTAAGTGATATAAATTGGCAGTCACTCGGCATAAATGCAATAGCAGCATACGCTACTATAACGCTGGTCTTCCGACACCCATGTCATCGTTACAGTTACAATAAATAATAATAATATTCTAATTTATTTCTAATAAAAAAACCGAGAACCAATTTTAACAATAAAGACAATAGAACTAAGCTCTTATCAAAATTTATAGGCCTCTTTAAAATCACAGAAGTATATATAATGATCGATATAAAATTTCTGAACTTACTGGATATAGTAGGTACTCCTAAAAGTAAATACGATAGCGTAGTTGCTTTTGATCGGATTTGACCTTGGATCAATGTTAACCTTTCTCATGACTACGATACTAATATCTAACAAAAGTAATACATCATCCGAAAGCGAGGATAATGATGACGAAAATATACCTACAAAAGGTCGACAACAAAATAATACAAGCAGATCTGATACTAAATAAATGCCAAATGTAATGATTAATAATTTAAAGTAACATTGTTAGTATAATAATGTAGCGAAACACTGGGAGTTATTGTTTTTTTTTTGTTATTCACATGTTGTTTTTATAATTACTGAAAATGTTATTGTGTTAAAATCGTAAATTCAATTTATTTGAGTATTTTCTATAATTATTTAATAAAATAAATTTGATGAAGAAATTGAAGTTGATAAGGACTAAAATAATAAAATGAATTTGTATATAAGCTATTACAATCAAAAATAAGATTTTTTTACGTTCAGTTAATTTATTTGATCATGCGTCAGGAGATCGCATGATGGCGGATGGCCGAATGTAATGATTTCTCGAATTTTATAATTCATTTTGTAAATATTAAGCTTGTTTTTTTAGATTAAAATTGAAGTAGCATAATTAATTTTATATCTTCCTGTCTTTTAGTCAGTCAATTGACCGCCAAGTCACAGCTTTGGTCCGATAGGTGGGTAGGATGGATAGCGTTGGTAGGTTGCCGAACAGAAAAGAAAGGAAAGGGGAAGATTGAAATAAATGTGGCATTCTGGAAAGAGACTTGGTGGAGTAAACTTGACTGGCTGACATACTGACATCTGTAACAAGTGCGAAGAATAAGAGTGAAATTGTGATACCTGTGTTCTACGAATAAATAAAAGGTGTTAAAGTGTTCATCTACTGCAGTTCATTTCATAAGTGAGTAAAGAAAAATTCAAAACGCTAATATCGTTAAGAAGTTACGTATATTACAATTTAGAATTTACGATCAAATGCCTACTACAAATGATTTCTTTTTTTTTAACAAATCGCTCTCCGCCTTCATTTACACCACGCCCAAAGAGACCCTTACTACGGTCGCCATATTGCAGTGATTTCGTTGGACAAAAACGCTCATCCGGTAAGTTCTCTGAAAGAAAAATAACATTTTTGTTTACTCGATCTCTGTAAATATCGGCTTCCGAAAATAGGACTTAATAAGTTTTTATAGACTGGCTACTGTGTAAATATAAGTGGAAATTGGAAGATTCTTTGTAGAAAGCTGTTTTTACGTTTAGTATTTTTAGAATTACTAAAGTTGTATGAAAACTAAAGCGTTTAACCTGCGGTGGCGTGTAAGGCATCAGTTCCATATACAAAGTTTTTGAAGATGATGTTTGTTTTTATATAAATTCCATCGAAATAGATCTGTTTACTTCATAAAAAATATATTTGAGAATTTGTCCAAATGAGTATATTTTCTAAATAGGTTCATTACAGATATAACTTCACGACTAAGATCCCCAGGCACGGTAGATCTCCTCAAATTATATAACAGAACGGTAGCAACCAAGCCGTAAGTTTGTTGCCTGTTCTTCTTGGCTTGGTCGTGTGGAACTGGTACCTTGGTTTTTAAGAGGAGGAGAGCTCTTTGTGAAGGGCTCGTCCGGGAAAGTACTACCACCACACCTTTTTCTGCCGCCAAGCAGCCTTGCTGTGTTTCGGTTTGAAGAGTGTGGGTGCCGGTGTAATTACAGGCACCTTAGGCTTCTGTATGCCTCAAGTTGATAGACGTAGGGCAGTGCATCGTAGCACGTAGAATTCCTATCGTGCGTGACTTACGAGGCAATTCTTTGTTATAGGTGATGGTTACCACTTAACATAAGGTGGGCCATCTGCTTGTGCCGTCAGCTGGTTGTATAAAAAAAAGCTTAGCTTAGCTTAGCTTCAAGAAATATTAAAGTGATCCTCGTGATTCAATTCAATAAATACCTTTTGACTTTGTCTCTGAGATCTCTCAGTACCAAATACAGTAAGTAAAGGTTCATTAAACGAGATAAAACGAAATTGGTGTCCCTACTGCCCTCGAGTATAACAAACGCGTCACACATCCGGCTCGGCAGGAAGCGTTAAGGGCGGCGTGAGGGCGCCTTAACGACCACTCGTCCTAAGCACGATAACTACACGTTTTTATATATCTGGACCAATCACGTGCGTCGATGAAGTCTTCTTAACCTTTTAGTTGTTACTGACAATTCACTAAACAGCTGATATGTAGCTTTTACATACATATATATGTAATGTTTTTTTTATACAACTAGCTGATGGAACAAGCAGATGGCCCACCTGATGTTAAGTGGTAATCATCACCTATAACAAGGCATTGCCTCGTAAGTCACGCACAATAGGAACGTGCCCTACGATGCACTGCCCTGCGTCCATCAACTTGAGGCATACAGATGTTAAGCATGTGCCTGTAACTACACCGACAACCACACTCTTCAAACCGAAACACAGCACAGCCGGACAAGCCACACACAAAGAGCTCTACTACTCTTAAAATGTTGAATCTTAAATAATCTTGAGTTAGTATTTCGTACTGAGAGATCCGAGGGGATATCTACCGTGCCTAGGAATCAAAGTCATCATTCATAATAGCTCATAGGTTTCGCACGTCAATCTTTTCTAGATAGTAGAGGTAGAAAGCTCAACTTCTTTGTCCTAAAGGTCAAAGACTTCGGAGATCGGATACCGGAGCTGGGCAGGACACATTGCAAGACGTGGTGATAACAGATGGAATAGGACGACAACCGAATGGTGGCCAAGAACCGGCTACCAAGGAGTGGGACGTTATGCAGCGAGATGGGTGGACGACATAACGAAAATCGCAGGTCGGAAATGGGTTAGACTGGCACAGGATCGTGGAAGATGTCACAAACTAAGAGAGGCCTTTTCAGCAGTGGGTGAAGTCGGGCTGTGGATGATGATGATATGTAAAACCTGCATAACAAGTAACTAGACTCACCTTACTGCTTATTTATCAAATAGCTTTCCCACCATTTTAATAATTCAATAATAGCTCTACTTTATCCCACGTCTTCCACCTGCAATCAGAGGAACGACATTTTCTTTGTTGTCAAATGACATATACAATTGATGGTGCAAAAACCCGTGCCATTCAATTAGTCCGGTTGCCTCTCAGACAAACTAAAAGCGGAAGACCTGTTATCTTCAGAACTCTTTAGTAACTTCTACGTATTTTCACGTCATAAGCCGATGGATTAAGAACATGGCTAACCTGATATGATGAACCTGCAGCGCTTCGGGCATGTTTGCGGAAAATAGAGTGGATGGCTTTCATGCCATAGTACGCAACGATGCGCCTCATAAAGAAGACGAATCCGTGCCAGCCCGAACAGTATAGTGAACGCGTTGTCTGAGAGGTGGGACTGTCCCCTCCATCATTACTGGATGCAGCTGCACACTCATCATCACGAATTTCAAATAAAATGTCACTAACACTATTTATAAGTTAATATGTTACTAACAAATTTCTATGGACTAAGTCTGAATTAAATAAATTGAATTAAATTGAATTGAATAAAGCCTTGCCTCCTAAGTCACGAACGATATGAACGTGCCTTACGATGCACTGCTCTGCGTCCATCAACTCGAGGCATAAAATAATGTTAAGCTTCCCGTAATTTCATATCCTTCAAACCGAAACACAGCAACGCTGCTTGACGATAGAAATAGGCATGGTGGTAGTACTTCCTCGGACGAGCCCTTCACAAAGAGCTCTAACTATCAAAGAAAGTTTTTTTAACAGTTATGTTTAATGTACTTAGCTTATTTTTTTTTTAACAAAAATTTGCAATGTAATTTGCTTATTTACTTTCGTATTTTTGGAAAATCTCCTCAGTGTCAGAGGAATTATTCAGAATCATTTTTAGCCGAGTCAAATTTGTAAGTAAAGACCAGGGGGTCTTTACTTTGTCTGGACTGATGAGACTTTTAGTCTCATCAGTCCGATGATGCTAATCAATACCGATCATCGGACTACTGAGCCTTTTAGTCCGATATTTACACATTTCGACTTTCCCAAAAAAATAAATGCAACAGGCTTTCATTTGGTTTGTAAAAAAATTGGCTACGGTTTTTTCAACGGCTTACACTTAAAATCCCAAGTACTATTGATTAAATTTCCAACAAAATTGTAAAACATAAAATGGTATCGCTATTGTTGCTTCAAAAAACGACGGATAAAACTGATTTCTAACGATTTTTTAGGCATTATGCCAACTCTATAATAGAAAAGTCGTAGTGTTGCCTCGATTGTGCTGTCATCTTGATTGATGTTGTTTGTGTGAGGCGTCTTTGCGGTGAGGATTAAGGAGCTTTCAAACGATGTTGAAAACCAATGTTATCTACTTTGTTGACGTTCAGAATTGAAGTTTATCTTTCGAAACATTTATTTATAAAGAAAATTACAATGAATACAAATATTTAAAAATGTACAGAATACAAATAAATAAATATTGGTGGACTATCCATGCAGAATTATTAACCCCAAACTAAGCAAAGCTATAATATGGGAACCAGATAGCTGATATAATACTTATATACTTTTTTGTATGTACTTACTTATTATATAATGAGTAAGAACACCCAGACAGAGAAAAAACATCTATGTTCATCTCACAAATGTTTGTTATCGGTGGGGATTGAACCCACGGCTTACAGCGCAAAATGCACTGTAGCTACCCTTTCTGTATCTTGTGTGTATATCAAATAAATTGTTCAAGAAGATTGTGAGTTATATGCAACGACTAGAACAATTTAAATAAAACTTGGAATAAAATTAAATATAGATCGTTACCTGGGGAACGACAAGTGTTTATCAAAGAGCGAGATGATTAAATCCAAAATTGGAAACTAGTAATAAAAAAAATGGCGTGTTCGTTCATTAGAATCGTTTAGAAACAAGTTCTTAGGTTACAAGAATCTTCCACAGAAAAATAACATGATAGAAAAGATTAAACTACTTTTAGATGACAAATGGCCCACGTGATATTAGGCGGTCACTTCTGCCTACAATTATATATTATACTAGCTGAGACGGCAAACGTTGTTTTGCTATATACTAACTACAATGACTATTAAAAAATAGGGGTTGGTGATATAAGGGAGAAAATTTAGGGTTGTATGTATTTTTTAATGCAACATCATAAAAAAAAACAATAAATTAATATAAAATGTTTGGGTGGACAACTCTTATCACTTAGGGGTATGAAAAATTTCATAAAAATCAGTCAAGCCGTTTCGGAGGAGTATAGTAACTAACATTGTCACACGAGAATTTTATATATAAGAGAATATAATAAAAAATCTAAATTGTATTACCTTACAAAGAATGTCCAGCGAGGACGTGCCCTATGTGTGCCATCTGGCACTGGTGCCATCTCTCAGAGACGTAAAGGAATTAAGTCGCAGTGTCTGTAATAACACCGGCATCCATAACACCCTCACAGAAGTTATTTTTTTATTGACAAAAATGAATTTGTATGTGTTTTTAGACAGCAAAGGAAAAACCCATGGCGTAGTTATTTCGTCATGTGTATTCTTTTAAAAATGTGGACGCAAGTGTAGGATATAATATTTATAGTCTAGTTTCGGTTCACTACGTCATAGCTCCGACTTTTACGACGCAGCAGTAGCTTCGTAGCCGCTACGCCGTAGCTCTGACTTGCACCGTAGCTGCTACGCCGTAGCTGGTAATATAAAATGTTTGGGTAAAAATGTGACGAATGCAACGATAAAATAAGACAAATTCACGCGTTACCTATAATATAAGTAAAAATTTTTTTTACGTATAATAAAACAAATGCTAATAAAATATTTAAAATTAATAAATTAAATATTCCAGATAGTACCAGCCCCAAACTAAGCAAAGCTATCGGAACCAGGTACAAGCATGATAGAAGATAATAATGTCATATGTTATATAACTCCCAGACAGAGAACAAACCTCTTTAAGTTCATTACACAAAAAAATTTGTTCTCGGCGGGGATTGAACCCACGGCTTACAGCGCAGAATGCACTGTAGCTACCCTTTCTGTATCTTGTGTGTATATCAAATAAATATATTATCTCTCTTATTCTTCATGTCGTGTCACTACTTTCTTTCGAAACAGTGTGGTGAAAGGATTTTAAGTGGCCTCAAAGAGGCTCCTTTCGATCACTTAGCCCATGTTGTAGTACTTTTTTAGGTTCTACGAGATGACGGTTTCATGTTTTCCTTCACTGTTTGAGAGTACTGGAACTGTGTACGTTATTTTTTATCTATTCTATCTCAGTTTGTTTCTCGTATCATCGGATTGGAGTAACAATTAATTCCAAACTTCCAACTGAAGTCCCGAGTCGCCGGTGAGTTTCAGTTTACAAAGATTGATGAGCCGACAACTGTCTTGTTTTAATTTAAAATTCGCGTTAAACAGGGCTTAGTTCGAGTTAGCGAGAATATCTATTAATTTTCTTTTTACCCTCTAACATAAAGTCAAAGTCAAAAGGCGTTTATTCAACAAAACCACAAGGATCACTTTGAAACGTCTTAAAGCTAGGTGACTCTAGGTACCCGTTCACAAACCGAGAACCGAGAACAAACATTTGTGTGATGAACGTAGATGTTTGTTCTCTGTCTTGGAGAAATTAAATATTATAAGTATGTATTAACAAAAAAAAAGTATATATGTATCATATGTATTATTTTATATAGAAATATTAAAACATATTATAAAATATTTAGAATAACACAAATGTTAAATAGATGAATTCAAAATTAATAAACAATAAGAAACATGTTTTTTTTAAATAACTTGTTTGTATAGTTTAATGTACGTTTGTGGTTATCATTCATCATTATTAACTGTGCATCAATAAAACACACCTGCTGGACACAGTGATCCATCACCTACCGCATCTGACGTCATTGTGAAACTATTACGTCACAACCTACACTAACCTGACACTGTATTTTATTTAAATTTCACACATATACAATTTTTGATTTCGATCAGTTGAGCTATCTTTAGATCGTTCGCAACGTTCTGCAGATAACTTGACTGTTTCATGTGTTATCTTTTATAATTTGTAAATACTTGTTTTCATTGTAATTTTCTTTGTAAATAAATTCATACAGTTATTCAATAGAAAGAAAAATAATTGCTATGATAAGAGGCTAATATGTTTTTAATGCTGACACTAACCTAGAGATCTAGGGGTAGCTAGGGGTAAAGGCTCACATCCACTTACTATTATGCCTTTCATCACGTAATCCCAGTCATCCAAAGTTGATATTATAATCGCTGTCAGAACGGCCGCATCGCTATAATCTGATCCATTTTTGCAACTACCTGTTAAGTTGAACTTTACAAATTAGACGTACCGAACTTCGTTAAGTTTGTTCGAGCTTCGAACCGTAAGACCACTTCTCGCTCGCACATTTTGGAAGATATAAAATCACTGAATACCCAGTACTGATGGTCTGACTGAGAGCACTGGTGGTCTAGTGGTAGCGGCCCCGCCTTCCGATCCTAAGGTCGTGGGTTCGAAACCAGTCGTGTAACAATGCGTATTTCTGTTAAAAAAAATTATGTGCGCAGTGCCAGAACTCTCAAACGGTGAAGGTAAACATCGTGAGGAAACCGGCATGTCGTAGGACCTAAAAAGTTCTATAACATGTGTCAAGTGCTCGAAAGGAGCCTCTTGAGGCGCACTTAAAATCCTAAAAGAAGAAGAAGAACTGATTACCCATAAAAATTGATTTAACCAAGTCAGTGAATGGACTTTTAGTTTATAATGTAGATTTTCCAACGCATATCCTGCTGCTCTTCATTGCACTAGTGCACGTGAAAAACCGTGAAAGTTTGAACTACCAACTAGCGCAATTTTGGAGTGTAATACATAAGTGCCCTACGCCTTTTAAAACCTAATGGCTTAACTTCCAGCACCGCCTGCCTGGTACGTCTTGTACTTTATTTTATTGTCTAGTCATCATCATCATCTTCAAGAAGTTCACTGCTGGACATAGGCCTCCTTTACACATTTCCAGAAATAATTATTCTGAGCCCTCTCCATCTACCGACTTCCCGCTTTTTATTTTATACATTATTTATTATATTATATTAGTGATAAGTTTTAAATTTACTAACAACTTACTTAGGTACCTACTTATTTTAAGATACCCATTAAATGGGCATATAAATTATAATGATTATTATTAATTTATATGCTACTTGCTTATTATCTAGTATAAGAGCATATTATTGCTAGAACTTTGGTGGCCAAGAGCTATATCTTTCGATTCTTAGGTTGTGAATTCGTATCCAGTTAAAATTTGTAATTTTTTATGCTTACTAAAAAAGGAAATTGAATAACTGGAATAGTTTTATATTAAAGTTTTACTTTATTTATAAAAGTCAAAATGTTTATTCGTAAGAATCACAAAGATCACTTTGAAACGTCCTAAAGCAGCTGAATCTAGGTTCCAGCTCCACGCAACCAAGCCAAGAAGAACCGACAACAAACTTACACTCATGTGCCATGTGCCTGTAATTTCAAAGGCCCATGCCCCCTTTGAACCGAAACAGCAACGCTGCTTGACTTATTTATTTATTTACTAGCAACCCGCCCCGGCTTCGCACGGTTATTGTGGGTTATCCCTGAGAGATTATGCTTGTATTATGCATATAAACCTTCCTCTTGAATCACTTTCCTCTTTCTATAAAAAAAAACCGCATCAAAATCCGTTGCGTAGTTTTAAAGATTTAAGCATACATAGGGATATAGGGACAGAGTGATTTATTCAAAATACTTGACTTATAGGAGTCCACTGCTGGACACCTCTATACATGTCCAGGAAGAACGATTCTGAGTCCTCTCGATCCACCGACTTCTCGCGATCCTCACAATGTCGTCGGTCCATCGGGTAAGGTCCGTCCCTCACTTCGTCTTCCGTCGCGGTTGCCATTCAAGCTCCTTTATTCATTTAAATAACTTTCCAATATCAATCTACAAAACAAACGAATCGATTCGGTAGATACCTTAACTTTTCGCATTACCGACTCAATAATAACACAATAGATTATCTGCGGAATTTCTCAAGCAATATCGTCTCACCAATATTCGTTTAATTGAGAAACTTGGGAACCAATACGAAACTTAGCAGATCGAATCTGCGAACTGAAAAGTTCAGTGCTAAAACCCTGAAGAAAAGTAAATTAGATCGCTAGGAAGTAAGTACGTAAGTTGTTTCTTTTATAATTAAAAGTAAATTCGAATAAAGTTTTTATCTACGTAAACATTGTTGAAATGCGTAAATAGCGGCGATGTTCACATAGTAAAAAAAATACTTGGTGGGCTTATGTTATTTATTTGATTTGATACATTATTTTGCTTGTCCTGTTATTTTGTGCCGGACTGTAATATATGAGATGTGTAATTAAACTACATTATTTTTGGCAGAATTCAACCATTCAAAAAGAAAACAGCATTGTTACTCTCTGCGGTATGAATTGATTGATTCAAAAAAAGGTTTGGCCTATTCGCACCGTGGTGCTACTAATAGCTACTGCAACAGACCATCATCGTATCCTACTGCACTTCATTGCACGAGTGCACGTTAAAAATCCTGAAAGTTTCAACTACCAACTAGCGCAATTTCGGAGTGTAATACGTCAGTGCCCTACGCCTTGTAAAACCTAATGGCTTAACTTCTAGCACCGCCTGCCGGGTACATCTTTATTTTATTGTCTAGTCATAATTTAATTTTATGCATTAGGTATTATTAGTTTGAAGCGTAGCGTGTGCTGTCTTATAAATTTGATTATGTTTAACTTTTTCTGTATGCCTACGCCTCACTTAACTTCAATAATATATTATATTACATTGTAAAAGGATCATACAAAAGAACGGTAGGAACCAAGCCGTAAGTTTGTTGCCTGTTCTTCTAGGCTTTGGTCGCGTGGAACTGGCACCTAGAGTCACCTAGCTTTAAGACGTTTCAAAGTGATCCTTGTGATTTTATTGAATAAATACCTATTGACTTTGACTTTGACTTTGACATCATCATCAGTCTGAAGAAAACCACTGCTGGACATAGGCTTCCCCTATAAATTTCCAGGCAGAACGATTCTGAGCCGCCTCCATCCACCGACATCCCTCGATCTTCACAATATCGTCAGTCTATCAGGTAGGAGGGCGTAGCTTTTATTCCACAGTTGTTCGAGTTATATGACCTGCCCATTGCCACTTCAACTTGCTAATTCTGCGAACTATGATGGTTATTTTGGTTCTCATACGGATTTCCTTATTTATATTTCTATCACTGATTAAAGAAGATTAAAGTTTTAATGATTTATGTTAATGCCACTCACGGACACCGCTATGGTATAAGACTCTCAGAGTTCCGCAACTTGAAGCTCGTGCGGTGTAAGCCTTTGAAGTTGAAACTTTTACTGACACCGAATAAAAGCACTGGAAATGGTCTGGAAGAGATTGCTTCTTGATATGACCGCCGATTGTGCGACAATACTGTTTTTTTATTTTTTTATACTAGTGGGTCAATCAAATGGCACACCTGATGTTAGGTGGTTACCATCACCTATAACAAAGCGATGCATCGCAAATCACGCTCAACAGGAACGTGCCCTCAGGCTTAATAGTAGTAGAGCTCTTGTGAAGGGCTCGTCCGGAGAAGTACTACCACCACGCTTTTTCTGCCGCCAAGCAGCGATGCTGTGTTTCGGTTTGAAGAGTGTGGTTGCCGGTGTAATCACAGGCACATGAGGCTTAAAATCCTCAAAAAATGGTAGGTAAAAAAAGGTACACTCTTTTATTATTCTTTCTTCTTAATATCAGAACCATATTTATATTCTTTGGGTTTTCCAGTCAGAATAAAGCATTGCCTCGTAAGGCAAGCACGATAAAAACGTGCCCTACGATGCACAGCCCTGCATCCATCAGCTTGAGGCATACATACTTAAAAGTTGAACTACCATGAGATCTTTCCTTGACAGCCTTCACAGCTCAGTTGGTAGTAGCTCTGCCTTCTGCGCCGTAGGCCGTGGGTTCGATCCCCACCGAGAACAAACATTTGTGTGGTGAACATAGATGTTTGTTCTCTGTCTGGGTGTTATATAATATTATAAGTATGTATTTACAAAAAAAAAGTATATAAGTATTATATCAGCTATCTAGTTCCCATATCACAAGCTTTGGCTTCGTTTGGGGCGAAATAGTGCTGTGTGGAATGTCCACCAATATTTATTTATCTGTGGAGATGTCTACCGTGACGGATGGCAGTCTAATACATATTTGACTTTTTCATTATTTTACGCCCATCTAGTTCCTCAATGTCTCGTGTTAAAAAACTGCATTATCCACTGGAACTTACTTTTTCGTCGCCCACCCAGCATTTTAAATAGACGAGCTAATTTACGCCTTTCTTGGAGATATTTTAAAACGGCTAGAGTGGTTAAGAGGACGCAGGTCGTTTTCACTAGTACTTAGCTATAAGTTATGTGCCTATTTATTATTTATATGCGCAGTGCCAGTAAGTACTCTCAAACGGTGAAGGAAAACATCGTGAGAAAAAAGTTGCAGTGAAAAAAATGTTCTGCGGCATGCCAGAAACCGGCACTTTG
The DNA here is from genome assembly GCA_932294275.1 of Chloroclysta siterata. Lineage (NCBI taxonomy): Eukaryota > Metazoa > Arthropoda > Insecta > Lepidoptera > Geometridae > Chloroclysta > Chloroclysta siterata. Next base: position 26,759,103 of record OW028591.1, on the reverse strand, counting down.
TTTTTAATAAGCCGTAAGTTTGTTGCCTGTTCTTCTAGGCTTTGGTCGCGTGGAACTGGCACCTAGAGTCACCTAGCTTTAAGACGTTTCAAAGTGATCCTTGTGATTTTATTGAATAAATACCTATTGACTTTGACTTTGAATAGTAAATGTCGCATTAAATGTATTAAGTTGGATATGAAAAAGTGACGGAACACACAAATTGCCTGATTGATATTGAGTGGTTACCTCTGCAGTTAACAATTACGTTACCTCATAGATCACTTTCGCCGAGGACGTGCCCTATGTGGCATTGTACTACACCTATCACCCTGAGGACTAGAGAAGTAAGCTGTCTGTCATGCTAATCGATTGCTCTATTGTCAAAAATCTTGTCATCATCTTCCTGCCCTTATCCCACCCTGCATGGGGTCGGCACAACAGGTTTTCTTCCTCCACTCTCCTCTATCATTCGTCATCTCAGTGCTCACTCCTTTCTTACTAATGTCATCTTTCACACAGTCCATCCATCTTTTCTTTTGCCTGTCTCTCCTTCTAAAATCATTAACATCCATTTCCAACACTCTTCTTCCCTCCTCATGACATGCCCATACCACGCTAACCTATTGCTCCTCAACTTATCCATCACAGGCGCTACTTTCAAATAAGCTACTGTCGAAAAACCTTTAATCGATTTTCCGATAAAAGGGCCAATTCATAATGCGTACGGCCAAAGAATAGAATCCCTTACCGGCGTCCGTTTTTCCGAATGCCTATAATTTGGATGTTTTCAAGAAGTGATAGGTATTTTTTAGGTAACCGTGCCACATCGGCGTCCGCTTCATCACTTAAGATTAGGTAAGATTGCGGTGAACGTTTTACCTACTCGTAAAAGTAAAAAAAAAATGGTCCACTGACTCTCTATCGGTGAACTTGTTTCATTATTGGTGAGTATGTATTTACAAAAAAAAAAGTATATTAGTAGTATATCAGCTATCTGGTTCCCATATCACAAGCTTTGGCTTAGTTTGGGGCGAGATAGTGCTGTGTGGAATGTCCACCAATATTTATTATTATTATCAAAAAGCAACGGCTCATATTACTGCTATTACTAAAGGTCTTATGAGCCCGAGTTGTACTCAGTTCCCTTAAGACTTGAAAAGTCTGGATATAAAACTAAGACTATTTGCGTCGCCTTAACAGCACTAGTTGTTAGTTTACACAAGATCCTTATTAAAACCGTTGCTTTTTTGCTCTAATTTTTAAGCTACCGTTTCTAAGAAGGCTTTACAGTCAGCTACGCATTATGATTACACTTCACATCGCGTTTTTATTTGCTTATTATTCGACTCGTATTATTTATATATTATTTATATTTTATTATTTATATATTATTTATGGAAGTACTAGAAGTACCGAATAACTCGAGCACACTGTCTACTCATGGTCAAAAACAGCGATATTCATCTTGTTCGTGAAAATAGGCGAATAGAATCTTACCGTCGTATTTGGAAAATAAGACGAATACGCGAACACGAATAGCACCCTATAAACCTGAACCCTGGCCTGCATACAATATAGAAAATGGTGGAAAAGGGACAGCACGGTGACAGGCGTAACTGGTGTGAACGATAAGAAAAGCATATCACACTCTTGCACGGTTCATAGCGTTCAGAGTTAAGTGTAGCAGAGCTCTCTGTGAAGGGCTCGTCCGGGGAAGTACTACCACCACGCCTTATTCTGTCGCCTTTCAAACCGAAAAATCAGCATTGCTGTGTTTCGGTTTGAAGAGTGTGGTTGCCGGTGTAATTACAGGCTTAACATCTGTATGTCTCAAGTTGATGGACGCAGGGCAGTGTATCGTGGGGCACGTTCCTATCGTGCGTCTTGCGAAGCAGTGCTTTGTTATAGGTGATGGTTACTACTTCATCTGGTGGGCCATCGGCTTGTACCATCAGCTAGTTGTATAAAAAAAAAGTAATACCTACGAACAGGGTAATCCGATGCGTATGAGTATAAAAGTGAGGCTCTGTTTTCTGAAGAGCGTTAGCTGTGGTCCAAGAGTCTGTACTCTCTACTGAACTTAAGTTTATTGAATTGCTATAATCGTTACCTCCATAAAATGACGGCCACTGCTTTTAAAAGACGGTGTCTCCGCTGGAGGAGCACATAATGAGCGCTGGTAAAAAGTGGGTAATAACTGCTCTTTGATGGCGAATGTTGCAGTTTATTGTAAGGAAAATAATGCTTTAAGCTACAGTAAGAAAATCCACTGGTTAATCTTGGAGAATGGAAATGAAAACTTGGAGAATTTTCAGCGGAATATTTTTTCAGGACGCTGGGGTTTTCTCGCAAAGTTTTCGTAGGATTTGTGTAGCGTGGGTGAGAGCCGTACATTTAAATGGCGGGTCAATTATCTAAAAATATGCAACAGCAACAACGATAACATTTGCAGTAAAAAATATATTTTTGAACAAACATATTTAAGTACCCTAAACCGATGAGCATGTGTGAAGAATGTTATGAGAGTCAATGAAGCGAATGAGTATGTCAGGATCGTAGCAAATCCGTGGAAATCCGTGGTCTCTGCCTACCCCTATGGGAAACGCACGTGATTTAATGTATGTAGGTATGTACATATTACGCCGATTGTCTAGTCTTTGTTTAGTTTATTTTTGATTGAGTAAACGAGTTTTCTTTCTAGTTATTGTCGTGCTGTCAATAAAACTGTAGTAATAAATCGATTTACCGACAAAGTGGTTATGCGAGTGGCCCTCTGTCAGTGATTTGTTCAATCAACAAGCAATGACTCATTTTACTATTATTGCTACTGTTTATTCATAGATAATAGCTCCATCGCACTTTTAAAGTACAAAATTATTATTTCTAGGGATGGAGTGCAGTGGCTTGTATAATTTATTACAAATAAATAAATAAGGACTTTCGACTTTTTAATTAAGTAGGTTTCAATCGATAAGTAAATACATACTAACATTATTTTGCTTTATTTAATGCTTGTATCTTTTCTTGTGTATCTTCATAACATATTGTAGAATTCTGTACTTATTGAATTTTTTTGCTCATAATAGAATAGAATAGAATAAAATATTTATTTCAAGATTGACAGTAAGCTTACAGTATAACACCAAAACGCTGACTATCTTAATTAATGATAAAAACTTAAATATATTCTTAAGAACTTATAAATAGAACTAAGGCTATCACTAAAAATGTCGACATGTTGGAACTCATGTAGAAAATCATTTAAAAGTGTGATAATATTCATAAACTTCATAAACGGTGAAGGAAAACATCGTGAGGAAACCAGTTAGTATTCTAACAGTGGCGACGGGCTTGCAACATGCTTCGTATGAAATACCAACTACTGAAAATTGTGGTTATGTGCCAAATGTAATGTTTGGACGTATCTCTGACTACCCCTCTTTAGACTTCCTCAAATAATTTGCAGTTAGTACTTAAATATTTATTTATTTTATTTATTTATTTATTGCATTGTTTTGTAACAGTTTGTTGCAAGGATGTCTTTTTCGTGCATTTTATACTCAATTGTTCTTATTTTGACAACCTTCCTAGCCAAGTTAGGTTGGTGGTCTGCCTTATGCCATGTAGGTTCTGGGTTTGATTCCTATCGATAACAAACTTTGCGAAATAAAAACTGATGTTTGTTCTCTGTCTGGGTGTTATAAAATATTATTAGTATGTATTTTGAAAAAAAGAAGTATATCAGTGTTATATCAGCTTTCTTTCCATTTTACTAGCTTTGCTGAGTTTGCTAGATAGTGTTAACTGGAATGACCACTAAAAACATTCTAGATTAGAGAAATTATTTTAAATTTAAAAAGTTTAATTTATCACCACAGCACGACCTCGTTTCGAGTCTTTTATATAACTCGCCGCCTTAAGTTTAAATTATCAGCTATTTTTCACCATTTCCCAGTTTGACAAAGACCAAAACGGAACCATCTGCTAAAGACACAGCAATTGTTAAAACTTAATAGCTCAATTTGTCAGATGACATCGACCCAATGAGCAATCATCAGTCACAGCTGCTGGGGAAATCACTGACACAGTCCATAAAAAATACGGTTAGTCCAAACGCTTATCGGCAAAGTTTCTTGACTTGAATTGACAGACAATTTTTTGAATTTTTGAAGACAAAGTAGAAATTTTCTGACGACGAAGTCTTCAAAGAATCACTAGAATCACTTTGAAACGTGTCAAAGTTAGGAGAATTTTCACGCGGCTAAGCCTACAGAAGAACAGACTACAACGTTGGTAGGGGGTTGGCTAAAAAGGGTTGAAGGAACAATCTCGACGCCTTTGAGACAGAATGGTGGGAACAAGCTAGTTGCATGAAATAAGTTAAAAAAAATGCTTAAATCAAAGAAGTAATTTCATTTTGACACCACTTGAAGTTTAATAAAATAAAGTATTAACAAAAAACTAAGTAAAATTGATAAAATATCTGTCCATTTCTGTTACTGTTTTTCATTGCCCATTTATAAGTGATATCCATAGTTTAAGCATTGTTTATCTTTTGACAGGTTTTTATAAGTAAGGCCATTCATTTTTCAGATTTTTTAACAGCTATGGAGGTACATGTGAAGTGACGCAGCTGTTTTCTATCCCACTGTGGCACAGTCGTATCAAATGGACCAGTATTTCAGCTATTGTCAAATAGCTTCGTTTAATATCATTGCAGTGAACAAATTAGGTCAATTTGTTCATTCGGAATTGGCTCACATTTTTGTAGAATTAATGACAAGTTGTCAAAGTTATTGTCAGTCTTTTGTGGTGTCTTGACTTAGTGACGTCATTTTTTAAACTTGTTAGAAACCGGGGAAAGGATACTGTTTTATTTCTGAGATAATTTTAGAGAAATTATATAATTTTAAACTAGAAAAATATACTTTTCTTGCACAAAAATAATGCATAAATAGGAATTAAATGGACAAGAGTGAGCGAGACTCGTGGCCTGAGAGTTCCGAATTCGGGTAGATTATTTTATATTTGACTTTATATTAGAAAGTCAAAATACATCAATTTTAGACTTTTCTTTTATTATCACGTATGGAATACCAACTACAGCAAAATGTCGGTATGTGCTAAATGTAATGTTTGGACGTACCTCTGACTACACCCCTTAGACGTCCTTAAAGAATCTGGAGTTAGTACGGGATATCTACCGTGCCTGGGGATCAAAGTCGTGAAGCTGTTTCAGTTTTCAGTTTATTATCTTATAGGCTATATTCATTCCTATGGTATTTGTACAATAAACAACTGAATCCGTAGATTTACTTAATGGAGTAACATTTTAGCCTACTAGTGTCTAGATTTCATTCTATGAGCCAGACCTGACATCACCATTTACTTATATAAACTAAACCTGCCTCAAAAACGATTCAGAATTTTCATTTTAAGTTGAGAAAACAGAACATTTTTATCTTTCACGAGCAGGCGCAAAGTTTTTCTGACAATTTACTCAGTATGCATTTAAAAACACATAAACGAGTTAGAGATTTAATCTAAAACTTCCGTTTCCTGCAGCAAACAAACAGGAAGTAAAAATAACAACAAACATTAGCCTAGAAAATGACGAGGGACTTGAAAGCCGTGCCGGCGGAGGCGTGACGGCAAAAAATACAACATGCAAAAAGTAGCGAAGATGGAACGCTGGGGAAGATTTGATCTGCTATTCAGATCTTGTTTTATCCTTTTGAGAGACGTTATTATTCGATTTTTTGCATTTTCCTTTAGTTTATCTGGAAGAGATCGCTTTTAATGATAGGCCATGTACCTCTATTACCATACAAAAGAACGGTAGGAACCAAACAAGTTTGTTGCCTGTTCTTCTAGGCTTTGGTCGCGTGGAACTGGCACTTAGAGTCACCTAGCTTTAAGACGTTTCAAAGTGATCCTTGTGATTTTATTGAATAAATGTTTTTGAATTATGAACTTTTATGGTGTACAATAAAGCTATAGTGTATCTAAATTGTCAACACGTTGTCAGAAGAAACAAAGAATCAGCTTCCCGAATTTTATCCCCAGGCACGGTATATATCCTGAGTTACCAACGACTACTAACTGAGGTTTTGTTGAGGATGTCTTAGAGGGATAGTCAGAGGTACGAAATAGGGAAAATGCCCACTCCCACCAATATATTTTATTTGGTTATATGGCTAAAGATCTACCTCCAATCTAAGCAAAGCTTGTACTTTAGAAATTTATAAAATAAGTTATGAGAATTCCATATATATCTTGGCTATATTTTCAAAGTGATCCTTGTGTTTTTTTTGAGTAAATGTCATTTGCCTTTTACTATATAATACTAACCTTATTGGAAACAGTTTACAATAAAGATAATTCTGATTCTGACTTTGATTTAAAACGATATAATTTAAGTACTAAAATACAGTTAAAATCTACCATGTTTGTTGAAGCACCAATCAGAGGGTTCAGAGGTGAATGACGTCACGTCTCTACCCAAACCGCTTTCATCTGTCAAGTTCTGTCCGAATTTGTGTTTAGTTTATGAGAATTTAATAGACGTGACTCAAACTGACGCAGTGCCACTTGGGGGCGTTTTAGCAGCTCTTGAAGTTGCTTTCAATCTCATCGGAAATATAACTATTCTTGGTAATAGCCTCGTAAAAACTAGAATAGTTTTGCAAAATTATTCTACCTATTTTACGATTATTTGATTAGATAGCTTAAAACATGTTTGTGATGCTGCAGGCTGCCGCTTTGCCTTAACTTAAGTTTGCCGAGCCGTTAACTTGTCTAACTAATTAGATGTATACGTTACGTTCCTATTATGTGTGATTTTAGAGGCAATTCTTTGTTATGGTTTATTGTCATAATCCCCACTAAGCCGTCCCCACCAGTGGGGATTATGACAATCTTCAAAAATATAAATGTGCCTTCCATCAGAAAGTAAGATTCAAAAATCCATATGGTTGAATAAGCGATTTACATTTAAAGTTTTCAGTGTCGAGAAAAGCTAGTATTCTGTCGTACACCCTGTATACCCTTGTTTCGAAGCCTTTAACCATATCAAGCCCTCTCGGATGCATGATCAAATTATATCATTAGGGCACTCTGTCATCCACTTGCCGCCATTGCCATATGCCAGCTAATTTGTTAGCGAAACAGGTGCTAGGTACATCATCTATAATTGTTCCTATGTATTGTCTAATTCAATTGATGTATTCTAGTGGTTGAGCTATTTGTGTGTGTTTCGTCCGGGGAGGAACTACCACCATGCCTATTTATGCTGGCTAGCAGCGTTGAAGTGTTTCGGTTTGAAAGGTGTGGGTGCTGGTGAAATTATACACACATGCGGAACATGCCTGCCTCAAGTTGATGGACGTAGAGCATTATAACACACGTTCATATAATGCTTTGTTATAGGTGTTTTAATTTTATTTCAATGATGTGATTATATTCTTGATTGTTCCATTAACAAATAGTATAAAAAAATATGTTTAATTGTGTATCTCACTATACAAGATGTTCCAATACTTGTGTTTAAAAACTTCAGGGGGCTAATAAAGTACCCATCATTATGAATAACTTTTTCTAAGGAATCAAAACTGTGAACGCGAAAAAAACAGCTGTTTCATACATTTTAGCCAGGTAGGTATTGAAATTTTGTATGAAACAGCTGTTTTTTTTTCGCGTTCACAGTGTTGGTTCCTTAGAAAAAGTTATTCATATTGATGGGTACTTTAGCCCCATGAATTTTTTAAACACAAGTATTGGAACAACTTGTATACATACACACATCATGTTCTTGAAATTGCACATCTTTGATACTCGTTACGACTAAGTAAAAAGAATCTGTAGAAGTCCTCTGAAGAAAAAGACTTCTACACATTCTAATATATACGATTGTATTGTATAATAATAATTAAAATTAAAATCAGCAACTCTCAATATTTAAATTTTCGTAGGAAGTCAAAATGTAACTTCCACAATTTATAATAAATATAAAATAAACTTACTTAACAAACTCATAATCATAGTTATTTACAATTAATTATAAAAATAATAGTAATTACCCTAACAGCTCGGCCTTCCTACAAAGCGCAAGTCCCATCGCGCTACTCATTTACAATTAGAAAATCATTTAAATTTAGTACAATAATATAAGGCAAATTTTCATTTTATACATAAGGAAAAAAAAAAACAAGAATTATTGTTTGGTACCTAATCTAATTATTAGAACTCCTTACAACTGCGATGAATATTGCAAATGAGTACAATCAAGAATTTTGTTCGATTTCATTTGCATCTGTATTATCATTATTACAATTATCACCATTGCTCTCATTTGCAACATTTAATCGATTCATATTTCCATCATCATCATCTTTACTATCTTTATCATCACAACTGTCATCACTATCATTAAAGTTCCGATCAAACCTATTACTGTTCCCTTTCTGGGTATCGTTTTCTCTAGCGTTACCTACATTTACTGATCGAAAGTATTTTAGCACTTGTTCCGGTTCTGGAAACTGTGCGGCTAGAGCCCCTACCCTAACGGCACGATCATCCACACCGTGAAGTAAACAATCAACTGCTGGCCTACCTTTTATCTTACATCGGTTCAAAAGATTGACCTTTGCATAGACGTACTCTTCTAAAGATTCACCGTATTTTACCCTTTTACCTAGCATTTCCGTCCATGATATGAGTCGTCAGATTCATCAGTTTGTAGTCGACTATTACTCTGCAAACTCTGACCGTCTCCAAAAACAAATATTCCAAGTTGTCGATCACCAGCGCCATCTCGTCCAGGCTGCCCTCGCCTCCGAGTATCATCTTCGCCTTGCTCTCGTACATGAGCATTATCACCACTGAGCCCTCGAACCTGAGCATCAGCACTACTACGCCCTCGAACCTGAGCATCATCACCACTACTTCTCCCTCGAACCTGGGCATCACTAGCTCTTGGCTCTCGATCATGACATTTAGGACTAACCCTCTACCTTGGGCATTTTCATTGTTCATTGTTCTGTAACTTAGAAAAACAAAAAGCTTAGTGCTTGTCCATAATCGCTTGTCATTTTATTTCATTAATATGTATTTATTAATTTATTCATGATTGTTCAGCCAAGCCTGTATTCACTTAATGTTAATAAATAAATAATATTTCCAAAATATTTACGAAACATTATATATAATGTTCTTCGGCTAAAACCAATCCATATGAATAAAATAGAAATCTACTAGATAGAACATATCATATTCATGTATATGAAAGCAACAAATATACTGCGCATATTTTATTCTATTAGTGGCTTAACAACGAAATACCGTCGGATAGCTTCTTGCAAAAATCGACCAAACGAGCCGCAAAACGGAGGTTCATATCGTAAAAAGATTTAATCCGTTTACATCCGCGTTACAGCACTATACTTTTTTAAGCAATGTTTTTATTTTATGAGATTATAAGCAGAACTATTAAATAAGACTTTTATTTTCAGTGAACCGTCACTTGAACAGTAAAATAAAACAATAAAAACATGTGATTTCATTTCCAAATTATTGTCTCTCAGATTTAATCCGTTTCCATCCGCGTTAACGCACCATATTTTGTTAGGAAATGTTTTTATTTTATGAGATTATAAGCAGAACTATCTAATAAGCCTTTTATTTTTATTGTACCGTCATGACCAACCTCGCTGATCAAGATATCCAATCAAGTTCAAAACATGGTAGGTTAAACACGTAAAAATGAAATAATAATGTTAGCCAGAGATTAAAATTTAAATTCAATTCTTGAATAAAACTTGTTAATAAATTTGAAAATAAATATATGAATTGTGTAGATTCTTCATCATTTTGGTATATACCGTAAATCCATGATTTACTAAGCCACTTTATGATCAATCAATAATAGGATTTAAAAAAAAGCGGGATCGTGCAGTAAATTAAACATAGATAAACAAAAAAAAAAATATTCAACGAATAATTATATTGACGGTACTTACGTTTTTGCAGGCGTATAGGAAGTTTTATTTATCCTTGTTCATCCCACATCTGAACTATTGGCACACGCCGAAGTCCAAACACATTTTTTACTTCTATCAGTATTTATTTCTCTATTTCACAACTTTTGTACTTTTAAACGTTAACATTATTTATTACTCAATAATCCTTCGCTCGCTACTCCTCGCTGGCCCGAGCTCGCCTCCCGGCATCCCGTTTTTCCCAACAATATGGCGATGGCGGGGCGGATCGGAAACAGCGTCAGCCGGCTAAATACATCTTAAAATCATAAATGCCAATCAAATTATAATATTTACATATAGGAAAATTCATAATAAATTAAATAACATTTTATAAAATCATAAATCTTATTTTATCATTATTATTTTAAAATTAAAATCAGCAACTCTCAATATTTAAATTTTCGTAGGAAGTCAAAATGTAACTTCCACAATTTATAATAAATATAAAATAAACTTACTTAACAAACTCATAATCATAGTTATTTACAATTAATTATAAAAATAATAGTAATTACCCTAACAATAATAATAAGAACTTTATTGAGGACAGAATGGAAAAGGTTATAAACGTAAAAGTACATTGGGTTTGGCTTACAATCGCGGTCTTATTGCAAGTAGCAATCTCTTCCAGACATGTATTGTATACATTTTCAGGAATAATGATTCTGAATCCTCTGCATCCACCGAGATCTTCATGATGTCGTCAGTCCATTGGATAGGAGGGCGTCCCACGCTCCGTCTTCCAGTTCTTTTTATTATTATGAAAATTCAATAATTACTATCAATTAATTGTTATTTATTAAAAACTTATAAGCCAAGTCCAGCAGTGGATTTATTCAATTGAATAATGTAATGATAATTTAAACATTAAGTTCAACAGTTTCAAATCCCGTGAACACTTTAGAAAGAACTAAAAAGTCACGCCATCTTGAAAGCTTCAAGCGCTTATTTTCTGCCACTTCTGAAGAATATGCTCTAATTTACTTTGCAGCACTTACACTCACAATTACTTAACTACAAGGGAGTAATGCTTCGGTTTTTTAGAAAGCGGCCACCGTCATTTAGATACTTCATAGTGTTACTTAATCTGGCAACTACTCGATCGAATACTTAATAAATACTAATACTAAATACAAAATAAAAACAATATAATCGTGAAAATAAAACAAAAGTTTTTAAGTAGGATAATTTGTTTGAATCTATATCACAGATGAAAGATAGATCTTAGATCTTGATAGATATATCATATCATAATTGCCTACAGTAATTTTATATCTTCAAAATTTTTTAATGTGTGAGCAGCAAGTTTTAGCGGTTATATACGCAAGTTTTAACGGTTCTTATTTTTGTCTGTGTTTTATTTTCTCAGAGATTTTTTCGCTTTTTAGCTGCATTATTTTAATTATTTTTACAAAGATCATGTATACAAGGTGTTCCAATACTTGTGTATATAAACTTCAGAGGGCTAAAGTACCCATCAATATGAATCATACATTTTAGCCAGGTAGGTATTAAACTTTTGTATGAAACAGCTGTTTTTTTTTTCGCGTTCACTGTGTTGGTTCCTTAGAAAAAGTAATTCATATTGATGGGTGCTTTAGCCCCCTGAAGTTTATATACACAAGTATTGGGACACCTTGTCTAAAGAATGTATCTAAAGTTCTGACAAAATAAAATAATTTGTATTCATAAATTTAATGAAATAAGTATATAGTACTAATCCGCTAATCTAATCTTATGTAAGTGAATCAAATGTAGACTTGTGTGTGCACCCTTCACTGCATCTGCAAACTCTGCATACTCTGCAAATTCTGTAACGTGAAAAAAGGTGTATTAGACACAACAAAAATACCACAAAAAATATAAAATACTTAACAAGACTTCGACACGTGTTTCGCCTCTCTACGAAACACGTGTCGAAGTCTTGTTGAATCAGTTAATTATCTTAATTTGTATTCCTTATTGTACCATATTGGGATCCCAAATATCATAACTTATATCTATCGTGGAGGATCCTGGTGCATCCTGGTGATCTATCACCGATGCAGTCACCGATAACGGCCGTCAATTTAACATGTACCGCTTCTTAGGAACCCGAAGTACCTACAAAGCGTAGCAAGCATGTTGGTGCGGAAATTGGTACAAGTGGCTAATGCCCGTCGTTCATTCAAGGAGCGTGTGAAATCTGCACTAAGTAAACTTACTTTGAGCTGGTCACCCCTCTAGCGGATACTGGATGAGACATACACAATAAAATAAGAGTAGTAGAGCTCTTTGTGAAGGGCTCGTCCGGGGAAGTACTACCACCACGCCTTTTTCTGCCGCCAAGCAGCAACGCTGTGTTTCGGTTTGAGGAGTGTGGTTGGCGGTGTAATTACAGGCACATGAGGCTTAACATCTGTATGCCTCAAGTTGATCGCAGTGCATGACTTACGAGGCAATGCTTACCACATAACATCAGGTGGGCCATCTGCTTATTCCATCAGCTAATTGTATTAAAAATAAACCGTTTAAGATTTCCGTCAAGCTTGTTACCTATTTTGTAACTTCGCAAAACTGCGGCTTAAGTTGCTGTTCCTCTGCGCTTTCACATCCCTATGAAACAGCTTTTTTTGTTAAACTGGTCAATATTATTGGTGATATTCCGTAAAAAATACTGCAGAATTCAAAATAAGATCTAATTGTTTTAGTAATACTGTTCCATTTTCAAATGCAGCTTTGTTTTATTTGTTATTTTTTCGCCACCAAGATGTGTTTTTTAATCTGTTCATAATTTGAACATGATTCTAAATTCAAAAATGATTATTCTAATTTTCATGTATGGTGTTCTATTTTCAAACACAGTTTTTATGTTTCTACTTTTATTTTCATTTGTTTTTAATCTGCCGAGAAGAAGCTTTTTTAATCTGAAAATTAAAGGAGTTTTATTTATTTATCGACTATGTCAGCCATGTTACATCTTGCAAGAATCTACCTACGACTTAATTTGATAAACTAAGGTAAAAAATGCTCTAGGAACTTTGCATAGCGAGGCACGTAGTACACACGGTTATGCATCAGGCACGCTGCTCACTTTTATATTCTTGTAGTAAGCTTCATTTTTGTTTGGATTTTTTAGTTTGATCTGTATTCGTGGGGTATTTCTCGTAGAGCACCGATTTTAGTGCACCGATCTTATTCCTTGTAGATCACCTATCAATATTTGGATGGGTGCTTTATGGATTAATATTTGGATGGCGAAATTACAGACATTGAGGCTTAACATCTGTATGCCTCAAGTTGATGAACGCAGCACAGGCAGCGCGTCGTAGGGCACGTTCCTATCGAGCGTGACTTGCGACGCAATGCTTTGTTATAGGTGATGGTTACCACTTAACTTCAGGTGAGCCATCTGCTTGTTCCATCAGCTAGTTGTATAAAAAAAACGAGTTATAGCAAAAATACCTACTTCCTCGTAAAGCACCTGCGGTGAAGTAGCTCCTATTGTTGGGGTATTCTTTATATTTTACTTAATACTAATTTCCTACATAATTATGTTCGGGTCACAAACATGAAAAATATGACAGAAAATTTAACAAATGGCGGATAATGTCACATTTGAAAATAAAACATCTGTACATTTTAGCTCTGATTTCACTATGCTGTCTTAGGGCCGGTTTCACCATGCTCTGTTATATTAACAAAGGATTAAAGGGCCGTTAAATATGTCAAAATGTACGCGTTTGACAGCTAAGGTTAGATTTAACGGTCTTATAATCCTTGATTAGTAACTAACAGAGCATGGTGAAACCGGCCCTTAGACTAACAAAGGATTAAAGGGCCGTTAAATATGACAAAATTTACGCGTATGACATCTAAGGTTAGATTTAACGGCCTGTTAATCCTTTATTAGTAACACGCTGGTGCCCGCGACTTCGTCTGCGCAGGATTAGTCACACAATATCTTTATAAATTGTAGCCTATGAGTTATTCTGATGTATAGCTATATTATTGTAGAGTTTCATTAGAATACATTCAGTAGTTTTTACGTGAAAGAGTAACAAACATCCATCCATCCATCTTACAAACTTTCGCGTTTTGAAGTACACCAACAGGCAAAAATAGCAAGATGCTTATTTTCCAGTAGCTTTACATCAGTGACCTCCCAGTTTCATATTTCGGACAGAATGTTACGGGAGGTACGCTAAGAGCACGGTTTCTCGTGTGTTTAGGGAAGTTCCACCGTCTTGCCATAAGGTACACTGCTTTATGCCGCTCAAGTTCAGTTACAAATGTTTACAACGTGGAATTACACTTTTAAACTTTCTTCTTTGGATGGTGGGGCCACAGATCTTAGACAGCTTAGTGCTGCTCATACCAGATGTACTAGAGCGAAAAAGAGCTATGTTTTTTTTAAGGGCCTGAGAACCGTCAAATAACTTCGAAACACATTTTGAAAGATATAAAATGCACTGAACTTATTTATGAAATATCGCTATCAACCAAGTTGTGTTATTGCAAAAATATCATTTTGATCCTCACAAGTTTTTCTAACAAAAAGTTTGCTTTGCTAGTTTTCGTACATAAGGTAAATTTTTTTATACTACTGGCAAAGGGAGCATGCAAATGGCCCCCTGGTGTTAAGTTGCATCACCTATAACAAAGCATTTTTGACTTTGACTCTGCATGGCGGCAGAAATCGGCATTAGTAGGAAAACTTCACATAACTTGATTGATTACAAATTTTCCATAAATAAGTAATTTTTTTCAATGAAACAAATGTGGTTCAAATAAGCTCTCATCTCATTTTGTATCTTTCGGTACTCAAATATCTAAAAAGGTATGTAAATATTAGCCCCAAAAACATTTAGTGAAAGACCATTTTATTTATAAAGATTTTTTATTTAATAATCTAATCTGATCTATATAAACCTTTTTTTGTATTCATTCTGCAGCAAAAATGTTTGTTTTCATCATTTTCTGTGCCATATACAAAATATTTCCATAAAATATTCCGCGATACATAAAATATTAGTACAGAATACCTGGTTTAAAGTATTAGTGGTCAGGTTTGCAAGGTAGCCTTTCATGAGTAAAGTCGAAGCTATGAAAAAAGCGAGTTTGAATAGAATTATAATATCTTCGCTTGTTAAATAAATCATAAAATGAAATAACATAAAGTTCTGTAGTGCTATTCCGTAAAGTAGTATCACCTTGGTGAATCCGCACTCACTCCGATCACGAGCTTCGCTTCACTCACGTGCCAAAATACTCACGCTAATGATATACATTAAAACGCATACACAGAACAATCGTCAATTTTCGTCACATAATTATCAAAACGAATCATTACATTACCTCGTAAGTCACGCACGATAGAAACGTGACCTACGATGCACTGCCCTGCGTCCATCAACTTAAGGCATACAGATGTTAAGCCTCATGTGCCGTAATCACACCGGCAACCACACTCTTCAAACCGAAACACAGCAACGCTGCTTGGCGGCAGAAAAAGACGTGGTGGTACTTCTCCGCACGAGCCTTTCAAGAACTCTACTACTCTTAAAACTCAGCTACTACCAACTCGGCAGTAAGATCATGTAGTAAACATGTATTGTAGATGAGGATAGAAAATGTTTTTTTAAAAATAAATATAAAACAACCCAAATTGAACAATAACAATAACTTATCGATGATTACAATAAGAACGTCAAAATAAAAATGTATCAACTACCCCCTTGTAGATATGGTCTCCTTATTTCTAACACCTGCATAAATTAAAATATTTTAACTATCATGGCTCCAAAATGTAAAATGATCACAAATATTAGCTTATATTTCCTCCATTTTGCAGCCAACGCCAAAAGTGACACGCCCGGATTTCAGAGATATTAAAAATACCCTCAAATTGTTCGCAATTTTTAGTTATAAACCATTGTGGCCAAATTGTGGCTAAGATCGCACAATGCGTTCTACCAAACAATGGCGGTCGTTATTCATCCAATATTTGACAGGCTGTCAACATTTTTGGACCCACAAATAATGGCATGTGATCGCTGTCTCTTTGTACTTTTTAAATGTCTGAAGCTTTTTGGCGTCTTTGAATGGAAAAAGTTTTGGGTCGAAATAACGAACCCTTTGAGAAGAGCTTCTCTTTTTGAACTTTCTTTGTCTTAGGATATTTTTAGTTCAAAAAACTTTATATTTCAGTTTTCAAGAAGATTTATTGATAGTCTTTGATGCTCTTTCATTTGATTCAGAATCTCTCAGAATATACAATAAAATACAATAAAAAATCATTTATTTATACCACACGTAATTACATTTTATAAAAAAATACAAGAAATGACATTAAAAGTAAGTAAGTGACATAAATTGGCTGTCACTCAGCATAAATGCTATAGCAGCATACGCTACTATAACGCTGCTGGTCTTCCGTGACACCAGTACGCGACAACGCAGCAACTGCGACACCCATGTCATCGTTACAATTACAGTAAAATAATAATATTCTTATTCAATTCTAATTAAAAACCATACTTACAATAAAACATCATATCAAGACTTGAAGACAAGACTTGAAAAATAAAATATATAAAAAATAATCTTAATATATTATATAAAATGCTAATGTTCGTACGTGTGTCCACGGTTTTCTCTATGATCCGCAACTTCGATCAACTTCCCGTTGGGATGGCAAATACCCCTTGGTCTCCTGGTGTGCATGAGGGAGTTTGGTCGGGGTGGGTGGAAGAGGGTGGTTGTGGGTGGCGAAAATGTGGAATAATATATATCAGTCCTTCTCTAACTATACATGTTAGAGAAGGACAGAAAGCTTCTGTCAAATTCTTAAAAACTCGGGAATCTCGGAAATGATCTAGAAAGTTCCAGAATGTGTGCAACTGATGAAATCAATCTAGAAAGTTCTAAAACTTTCTGGAATTATCTAGAAAGTTTCAAAAAGCCGTGCAATTATTGTAATCGATCTAGAATATTTCAGTAAGCTCCTGGAATGATCTAGAAAGTTCCAAAATGTGTGCAATCGATAAAATTGATCCGAAATGGTCTAGAAAATTCTAAAAATTTCTAAAATGATCTAGAAAGTTCCAAAATGGTTGCAATTGTTGTAATCGAACTAGAATGTTGTAGAAAGTTTCTGAAATGATCTAGAAAATTCTTAAAAATTTCTGAAATGATCTAGAAAATTCTAAAATGGTTTCAATTGTTGTAACCGATCTAGAATGTTATAGAAAGTTTCTGAAATGATCTAGAAAATTCTAAAAATTTCTGAAATGATCTAGAAACTTCCAAAATGCCTACAACTTGAAGATCATTCAAAGTTCGAGTGAACAGTAACTAAACAAATTCAAGTAATTCCGAGAAACAAAAACGACTGAACTATCTGAATATTCTAGAGTGTTTTGGTACTTGACGATATTTGACGATATATAAAACGAAATCCAGTGACTTTTCGTCAGTACATGCGATGTATTTTAACCCGAGCAACGCCGGGTTTCGCTGCTAGTAAAATATATAAAATTCAGTCCACGTTTCCACCATTAAAAAAATGTAGACTTTAGACTTTAATTCTCAGACACGGTAGACCAGATTTTTATTACCAGCCACTCAAAATTATTTCATGATAAGAGGGGTAGTCAGAGATATGTTCAAAAAGGGCAAAGCCATCTTTTTCATACTTCTAGTTTCATGTAAATCGGTGTAGCCATTATGGTGCTGACAAACAATTTTACCTTTCACATTTATTAGCCAAATGTAGGATTGGGTAGAATTTAGCCTCAAAAACATAAGGGTTGGTGCCAGAGGGGTGCAATGGTCAGACCTACGTTCGGCATTAATAGCTGAATTTCTGAAAGTGTCCGTCATTTTAATCATAGAAGTAATTCTAGCAGGAGCATTTCTAAAGCTTTGCTTTCTAATCAGCGGCTTCCGTTTAGTCACGGCCGTAATAAAGTTTTATGCCGTCGTAAAATAACGGGTCTAAAAAATAATATTATTTTATTTTATTCAGAAAACAAGTATTAAAAACTAGGTAAACTAGGTTCACTTTTAAGTCTTTAAGGTACTTTTAAGTCATTTTCACACAAACGATATATTTGAAGGTTTATAAATAGTTATAGATATAGATAACCCTTTATTGTTCACCACACTGAAAGGTAATACATGACTTCAGGAGAAATAATTATGTTATGTTACAGGCGACCTTATCACTGTGGGCTATATCTTCCAGGCAACCTTTGCATGTTGGTGCTCCACGAAATATCAGCTGCACTAGTCCTAGCACTACTGATTTCTTAAGAGAATAATAAACAAACAAAATAAATATTTTTATAGAAAAACAGCTTTTTTGAA
The DNA here is from genome assembly GCA_932294275.1 of Chloroclysta siterata. Taxonomy (NCBI): domain Eukaryota; kingdom Metazoa; phylum Arthropoda; class Insecta; order Lepidoptera; family Geometridae; genus Chloroclysta; species Chloroclysta siterata. The sequence continues at coordinate 26,740,735 of OW028591.1, read as the reverse complement.
AAGTGGTAACCGCTCAACATTAACTGAGCCGTTTGCTTACTTTTTAATTACTAATTCTCTTAAAAAAGTCGGGCAGGGATCAATCAAAAAGCATAGTCCTGTTTTAAAGAGGTGACCGCTCAACATCCGATGAGACGCATGCTCTATCAATAATTCTCCAAAAAAACTGTCTGAAAGCAATCAATCAAAAATCATATCATGGTCCTTAAAGACGTTTTTTTACTTTTACCATCTTCTTGGTTTTTTTACGTCCGCTACATCACGGCGGCGACTAACCAAAGCCCGTGCATCACAATGACCCTACCTCATGGCGCTCGAACTATAACTTTGGTCTTCTCATTTCCATCAGGCCATCCCCCGGGTCCGACGTAATGAAGTTTTTAATTAAAATCAACATGAATAAAATATCTCTCATGATGAGGGGCCTTTCTCCGAGATGGAACAATGTTTGTGTAGGTTTCCATTAAAACAGGTATGTGCATTATTGCTGTATCTCTTAACATCATCAGCTCGAAGTCCCCTGTGGACAACTGCTTTGTAGATGTTAATTTATTATTTGACAGCCTTCACAGCTCAGTTGGTAGTAGCTCTGCCTTCTGCGCCGAAGGCCGTGGGTTCGATCCCCACCGAGAACAAATATTTGTGTGAAGAACATAAATATTTGTTCTCAGTCTGGGTGTTAAAATACATTGTAAGTATGTATTTACAAAAAAAAAGATTATGTACTATATCAGCTATCTGGTTCCCATATTACAAGCTTTGGCTTAGTTTGGAGCCAGATAGTGCTGTGTGGAAAGTCCATCAATATTTATTTTATTTTATTTATGCTCTTGTTATGTAAGCGGCTACAGCACCTGTGTTTCTCGCGAATCGCGCCGCGTTTCACAACGATCACCTACCGTGATCGATACAAAGCAAATGCTATCGCTGCGTTTTCCATACCGTGCGACTTTTTGGACATTATACAAGTGATTCACTTCTGTTCCTCACATCGGACATTGGTCACGTACCTTAGGTTAATTAGCTTGTAATTTCATTGTAATAATTAAATTTTAATTAATCAAACAATTCGGTCGTTTTGTATCCTCCCTCGCAGCCGTACATAATTCTCTAAAAATAGATTGTTTCAGTTTTTATAAACAAGATGTTTTGGTATTTGCAACCCACAAAATATATTTTAAACGTTGCAACTGGCGATAACCCTGTGGGCACAAAGCATAATTTACCATGCACGACACAGGGCACGTAATTTTTAGAACGCAAAAATCAACTCTCTCGCTTGTCCACCAAGGTACCCTGTTATAGATCATTGATCTCTAGATGTGACTAATCTCTATAATCTGAACTCTCTTTTCTATTTTCAGTACCGATTTAAAAAAGAGTTCATTCGCATTCAAAAAATGAAAATGAATTAACTCAGAGTTGTAAAAAATATATATTGGCGGTATTAGTGCAAGCACGGTGACCACTTTACATCAAGTAGCCAGTCTGCTCGTCTACCAGCTATGGCATAAAAACACCGTAAATAAAGTGACGAAAAAGAGATCTCTATAAACCAACTCAAAGTACCAACCCGAGTACGGGAAGTAGTCAGAGGTACGTTTTTCTTTTCTTTTGTCGTGTCACTAGGTTCTTTCGAAACAGTGTGGTGACAGGATTTTGTGCGCCTCAAGAGGCTCCTTCCAAGCACTTAACACATGTTATAGAACTTTTTAGGTTCTACGACATGCCGGTTTCCTCACGATGTTTTCCTTCACCGTTTGAGAGTACTGGCATTGTGCACAAAAATTTTGAACAGAAAAACTCATTACTCACTCAGAGGTACGTTAAAATGTTGTGCCCACTATTCAATCGTTGTTAATAAATACTCCTTAAATCTCTTAGAACCATTCTTTAAAGACTTCCAAGGGCGGTCGTCATTCTGTTTTTTTATAAGTAAAAAAACATTTAAAAAGTTATTTTATTGTAACTATAAAAAGGCGTGGTGGTAGTACTTCCCCGGACGAGCCCTTCACAAAGAACTCTACTACTCTTCTTCTTTGGTCACCTAGTGATGTTGCAACAATAAGAATTTGATAGTAAATACCAAAAGCATTAAAATAAACCATTTCTAGATAATTCAGTTCCTGGTAACAAGTTAGCATTCTAATGAACTTTTTAAATTAAAAAAGCCCACGAATAACATATTATTCTGCCCCGCGAACACCACAGACAAATTTAATTACAACTTCCGGTTTGTCATTCCGAGGTGAGGGGTACAAATATGCCGGGCATTTCCGGCGAAACTACGCCACCCTTTGTTTACGGGTTTCATAATTTTATCATAGGTTTAATTAATTTACCTTTGAGAAAATAATATAAATCCTATTTGATGTTTTTGCGTTTATAAAAGCTGACAACATGAATAATATATTAAAATAATGAATTAAAACATTAGAGTTTGTCCACACGGATACACATCAGGCAATACACTGTTCGCTTTTATGTCCTTGCAGGAAAAGTAAGGTATTTTGTTTTGCTTTGCGTAGCTTCATCTGTATCTGGTGTGTAAATAAATAAAATAAATAAATATGGTTGGACTTTCCACAAAGCACTATCTAGCCCCAAACTAAGCCAAAGCTTGTAATATGGGAACTAGATAGCTGATATAATACATATATGCTTTTTTTTTGTAAATACATACTTATATATGGTCATCACACAAATTAATGGTTGTTCCCGATGGGAATCGAAACCACGGCCTATGGCGCAGAAAGCAGAGCTACTACCAACTGAGCTGCGAAGGCTGTAATGTTTTTTTCTTGAGAATGTCTAAGGAGGTGAAGTTATTGTGATATATCTATAAGAGCTGTCAGTGGTACTTACAAACATGAAAATAATATTGTGAAGCAAAAGCTTAAGAGTAACACAACAGGATGAAACCCATGAGCGACATGAGCGCCATATAATTAATAAATTATCATCATTATCATCAGCCTAAAGAAGTCCACTGCATAGGTCTCCCCTATACATTTCCAGGAAGAATAATTCCGAGCCCTCTACATCCACCGACTTCCCGCGATCCTGACAATGTCGTCAGTCCATCGTGTAGGAGGGCGTCCCACGCTCCGTTTTCCTGTTCATGGTCGCCATTCGAGAACCTTTATTCCCCAACTGTTATCAGTCCTTCGAGCTATATGACCTGCCCTATGGCACTTCAACTTGCTGATTCTGCGAGCTATGTTGGCTACCTTGGTTCTACTAGGGATATCCTCATTTCTGAGTCTATCCCGTAGTGAAAATCCCAGCATAGCTCTCTCCATAGCCCGTTGTGTGACTTTGAGCTTGTTATTAATAAATGCGTCCGATAAAAAAAATGAAACATAGATAAACAATTGTATTCAAACTAATAAAACTGAGGCAGGCACCCTAGACAAATGTCCGTTCCGAATCTACGCAAGCCTAAACGCTCATCTCGAGAATGCTCAGCGCTAAATATCTTTGATAAATCGTAATAATAAGACGTGGAGTGATATATCTACACAGGTGCTGACACAGTGTAGCTGATTCAGTGTTTTAACAGCCAGAGCATTGGTGGCCTAGTGGTGGTGGCCCCACCTTCCTGAGGTCGTGGGTTTCAAGCCAGTCGTGCACCAAATAGTTTGTCTGTTTAAAAAAATATGTGAAGTGTGCCAGTACTCTCAAATGGCGAAGGAAAAGATCGTGAGGAAACCGGCGTGTCGTTAGAGCATAAAAAGGTCTAAAACATGTAAGAATTGCTCGAAACGAGAATATTTGAGGCGCACTTTAAATCCTTATATTACTGTTTATATAACTATTACTGTTTTTAAAGAAACTAGTGACACGACAAGAAGAAGTGTTTGAACTTTATATTTTTGTTAAGTTAACAAAAAAACCGCTTATAACTTTTTTTTTCTCGTCCCTTCCTTATATCTGTGTTATCTGCTTTTGCTTCTCATCGTTATAATCATGGGAAAATCGTGTTTTTTGTACTGTGTTCGCAATACATGTCGTTGTGCGTTGTGCGTTGACCATCAGTAACCAAAGCTAAAAGAAACGTGAGTACTAGTGGTTCGCCCCGAACTGAGATCTCGTGATGCGACCCGACGAACGCACCAAAACTTTGAGCAGGTGGTAGTCAGAGGCAAGTCCAAACATTATGTTTGGACTTTTTTCTGACTACCGCCTACTAACTTGGTATGGTAACCAAGTTTTAACTCTATTGGCCTATTCATTGAAGAGTTCCGTTGAACAGACCTTGGCTCCATCATCAGACCTGGTCGTTGTCACCATTTTATGAGAACTGAGTACCTTCTTAATTTATTTCAAGAAAAAAAAATAAGAAAATGCAAAGGAACTGGCCGACCAGTAGAAAAACCTTGATGTCAACGAAACTCTTAGAGATGGGAGCTCTTGCATCGCTGGTTATCTTAATTTCACTCTTTTGTTGTATCTCAAAAACCGAGCGTCCCAGAAAAAAAGTAAAAATTGTTTTGGAATGTCCAAACAAAGCCCTTTCATATGACATGTAACTTGATTTTTTTATGCAACTTTTTTTATTTTTGCCCCCTTAAAAAACCCCATATCTTAATAACCCTTCAACCGATTTTACTCATATACTTACCAGTAAATTTCTCAAGTACAAGCTATCGACATATCAAATTTCATGCAGATCGGATCAACGGTTCTAAAGTTATCGCCAGACAAACATACATACATACATACATACATACATACATAAAATGCCAAATCGCCCAAGTTGAAACTAAGATCTTCGTTCGCTTCGCTCACTCGATCAATTAACTCTCTTACGGCCGGTTTCTGAAAGATCAATCAAAACTAATCGGATGTCAAGTCACTCACCATTGCAGCTATAACATCGAATAAGATAGAGATAGCAAGTGACTTGACATGCGATTAGTTACGATCGGGCTTCAGAATTGAACCGCTCGTTGGAGTTGTTAAACTTATTTCATTGTACTATTAGTGCGGAGATCATCAGTAACCGTTCCTATGAAGAAAAATTACATTGGCATTATACTCTCGAGTTACTATACTTATGTCGTTGTACTATGTCCGAGGCGTAGGTATACCTTTATAGGGCTGCTGATTAATAGCAGTACACATTAGCCGGTAACATACGTGCTGTTGAATCAGTGATAGATACCTTACATACCTACTGTATATATAAAGTAGACGCTTTAAGAGTAGTAGAGCTCTTTGCGAAGGGCTCGTCCGGGGAAGTACTACCACCACGCCTTTTTCTGCCGCCAAGCAGCAACGCTGTGTTTCGGTTTGAAGAGTGTGGTTGCCGGTGTAATTACAGGCACATGAGGCTTAACATCTGTTTTTTTTTTTTTTTTTTTTTTTTTTTTTTTATACTACCAAATAAGCAAACAAGCGTACGGCCCACCTGATGGGAAGCGGTTACCGTAGCCTATGGACGTTTGCAACACCAGAGGTGTCACACGCGCGTTGCTGACCCTTTAAATGTTTTAGAACGCCTTTTTTGAAGAACCCCATGCTGTACTCTACAGGGAAAACATCCGCAGGGAGCGCATTCCACAACCTTAGAGTGCGCGGGAGGAAGTTCCTCTGAAACCGAACAGTGCGCGACCATCCTGGTTCCAAGGTATGTGGATGAGCCCCCTGCCTATGGCGAGCAGTGCGATGATAGAATGAAGCTGTGGGCATCATGTCAAACAATTCTACAGAACACAACCCATTATACAAGCGGTAGAACACACACAGAGAGGAGAAGTCTCTCCTCAAACTTAAGGGTTCAATACCGCTTGTGAGCTTGGGATCATCAACGATTCTCACAGCACGTCTTTGGACCGAGTCAAAAGGACCAAGCTGGTACCCAGGTGCTCCTGCCCAGAGATGACAGCAGTACTCCATATGGGGTCTGACTTGCGACTTATAGAGAAGTAGTCGTTGTCCCCCATTGAAGTACAACTTCGCTCTGCTTAGCACACCGAGCTTCTTGGATGCCAGCTTTACCTTGTCTTCCAAATGACTACGGAACTGAACGTCGCTGGAGATGTTGATGCCTAGGATCCCAATGCTCTTGGAGATGGAAAGGGTCATGTTCTGGAATTGAGGTGCCTCAGTAAATAGGGTTTTTTTTCCCGTAAACGCGCAAACTTGTGTCTTGGTAGGGTTGAATTGAACCAGGTTTTGATCTCCCCATTCGGAAACTCTGGTTAATGTGCCCTCTATCTCAGACACAAGTTGTTTTCGGCTTTCTTCCACCATGTAACGAGGGATGCTAGCACGGCCCTTATAGAATGTGTCCCCAGTACTATCGTTCGCATAGCAATGAATGTTGTCAATTGACAACATATCATTTATATGCAGCAGAAATAGCGTTGGGGACAATACAGAGCCTTGCGGGACGCCAGCGTTAATGTCCATGCGATCGGAGCTACCGCCGTCAACTACAGCTCGTATGCTTCTGCCGGATAGAAAGCTGGCAACCCATTTGCACAAACCCTCGGGCAGTCCATAAGATGGCAACTTCGACAAAAGACTGCGGTGCCAGACCCGATCAAAGGCCTTCGCGATATCTAGGCTGACAGCCAATGCCTCACCTTGACTCTCAATGGCCTGAGCCCAACGATGTGTAAGATACACTAAAAGGTCACCAGTCGAACGACTATGGCGGAAGCCGTATTGGCGGTCGCTGATCAAGTCGTGTCCTTCTAGGTATCTGAGGAGTTGTCTATTAAGCACACGCTCCATGACCTTAGAGAGAAGGGATGTTATAGCGATTGGCCTGTAATTTGATGGGCCTGATCTATCGCCCTTTTTGGGCACTGGGTGGACATGAGCAGTCTTCCACGAAGATGGAACCTGCCTTGTGGAGTATGAAAGCTCGAAAAGGCGCGACAAAACTGGACACAATTCGGGAGCACACCGCTTGAGTACGACTGCCGGTATACCGTCTGGCCCGCTCGACTTATGAATATCTAGAGTAAGCATCTCCCGCCGGACCTCCCGTTGCGTAATGGTTATTTCAGGCATAGAAATACCACACCACGGTATGGGAGTTGGCACAGCTCCTCCGTCATCCAAAGTCGAGTTTGAGGCAAAGAGATTACCTAGAAGATCGGCTTTCTCTTTAGCACTATGGGCCAGATTTCCGTCGGCTTTCCGAAGTGGTGGCAAGGACGCCTGACAAAAATTTCCCTCGGCAGCTTTAGCAAGCGACCAGAATGCACGAGTCCCAGACGGGTAACGCGCTAGCCGTTCACCAATTCTGCCGATAAAATCGAATTTTGCCTTGGCAGTCACTCTTTTGTTGGACCTCGAAGCAGCATTGAGTTTTCGCTTCACGTCAGATACATCAGGAGACTCACTGGATCGAGCCGTGGTCCAGGCCTGGTATGCAGCTTGCTTGCACAGTCTAGCTTCTTTGCAAGACTTATTGAACCACGGTCGCCGTTTTACTCCTGCAGCAACAACCGGATTAGGAATAAAGCAGTCCATCCCTGCCAGGATAGTTTCAGTAACGGCATTTGCGCAAGTATCGATGTTTTCTGACGTGAAGCAAAGCTGCTTCCATGGGTATGACGCGTAAAATTCACGCAATCCATCCCAATCTGCTGACTTGTAGTGCCACATTCGACGCCATTGTGTTGGCCGAGGTGGAACGGGCAGAGCACAGGGCACTTTTGTCCGGACGAGACAGTGGTCCGATGAACCAAGTGGTGCATCCACCGAGATGGAGTAACCGTCCGGACGCGTTGTCAGCAGAAGGTCCAACAAGGAGCTTGTATGACTCTCAATATCGGGAATTCGAACTAAAAATTAAGAACTTACCAGTTGAGAGAAGCCATAGGCCAAGGCAAATTCATAGGCAGACCTTCCCGCAAAATCAGTGGACCGAGAACTAAGCCATTCAACGTGGTGGGCATTGAAATCTCCTAAAACCACTAATTCCGCAGAAGGATACTGCTCACTAACCTTGTCAACCGTCAATTGCAGGTGCTCAATGAGTCGACTTGTGTCCAGATCACCGCTGTTAGACCTGTAAAGGCACGCATAGATGCGGGTGTGGCCACCGTGATCTAGACGTAACCATAAAATCGACAGATCTCTGTCTTCAAGGCCATGAAGACGGCGACAACAAACATCTTCCCGAACGTACACACAAACCCCAGCACGAGGCACAAAGTTGTGCTCCAGCTTATATCCAGGGTAATGCAGATAAGACGTATCGGCTGGGCTAGATATTTGTGTCTCCGTCAGAAAAAGAAGGGTCGGCTGCGCAGTCTCAAGATGCTGGTGAACTGCGTTGAGATTTGCGTGAAGCCCTCTGATGTTGCAAAAGTCCATATTCATTGTGGACGAGGGTGCCGCTGAAGAACTACTTTTCATTTTTTTACGTGTCATAAGTTTAATTGGGGGTTTTAAAAGCGGCGATGTGGAACCGCTGTGCTGACAGTTCATTGAAAAATATTCGCAGTAACATTTCGAAAAAGGTTGGCATAGGTTTTGCAATTTGCTAGCGCGGCGGGCGGAAGGGCCCCCGGTCCCCACCTGAAAGTAATGGTCGGGTCCACTCCGGTCTCCTTCTCCGGCACGACCATCAATCCAGGGACTTTACACATGCTGGCGATTCAGCCTCCCAGGGCGGAGGTTAGAGTATTCCCTGGGTTCGGGAACCCGTTCAGCCTGCGGGCGGCCAGCGGTCAGCCGTTTCACCGGGTCTCCCTGACCGCCGCGCTAACATGCCGCGCCTATACACAACCAATAACGGTTTTGTCACCACTTGTCCCCCAACTGTCAGCACAACACTTCCCTAAAAGAGCTCTGGCAACCTTACTCACTGCAGGAACACAACACCAAATACTTAGTGTTATTTAGCTGCAGTCTTCTGTAAGGCGGAGGTACTTCCCCAGACGGGCAGCTCCATTTTGAACGAGAAAATCCCGTTATGCCCTACCTCCTCTGTATGCCTCAAGTTGATGGACGCAGGGCAGTGCATCGTAAGGCACGTCCCTACCGTGCGTGAATTACGAGGCAATGCTTTGTATAAAAAAAAAGACGCACGGCCGGGTATCATCCATATGTGGAAAGAGGGGGTGAGGGCCCGATTCTTTCTCTATGCACCGGGGCCCTTGTCCTCCTAGCTACGCCACTATCAGCCTCTTATAAATAAAAATATGGTAATGTCAGCGCTCTCAATCAGTGACAGAAAACCAGTAAGTATTCTGGCAGCGTCGGTGGGCTTGCAACCTGTCACGTATGGAATACCAAGTACTGCAAAATATGGTTGTGTCCAAATGCTATATTTTGATATACCTTTTACACCCTCAAAGAATCATGAGTTGGTACTTGAATTTTCTGAAAGAATATCTACCGTGCCTGGCCATGTAAGTCGTGATGCTGTTTCTATTTTACAGTCACACCTACATAGGCAAGACATGTTTTCAATGTCACAGGGCATAAAACTAAAACATTTAAAGGTGCACTTACACGGGCAATTTTTGAGCAATAGTTGTCCGGCTATTACCGTGATAGTTAAGTTTAGTGGAGCAATCTTAAAGAGTGTATTTTGAATAGGTACTCTTTATGATGTTTTAAAAGCACTGTTATCTAGTTACCTTCTAGGTATGCGTGCTACACTACCCATTTAGGATCAGGTGAGGTGCAAAAAAGGAACGACTATCAATTATAAAAAAAAACGAAAATACCAAACTTGATTGTAGCTTTATTTTATACTGCTTTAAAGTTTTTGCTTAGTATGGTGCCCCCACCAAGAGCTGTCATTAAATCTAGATATACCCCCGTTTATCTAGACTTACTGAGGGCTCTTCGATTTCAAAAAACATACAAACTTCTAAATGACTCGATAGATGGCGCCGATTTTTTTCTAAATCATCAATTCTTTTTTATTCTTTATCAATTGCAGGAAGCATCGCAGTTTTTGGTTTATGAGGCTAACTTAGTATGAATGATTTTGTCTTTTACTTTCCAATAGGATTGTGAAACATCTACAAATTACAAAATAAACATTTACGGCCGGTTTCTGAAAGCCCGATCAAAATTAATCGAATGTCAAGTCACTTGCTATCTCTATCTAATTCGATGGAATAGCTGCAATGGCGAGTGACTTGACATCCGATTAGTTTTGATCGAGCTTTCAGAAACCGGCCGTAAGCCAACTTTACTGCGACATTCATCAAGTCTTTTAAAACCATTTTCTGTTTCTTAATCTTAAATGAAAACCCCTCATTGTTACATTACCGAGTCGCAGTGATTATTATTTATTCACCGTTCGATTTGTCGCAACTTTATTATTTACGAGTCCAAGATGAAGCAATTTAAATTGCCCGTTTACCGTAAAACAATGTTAAAGCTAATAAAACTTTTCGGGTTAGGGCTACCCACAGGGTGTTTTGTTATTCCATTAAAAGTTTCAGTAAAAATACATGTGTTTTTACAATTCGCTTACACGTTACTTTTACGGTGATGGTTTTTGCGCACGAGCCTTTTTTATGATTCATGAAATTCTGATACAAAAGGGAATAGTATTTTAAATATTCAATTTATTTAGGCGAAGCTCAATAAAAACTCCTGACCCTACTTTTAGAGTTTCCTATATCGTGGGAGACCACGCACTGCACTTCGATATTGAAATCGGCTTGATTACGTAACTCGCGACTGGTTCGCAATAAGCGTAAATTATTATGATTAGTGCCTGTCAAATAATATCGATTACTATCTAAAAATGTAAATCCGTTTTTGGCTGTATGTTAGAAACCTTACTGTATGTTAAGTTTTATAAATATTATATTGATGGACTTTTCACACACACACACAGCACTATCTCGCCCCAAACTAAGCCAAAGCTTGTAATATAGGAACCAGGTAGCTGATATAATACATAATATACTTTTTTTTGTAAATACATACTTATAATATTATATATATATTTATACAACTAGCTGATGGAACAAGCAGATGGCCCACCTGGTGTTAAGTAACACCCAGTCAGAGAACAAACATCTATTTTCATCACACAAATATTTGTTCTCGGTGGGGATCGAACCCACGGCCTACGGCGCAGAAGGCAGAGCTACTACCAACTGAGCTGTGGAGGCTGTCAGGAAGTATTGTATCTTATGATCTGTGGATTTTGTTCAAAAAAAAAAATATCATAAGCTATTCTATTATCTTTCTAATATATAAATCTGAAAATTACTTTAAATAAAGCCTACCTTTAACAATCACAATTACGTCACAGAGTGAAGCACGCATTTTATTGCCAACCGCTCAACATCAGGTGAACCTTAGCTTATCTCCGCACTGTTTTTTTATACAACTAGCTAATGGAACAAGCAGATGGCTCACCTGATGTTTAGTGGTAACCATCACCCATAACAAAGCATTGTTTCGTAAGTCACGCACGATAGCAACGGCCGTACGATGCACTGCCTTGCGTCCATCAACTTGAGGCATACCTACAAATGTTAAACCTCATGTGACAGTGCTTAGTAATCTAATATTAGTGGACAAATACGCAGAAAAAGCTATTGAGCGTTATTTAGATATGCTTACATTATGAAAATACGCAGTTAATTAGATTGGAATTTCATCAATCATTGGCCAGCAAATAAATGAAAGGTAAATGAAATCCTACATAAGCTGATGATTACCTTTTAGGCTTGATTACCTATTCGAAATAATTACCAATTATCGGTAACTTTGTTTAACTTAAATTCCAATTGCTTCCAACGAATACCTAACTCATTGAAGGGGTCGCAATATGCCAATAAAATCCTGTCAGAATAATTGATTTACGATTCTTTATTAATATAATTTATTAAGGGAGTGACCCCGCCTTCCGATCGTAAGGTCGCAGGTTCGAATCCAGTCGTGCACCAATGGATTTTTCCCATCGAAAAATTTATGTGCGCAATGCCAGTGCTCTTAAACGGTGAAGGAAAACATCGTGAGGAAACCAGTTAGTATTCTAACAGCGGCGATGGGCTTGCAACCTGTTACGTATGGAATACCAACTACTGCAAAATGTGGGTATGTGCCAAATGTAATGTTTGGACATCCTCAAAAGAATCTGGAGTTAGTACTTGGTCCTAAGAGATCTGAGGGGATATCTACCGTGCTTGGGGATTAAAGTCGTGAAGCTGTTTCAGTTTTTTTTTATTAATACTAATATTAGTATATACAGCTACAGCTACAGCTTCAGTAGTACTTAGTCTCTAATATTATTGTCACGGAAGAGCGGGATCTCCTAACACAGGTATATGTATACTTAAAAGAAGATCTCAAACCCATAAAATTAAATTTAAGAGTAGTAGAACTCTTTGTGTGTGGCTCGTCCGGGGAAGTAGTACCACCACGCCTTTTTGTGCCGCCAAGCAGCAACGCTGTGTTTCGGTTTGAAGAGTGTGGTTGCCGGTGTAATTACAGGCACATGAGGCTTAACATCTGTATGCCTCAAGTTGATGGACACAGGGCAGTGCATCGTAGGGCGCGTTCCTATCGTGCGTGACTTACGAGACAATGCTTTGATATAGGTGATGGTTACCACTTAACATCAGGTGGGCCATCTGCTTGTGCCATCAGCTAGTAGTATAAAAAAAAATGTAAACATAGATTAAGTAACTGAATAAAAAATTAGAATTTGAATTATATGCTAGTTAAGCGTGCAGCCGTTTTAAACAGCACTTAAGGATAAATATTATACACAATTTACAAATATACATTTTTGCATCTGAAACTCTGGCAAAAACACAAATAAAACTTCGCTATTCTAATAATATAACTAAAATAAATTTACATTATTATTAGGAGTCCTCCGGGTCCATTCCTTCCATCCATCAAATCAAATTTACATTATAACAAAAAAAGTTATTTGAACCTATTAATTGTAGGCCGTGGGTTTGATCCCCACCGAGAACAAACATTTGTGTGATGAACATAGATGTTTGTCCTGTCGGTATGTATTTACAAAAAAAAAGTATATAAGTAGTATATCAGCTATCTGGTTCCCATATAGCTTTGGCTCAGTTTGGGGCGAGATAGTGCTGTGTGGAATGTCCACCAATTTTTTATTTATTTTTATTTATTGAGATTTATTAAGACAAAATTTATATAAATAGTGAAAAGGCTACCCCTTTAATCACAAATGCTGGGAGCAACGAAACAATCCGATACGAACAAATTCATTAAAAAGCCTTCAAAACAATCGAATCGGACCTTTCAAACAACAAACAATTCTCAAACATCGAACACCGGGGATCATCTTTATTATCAGCAGCATCTGTTTTTGACGCTATCGAATGTAATTTCAAGAGTTAGTAGAGTTATCAGCTCTTTGTGAAGGGCTCGTGTACTACTAAGGAGGTTCTACTGCCATGACTATTTAAAAAAAATATAGTTAGTCAAAAGACAAAAACCCAACCGTAAAAACAAATTGCACTTCTCAAGTCTCATGAAGGTTATTTTCACTACTTTCATTTTACAACTTTTATCCCCAGGCATGGTAGACATCCCCTTAAATCTCTTGGTAGCATACGTGTGTGCCAAATGTAATATTTCGATGTATCTCTAACTACCCCCTTAGATATCCTCGAGAATCTTCAGTAGGTACTAAGAGATCTGAGGAAATATCTACCATGCCTGTGGATCAAAGTCATGTTCTGTTTATGATATTCCTTTTGTAAATAGGTTAGAGATTAAAATAACTTATCTTTGAAACAGTTCCCTTTAGTCTAGGCTACCAGAACGTTCCAAAACGGGCATGTTCGCATCAACAGACGTATGGACAGATTTATACGCTACATTCTGATAGCAAGCAATACAAAGATAGGAATCTAATCGGGGATATTGCAGTTGAAATACACATTTATTTCAAGAGTGAATATGTGTCGTCTATTGACTAAACACCATAGCTTGATTTCTTATAGTTTGGAAATAATTAAATATTGACCTTTTTTCATTGGTTTCCTTAGATCAAGAGTAGTAGAGCTCTTTGTGAAGGGCTCGTCCGGGGAAGTACCACGCCTTTTTCTGCCGCCAAGCAGAGCAAAGTCGCGGGCACCAGCTAGTTTATACATAAATTAAAGTCATGGGGATTGAAATCATAAAGCAATGTTTTGCCTTTCTATGAGACCTAGCGAAGTTTATGCGTTGTCTGTAAAAAAAAATTACTTCTTCCTCACTTCAAAAGCATCCCTTGAAAGTGTGCACGCAAATAGGCAAAAATGAAGTTTACACGAGAAATGAAGTGCGCGGAAGCAATCTCCCTGTGAGAACCTGGTAATGGCTACTTTGAACCACGACAGCTGCGACGAACGTGGAGGTGGTATTATAAAGCTCAAAGTAGGAGTAACCTTCTGAACCTTCTGAAGAGTAGTAAAGCTCTGTAGGGCTCGTCTGGGGAAGTACTACCACCTTGCCTATTTCTGCCGCCAAGCAGCGTTGCTGGTGTGAAATTACAGGCATATGAGACAATGCATTCGTGCAAGACTTAGATACGACGAAGCTTTGTACCTATATATGTGGTGGCTACACTTAACATCAGATAAGCATAAAAAAAAGTTATTAAATCTCATTTTTTAGTATAAAGTTGTTTGGAACAAATTTTTATATTTATACCTTTGTAATGTTATTTCCGGAAAATTTGTTATTTAGTAGATTTTTCTCATGTTTTCTTACCTTTTTTTGTACCTGATGCAACATGTAGGTACACCTACATGTTGCATATGTTTATATTGTAACATGTGGGTACACCCACATGTTACAATATAAAGTATGCAGCATATTCAGCCTACAGAATCGGCTGCAGCACCCTACACGAGATCGTGCGGCTCACGCTTTTTATTTTTTAAACGACTCCAAAAAAGACTTAAGTAACTGGTTCTCAATTCGCTGTAGTTTTTTTTTTAAAGGAGGATTTGTTAAATATGAATTGATTTGATGTTTTTTTTTTGTAAGTTCATTTTATACATTAATTAATTATTCATTTAATTTATTTCATTTTCATACGTCCCATATAGATTTTATCCAAATTGATTCAGCGTGTCATCACAGCCTTCGCAGCTGTTGACAGCCTTCACAGCTCAGTTGGTAGTAGCTCTGCCTTCTGCGCCGTAGGCCGTGGGTTCGATCCACCGAGAACAAACATTTGTATGATGAACATGATGTTTGTTCTCTGTCTGAGTGTTATTATATAATATAAGTTTAAATTTACAAAAAAAGTTTGTATTATATCAGCTATCTGGTTCCCATATTACAAGCTTTCGCTTAGTTTGGGGCTAGATAATATTGTGTGAAAAGTCCACTAATATTTATTTATTTATTTATTATTATTATGAAGCAACACGCGAAATCAAGTAAATGGAAAAATCTACTGAAACTTATAACACTGCTGACGTATTGGTTTCTATAATCCTTCACCAAAAGTTTTTGTTTATGTTTTTCAGTGTATAAGAAATCGGTTTTTTTGCGTTGATTATTAAAAACGTGAATTATTTAATGCCTCATCCTGAAGTCCACTGAAGAAACTATTTCTATAGTCCACGTTGCGGTCTACGCTCAGAGGATTTACTGAGCAAAATTACGCAAAATTACGCAAAATTACCTCGCATTGCTTGCTTTAATTTGAGACTAGTTTTAAAAATGCCATTTTTTACTCAGAACCTTTTAATTTTGCATTCTACGCTATTTATTCTGGAGAATGAGAACGCTTTTTAAGTTACAGTACAGTCTGCATTATAAGCAATATCAGGGTTGCACCATAAAATGGTATGGAGCAACCCTGTATATATATATATATATATATATTTTTTTTTAATACTACTAGCTGATGGAACAAGCAGATGGCCCACCTGATGTTAAGTGGTAACCATCACCTATAACAAAGCATTGCCTCGTAAGTCACGCACGATAGGAACGTGCCCTACGATGCCCAACTTGAGGCATACAGTTGTTAAGCCTCATGCGCCTGTAATTACACCGGCGACCACACTCTTCAAACCGAAACACAGCGTTGCTGCTTGGCGGCAGAAAAAGGCGTGGTGGTAGTACTTCCCCGGACGAGCCCTTCACAAAGAGCTCTACTACTCTTGATAAATATTGGTGGACATTCCACACAGCACTATCTAGCCCCAAACTAAGCCAAGAGATGGTAACCAGATAGCTGATATAATACATATATACTTTTTTTTTGTAAATACATACTTATAAATATTTTATTAATAGAAAGTATGGAAGCTTATGTCCAGTTTCGTTTTTCTAAGCAGATACACAAAAAACTGCTTACCATCAGGTAGGCCATAAGCTAGTTAATAAAATATATTATATAATTAGCGTAGAATAGTCCAGATAAGGGGCGTGGCCTGTGACGTCACCCAGAAAGTGGTGTGAGCTAGCTTGGAGGGGCGCGCCGAGGCTACGTGCGGCGCGAGCGTCATTCGGACAACACTTTTGCTTCATCGCCAGAGATAGACGGACGTTATACTTACTTAGTGCCATTTTGCTTACTGCTATTTTGTTAAATTAATTTAAATAAGAAGTTCTTTTTAGTTTTGAAATTGTTATTGTTTTTTTTATTAAAGATTACTATTAGTTTATTACCTCAGAAGTGTGATTCTTATCCTGTTCTGTGCCGCTGTGGCTTATATTGATTTAAAACATTTTTTTGATACTTTTTGAGAATCTAAAATTTTTTACGTTTTTATGTGTTAAAAAAAATGTCCGGTAAAAGTAATCGCAAAGGGCGTAAAGACAGTTCCTCTACTCCTGGCTTGGAGCAAACGCTTCAAACTATTTTGGATCGCTTAAATTCTTTAGAAGATTCTAGGCAACGCAGTTCGAGCGCAGACAATGCGGCTACGTCACGCGACATTCCGGCGCCCGAACCGGTCGTGCAGCTGTTACCGCCGCCCGTACCTACGGCGGGCGAGCCGAGTGACGCGCTCCTACCCGCACCGTCTGGCGCCGAGTCGTGCGCTGCTAGCGTCGACATGTCTGTGCCTTGTTTAAGTGTATTAAATTCCAGCACGACCGCCGCCGAGGTGGTTATGAGTGAGGTAACCGAGAAGCTAGTAAGTGCAATCAGTGCTATTCCGGTAAGATCAAACCATGTTTTTATATCAAACTTTGATCCGTCTCTGCATGATTTCGATGTGTGGTGTAGCGAAGTAGATCACGTACGTAGTTTGAATCGGTGGGATGATCGCGAGTGCTTAGCACGTATAGGTAATTGCCTAAAAGGTGACGCGAAGGTATGGCTTAATGAATGGGTTAGCAACGACCGTAGCTGGTCAAATTTCAAGCGGGAGTTTAAAACGTTGTGCCCCCTTAATATTGATATTGCGAATATTTTATTCGACGTTATGAAAACCGATTCAGACAACTACGCTACATACGCGGAATATGCTAGACGTTCTTTGTTAAGATTGCGTATTGTCAAAGGTATGAGTGACGAATTAATTGCTGCCATAGTGATACGCGGTATCACAGACGCCCAGATTCGTGCAGCTGCCACCAACGCAAAGTTGTTGCCAGATGGCTTAGTAAACTTTTTGTCGATCTATACAAAACCAGTTCAGGTGACATCTGTTCATGCACGTGGCTCTTTTCGTAAACACGAGTCACAGTCGAGCGCTCGTAAACGAGAACACGCTGATTTGAGGGTGAAGTGTTTCTCCTGTGGGGTTTATGGTCACAAACAGATCTCGTGCACCAAGCGTATAAAATCGGAAGTGCCTTCTCGGGACAATCTACCTACAAGTGCATCAACCTCCAAACCGCCTAGATCTGAGCCATGCTCTTTTTGCAAAAAAGTAGGTCACAAAATTGCAGATTGTTTTGCGAAACAACGTGCCGATTCGCGTGGCAAGTCGAATGTCAATTTTTGTCGCGAAACCGTAGATACCTACAAAGAGAATGATATTGCTACTGCAGTTATACAGGGTGTACCAGTTGATGTGCTTATAGATAGTGGTTCAACTATTTCTTTGATTTCAGAATCTGTAGCCAAACACCTGCAATGCACCCAGACCCCGTCATTTCGTGTTCTACGCGGCATAGGTAGTCAGGAGATACAGACCTCTTACTGTACTACTTTGTCGGTCGAGTTTTTCGAGATTACCCTCGAAGTCGATTTTCATGTCGTTCCGGATAAGTGTATGAACACGCCTGTCATCATCGGCACCGATGTGTTAAATAGGGACGGTGTGACCTAGGTATACCCGAACGCGAGGTGTGCAACTACTCACACGAGCTGAGAACGTTTTTAAGGTATTGTCAGATCCTTGTATACCGATTAATACACCGTTGGTAGGTCAAGATAGGGAGCGACTAATGAGCGTCATTAACGAGTTTGCGGAAAATCTAGTCGTAGGTACTGCCACTACAACCGTGCAAACGGGCACCATGCACATTCGGTTGCATAACGAGACCCCTGTAGTTTACCGACCATATAAGATGTCTCATGACGAAAAAATGCGCGTTAGGGATATCATTAAGGACCTGTTAGATCACGTCTGCCTCACGAGCTGTCGCGCGAACCGGGTTGTCGTTCGACTCACTGTGTGCTTACTTACTATTGGAAAAAAAAAAAATGGCAAAGTGTGATACGTGTAATAAGAATATTACTAAGAGATCGCCAGGACTCGAGTGTAATAAGTGTAGCAAAATTGTACATGCTAATCAACTATGTTCGAGTCTTTCCTCGAAACAGCTATCCGCACTTCGAAACGCTGACAATCTGGAGTGGACCTGCGAGGAATGTCATCGTGATTCACCCCGTCGTAAGTCCTTTGTAATCCCTGAGGATGACGACGAGGAGGAGGAAGAATCTAGTGCCACGCCTCAACACAGCGTTTTCGACATGGATAAATTACTGCGTAATATCTCGAGTGAGGTTAAAAAAGTGATACAAAAAGAGATCGTTCTGGTAAACGAATCCGTAAGCTATTGTAGCAAGAAAATAGACGACTTATCAGACACACTCGAAGTCTACAGTGGGAAGATAAAGGAGCTAGAGAAAAAAAACTTACATCTATTTAATCAAAACACCCATCTCGAGCTCAAAATGGCGTCCATTGAACAGCATCTGCAGGAAATTGAACAAAAAAACCTTGAAAAGGTTTTGGAAATTTCTGGTATTCCAATGGCCCCTAATGAGAACCTAGAAGTAATTACTACCACCCTAGCGGAAAAAATAAATATGGAAAAGAACCAAATAATTAACATCAAACGAATCTCAGGCAGAAATGGGCAAGTGGGATTTATTTACATAGAACTAAAAAATGTGCAAAACACCGAAGAGTGGATTCGTGCAGCCAGAAATAACACTGTCACAGTTCAAGAAATAACCCCGGGCGTCCCTGCGGACTTAGCAAGATCACAGGTACTAATTCGTCGTGCTCTCACAAAAGCAAACAAAGCCCTACTGTGGAAAACAAAGCAGAGTCTACGTGATAGCCACAAGTACATCTGGTTCCAGGACGGCAAAGTTCTCGCTCGGAAAGGTGACAACGAAAAATTGGTGGTGATAAGACGCGAGGAGGACATCCCCCAACTGTCCTCATCAACTAAGCCTACTCGGTAATAGAAGTTCTTGTAAAATCAGCTATCTCATCGAATATAATAGAATTTACTGGTTGCTCTAATATTAATGTGTTTCATGAATACTTGCCAAAAAGTGTACCTAGCTTAACAATTGCGCATATAAACCTTAGCTCCTTGATTAAAAACTTTAGCCTAGTTATGCAATTTATTAACCACTCCAATATTAACATTGATGTGTTAATTTTAAGTGAGGTAGGGATATCAGATGACTTAAAATCTATGTTTGATATCGGTGGCTATAGAATGCATAGTGAACTGCGTAGGAATAGAAGAGGTGGTGGTATCATTATGTATGTAAAAGATGTACATAGCTTCCATCCACTAAAGTACTCATTTAACCACTGTGAATCTCTAATCGGTACCATATCGACACCATATAACTACACAGCACACATATTTGCACTTTACAGACCACCGAGTGAGAGCAAGCATCTGTTTATTAATGAACTAAACAGCCTACTCCGCAATGCAACATTTAAAAACTCAGACTTGTACGTAATAGGAGATATGAACATAGACGTTAGAAATTATAATAACATACGCGAGTTTTACATGACATGTATGGCTGAGAATGGTCTATCGAGCGCGATATCAGAGTATACAAGAGTAGAAACACGTAAAAATATATTGAAAGAAAATATAACAACACGTAGTTGTATTGACCATATTTTTGCACGATCCCGCTCGCTAGATCTTTATTCCGCCACGCTTGGAACAGTTATGGCAGACCACCGTATGATCGTGCTATCCTGCGTTGGCTTCGAACAAATACCTATACAGGGTATTCAACATCATAAGCAATTAATCGACAATAATAAACTTAAACCACTACTACAAAACATTAATTGGAGTCAAGTGGATAATTTAGAATGCCCCCTGCAAATATATAACATTATAAAAACTAACTTAAATTCGTGCTACGAAAAAGCTTCATATACAAAAAAGTACAACCCATCTAGCAAACGCAACAAAGATAAGTGGATAAATTTTAAAATAAATAATATGTGCAAAAAACGAGACAATTTGTATTTAAAATGGACAAAAGATACTAATAACAAAATTTTGAAAATAGAATTAAATAAGCTAAGAAATAAAACTCGTAAAACAATAGAAAAGTCAAGAAACAAATATTTCAATGAACAAATCAACAACAATAGATTTAATCCGAAAAAGCAGTGGGAAATACTCAACACCCTGACAGGTCGCGTAAATACATCCATAGATGAAGCTATCCTAAAGGCATTCAGGAAAAGTAAAATCTCAGTAAAAGAGTTGGCTAACAAATTCGGTACTGAATTTGATGCGAACGTACGTAAAATCCTACCAAACTGTCATAAACGCCTTATTAACGAATTCGAATACACTTTTCCTGAATCTAGATCTATACTTATTAAAAAAGCAACTAGTGAAAATATCCAAGAAATCATAAAAAAACTAAATGCTAAAAAATCGGCAGGAATTGATGGAATACGATGTATTGATCTTAAATACATAAGTAATAAAATTGTAGATGTAATAGTAAAATTAATTAACAGCAGCTTAAAGAACGGTATGTATCCTAATGAGTTGAAAGCTGGCATAGTAAGACCTATTTACAAAAAAGGAAAGCACGATGAGTACGAAAACTACAGGCCAATAACCCTACTCCCAGTAATTGATAAAATAGCAGAAAAATATATATGTAGGCAAATTCAGGAGTTTTATTCTAGATATGATGTGATATCGAATGCTCAATATGGATTTCAGCCAAGCAAATCGACATCGATGCTCCTATCCAAATTTACTGATGAAGTTAATGCATCCCTTAATAGCAAAAATCATGTTATTTTACTATTTATAGACTTCAGTAAGGCATTCGACACGCTAAGGCATGATACACTGATTCAAAAGCTAGACAACTCTGGAGTTAGGGGCCCTGCTCGGACATGGTGCGAAAATTACCTCAAAAACCGGTCCTTTTATGTAAAGGTGGGTCATGAGATGAGTGATAGGATAGATGTGACATCTGGAACGGCTCAAGGTTCAGTATTAGGTCCTCTTCACTATCTGGCATATGTAAATGATATGGGCAATGTAATAAAAAAGTGCTCAGTGTACCAATATGCTGACGACACATGCCTAATAGCCTCTCATACAGACCTCACAATTGCAGCGCAATACATACAAGATGACTTCACTAGTGTAAGTAAATGGTCTCATGACGTAGGTCTCGTAATTAATGCAAGCAAAACCAAAATAATACATGTACGTTCTAGCCACAATACATCCAGTGACACAATCAACGTTGTAGGACATGATCACGGCTGTCTACACAGAACTACACCGTCCAGCGGATGTAAATGCGAGAATATCGAGATTGTGCCCTATTACAGGTACCTAGGATTACTGGTTGATGAGAGATTTGGCTGGAGCCAACATATAGATCATGTATGCGACAAACTGCGGGCAATTTTGGCTAAAATCAATATTATTAAAAACAAAATTCCATACAAAGTCCTCCTTAATCTTTACACAGCACTTGCAGAATCCATTGTGTCATACGGCCTCTCTAGCTACGGAAGAACTTTCAAAACTTACTTGGATAAAATTTGTAACCTACAGTTGAGAATCCTAAAATCAATCGTGCCTAAACCAATCAGAAACAAATTTAAAGATAATGCCCTCGGCCTTTTTAAATTCTGCAATATACTTCCTGTACACGAAAAAGTTAAAATGTGTCTTCTCATTGAGCATTTCGACAATAATTCTATAAAAATCCCTGTAGCACATAAAATGACAACTAGAAAAATAAAGCAACAAAAACTTATAATACCAAAAATGAAGAATTATTACGGAAGAAGGACAACAGAATACTTAATACCGACAACCATTAACGAAATACCACTTGCTATTAATCAGAATCTTACCTTAAAAAACTGTAAACATAGATATAAGAAATATTTTTTGGATGCATTAGATAAAAATACTCAGATCTAAATTGTGTAGGTATGCAGATAGACATAAACTATAGGTATAGACATAACTATAGGTAACTTCCATAGGTGTTGTAAACACTATAAAACTAATAAAAAAAAAAAACTAGGTACTCGTTATTATGATAATGATTATAATAAATAAAATAAAAAAAAAATTATTGAATTGTAAAACATTCATTCACACATTTAATTTAAAATAAAACAAAAGCTCCAAAGCTCCATACCTATTTTTTGAATAAAACTATCATTTTCTTATTGGAAACATATCTTGGTTTTACACCCTGTATCGGATTTACCTTTTAGTTTTTTCTCGAAGTCGATGCAATGGCGCGCCATTCAGTGAAGAATGTTGTAACGCGTAAACAAGCAACCTAGATACCTACCTACCTTCCAATAGCGGCATTGTGTGCGTAAAGAATAGATAACAGTGGGTATTGCGAGAACCAATGTTTCTAATATCTACCTACTTGCTTTTTTATAAATATTGTTGTGGTCCAACTGACCCTTATAAGTGTATCAAATGAAGGAAAGTTATTGTTTTTACCTTCTTACTTATTATGCATGCAATAAGTCCTAACTTTAATTTTAAGAAGTTTACTTACCAAATTAAACCTACTATAATTTCTGTGTTTAAAAAGTGTAACAGCTCGAGTCAGTGCCAACATCGACACAAACCTTACTAGGTTTCACGATGTTGTAATGTGAATACTGTAATTAGTGATTTTGTTAAATAAATAAATAAAATAAAATAAAGATAAAAATATTATTCGTGAGTCTGAGTTTTCGAGTCCAGTTTTGCTCTTCAAGAAAAAAGACGGTAGTGACAGGCTTTGTGTAGATTTTAGGGCGTTGAATGCGAACACCATTAAGGATCACTATTCACTACCACATCGACGATCACATCGATCGTTTAGGCAAAGCTCAATATTTTTAGCAAATTGGTCAGGTGAGACCGAGCGAGCATAAGATCGAGGCTTAAGTTGCCGCTCGAGTTCCGAGCAGTGTAAAAGAAGTAAGACAGTTTTTAGGCCTTGCAGGTTACTTTAGGCGTTACCTTCCAGGCTATTCTTCGAAAACAGCGTGTATAGCGAATCATTGAACGGTTAACTAGTGAGCCTGTATTGGCTATTTTTGACCCCTCTCTCCCCACTGAAGTGCACACCGATGCGTCAGCGCTAGGTTATGGAGCTGTTTTGCTGCAAACTCACAATGGTGGGCACAAGCAGCCTGTCGCTTATTTCAGCAAGGTTTTCTGCAAGGGGCTGAACTACGTTATCACTCCTATGAGTTGGAAACGTTGGCAGTTGGCGCTGCAACATTTTAGACATTATCTTATTGGTACGAAGTTCAAAGTTGTGACCGATTGTATGACTGTGACTGATGTAGACTATGACTTTGATCTCGAGTATCGAAAGGGGACTGCGCTATCTCATACTGACTATCTGAGCCGTAACCCGGTAAATATTTGTGAAATTCGAAAACCACTAAACTGGGCTCAGATAGCGCAGGCCGCTGACGAGGAGACGCAAATCCTGCTTCAGAAACATAAAGATGGTGATCTAGATTCTTCTAGGTACATAGTTCGTAATGACGTCCTATACTTTAAAATGGCTGTAGTCGGTGAGCAGTCACGTTTTCTGTGTTATTTACCTAAGGGTCACCGCCTTAACTTGCTGCGTGATTTTTTACGACGAACACCAACATATTGGTATAGATAAAACTACCGACTTTGTATTAAAACATTTTTGGTTTCCCAGGTTGAGACAGTTTGTGCGGAAGTACATACAACATTGCGTTGTGTGTCTTTCTCACAAAAAAGTACCGTGCCAGCCTTCTCAACCTATCGAGTCATGGGACAAGCCCACTGCACCGTTTGAAACTGTACATAGCGATGTTTTGGGGCCTCTTCCAGACTCGAACGGTTTCAAATATGTCGTTCTTATTGTGGACGCATTTACCAAGTACTGCTTCCTATATCGTAAGCAAGATGCAAATGAGCTGAAACATATTTTTGTAAGCGCTATTTCACTCTTTGGTTCTCCAAAGCTGTTAGTTGCCGATCGTGGTCGGATGTATGAGAGTACGTCTTTCGTTAGTTGGGTCAAAGAAATGGGCTGTGACATACATTTTATAACTCCTGAGATGCATCGTAGTAATGGTCAAGTTGAGCGGTATTGTCGAACTGTAATGAACATGATTCGAGTTGAATCAAATTTTAGACAAGAACGTTGGTCAGATATTTTGTTTTGGTCAGACTTTTTGGTAAGTGTGAAGTATGCTTATCTGTGATGTGTGTACCTGTGCACCTCGAGAGCTCTGCACTTGTACGTGATGCATCCCGAGGGCTCTGCTTTGTTAATCCATCACATCATTGGTCTCGGTACTCGTTATGTATATCAGCGCGTACAACCTGAGGGCTCTGTACTTGTGGTTAGTATCCTGAGGGCTCTACTCTTGGCTGTCGCACCCTGAGGGCTCTGCAATGATGGAGACCATCCTGAATGGTACGTCTCCTGGTATTAATGGTACACCCTGAGGGCTCTGTACAGTGCGCACCCTGAGGGCTCTGCGATGATTGAGAACATCCTGAACGGTACGTCTCCTGGTATTAATGGTACACCCTGAGGGCTCTGTACAGTGCGCACCCTGAGGGCTCTGCGATGATTGAGAACATCCTGAACGGTACTTCTCCTGGTACTTATTGTGCACCCTGAGGGCTCTGGACAATGCGCATCCTGAGGGCTCTGCGATAATAGCGAGGCTCCTGAACGGTACACCTCTCTGGACATCCTGAGGGCTCTGTCGTTTCATCCTATTTATTTTGTCGTGCATCCTGAGAGCTCTGCCGTTTAATTTAATAATCAAATTAGAGCTTAAGAGCTTCACTCGAGAGTTTTTCCTGCTGGACATACCTGAGGGCTCTGTCCAAATGAGTAATGAGTAATGAGTTTCTTATTTTCAGCTTTTTGAGTTCGATTAGGAAACTAATGCAGATCATATCTTTTCAGATGATGATGAGAGTCAGCCATGTAGTGCTGAGCGCCAAGTCGTTGAGGTGGACGTGCATGTTCCTGCATCGCCATCCCATGAGACGGAGGACATGCAGCTACAGCCACCCTGCTACCCTGATGGTCCTGCGGGCGAGGACGCACCGCCGTCAGGAGAAGCCGAATTAGCGTAGAATAGTCCAGATAAGGGGCGTGGCCTGTGACGTCACCCAGAAAGTGGTGTGAGCTAGCTTGGAGGGGCGCGCCGAGGCTACGTGCGGCGCGAGCGTCATTCGGACAACACTTTTGCTTCATCGCCAGAGATAGACGGACGTTATACTTACTTAGTGCCATTTTGCTTACTGCTATTTTGTTAAATTAATTTAAATAAGAAGTTCTTTTTAGTTTTGAAATTGTTATTGTTTTTTTTATTAAAGATTACTATTAGTTTATTACCATATCATTAATAATCACAATGAATTTAAGTATTTACAAAATGTACAAATTACACATGAAACCATTGAGATCTGCAGACCGTTGCGAACGATCTAATTATCTCTAGATCGCTGATATGGATCTGTTGAGATAAAATCAGTGCCATTCATTATTTACTATGAAGAATACAGTCTAACTTTAAAAATATAAATGGCGCAACCCCAAACATAAAATTATAACCTTTATTTATTAAAACTAACTACTATTCTCTCAGGTCTCGTGAGCACACAGTGTGCTAGTATTATTTATGAAATAACTGAAACTTTGAAGTAAAATATCACATTTGAGTCACATTTAAGCACTATTCATAACTTAGGTGGGTGTACTAAAGACTGTGGTGAGCACTGGTTTGGCGTGGTCGCGTGGGATTATACCAATTCTTTTTCGATGACAAAAGTCAATTTTGCGACTTTTTCACGACTGGATTCAAACCTGCGACCTCCCAATCCAAAGACAGGGTCACTTGGTGGCTAGAAAATTACCTATACCTATACCTATAAACAACGTGTTACATAATACCCATATAACCCCGGAAGCAGGGTATTCTGCAGATCGTGGCGAACATCTATTGATATAAGAATTATAACATTTCCTCCATGCGTATAAATGTCGTAAATATCAGAAACATTCTGAAAACTCGATCAAAAATAATCGGATGTCAAGTAACTCGCCATTTCAGCTATTACATCGAATTAGTTAGAGATAACAAGTGACTTGACATGCGATTAGTTTTGATCGGGTTTTCAGAAACCGGCCGTAAATGGATTATTGTTTATTAAAACTACTTAGAAAAAGAAACGTGGTAGCAATCGTCTAGTACACGTGAGAAAGAGCAATCACATTTAAGTTTGTGTTCCACTTTTCTAGTCCATTTTCCTTGAAATGCTTGTTTTATTTCGTTCGCTAGTTTACATCGGTTCGTTTCACTCTAACATAGAAAAATGTATACAAATGTTGGATTCGACTTTGGTACAAAAGACAACAAGAATCATCATGCGACCGCCTCGCTAAAGGTACGGCTGATTCAGTAATCAGTGCTATTGGCACAGTATCCACAACTTTTTCATAAATTATTCCTCGCACACTCCACACTTCCTTAGCCACCGAAACGCCACGAAGATGAAATTTTAAAAAATATGTCAAGCACGGAACTCTCGTGTAGCGCGATTCTTAACGGCCGGCTTTTTTGTAAGAAGCTGCTGACGTCATAAAATAATAATAATAATAATATACTTTTATTTCAGGCATAAAAAATACCCATAAATTACAAAATATGAAAGCAACCTAAATAAAATAAGAAGGAACAATAGGTACCTACTTATTTGCGGTTTCTGCCCTGGTGTACCGAGAGCCAAAACCTGTATATAGGGCTGTATAAATAATCAGCCATGCACTGTAAAATTCTATTTTTTAGAATTCCTAAGGCCACTCCAGAAGGAAGCTACTCGCGAGCGAATAATGGCGAAAAAATTCCGGGACCCGTGCATCAGCGAACATGCTTGACGCGCTACAAAATCGAGGTATAAATAAAATGTATAAAAACATCTTCTAAACATCTGATTATATATATTTTTTGCAAAACAACCCGGCTTCAAATGTAATGAATAACTTAAAACAAAACGTAAAAAGTTTAATTGAATATTTTTGTTTCTATAGAGGTTTTTTTATACAACTAGCTGAAAGAACAAGCAGATGGCCCACCTGATGTTAAGTGGTAACCATCATCTATAACAAAGCACGATAGGTAATTGCACTACGATGCACTGCCCCGCGTCCATCAACTTGAGGCATACAGATGTTAAGCCTCATGTGCGTGTAATTAAATCGGCAACCACACTCTTCAAACCGAAACACAGCGTTGCTGCTTGGCGGCAGAGAAATGCGTGGTGGTAGTTATTCCCCGGACGAGCCACACACAAAGAGCTCTACTACTCTTAAAAAAAGCTGAATTTATTTCGATAAAATTAAGTTAATGTTATTTTCTTTGGCTTTGAGTAGCTTGATATGTAACCGTGTGTACGTCCAAGTATTACATTCGGCACATGCTCAAAAACAGCTTAACGAATTTAATCTCCAGGCACGGTAGATACCCTCTCAGATCTCTGAGTACCAAAAACTAACTCCAGATTATTTTAAGACGTCTAAGGGGGTAGTCAGAGGTACGTCCAAAAATTATGTTTGGCACATACAATTACATTCATTTGCATTAGTTGGTATTCCATACGTGACAAGTTGCAAACCCATCGCCGCTGTTAGAATACTAACTGGTTTCCTCACGATGTTTTCCTTCACCGTTTAAGAGCACTGGCATTGCGCACATACATTTTTCGATAGAAAAATCCATTGGTCCATTATTATTTGTACTATGTCTTAATGTTTTCTTTCTTTAATATGACGGCAACTGTTTTTTGAAGCGGTAAGGCTTAACGGGGCCTAACGCCGGGACATAAGGGCCTCTTGCGTTGAGCCGATAACGTCCAAAGCAGAGGAGAGCTAAATATTCAGATGAGGCGGTTTTATACAACAAAAAGGTTGTACAACAAGTAAAAGGCAATGTGTGCGAATTATTATAATGTACCTGTTGTTTGTAAATAAGGTTTGCGGTTGCTGGCCAAAAGAGAAATGTTTTGAGACTGTTGACATCGAGTTTGAGAGAGTATTCTGTGAAATTCTGTCAGAAAACTGGTAGGTATAATATGTTTGTATGTGCTGTGTGTATGGAATGACACGCAGGTTTATTATTTGATTCATTATTCATTTATATCATCATTTATATCTTAAATTTATTATTTAAAAACGAGCTGTATGCGACAGCCGTAAAATGAGTCGTTACTTGGTGAGTAATAAAAAAAAATATATAAATATTCATAAAAATTTACATTTTCACTCGAATTTTCACTAAAAACAGTAGTTCTCAGCATAACCGATAGGGGCGTTTATTGCGTCTACTTACAAAACCAGCAAAAACGGAATTACGGATTACAAAATCCAAATAACAAAAAAAAACAAGGAGTCATAAGTTGAAATAGACACTCTGGTTCTTGGAGGCGCACTTTAAAGCTTTTCACCACACTGTTAAGTATGAAAGTGACATGACAAGCGTAAATGTATCTACTTTATACCCCGATTACACTCAGCTCATGTCCGTGGAAATGTACAGATACATGAGCAGGGACTTGGGCAATGCGAGAATGTAAACAGGCCACTTCCATGTCCACTCGCGTTGCCGCTCGCGTTGCCCTTGTTGTGAACACAAATTGCCGGCGACGCTGCCGCAGACATATGGACGGCAACATTTCCGTCCACGCGAATGGCAGCGCGAATGTCTAGATGTAAAAGCAGTATTATGTCTTATCTGGTTGGAACTCATTACTCTGTGCCCGACGCCCTCATACAGTTGCTCTTGAGCGAAGTGGATGTAGCATCTAGTTATATCTGTTACGCTTACTTCAAGGTAAAGTCCCACTTTTAGAACAAGGTAGGTATCTTATAATAGTTTTTTTTTATTTACAAAGAAAATTATAATGAATATAACAATCTATAATCGTATCTACAAAATATATAAAATGCACATGAAACAGTTGAGCTATCTATTTAAGAGTAGCAGAGCTCTTTGTGAAGAGCTCGTCCGGGGAAGTACTACCACCATGCCTTGTTCTGCCGCCAAGTAGCGTTGCCGTGTTTCGGTTTGAAGAGTGTGGTTGCCGGTGTAATTACAGGCACATGAGTTGATGGACGCAGGGCAGTGCATCGTAGGGTACGTTCTTATCGTGCGTGACTTACGAGGTAATGCTTTGGTAAAGATGATGGTTACCATTTAACATCAGGTGGGCCATTTTCTTTTTCCATCAACAAGTAGTATAAAAAAAACAGTAAGCATGATACAGTGAAGGAAAAAATTGTGAAACCCGTGGCTTAGTTTCTTCCGCAGGTATTGGCCATATCTTCCATGGCAACGCTGACTATGGACTACCTATAGGGAGTTATATAAGTGTTGGGATAAAATAGAACCGGCAGACAGACAGACAGACGGACGGAGAGCGGAGTCATAGTAATAGGGTCTCGATTTACCCTTTGGGTACGTTACGCTAAAAACAAAAACACCTATCCATTTCCTTCGAAGTACAGCGTATTTCGAAAAGGATTTTCAAGAATATTTATTCATTTACATCAAAAAGGCAGCGAAGTGTAGGCGCTTCTAAAATTTGCTTATGCATTTAACCATAAATCAATGTTCAAGATTGCTTTATACATTTTTAATTAGACCGCCATCTTAGAAAATGGCGGCCAAAATGGAGGCGCTATAAATTTACTCGTAAACCAAACAGGTTAATATTCAAGTGGGCGCAGTTAGAATAATAATATTTTTTTTGCACAGCGGGTTATTGAACTCGTTTTGCACAACATTTACAGGATGTGAAAGGCTACTGAAAATTTCAACGGGATCCTTATAAAGTGCTTCTCAATCAGTTTTTCAGTGAAGAAAAACATGATGAAAACAGTTACTAGAAAAGAGCTGCGAAGGATTGGCACCCTTTGGGTTTGTCAAGTCATGGGAAGTCTACCGTGCCTGTGGATAAAAACCGTGCGTTTTTTTTATTTTAAATGATGAAACCGGAAGTCGAAGCTTGGGATACCCCATTGGATTGACGACATTGTAAAGATCGGTAAATGGAGAGGCTCTAAATTGTTCTTCCTAGAAATGTATAGAGGACGCCTGTGTCCAGCAGCGGACTTCTTCAAGCTGATGATGCTCTCTCTCTAGTTTCTTTCGAAACAGAGTGGTGAAAGGATTTTAAGTACGCCTCAAGAAGCTTCTTTCGAGCACTTGACACATGTTCTAGAACTTTTTAGGTCCTATGACATGCCGGTTGCCTCACGATGTATTCCTTCACCGTTTGAGAGTACTGGCATTGTGCACATACATTTCTGACCAGAAAAACTCATGGTGCGCGACCGATTTCGAGCCCACGGCCTTAGGATCGGAAGGCGGGGCCGCTACCACTAGACCACCAGTGCTCTCGGACTTCACACTAGGACAAGTCTATCGGGGACATCCCCACATCGGCATTAAAATTTTAAGACAATTCTGTTACAAAGTTATTTTATAACTTCAACAGAATCCCATTCAAACGTCCTCGAACGTACGTTTTAAAATCGAATAAAACCCAACAATGTAAGCTGTACGACGTTTCATTGCTCCAGTGGATAGCAGCCTTAAAAGCTAAGTGCGTATGCTTTATGGAAAAGTGAAGTGTTGATAGTGGTTTTATGTTACCCGGTGATATACGGGACAAGTTTTTGTCATAACTTAAAAAAAACATACACATCCTACTAATATTATAAACGCGAAAGTTTGTAAGTATGGATGGATGGATGGATGGATGTTTGTTACTCTTTCACGTAATAACTACTGAATGGATTTTAATGAAACTTTACAATAATATAGGTTATACATCAGAATAACACATAGGCTATAATTTTTTAAGATATTGTGTGAATTGTCCAAAATATGACGATAAGTGAAGTACCTAAATAGGAAAAAATCCCGACTTTTTACTTTTTTTTATACCGACCGAAGCCGCGGTTAAGAGCTAGTTATACTATAAGAGTAGTTGAGCTCTTTATGAAGGGCCCGTCCGGGAAAGAACTACTACCATTTACCTGCCACCAAGCAGCGTTGCTGTGTTTCTGTTTGAAGAGTGTGGTTGCCGGTGTAATTAGATCATAACGTGCGTGACTTTCGTGGCAATTCTATTATATAAATTATGGTAACCACTTAATTTGTCATTTTGGCGATTTGTTTGTTCCATCAGTAAGTAAATAAAATTAATGAAAATAAAAAAGCCTTTTTATTCCTAACTAAACTTATGTTCAAAATAATTTAAAAAAAACCTAAAAAAGTTGGAAATGAAAAAATGGAAAACAATATCACACAAGCCATCACCATCAGTAAGTACCTATTAAAAAAAAAACTATACTTATATAGGTTTTATAAATCTGTTCAACTAATTTGGAATTCAAATATGCATAGCATAGCCCCAGGCACGGTAGATATACCCATCATATTATAAAGTACCTACCAAGTATCAACTCGTCATTCTATCGTATATTGGCAAACGATTTCCAAATAAAAATATATATAAACAAAACCCTCTTAAAAATAAAATCAGTACGTACACCGAAATGTTACTGAAATTCCCACAAACTGGACTAAGCTAGTATATTTAAAGTCAATTATGTTCCAACTTCGCTAAACAATTCATTCGGCCGGCGATAAGGGTCGCATATAAATAAAATTATTGCTCGACTAATTAAAATTATATTAGCATATTATAATAATTAATGGTATTGGTTAAAGTGGCTTTGAGGATTCAGTTTTAATTAAGAGTAGGGTTACACATGGATACGCATCAGGCTATACGCAGCTCGCTTTTATGTCCTTGTAGTAAACGTCATTATGCTTTGGCTTTGGGTAGCTCGATCTGTAACCGATTTTTTTTTTTATACAACTAGCTGATGGAAAAAGCAGATGGCATATCTGATGTTAAGTGACAACCATCACCTATAACAAAGCATTGCTTCGCAAGTCACGTTAGGAACGTGCCCTACGGTGCACTGCCCTGCGTCCATCAACTTGCGGCATACAGATGTTAAGCCTCATGTGCCTGTAATTAAATCAGCAACCACACTCTTCAAACCGAAACACAGCAAGGCTGCTTGGCGGCAGAAAAAGGCGTGGTGGTAGTACTTCCCCGGACGAGCCCTTCACAAAGAGCTCTACTACTCTTAAAACGTACTACGTAGTGTAAGTAATCGAAAATTATATTTTACAAGTACAAACTCTTGGTTTTTTGAGGACGTCTAAGGGTAGTCACAGGTACGTTCATACATTATTGGCACATACCCACATTTTGGAGTAGTTAGTATTCAAATTGCAGTTGTAGTTTATTATTCAGATTAAAAATCGCAATCAAGCAAGTTTTACGCAATAACACAGTTCAAGAGATGATTTTGATCCAAGCAAGTTTTCCTACCAAGAGATTTTTTACTAGTTTTCGGAATTATGCAAACTCTTTACATACATAAAGGTCCAAATATTTCGAAATATTGAAACAGCGGAGAAATAATTGAACGAGTGCCAGCTTCTTTGAAACCTTGCTAATGATTTTCCTAAATTCGCAAAATTCTCTTAAATTTATATTAAAAGAGTGCGTTCTTTTTAAATTATTTTTGAGAAGTGCTCTGTCAATCAAATCCTCGCATTATCTTATTCACTGAGATCTAATCATAAGACCCTTTGCGTTTAGAAAGCTACGTTCTCTATTAAACGGCGACCTGAATATTTATTTTTATTTTTTCATCACCCTACTCTATCATTACAGGTAAACCTAATATGATAATATACATTTGATACATCAGAGAGCACTGGTGGTCTAGTGGTAATAGCCCCGCCTTCTGATCCTATGGTCGTGGGTTCAAAACAGGTCGTGCACCAATGAGTTTTTCTGTTCAAAAAATTATGTCTAAAGTGCCAGTACTCTCAATAGGCGAAGGTAAAAACCGTGAGGAGTTCTAAAACACGTGTCAAGTGCTCTTAAGAAGCCTCTTTGAGACGCTCTTGAAATTCTTTCACCACAGTGTTTTGAAAGAACTATAAGGTACTATAAGGACATTGTTGAGTCCAAGAGTTGGAATTCATATATCCCCAAAAACAAAGATAACTTAGAAAAGTAATTGCAGTTCACGTCCGTATTTTAAAGTGACTTATTAACACGTGTTGTCTGCCCCGTATTCAGTAGCTTCACGGTGTCTCACAGGCGTCCACGAAAGCATCTGTAGACGACATCTTTCGGCCAAAATTATGCAAAGGGATTGTGAGTTTAACTTCAACGGCGGTCGGCATATGACGGTCAGCTCTTCCTAAAAACCCAAGTTTGAGAACAGGTGTGTACGACGAGGGTCAACCTCTTCAGTTTCAGCTTAGGCGGTATTATTTAGTGTGTGGTTCGGTCAAGGGGATGAAGGGCTTTGTGTAAATAGAACCTTATGTATCTGTTATAAAGATGATTATGGTCTGACCGAAAATCTGTTCAGAATACTTGAAATGGTTCTATTTCAGTGCTGACATAAAATAGGCACAGAATTACTTTATATACTAGACATCACTTTGTTGTAGGTACTTGCACAGCATCATATTAATTTTCAAAGATTTTCATGAATATTTAATCAAACTATTTCGATAAATATATTCGTGGACTTCTACACATCGCTATCTAGCCCCAAATTAGGAAAAGTTTGTACTATGGGAACCAGATAGCTGTATAATACTTAAATACTTTTAAAATACTTACTTTTTTTGTATATATACTTATGATATTTTATAAATTATATATAACACACAGAGAAAGCATCTATGTTCATCACAAAAAAATTGTGTGTTGAACATAGATGGGTATTGGATGGGTGGTGGATGGTTGGTGAGGATATAGGTGGATACCGGTTGCTGGGGATCGAACCCACGGCCAACGGCGCAGAAGGCAGAGCTACTACGCTGAGGGCAGTGAACAGCTTGTGAATTATTCACATTGACCACAACGTTATAATAATAAAGTTTTTGTAATAACAATGTCCGTATCTTAAGGATTCAAAGAAAAACTACGGCGTAACACCGTCCCTAAGTAGCAATAAAAATAATGGTCGCGAAGTTGAAGAGTTGAAGTTTCATAACTAGAGTTGGGCAACACATTTTGGAGCCCGAAATCTGTTTGTCTTTCTCATGTACTTCATTTGTCAGACTTATTTGAGTCATAGTGGTTATCTAAGCACTAACAATAATATATTATATAACATTGTAAAAGGATCATACAAAAGAACGGTAGGTACCAAGCCGTAAGTTTGTTGCCTGATCTTCTAGGCTTTGGTCGCGTGGAACTGGCACCTAGAGTCACCTAGCTTTAAGGCGTTTCAAAGTGATCCTTGTGATTTTATTGAATAAATACCTTTTGACTTTGACTTTGACTAACACATTATTTATTAAGAGTAGTAGCATAGCGGCATAGCGTTAGCGCTATTCCGTTTTTTGCCGCCAAGCAGTGTTGCTGTGTTTCGGTTCGAAGAGTGTGGTTGCCGGTGAAATTACACATGCACATATGAAACTTAACATCCCTATGCCAAAAGTTGATGGCCGCAATGCACTGCATCGTAGGGCACGTTCCTATCGTTTGTGACTTAGCCGGGAATGCTTTTTAATATATTTTTACGCTGACTAAGCAGTTTCATTTAATTGTTGCCATATATATAATTAATATATTTTTTATTTATTTTTCCGCGTTTCTTAATAAAGTTCAAATCGAAGCAATTAAAATATTTCCTTGGTCCGAAAATCCCAGTTTTTTCGGAGTCCGAATATCTCACCCCCATCTCTATTCTCAACCGTGGGAAGCGTGCATAACTCGGTAAAAGACATTTTAATATTTCGTTACTTTTACTCCGGCTGCCAAAGATATTAAAAATTCCAACTACTATTTCTTGAAGCGATGCCTTTAAAGGTATTGTTGCATGAATTATGTGAAAAGGATACCTGCAAATAGGTTTCAGATCGCCTCAAGATTGGCAACATTGCTTTATTTTTTATTATATCATATTTATATATTGCTTGATGACATTGTTTTTTGAACCAGACGTAGTTATTTATAATTATATCTACTATTTCCATCTTTCTTTTTATTATTTGCTAACCTGCTATCAGTATTTTTTTTTTACTATATCTATATACTATGCCTTTTATAACTTTTGGGCGGTTTGGTTCAAGACTGTAAGCCCAAACTGTGTTTTTACTAAATAATTAAATAAATAAATTATAGGTATTTGTTGTAGGCAAAACCAATACCTACCTGTCTACCAACTATTTAATTTAAAACCATCTGCTTCCAGGTCCTATATATATACCCTATGCCGCGTATAGCAACCTGTTCTTTAGGCTTGCTCAATTGAAACTAGAACCTAGATTCACCGATCTTAAGGACGTTATCTTAATCCTTTCACCACACTGTTTCGAAATAAACAAGTGACACAACAAGAAGAAGAATACGTTTCAAAGTGATCTCTATAATGCGCTGTAATGTACTGTAAATATATTATATAACATTTAATACTTTTATTTATTTTATTTTCTATTCAAGTCCAACATGGTATAGTAACAGTAAAGACCAGCGTTGTAGTAGTGCATCAAACACTATCACAGCATAAAGCTGAGTGACGACAGATTTAGTTGTCACAGTATTGTCCTTCATATTTACTTTTCGCCTATGTTTTTTTTGTCGTAAAATAAACATTATTTGATTTGATAACATAGTAAAAGGTGTAAAAACCAAGAAAGCGATCATAAAATATTATCATCAAGTCCATCGACATATGTACCTATTTTTCTTAACAAAACAATTTTTTTATCAATTTAAAAAGAACTTGTTGTATCGTGGCTAGACAGGAAAATAACCAATAAAATCATTCATAAATTCAAAGATTTTCAGGTGAGCAGTTTTTTAACCTCTAAAATATCTTACAAAGAAAATGTAGGATATTTTAGAGTTTCAATAGAAATACTGGAAGCGAGCGCTTTCAACTATGCAGTAACGATCCCGAATTTCCCTGGATCGCTCTTTCATGTGGAGCTTACTAAAAAGCGGCAGTCAATTAACGACCGTAATTTAGCATCACCACATACAGCTTATACAATTCAATTGAGCTGTGAATAGTTTCTTAAAACTGAAAGTACTCCTATAAAACATAGTGCTATACTTTAAATAGTAAGCACTCTCTAAGTAAGTAATAATGACTATTAATATTAACAAATATAGTAATATTGAAGTAATTTCCAAGAAATCAGAAGAAAAATTGCAGAAAATACAAATATTTTATTGTGTCAGAACTTAACGGTATGTACGTCGTATGTACCTACGTACATACATGCATCGTAGCGTATCTTGCATAGAATTAGGTACCCACTAAACAAGATTAGCACGGCACACACCAGTAGATTCGGGACAAACTACACACATCTACTTTACCTCGAAAATTAATTATTAATTTAGATTTTCGCTGAGACAATGTTGTAATATTCAGACGCAGAAACATAGGATAATTTTGCAGGTGATTCAAAAATGTAATTTTAATAGTTGTCTGAAAAAATATATATTTTACGTGTATAAAGGATGTTAAAATACAATTCCCGAATACTTCAGGGGGCTAAAGTACCCATCAATAATCAGCAGTTTATATTCGCTTTTACAGTGTTGGTTCCTTTCAAAAAGTTATTCATATTGATGGGTACTTTACACCTTTATTTTTTCACGATATATATGCACGCAGTTAAAATCCTTTCACCACACTTTTTTGAAAGAAACTAGTGACACGACAAAATGAAGAAGAAATCAAATTTACCAGGATATTTTTACACTCAAATAGTTTCATTTGTGTTCTTGGACGCTCGGCTCGTATATAGACGAAGCGATGAATGTACTTTGGCATTCTCGTCTTGGAGAATGCCAAAGTACATTCTACGCTTTTTAAGCAAGCCTAGTCTTAACGATCCAAAATTTCCCTAGATCGCCCCTTACCGTGGGCATTTACATAAATATTGCATGGACCAAGACCTGAATGGGTATTTAAGTCTCATTCAGGTTGCAACGGCATCTTAAACAACCGAAATCTTCGAAAATAATCTCTACTACCTTACTCTATCAGACATAAGACTCATTCTGCTTTGGCATTGATGATATTTGCCGGCAGGCGTTGGATTGCCGAAATCTAAAACCACTTTGAATTTGCGTTCTGACAAAGTAGATTCGGGACGAATTTGATCTTATCGCAATCTGGTAAGGATCAATATCGCTTGGAAAGTTTTATAAGGCTTACAGTTTTGAGGTTTTGGCTAAGACGGACGTAACGGGTAATGTTGATAGTGTGGTATACAAGATTGGTGTCTTTGTTGACCAGCTTTTAAGCCTCAAAATCATAAAAGAATAAGCATGAAGGCAGTAACAGATAAATTTATAAATATAAAACTGAAACCGCTTCTCTATTTAGATCCCCAGGCACGGTAGATATCCCCTCAGATCTCTTAGTACCAAGTACGAACTCCAGATTCTTTTGAAGATGTCTAAGAGGGGTCAGAAGTCTGTCCAAACATAACATTCGTCACATACCCACAGTGTGTAGTCCATAACAATACGTGACAGGTTGCAAGCCCATCGCCGCTGTTACTGTTAGAATACTAACACTTTTATGTATGAATGAAAGCCGTTCTAAAAGTGGAACAAGCAGACGATCCGCCGGATGCCACCTGATATTAAGAGGTTACCTGCCAATGTTGTTGTTTAACAATGTTGTATTTTCGAAGTAGGATGAATAGAAGCGATGTTTACAAGCTTGCTAACTAAACTATGCAACAACCAAATTTGTAAGCGCTCGGCTGCCGAGCTTGTGCACTACAATGCGACTAGTGCACTACAATGCGACCTGAATAATGAGCTTTCTTGTATGTTCATTTATTTTCGGAAACTGCATGTTATTGCCTATTTATGTTCTCTCAGTCGCTCTTTGATATTTCGTATCTTATTTTCTACTTTAATACCTTTTGACTATTTATGTTTATTTGATTATTTATTTGATTATTATGATTATTATTTATTATTATTTTATTATATTATTATTATTTTTATAAGTACCACTAGCTGATGGAACAAGCAGATGGCCCACCTGACGTTAAGTGGTAACCATCACCAAACCAAAAACCACCAACCAAAGTATTGCCTCATAAGTCACGCACGATAGGAACATGCCCTACGTTGCACTGCCCTGCGTTCATCAACTTGAGGCATACAGTATTTCTACAGAATTCATATCTTTACCAATTAGGTGGGATTAAGATCGCGGGAAATCGGTGGATGGAGAGGGTGGAAATGTGTAGGGGAGGCTTATGACCAGCCGTGGGTTTCTTCAAGCTGATGATGATGATGATGATGTAGTGGGATTCGAACCCACGGCCTACGGCACAGAAGGCAGAGCTCTCTAATCCAAATAAATAAATATTGATGGACATCACAGAAGGCAGAGCTCTCTAATCCAAATAAATAAATATTGATGGACATCACAGAAGGCAGAAGAAACATCTATGTTCATCACACAAATATTTGTTCTCGGTGGGGATCGAACCCACGGCCTACGGCGCAGAAGGCAGAGCTACTACCAACTGAGCTGTGGAGGCTATCAATCTGGCTGTCAATCTGTTAGGGCTATCAAGTAGGCTAACCTAACAGCTATACAACATTGCATATCGCTTTAGTACATAATGAATGCTAACAGCTGTTCGAGCTAGTTAGGGATGGAAGCTCTTGAATTAATAATTGCATTCCGTTGTGCAAATGAATATAGCCCCGGTTTTCCCTTTCGCCACGGTGGTTATCTCACCATCGTAATGAGAAAGATCAAGGTCAAGAGCAAGGTTTGGACGTGTCTTTGGCTGACTCTTTGAGACAAACACAATGATTCTAGATGGATGAGATAAAAATCATGGAAACAAAGCACTCGTTATCAGTTAGCGTCGATCAATATACATATTATTGTTTGTGTATTTTTTTAGATATAATGGGCTTTTACATTGAATGCAGATGATTTATACAGCAACCATGGACAACCTTTTCACCCTTATTTAATTTTTAGGAACTTGGCCTACGATGCACTGCGTTTTACGATGATTGCATCTGTGGCGTAGCCACAATATTAATACACATAACAAATACATTCACAACATAAACATGCATTACATAAATATAAAAACATACCACTTACCTTTTTCGTTGCGATACAATCGTAACTAGGAATCGTCGCGCGCCGTCGATCGTGTCGTACCGAGTCAGCGCGCCTCAACGGTCACAGCCACGCTGGGAACAATGAAACACGACCGAACTGCGTGAGCGCACCGTGCTCGCCGCCCCACTCACCGCGCCACTTGCCTCGCCAGTCTGCCGCACCTTCCCACGGCAGGCGCACGCTCGCTTGCTCCGCAAACTACCTACCGCTCTGTGTACCCAAGCTTACGATCTCCTCTCGCTGTTGCTTTGCAAATAGTATAATTATTTATAATTGTTAATTTAGTGGTGTGACAATATACGGGTGTAAAAAAGTGTCTGGACCTTTCTCTGGAAGAAGAAGAATCTCAACCTTACTACAGGCAGGCACCTAATATCCCCTCACACACTACAGTGGTGACCCTGGATATTGGACACGGCACAGAGGATCATAAAAACCGTAAGCTAGTGAAATTATATCCCAAAAATGTCCACAAGCAACAAAGACTCGATAAAAGATACCAAAGATGGCGGTTCGAATTCTGAAAAAGGGACTTTTACACCATACGATATTTTTCGAGTCGGGGTACGATTACCACCGTTTTGGGCAGAAGAACCCGCTGTATGGTTTGCACAGATAGAATGTAGTTTTGCACTCTCCGCGGTTAAGGACGATGATACAAAATACCACTACGTTAGTGCGCAGCTAGAACATCGTTACGCCGCAGAAGTAAAGGATATTTTAGTTAATCCTCCAGCGAAAGGCAAGTACGAAAAGCTGAAAAGCGAGCTTATTAAAAGATTGTCTGCGTCACGGGAAAAGGAATTAACCCAGCTGCTTATGCATGAAGAGTTAGGAGACAGGCGTCCATCCGCGTTTCTCCGTCATCTGAAACATCTAGCTGGCCCGAATATACCAGATGATTTTATCAAGACCGTTTGGACAAGCCGCTTACCTGGTAGCATACAGATCGTTGTAGCATCGCAGCCAGAATCCTCGCTAACAGCGCTCGCGGATTTAGCAGACAAGGTGCACGATCTCGTACCACCCAAGCCGCAAGTGTCCTCTACTGATGCAGTTCCTGATTCCATGTTAGAAAAACTGTCTAGGGAAATCGCCGAGCTCAGTCGTCAAGTGCAAGCCCTTTCATCAAAGGATTCCAGATCCCGATCAAGAGAAAGAGGCCAGTGCAGTACGAGTACGAGCAACACGCGTTCTCAATCCAATTACAGGAAATTTCCTACGTGCATTTTCCACCATAGATTTGGTGACAAGGCGCGAAGATGTCTGAAGCCCTGTGATTACCAACCAGGATCGGGAAATGCCAGAGGCAGTCATCAATAGCGACACATGATTGCTTCAGTTCAACCGGTCGCTTATTTATCACGGACAGACGAACAAAAATACAGTTCCTGGTCGACACAGGTAGCGACCTCTGTGTTTTTCCTCGCTCCGCTCTCAAACAAAGGCGACCATGAACCACAGATTTCGATCTCTTCGCAGCGAACGGCACACCAATCGCCATTTACGGCTTCCAACAAATGGAGCTTGACCTTGGCCTACGCCGCGCTTTTTCTTGGCGATTCACAGTAGCTGACGTCACGAAGGCCATAATCGGAGTCGACTTCTTATCTTTCTACGATTTAATGGTAGACTGCCGAAACAAACGCCTCATCGACAACAAAACTACTCTGTCAGCAAGCGCAGCTCCAGTTCCTTCAACCGACGCCATATCCTCGGTGAAAACAATGACAGGCGAGTCAAAATACTTGGATCTTCTTCGGGATTTTCCAGAGATCACTCGCCCAGCAGGCACTCATCGGATTATTCGTCATAATACGGTTCACCATATCAGGACCTCGACAGGACCACCAGTGTACTGCACACCAAGAAGGCTCGCTCCAGACAAGCTCAAGATCGCAAAACAAGAGTTCGAAGATATGTTGAAGAACGGGACAGCAAGACCATCGGAAAGCCCATGGTCGTCCCCACTTCACCTCGCTCCCAAGAAAGACAACGGATGGCGACCATGCGGTGATTACCGAATGCTTAATGCTAGAA
The DNA here is from genome assembly GCA_932294275.1 of Chloroclysta siterata. Taxonomy (NCBI): domain Eukaryota; kingdom Metazoa; phylum Arthropoda; class Insecta; order Lepidoptera; family Geometridae; genus Chloroclysta; species Chloroclysta siterata. The sequence continues at coordinate 26,698,752 of OW028591.1, read as the reverse complement.
CGATTCCCGACCGATATCCCATCCGTCATATACAGGATTTTACACAAAATATTGTTGGTTGCAGGATTTTTTCAACAGTAGACCTGGTTAAAGCATATAACCAGATACCGGTCAACCCTGAAGATATCCCTAAAACAGCCATCACTACGCCATTTGGAATGTTCGAGTTCCCTTTTATGACCTTTGGCCTCCGCAATGCTGGACAAACGTTCCAGAGATTCGTCGATGAAATGACTAGAGATCTGGATTTCTGTTTTTCATATTTAGATGACTTTTTGATCTTCTCTTCAGATGAAGAGACCCATTTTCATCATCTACGCATCCTTTTCTCACGACTGAAAGAATACGGCATGGTCATAAACACATCCAAGTGCATTTTCGGGGCAGAAGAAGTAACTTTCCTTGGCTGCAGCGTATCTTCTACTGGAATCAAGCCATTAGATGCCAAAATTCAAGCCATTAAGGACTTCCCCATCCCGAAAACTGTGAAAGAACTGAGAAGGTTCCTAGGGATGATAAACTTCTATCGTCGATTCATCCAAAACGCCGCCAAGTCACAAGCACCGCTGCATAACTTGCTTACCGGATTCGTAAAAGGCTCTCATCCTGTAGACATCAACGGAGAAGCACTACGAGCATTCGAAGACTGCAAGGAAAGCTTATGCCGCGCAGCACTCCTAGCACATCCGGACATGGAAGCGAAACTAGCTCTAGTTACGGATGCCTCTGACACTGCAATCGGTGGAGTACTGCAGCAGCAACACGACGGCCAGTGGCAGCCATTAGCCTTCTTCAGTCGCAAATTGAGCCCATCACAAAAGAAATACTCGCCTTACGACAGAGAACTGCTCGCTATTTATGACGCTATAAAACATTTCCGACACCTAGTGGAAGCACGACACTTTACTGTTTACACAGATCACAAGCCGATCTGTTTCGCGTTCCACGGGCATAAGGAGAATTGTTCACCTCGTCAGTTCCGTCATTTCGATTTTATAGCTCAATTTACAACAGATATTCAACATATTTCAGGAAAGGACAACGTTGTAGCTGACACACTCTCCAGAATAGAGGAAATAGTCCAACCCGTCGAGTTGACTATACTAGCGAAGTCACAGAACAGCGATCCAGAACTGAAACAACTTCTGGAAGGAGGGACATCACTGAAGCTAGTCAAAGTAACCGTTCCTGGATCAAGACTGGAACTTTACTGCGATGATAGCACGCCAACTCCACGACCATATGTACCAAAAGAGCTCAGAAGGCAAGTCTACGACAGCCTACATTCACTCAGCCATCCCGGCGCTAATGCCTCTCCGCAAAACTAGTGGCACAGCGTTATGTGTGGCCTGGCATCAACAAAGATTGTCGCGAGTGGACAAAGCTCTGTCACGCCTGTCAGCGCACGAAGATCACACGGCATGTATCATCACCGGTGGGCACCTTCAAGCTTCCAAAGGCTAGATTCAACTACGTACATATAGACCTCGTTGGACCTCTTCCACCTTCAGATGGATTCCGCTACTGTCTCACCGCTGTTGATAGGTTCACACGATGGCCAGAGGCAGTACCCTTGCAAGACATCACAGCTGAAACAGTCGCCAAAGCTTTCGTCTCCAGCTGGATAGCACGCTACGGATGTCCATCTGAAATAGTAACAGACCGCGGAAGTCAGTTCGAGTCCGCACTCATGAAGCAGCTTTCGGAACTAGCAGGATTTCAACGCAACAGAACTACCGCGTATCATCCTGCAAGTAACGGCATGGTCGAACGGATGCATCGCCAGCTCAAGGCAGCCATTATGTGTCACGAAAGCCCAAACTGGACAGAAAGTTTACCCTTGGTACTCCTGGGAATGAGAACTGCCTTCAAAGAGGACATACAAGCGTCACCCGCTGAACTCCTCTACGGTGAAACCCTCAGACTGCCCGGAGAATTCCTGCAGCCGTGCACAACATTGCACACAACCAGCGACTTCACAGGTTTTGTAGCACGCCTTCGTTCCATCATGAACAACATCCGTCCTCAGCCAGCAGCAAGACACAGCAGACGAAATATTTTTATCTTTCGAGACTTACCATCTGCAACTCATGTTTACGTCCGCGATGACACCGTGAGAGGATCTCTTCAGCCGGCATACACAGGACCATATGAAGTGCTGCAAAGAGGCGCCAAGTTCTTCAAGCTGCGGATGAAAGGAAAAGAGCAGACAGTATCAATAGAAAGGTTAAAGCCAGCGTACGTACTTACCTCAGATACTCGTCCGGATACTCTACAGATACTCGCCCGGATACTCGTATAGATACTCGTCCAGATACTCGTCCGCTAGAAAAAGAAAAAAACACTCCTCCTGTTCCTGAAAGCAAAGATGCAAACATAAAAACTACACGCTCAGGGAGAACAGTGAGATTCCCGGATTATTATCGCCCATCCTAGGATGGTCTCCGGGGGGAATCATGTGGCGTAGCCACAATATTAATACACATAACAAATACATTCACAACATAAACATGCATTACATAAATATAAAAACATACCACTTACCTTTTTCGTTGCGATACAATCGTAACTAGGAATCGTCGCGCGCCGTCGATCGTGTCGTACCGAGTCAGCGCGCCTCAACGGTCACAGCCACGCTGGGAACAATGAAACACGACCGAACTGCGTGAGCGCACCGTGCTCGCCGCCCCACTCACCGCGCCACTTGCCTCGCCAGTCTGCCGCACCTTCCCACGGCAGGCGCACGCTCGCTTGCTCCGCAAACTACCTACCGCTCTGTGTACCCAAGCTTACGATCTCCTCTCGCTGTTGCTTTGCAAATAGTATAATTATTTATAATTGTTAATTTAGTGGTGTGACAATATACGGGTGTAAAAAAGTGTCTGGACCTTTCTCTGGAAGAAGAAGAATCTCAACCTTACTACAGGCAGGCACCTAACATCCCCTCACACACTACACATCCATCAACTTGAGGCATACAGATGTTAAGCCTCATGTGCCTGTAATTACACCGACGACCACACTCTTCATACCGAAACAGCACCGCTGCTTGGCGGCAGAAAAAGGCGTGGTGGTAGTACTTCCCCGGACGAGCCCCTCACAAAGAGCTCTACTACTCTTAGGATACCTTCTATCATAAATTCCTATTGACAGCCCTCATAGCTCAGTTGGTTGTAGCTCTGCCTTCTGCGCTGTAGGCCGTGAGTTCGATCCCAACCGAGATCAAACAACTGTCTGATGATCATAGACGTTTGTGCGCTGGGTTTTATAATACAATATAATATTATTATAATAATACGACGAGACGTTACCACGAAATCATAATCAAAATCAGTTATTCATAATAAAAATACATGTCAAAAAAATTAAAGTAAGTCGAAAAACAAAACTCAGGCATCAGGTGCATAATGACGTATATGTTATCGTAAATTTGAAACTCGTCAATCGCTAATACATCATTTTGTTTGAACGATGGCTTATTATCAATTTCAATGGAAATGATTCCGATACTTATTCCAGTTGGGAACTGTGATCCATCAAATTGTTCTTGAAATATGATTCAGTTTATATTTTGTGTTATTTTTTCGGTGAAAATGTATTTGTCAGTTGCAATAAATTTGAGCTCACTCGAAGTAACTTCAAAGATTGAAGGAAACCAATTACATTGGAATTTCGTAATTTTTCCCCAAAAACCGAGGTCGTAATGAACTAAAAATGTGTAAATATTATTCCCACAAAAAGTTGAAACTTCACAAAGAAATCCGAATCAAAGGCGGGTTAAAAGGAAGTGGGTTTAATGAACCCGATTCGAATTAACCGCGAAAATCTTAAGATGCAAAAACACACGGGCAACTTAATTTCTAGATAGGTATGAGCGATTTGTCGGCCACATACTAAAACACATCGTTGATTTTTGGCGAATGAAATTTTAGTGGATGTTCTCGATAATACTAGCAAGTATTCTCTTGAAAAATGCTTCGAAGTATTTGCCAGACTAATTAATCATTATTTTTTCTGATCATAAGCATTTATCATAGAAAAAGTTTATTCCGATAAAAATTTAAAACTGTGAATATTCTATGAATATTCTGCTTACTATAACACTATTATGAATTTCGGGTCTGTGACATAAAACACAAGCTTTTAGCTAGAAATGTGAAGTCAGATGAAAGTCAAATCATTTAATTTGCTTCTGAAAACTCAGTTTACATAACCTATAAAAACATTTAAAACAAATATTTGAGTTAATGGTAACTGCTAATATTAAACCAAGATTATCGAACTTATTGCCCAATTTTAATTGCTCGTGTCAAAAGCACTCTACAGCTTTTTCAAAGGAATATAATTAGGCTTTGTCCGAAAATTCGGGATTTACTTTCTTTCGTCGTAAATCATCTGATAAGGCTTCTTCTGATTTGTAACGGCGCAGATTAGGAGTCAATGAGAAGTCGAAACTGGGTCAGGGGCTAAGAATATTAAATAAATAGCGCACAAGTAAGCCCCAAGCACGGTAGATCTTACCTACTTGGTGTCGGAAGATCTAAGGAGATAGAAATATAAATAAATATTAGTGAATATTCCTCAATCCAGTATCTAGCCCTAAGCAAAAAAAAGCTTGTACTATGAGAACCAGATAGCTAATATAATAGGTACTTACATACTTTATTACTAGAGGTTTATAGGATACAATATTTAAATAGCAACTGTGCTAGTTATAAAGTGTAAGAATAAATAAAAAATAAAAAATAAATTAAATACATACGTATAATATTTTATAACACCCAGACAGAGAACAAACATCTATGTTCATCACACAAATGTTTGTTTTCAGCGGCGATCGAATCCTCAGCCTAGAACAGAAGGCAGAGCTACTACCAACTGGCCTGTGTAGGCTGTCATATCTGCCGTGCCTCGGGATTAAAGTCGTGTTTTTTTTTTAATAAATTAGGTTATTAGGCACCTTCCACGCGACCATGCCTTGAAGAACTGGCAAGAAACGAATGGTTATAAGACTAGTAGAGCTCTTTTTTTTTTTTATACAACTAGCTGATGGAACGAGCAGATGGCCCACCTGATGTTAAGTGGTAACCATCACCTATAACAAAGCATTGCCTCGTAAGTCACGCACAATGGGAACGTGCCCTACGATGCACTGCCCTGCGTCCATCAACTTGAGACATACAGATGTTCAGCCCCATGTGCCTGTAATTTCACCAGCAACCACACTCTTCAAACCGAAACACAGCGTTGCTGCTTGGCGGCAGAAAAAGGCGTGGTGGTAGTACTTCCCCGGACGAGCCACACACAAAGAGCTCTACTACTCTTTGTCTATGTGATGGGCTCGTCCAGGAAAGAGTCCACCACGCCTAATTCTGCCACTAAGCAGCGTTGCTGTTTCGGTTTGAAGGGTGTGGATGGCGGTGAAATAACAGGTATATGAGGCTTAACATCTACATGCCTTAAGTTGATGGTCGCAGGGCAGGGCATCATAGAGCACGTTCTTAACGTGTGTGACTTCTGAGTCAATGCTTGCGCGTTGATGGTTACCACTTAACATCAGGTAGGTCATCTGCTTGCTCCATAAGTATTTAAAAAAAAAGAAAAACATTTAGATAATAAACGAGTAAGTAAGCGAAAATGCTCTTTTCATTATTTTTATACTTTATTCCATTTGCAAATGTTTTCCTGAAGAAATATGAATGGTTTCAGCTGAAAGAGTTGTATTCATGGCAATAATTACGTGTTGCAGGCGGCGGCTGGCGCGGCGCTTAATTAACGATCCCAGAGCGGACGCTGTGTGTCGCGGTGTTAAGGCTCTTCCTTATAAATATATCCTCATTTTTCCCTGTTTACAGTAAAAAAAACAGAGTTTATTTATTAGTGGTTCGCCCCAAACTGAGATCTCGTGATATCCCCTCCAGTCTTATTAGTGATACCAAACATATTTATAATGTTAATTTTACTGCTTAAGTATTATCTCAAAAATCATAAAACTTAGAATAAAACTAAAAATTGTATTGTGATGTAAAAATTCCCTTTCATTAGAGACCTCACTGGATTCAACTTATTTATTTTTGCTTCCTTGAAAACCCTATATCTCAATAACCCCTTAACCGATGATACTTACTAGTTCGAAAGTTAAGGCCCGACAAACATACATACATACGCATTGTATGTATGTATGTTTGTCGGGCCTTAACAAATCGCCCTACTGATACAGCTCCATGACTTTCTAGAAGGCATTTCTATAGGTACGTAGAAATACCCTCAAGACCCAAGCAGTAAGTTTCTTGCGTGTTCTTCTAGGCTTTGGTCGAGATGAACTGGCTAGATTCACCTATTATAAGACCTTAATTATAAGACGTTTCAAAGTGATCCTTGTTCCTTGTGCTTGAACTGAATAAAGACCGGTTTGATTTTGATTCTACTTTCTTATCTCTATCTCTATATATATATATAAATCAATTGTGTTCGTCTGACTCGCTAAAACTCGAGAACGGCTGGGCCGATTAAGCTGTTTTGATTTTGAAATGTTTGTCGTTGTCCAGGAAAGGTTTGAACGGTGAGAAAATATCGAAAAATTGCGAGGAAGATATTTAAAAAAAAAAACCATTTATACTGTTCTACTTAAAGCGAAGGGAGAGTTTGAATGTCGTTAGGATAGGTGATATGAAGTACATCCAGTAAAAAATATAAATATTATATTTATAGTAACGCCTACCCTTAATAGCTAGGAGCACGCAATTAGACATCCAAATGCAACAGGAGTCCAAGTTATGGTCTCCTTTTGTCATCTCTTGTTACTTGTTATGTTATTACAACAATTTACAGTGTTTTTTGCTGTGTTTGCTGCTTTTCAGTCTGCCCGAGATAAAAATCTTTGTATACATTGGAGCTTAGATTTCTGTGAATGTAATTTAGCCCTTTGTACATTGGAGCTTGGGGCTTAGATTTCTGTGAATGTAATTTAGCTTGAGTTGAACCCTTTGCTGTGAAGAATGAGATTATTTTTTTGCAAAAATGTTATGTCATTATAGGAAAAAAATCGAGAAGCGCAACCAACAGCAAGCGATCCTGGTGAATTTTGCACGAGGCAATACTATGTTAAAGGTGATAGTTACCACTTATCATGAGGTGGTCCATCTGTTTGTTCGATCAGCTTTTTTAAAAAAAAGATAATTAACCCGAGGCGTGCACTAACGAATATATAATTCTAAAAAAGTTCAGTGTTTTGGAGAGGTGAAGGAAACTAATTAATTAATTAGTTATTTGCTTGTTCCATCAGCTAGTTGTAGGACGCCCTCCTACCTGATGGACTGACGACATTGTCAGGATCACGGGAAGCCGGTGGATGGAGAGGGCTCGGAATCGTTCGTCCTGGAAATGTATAGTGGTGGCCTGTCCAGCAGTGGACTTCTTTGGGCTGATGATGGTGATGATTCTGCAAAATGTAGGCATAATGGCAATTTTTTTTTTTTATGTGAAAAGCTTGTGTCAAAATTTGTATAGATATAGCTTCACAAACTAAGTAGCGCGGGATTTAATGTTTAATCAATAAAATAAATATCTTTCAAATGATCGACGACTACACAGACTCCATAAAACCAGCTATCACAATGAATATTAATATTCAAATTTTATTAGCACAATCCACTCAACGCGCAGATAGCTGAAGTCAACAAAATTCAATCTTCATGCTGTATTAATAGCGTCTAGACACATGATTTCTACTGAAAACTGTAGATCTTGATATGTAATTTTATGCTGCATACTAACAAGTGAAGTATTTTAAGCATTTAGTAAAAAACGGAATTTAGAAAGAAAGAAAGTAAATGTATTTATTTGTCACACAAGCATATGTGGACCTAAATTAAAAAACTAGTAACTAATAGTATAATATAAACTAAAGAACGAGACAAATAAACGTAAAAAGAGAAGGTGCGGTGCAGAGTAGTCCACCATAGGCCAAGTGCCACAAACAGGTCCAGTCTCAGCAACATGCTGCTGACCATCCATAGATGGTAAGCAGCGCTGGTTTTCAGACGAGACCCGAGGGTGGCTTCACGAACACAATAAATAAATATTGGAGGACTTTCCACACAGCACTATCTAGCCCCAAACTAAGCCAAAGCTTGTAATATGGAAACCAGATAGCTGATACATACATACATATACAACGTGTTTATTAAGAATTGTAGGGATCCGAAAGCAGGATATTCTACCGGTCATAACGAACAACTTTTGTTCTACGACTTTTAAAATTTCAAAGTTTTTCATTCATGAAATGCCTCTTAAACTTTTATCTAAAATGAATCTAAACGCATCATGAGGCAGCCCTATTTACAGCTGTTCTTTGACCTCTAGTTGTTAACCTTAGATAAAATAGGTATCAGAACTGCCACCAATTACCTAGTAATGTGCCTACCTAATAATGATGTTGGTGTTTTTAAAGATCTTGGTATGTAAAAGAAATATTTTCGCGACTGTAATCCCTAGTCACGGTAAACATTCTCTGAGATCTTTGGTACTAATACCTATTCAGTAACTAGGTACCTACGTTACGCAATCGCTACGTACTCAATATTTAATAGAATATTTATTTTTGTTTAATTACTAGATGTCGTAAACCAATGTTTATGATATTCATAGTTCTTTAAATTGTAACATGTTACTTTACCACCATGGTTCATTGACACGACAAAATTATTCAACTGCAATTTTGGGAAGTGTCTAGTCTGTCCTATTTAATCTTTGACTAACCTGTCTGTCATTGGTTGCATTTAAAAACGCATATCCAATCAGGATGGCCGACGGCCGCCGAACAGTGTTACCATTTGTGGCAGATTTCTGCCATTTGGAAGATTTTAAATATTTCAAGAAAAATCTTATTAGTTTGAATTTTTAATGAAATAATATTTATAATTTATTTATTTTTTACCGAACTGGAAACTTCTTATTCTTTTTTACCTTTATTGATTTGGTTTCTAAACAACTTCTATCTCGTTTTAGATAACTGCAAACCGTTACAAACGATCAAAAGATAGTAACTGAATGTAATGTAGGTATTTAATTTATTCCGTAGCCACGAAGGAGATGGTATGAAGTCATATTTTTGGTATTTTTATCGTCAAGCTTGGTAGATTTTGACAGATTTTTTGGCAGGTGTGTGGTAGAACCGCCACTTTTGAGATGGTCACCCTGTTTGTGTTTACATGCGTTGTTGTACATTGTTTTGTTGAGAAAATATCATCAAACGTGATAAAATGGTGATTGTTATGTAAAAAGCCGTCGTCAGTCAGTGTGTGTATGAGCAGTGCCTACGAGGTAATGGTTTAGTGTGAAGTTTGAAGCCTGTGTCGTGCGAAATCTCGCAAACTTACCAAAATCCAGTTTTATCCAGTGTTATTATAGCCAGTAAATAATGACAAAATCCATGGGAACCAGTAAAAATATCGTGTCAGGGGATTGGCGGCGTACCTACCTACCTACCGAAAGGTAAGTATTTCAAATTATCTCGTAGGTTATCGTTGTTTTTCTCTTTGCTAGATAGAAGCGCGCGTGCGTGTGACCTTGACACGTACACAGACAGGGCTGTTGCAAATTTCTGAGAAAATATTAATTTTACTTTTCTATGGGAATTTCGAAAACGATGTATTCAACCGTTGCACACGTCAAAGTATTCCAGTGCTTGGTCTAAATACACGCTCTTTGTTTCCCTACATAACTTCATCAACACGTTGTATACTTTTTTTTTGTAAATATATACTTATAATATTTATAACACCCAGACAGAGAACAAACATCTATGTTCACCACACAAATGTTTGTTCTCGGTGAACCCCCCCTGACCCAGAAGATAGTTTGCATCACAAGGTTTTTATATCTATTAAACTTGTGCATACTGCCAATATTACAAAAAAATATCATCAAAGTTATCCCATTACCATTTTGGGTTAGCGGTAAGACTGCCGTTTACTTACCGATTAGACTTATTCATTAATTGCTCAGCTCGTTCTAATACTTCCACCAGAGGTTTTGACAGCCTTCACAGCTCAGTTGGTAGTAGCTCGGCCTTCTGCTCTGTAGGCCGTGGGTTCGATCCTCACTGAGAACAAAAGTTTGTGTGAAGATAGATGTTTGTTCTCTGTCTGGGTGTTATATAATATTACTAGCGGCCCGTCCCAGCTTCGCATGGGTGGTCATAATTTTTTTGAACATTTTAGGATAAACTTAGACCGTGGGCTCGAGCCTCGCGTCTACTTATTTCATACATTTGCACGCCCTTCTGCCCGAATGAGTGAAATCGCACCCCGTGCGTGACCCGTGGACCCGTTAACATTTTTAATTTCGTCATATCTTTTGAATGGAATGTCTGATTTGAAAAATTTTAGAAGTTATCTATAGGTATTGAAACCGTCTTGAAAATGAAATGATTTATTTGGATAAGGAATAATACCAAGGTACAAATAAAGACCCTTTTCTAGCGGCAGCATTTCAATTATTTTTTTATAATAAAAGAACACTTATTGTGACATAACTATAATAGCTAGACATATGCTGTCGCGACATTTTTTGTAGAGAATGACGTGTTCTGCAAAGTCATAGTACATTATTTTGTTCTATCATCAATAGTTTTCGCAGCGCACGCGATGTAACGATTTTTTTTCCATCTTGGGTTACATTATTGGAGTTTTAGTAAGGATCCCTGACTTTTTGAAAATATTATATAGCCTATGTTACTCAAGGATAATGTAGCATTCTAATGGTGAAAGAACTTTTGAAATCGGACCAGTAGTTTTTGAGCCTATTCGTTACATACAAAACAACAAAAATACAAATCTTTCCTCTTAATAATATTAGTGTAGAAGTGTAGATATGTATTCACAAAATAATATACATGTATTATATCAGCTATCTGGTTCCCATATTACAAGCGTTGGCTTAGTTTGGGGCTAGATAGTGCTGTGTGGAAAGTCCACCTAAAAACCAAAAACAAAACAAAACTAGCTGCGTTCTGAATGGAGCATGATTTCGACCGCAATACCTGATTAGGATTCGGTTCACAGCCTGCGTCGCCAGTCGCGCATCAGGGAAATGAAGTGGGATTCCAAGTGACGGGATTATCATGAACCCATGACGAGGGTTCTATGCACCTGAGTCATGCGGAGATGTAGAGGGAATGGAATAGACCGAGAGGCTGGATTTGCCAATTGTTGCACTGAGACGAAAGTGACTTATTGCGGCATGAGTGTTCGTTTGGAATCCGGAGCGGATGCGAGGGCTTAAAAACACGAGTGACGCTATACCAATGTAAATCTTTTAGATAAAGGTATATAGAAGTTCCATCATCAAACCAGCTCACTGGCACCATTATATAACAACAAAGTACCAAATAAATAAAAAAATACTCAAATACGAAAAAGTATAGGAACTTCCCGATCAAGTAACAAAACTACGAAGTCAACGAAACTAGGAGATGGAAGCTCTTGAATCAATGATCGGATCAACACAACAATACATTACATACAATGGCAAATCGTCCAAGCTGTCTGTAAGATATTTGTTCGCTTCGCTGGCTCAATCAGGTATAGAACACTTACCTACCCGATAAACTGACGTCATTGTAAAATCGCGGGAAGTCAGTGGATGGAGAATGTTTAGATATGTTCTTACTGCAAATGTATAGGAATGTACAATTTAGATAAAATGCCCAGAGACTGTTGTCACACTAAATATGTTAAATTAATTTTATAATTGTTAATTGTCTTAATATTTACGTGTTATTCTTATATGTTAATCTTTTTTAATAAACGATTTTCTATTCTATTCTATCCCAGGGGAGGGCCATGTCCAGCAGTGGAACCCATTAGGCTGATGGTGATGATGATAAGTAACTCATAGCCATATCCAGCAAATTTCAAAGTTTCATCTGTGTCCCCAACCATAATACACTTGACCTAAATGTAGTCTGTGAATAAATTTAGAAATTGCTTGCGGTGTCGATATTGCAAAACTTACAAGCATTAAATCATTACAATTTAAAATGTCTTGTTTATAATTCCTTGATTAATTTTCTTAGTAGCAAGATGTTTTCTATTGACCGAATACATTTTAGGTGGCAAGGCGGTAAATAGAAATGACTCAAAATCGATTCTTCTGCCTTTTGCATAAAAATATTATTATGATCAAAATCTGTAAATTGTCTTCGTAAATTAAACGTCTTATATACTGGGTGAATCTTCCGCCAGTTCCTCGCAACCAAAGCCTAGAAGAACAGGTTTCTTGCCTGTGTTTACGGCTTGGTTCCTAGCGTTTTTTGTATGATCCTTTTTACAATTATGGTACATAATTTAGTTTTAAATTTTTGTAATGAGTTTGAGCCTAGCCCAGTCCCAAGCTTTTTTTTTTCAATTTTTCCCTGAAGATTTGTTTAGGCTCAAAATTCGTTCCAAAATCAAATTGGTCCAAAAATCAATGAGGAGTATAAAAGCCTCATTTCGTTCGATTTACGAACGGCCTCAGCTAAAACGGATTATATCGGATAAACCGGAACAGGAAATGGCTGGTAAGAAATGTGCTAAGTAAACACAATGAATCTTATACTGAGATACAAAAACCTATTATAGGAATGGTACCTATACTCAAAGTTGTATTTATAGCGGCGGAAGATTAATAACAGAACACAAAAACAGTTTCAAAGTCTAAGTCAAAAGGTATTTATTCAATTGAATCACAAGGATCGCATTGAATCTTCTTAAAGCAAGGGTAATCTAAGTACCAGTTTCGCGCGACCAGGCCTAGAAGAACAGGCAACAAACTTAAGGCTTGGTTCCTACCGTTCTTTTGTTTCACGACTTTGATCCCCAGACATGGAGATGTCTCCTCCGATCTCGTAGTTACAACCATGTTAAATGAAGGCATCAATAGTATATACCTCTTAAACAAAAAAATATCTCAAACTAACCCTTAATTTGTGTATATTTAAATGGTTATTGGTGACTATTTTAAAAAGCGCTGAAAGAATTTCAATAAAATTTATATGAAACCACTTCTGAACGTTTTGTTTGGAACACCTTTCAAACAAAAAAAGACTAATTAAAATCAGTTTCTGTAATAGCGTAATAAACATACAAAATACTACCATTTATTGAGAACCTCTTTTTTTATGTAGGTTTAAAAATACGCCAAAGGCTTAAGGCGAAGACAAGAGCTAATGTGACTCTCGCTCGCTCGTTTCGACATGCTGAAAGATATAAAATCACTAAACTCATTTTCGAAAAATCGCAATCAACCATCTTGTGTGCAATCACATTGCACACAGTTTAGTAAAAATTTCATTTTGATCGATACTTGTTTTCCTACTCAAAACTTTGCTTTACTAGTTTTCATACATAAGCAAACTATAAGTAGGAAAACTATCGATCACAATTGATTGATTGAATTGATTGAAAATACTTTATTGCACATAAAAAAATAACAGTACAAAGGCGAACTTAATGCTATAAAGCATTATCTTCCAGATAACCTTTGTGTATCGTGGACATAGGGTGTGTCAGTAGTGCACGGGAGAGGAAAAAAAGTAGATAGGTTTATATACAATTAAAAAGTTGTAAAATTAAATAATGATTTTTTTTACTAAACTGTGTGCAATGTGATTGCACACAAAATGATTGATTGCGATTTTTCGAAAATGAGTTTAGTGTTTTTATATCTTTCAACATGTCGAAACGTGCGAGCGAGAAGTTGTTTGATAGTTGTCAGCCCCTTAACTTACACTTGTTAGTGAGTACATATTATTTCAAAAGACAATTTGCAATTCAGTACAGGTGCTAGCAGGATTTTTCTAACTAACGAACCTTTCAGCATAGCATACGTTTTCCGAATAAAAAATTCCATGGTAAACTACACGAGAACGTAAAATATTTAATTTCTAATTAACACAGGTACTTTGCGTACAAACGAGGCGTTTCATTCGCAGTTGAGGCCAAAATTAGTCTAAATTGCTGTTAAAATGACCTCATTATTCGGGCATATTTTATTTTATAAGCCGAGAAAGACGGCGGCCTCGTTTATGAAGAAAGCTTTGTTCAAGTGTTGATTTTATTACTAAAGTAGGTACCTATTTCTTCTTCTTTGATCCGTTTATGGCACCTGTACGTCATTCGACAGACAATCTTGCCATTGTCAAGTTATATAGTTAAAATAATTATTAGTCAAGTCAGTCCATCGAATCATTTTCTGACATTTTGGGAAGCAACATAGCTTTTACATTTTATTTGTTTTTCTAGTGTTATTTTGAGTTGTGTTGTGTAATTTCGGTGGTATTTTAACCAACATTACTTGAGGTCTTAGCACAAAGTGTAAACATTTGGAATGAAAGTGTATTGTGTGATATCCTGATTTGACTGAAAATGTTTCCAATGTTTTGAAGAAAACCGCCACCATTTTCTTCAAAACAAATGACGGCCGGCTTGACTATGGACTGACTTGACTAAAAAGTATTCAATACAAATCACTAAACACTGGCAAGATTGTCTGTCGAATAACGGACAGGAGCCATAAATTGAGAGAAGAAGTCAGTCCATAGTAAAATCGGCCGACATTGTTTTGAAAAAAATGGTGGCGATTTTCTTCAAAACTTTCGAAATATTTTCGTCAACATATCACTCAAATTCACTTAATACACTTTCATTCCCAATCTTTACACTTTAAGTTAAGACTTCAAGTAATGTTGTTTAAAAAACAACCGTATTACACAACAGAACTTACAACGTCGCCTTTATGAGTAGTAGAGCTCTTTGTGAAGGGCTTATCCGGGGAAGTATAACCACCGCGCTTTTTTCTGCCGCCAAGCAGCAACGCTGTGTTTCGGTTCGAAGAGTGTGGTTGAAGGTGTAAATACAGGCACATGAGGCTTAACATCTGTATGCTTCAAGTTGATGGACGCAGGGCACGTTCCTATCGTGCGAGACTTACGAGTCTTTGTTAGGTGATGGTTATCACTTAACATCAGGGGGCCATCTGCCTGTTCTATCAGCAATAAGATTTAAATTATAACCATTTGAAGGAAAATCTAATGTAGTTTTATAAAAAAATCCCATATTTTCACTTTATTTACGGTACGTTGTAGTTAACAATATAATACACCCAAATATTGACCTTTTAAAGTATTCAGTGCTCTGCTTACACACTACACACTGTGTACTCCGTGTAAATGTACATTTTGAGCAAACAATAACCTTCGTCATTATGTTGTCTGAAAAATATGGATTAAGCTGAGTTTGTGCAAGGACATTGAACGGCTTTCAATTTAAAAATATTTTTTTAAAAATATTCTAACAACAGTCAAGTTTGGAAAATATAGAATGTACATGCTTCGGATGTACCTCGTGACTACCCTTTTAGACAATCTCGAAAGCATCTTGAGTTAGTATTTGGTATTAAGGTGCAGCAAATACTGAGTCAGGGACCTTTTAACCCATAATGCTCCACACAGTACAGTGTTATTCCATTAGTTTTAGTTTTTAATTATTATTATTTTGTGTTTTGTGTATTTTTTATATTTTCTTTTTGCGCTGTACCTTTTACCCACCTAATTTAGTGTATTTTATTTTTTATTTTGGGTTATTAAATAAGTTTTTTTTTTATTTCTTCTTTTCTTTCTAAGATATCTGATCTGAAGGGAGTGAGATCACGAGAATACAATATTGAGAGCTGGGAGAGCTGGAAGTCTTAGGTAACTCTTTTGGAATCCTTCACAGTGGGACGACATAGTCTAAGGAAAATTAATATTTATGTTTTCAACATCAAACTCATGTTAACCCTAAAGCATTGCATTCGAGTTTGCATACAAAGAACTATATCGTGGGTCTTTATGGCCGAGACATATGTTACCTTTGACTCAAAGACGCTCTGAATCGGTTTGAACTGGTTTGGATGACTACGTACGTGGCTTCAAATGTAGGAGGTAGCGGGTAAACATTAAATAGGATAGTAGTTATACCTTAGTAAGTATAACTCTCTCTCTTGTCGTGTCACTAGTGTCTTTTAAAAGAGTGTGGTGAAAGGATTTCAAGTGCACCTCAACAGGACCCTTTCGAACATTTGACACATGTTATAGAACTTTTTAGGTTCTACGACATGCCGATTCATTCGGTATAACTACTATCCTATTAGTAAGAGGTAACTTAAAATTACTAATAATGAGATATTTCTCATTATTAGTAGTTTTAAGTTAGTTTATGCACATTAACTTTGCAGTAGGTCTGACTAAGTGATAAGTTTTAAATTACTATTGTTTTCTTATTTTTATACAACTAGCTGATGGAATAAGCAGATGGTCCACCTGATGTTAAGTGGTGATCATCACCTATAACAAGGCATTGCCTCGTTAGTCACGCACCATAGGAACGTGCCCTGCGTCCATAAACTTGAGGCATACAGATGTTAAGCCTCATGTGCCTGTAATTACACCAGCAACTATACACTCTTTAAACCGAAACACAGCGTTGCTGCTTGGCGGCAGAAAAAGGCGTGTTGTAGTACTTCCCCGGACGAGCCCTTCACAAAGAGCTCTACTACTAATGTGTTGTACTTCAGTCAAATAATGAAAATGTTGAGTCCAGTATCAGTCTAACGGCCGGTTTCTGAAAGCCCGTTCAAAACTTATCGCATGTTAAGTCACTTGCTATCTCTTTCTAATTCGATGTAATAGCTGAAATGGCGAGAGACCGATTAGTTTTGATCGAGCTTTCAGAAACCGTCCGTATGACAATAAAATGTGCCTATAAATGTAATAATACATATCGCTGTTGGCATTCTTATTTTTAATAAATATATAAATAAACATTGACTTGCCAAATCCCAATGTTTTTCTTATTTTAATTATTTTACTTTACAAAATAAAATAAAATTTACAATAATTAAGCGCTGCTTTACCGAATGTTGTATACCGAGATTTGAGGGGATATCTACCGTGCCTCAATATCAAAGTTGTGATATGTCTATTTCGCTATCTTCTAAAACTTGCACCAATCAATGTATGCATTCAAATGCCTAAAATAAGGCACCGTGTACTTCTAAAGCTGCTTTCAAACGAGCGCAAGAAGACATCGTTTTGGTCTGCTGGACACATTTGAATGAAACTTTAAAACAAGTTCCTAAAAAAACTGCTAAACGCTACTTTATTCATCAGAATGGTGTAAGTATAAGCAAACATAACGCTCAACACCAGGTGGGCAACCCGCTTATTTCACTTCAAGAAAGAAAGAAAATAAAATTAAGACAAAGCGAACGAAATACTAACATAGTTATAGCGAGCCGTTTGAAAGCAGCTTTACAGTTTTAAAAGCCCAAGTAGAGTCGGCTGCACTAAGATGTATATAATTCGTTACTTTCAAAATGGAATCACATTTAAATAAACATTTACAGGGCAAATACTTATAATAAATATTCCCCATATTCGAACTCCACCGAGAACAAACATTTGTGTAATGAACATAGGTGTTTGTTCTCTGTTTGGGTGTTATATAATATCATAAGTATATATTTCCAAAAAAGAAGTATATAGTATTATATCAGCTATCAGGGGCCTTATGCTCACTTCGATCGAGATTATCTCACGGTGGAGATGACGTCAAATCTCGTTCAATAACTCGTTGACCTTGCGTCTCGCGTGAACTTTGAATGAGAAAATTGGGGAGTGAGATGGTGAGAATGGGGATTTAATAGTTATCGAACGAGATATGACGTCATCTCCACCGTGAGATAATCTCGCTCGAAGTGAGCATAAGGCCCCTGGTTCCATAGTGCTATGTGGAATGTCTATCAATATTTATTTACTCACTCACTCACACACTCACTCACTTACTTACTAACCAGTCACTAACTCACTCACTCATTCACTCACTCACTCTCTCTTGTGCTGTCTGGAATGTCTATTTAAATTATCTTTGTGCTGCTGACTGTACCTGTGCAACCTGGCAGTCATAAGTTTGGTTTGTGCATTGCATAACGCAGCTTTGGAAGGATTATCTGAACGGAGACAGAATCGAGTTACATAACTCCATTCTTCGAATTTCAATTCTTCTTGTTTCAAAGTAGGTACATTGTTCGATGCTTTGTGTTTCTATCTGTTCCATTTTGATCTGTACTCCGATTGTAGACTTACGTTTCTGTAAGCCCGATCAAAACTAATCGGATGTCAAGTCGCTTGCTATCTCTCTCTAATTCGATGTAGTGACTTGACATCCGATTAGTTTTGATCAAACTTCCAGAAACCGACCGCTAATGATTCGATAAAAATTTACTGCTCGAAATCTTTGAATGTTTTTTTTGTCAAAAAAAATGCCAGCCTTGATCCCTATAAATATAAACACAGGCCAAAAAGGCTGTACATTTTATAGAAATATTCACAAGTTCTATCAAATTAAATAAATAACGCATACTAACTAACTAATTCAATAAAAGTAAGGGACCAATCGACCAATCGATAAAAGTAACTACACCGAGTTTAAATTCATACTTTCCAAAAGGCTGCATGGAAGAGATCGCTATCAGAGATAAGGTCGCCTATTACCAAATGTTTATTATATTAATCCTGTTTATTGGTTTACGTGTGGTTCTATAAGTCATTACTTTTTTCGAACAGTAGTGTTGTGAAAGGATTTTACGTGGCCGCACTTAAAATCCTTTCGAGTATGTTCCGTGTGGGGAACACTAAATAGTTAAATATCTATACAAGGTGTTAAAAATACTAGTACCCAAAATTTCAGGGGGCTAAAGTACCCATCAATATGAATAACTTTTTTTAGGCAACCAACATTGTGAACGAGAAAACAAGAACAGCTGTTTCATACATTTTAGCCAGGTAAGTATTGAACAGAAAATAATTGAAGAAGTATTGAAACAGCTGTTTTTTTTCGCGTTCACAGTGTTGGTTCCTAAGAAAGTTATTCATATTGATGGGTACTTTAGCCTCTGAAGTTTTTTTACTAGTATTTTAACACCCTGTATAGATATCTATCTAAAAGCAACTGGGTTATATTTTCTAAATTCGCGCTTAAAAATACCAAAGTTTTGCGCCCTCATTATTTGAAGCACTAACTAAAATATCCAAATAACTGAGAAATTAAACGAATTTGGCGTTCTCAAGATGTATTCTTTAGTGGCCGTAAAAACACCTAATCGTCTCAATTGTGGGGTGCCAAGGCCACGTGAAATGCTTAATTACTAAAAGATAAGTTAATAAAACTTTACTGGGTATTAAATTTATTTTTACCCAGCCGGCCGTTTCGCGGTGTAGCTCGACTGAGTCGTCCCTGTCTCTATAATATTGGAGGACATTTTTTTTTATACAACCAGCTGATTGAACAAGCAGATGGCCCACTGATGTAAAGTGGTAACTATCACCTGGCGGCATAAAAAGGCGTTCTTTAATTAAATACAAAAAAAAACTGAAACAGTATCACGACTTTGATCTTAAGGCACGGTAGATGTCATCTCAGATCTGATAGTACCGAGTGCCAACTTATGATCCTTTAAGGATGTCTAAGGGTAGCCACAGGTACGTTAAAATATATATTTTTAGGAAATAATTATCCACAGGTGGTTGGTATTCCATACGTGACAGGTTGCAAGCCCATCGCTGCTAATAGAGTTCTAACTGGTTTCCTCACGATGTTTTCCGTCATCGTTTTAGAGCACAATACGCACATACATTTTTCTAAGAGAAAAATCCTATGGAAACGATTGTATTCGAACACACGACGTTACGATCAGAAGGCGGGGCCATTCACACTAGACCTTAGCCTTGACCATCTAGGCTCCGGTCGAGTCGAACTGGCACCTAGAGTCACCTAGCTTTAAGACGTTTCAAAGTGATCCTTGTGATTTTATTGAATAAATACCTTTTGACTTTGACTTTGAGACCACCAGTTCAGATGATAATTTATAAACTTAAGCATTCGTTTTAAAGCAGTAATAGTACATCTGTTGCGGCCATAACCCCACAGTCTGCTTCTAATTGGTGTTATCTCCAGAATCACAAAGCCTGCCCTATCCATTCTCTGTAGAATATAATAAACGGGCGTTTATTCACGTTTTATTGGATAGCATTTATTTTTCTTTTGATTGCGCTGCGTAGACTTTGTCTAGGGGTCGAGTTAAATTATGAAATTATTTATTTGGCTCGATATTTCGGCACAAAATGAATTTTCACAGAATTGTGCCAAGCTTACTCGTTGCCATTTTTGTGACGCTTGTAATAATTTTATGTTCAGAATAATGCAGTTAAGAATATTATTAATGCCATATAAAATATTCTTAACTGCATTATTCTGAACTGATTAAATAAAAACTTAACAAATGAGATTTAAATATTGTAAAATATTTATAACACAAAAAATATTCTTTAGTACTAGAGTCAATCTTTTTTTTTTCAATTTACCTAACAATTTACGTGCCCACGTGCCCTAACAATAATGTATGATAACTAAACCTAAACTAAACCATGTGTGAGCAATAAATGTATTGAGTATTAGTCTTCGCCATCTCGTTCTTGGTCTTCTGCATCGTCTTGGCTCTTGCAGGCACGTCTCTAAATTATTATCATAAAATATTGGTGGATTTTCCACACAACTATCTAGCCCTATACTAAGCAAAGCTTGCAATATGATAACCGCTAATATAATACTTATGTACTTTTTATTGTAACTACGTCCATAAAAAATATACCTAATAACACCCAGACAGCGAACAAACTTCTATATTCTATCATCTTTAAATATTAAAATATCTATAAATACATTGAAAAGAAAAGATTAGAAAATCTACATCTACACTAATATTATAAAGAGGAAAGCTTTGTATTTTTGTATTTTTGTATGTAACGAATAGGCTCAAAAACTACTGGTCCGATTTGAAAAATTCTTTCACCATTAGAATGCTACATTATCCTTGAGTAACATAGGCTATATTATATTTTCAAAAAAATCAGGGATCCTTACTAAAATTCCAATTATGTAACCCAAGGTACAAATAGAACAAAATAATGTACTACAATTTTGTAGAACACGTCGTCATCTACAAAAAATGTCGTGACAGCATATGTCTAACTATTATAGTTTAGTTTACTATATAGTTAGTCACAATAAGTGTTTTTTTATTATAAAAATTTAATTGAAATGCCGCCGCTAGAAAAGGGTCTTTATTTGTACCTTGGTATTAATCCTTATCCAAATAAATCATTTTCATAATTAAGACGGTTTCAATACCTATAGATTACTTCTTAAATTTTTCAAATCGGACATTCCATTCAAAAGATATGACGAAATTAAAAACGTTAACGGGTCCACGGGTCACGCTCGGGATGCGATTTCAGTCTCTGGCGTGCAAATGTATGAAATAAGTAGGCTCGCGAGGCTCGAACCCACGGTCTAAGTTTATCCTAATATGTTCAAAAAATTTATGACCACCCATGCGAAGCTGGGACAGGCCGCTAGTGTCTAATACAAAGCCTTTTGTTATTATCATTTTGTCCAACAAAACCAGCAATGTATTTTATGCTTAGTACAATATCTCGACCTGAATACGAATTATGCGCATAAATTATTGCATACTGCTAATGCACACGTTATGCACACTCATACGAGCTTATCTTATGATTCTACGGCTAAAATATTGTGCTAAAGTGTTCTTGATTAAAGCCTGTCGGTCACTAGGTATTCAGTTGAATCATAAGGATCACTTTGAAACGCCTTGAAGATAGTTGAATCTAGGTGACCGTTCCCCACGTTTAATTACTACCTTGATACTGATACTGCTGATATTTTTTTATGATTGGTTGCGTGGAACTTTAAGAAAAACTTTGGCAAGACTTTTCAAATTGATTCTAGTGATCTTACTGAATTAATTCCTTTTGACTTTGAGATCTATCACAAAAAACCAAAAAATACTAAAAAGCCTGTTTGCTTGACCTTGATTCTGGTTATAAATATAAATTATGAAACCAATTAAATTATTTTTTTAAAACGCAATTTCTTTGCACACAGTTCAGAAATAATATAATTTTAATTCAAAAAAGTTGTCCTATCAATAACTATGCTTTCAAGTTTTTGTAGAAATGTGCGAGGGAGAAGTAGGTACATTAGGGGTAGTCCGAAAGGAAATGTACCCTGTCATAGCATCAAACCGAAGACTCGACATCATTTAGCAACCGAATGTTGAACATAAACTATGAATGCGCTTCTGGGTCGAGGTCACCTTTCAATTAAACCCACAGTAAACCCTGCGATCAGCCGGCGACCCGTTCACAAGAAGACAGTAAGTGGCAGAAAGCTAGTAGAGCCAGTGCTTGCCTGTTCTAGGCTGAACTGGTGCTAGATTTACCTAGTTTATGTGACGTTTCAAAGTGGTTCTTGTAATTGACAAAATGAAGATCATTTTAATTTGATTGAGTAAAGAAAAACATTCTTATAAATTATGCTTTAATCAATTCTTAAAGATGGCGTTAGTTTTGACCGGGTACGACGGAAACCTACGGGTTTTACCTATGTCAGAGTAAAATATTTGTAATATTAAAATATTTACGTCTCTACTCAATCTACATGTCAAAAACAGAGACAGAAATAAAAGAAAAATTGGTGGACTATCCACACAGCACGATCTTGCTGTATCCTTAGCAACTATCCTCTTGGTACTAAGGGAACCAGATAGCTGGTAAAAATAAATACTTCTATAGGAATTGGGAAGCATAATTATTATAAGCATGTTTATAGTCTCCTGCAACTTACTGTCTTTTTCGCCTTATCAGTACTACATAAAAATCGTCACTCTTACCAAACTAAAAAAAAAACAGAAACAACTTTGAACTTTGAACTCCAAAACACTGTAAACCCTCAAATCTTCGTACCAAGGAACAACTCAAATTCTTCAGAATGTCTAAGGTCAGTGGTATTCCAAATATTTGATACGGAACCTACCCACATTTTGCAGCAGTTTTCTTATGATTATTTTAAGTTTTTATATACTAGTACCTAATGAAAATGTTTTTTCATGCAAGTCCACTGCCTTATTTCTAATCGGGACTGTCCTCGTGTGAATGCCCCTTCATTGATACCCAGCCTGTCACATTCCAGTCCTGATTACACGCAATAATGACGGAATCCCACCGATGGGCGACCCTCGGCCTGTGGCCGACATTATTTTGCATGAGATTATTACGACATGAGGTGGACATAAAAATGTATGTTGTCACATGTTTTTTTTTGAATTCGTAGCTAATGATAGCTTAAGTATCACAGCTCTTAGTTTAAGTATTTGGTTGAATTACGGTGTTGTAGATTATTCTAACTGTTATAAAATATTTCAAATTTTTATTGTTAAATTAAAAAAGCACTTACAAAGCACACAAACTAACTTAATTACTTTTTTTAATGAACATGTGGAGAAGCTACGTGTGGGATAGGTATGATGCTCACTAAATAATACACGCAGTCTTCACATTCACTATATCTATCGTGTAATGCCAAAGCGTTATGGTAAAGTAAATGATAGGTAAGTACAGCTTTACTGGCGAACGCGGAACGCGGAGGGGCTGTATACAATGTAATACCATGCATGTATGAATAGCAGGGAACGAAATTGGCGGGAGTTATGCGAGGCAAAGCGGCGTAGGTTCAGCGCGGAAGCGGGGTTGCGTCGCACTGCCGATGCTCGCGTTCACTGCGCTCCGCGGCTGGGGTCCGCTCCCCGCGCGCCGCAACATGCGTCTCTGTCGTCCAGGACCGGTTGCGTTAGGGATGGGCGCGTGCGCAGCTAGTGTTGCGCTACACCACCCCCCTTGGAGAAACAATGTCATGGGACCTGGAAAAAATCAGGAAAATTTACGCGACGGCCCGATCGTGTAACACGGGAACCGTCCTTCTGTATGCGACTAGGTGTCGCTTCCTGTGCATTCTCTGCCAGCGTATAAGCGGGCTTTACTCTTTCTATGGAAACAGTGACAGGGCCTCGATTAGGAAGTTCTACTGTGATAGTTTTATCAGTTCTCTTTATGACTTTGTGTGGGCCAGTGTATGGAGGTTCTAACGCACCTCGTAATGCATCTTTGCGTAAAAATATGTGTGTGGTTGTCTTGAGATCTTCGTGTACAAATACAAATTTGTTTCCATGTCTTGATGCTGGACTAGGCCTCAAGCGTGTCATGTGTTCTCTGAGCAGTGTAACAAAATTTGAATCTGTAGTGAATGTCGGTGTACGAGTGTCAAAAAACTCACCAGGCAACCGCAAAGTCTCACCATACACCATTTCAGCGGCCGTGCTCTGTATGTCCGGCTTCCACGCAGACCGCATCCCGAGTAGAACCAAAGGCAAGGCTTCAGTCCATCTTGCCCCTTCGTGCGCCATGATCGCAGCTTTCAGAGTCCTGTGCAGACGCTCGATCATGCCATTGGATGCAGGGTGGTAGGCCGTAGTATGCCGCAGCTGGACACCACACAAATCTGTCAACGATTTAAACAAGCGACAATTAAATTGACGACCCTGGTCTGTCGTAATCGACTGAGGGCAGCCAAATCTTGCTATCCATGTTTCAAAAAATGCTTTAGCTACCGTCTCGGCGGTTATGTCTTGTATGGGTATGACTTCTGGCCAGCGGGTAAATCTATCGATTGCAGTCAAGCAGTACCGGAAATCCGATGACGGGGGCAAAGGACCCACCAGGTCGATGTGGACGAAGGAGAATCGAGCAGCCGGTAGCTTGAAATTACCGAGCGGTGAAGAAGTGTGCCGATGAACCTTACTTCTCTGACAAGCTTCACACGACTTGGTCCAAAGTCGACAATCCTTGCGAACTGAGGGCCAAACGAATCTCTCAGTAACGAGTTTGATCGACGCTGCTGCTCCTGGGTGACTGAGACTGTGTAGTGATCTGAACACCTGTCGACGCAGCTCTAGTGGTACGAAAGGACGAGGCGTCGGCAGCGAAGTATCACAGTATAAAGTTAAAATTGTACCTGGGACAGGAACTTTCTGTAAGTGCAGAGAGGTTGGAGTAGTTTCCAATACTTCCTGTAGCTCACTATCAACCTGCTGGGCTCTGGCAAGACTCTCCAGGTCAGGCGATTTTTCTATGCTCTCCAAGCGCGACAGGAAATCAGCTGAAACATTATTTTTACCTTCAATAAATCTTATATCAGTCGTAAATTGAGAAATATAGTCGAGGTGATTAAATTGCCTCGGGGAACATTGCTTTTCTTTATGACCAAATGCAAAAGTTAACGGTTTGTGGTCTGTATACACCACAAAATGTCTTCCTTCAACCATAAAACGGAAGTGCTTGATACTTTCGTAGATTGCTAAAAGCTCCCTGTCATACGCGCTGTAATTCGTCTGTGCCTTGTTCATCTTCTTCGAAAAGAAAGCGAGTGGTTGCCAGTCGTTGTCAACCATCTGCTGTAGCACCGAGCCGACGGCTGTGTTGGATGCATCAGTAACGAGGGCGAGGGGTGCGTCATGTTCAGGATGTACAAGTAGGGTGGAGCGAGCTATGCTATCCTTGCACTTACTAAAAGCTTCACGAAGTTCAGGAGTCCATAAAAGGGGTTGAGTCCCTTTCACCTTAGGACCGGCAATCATGGCGTGTAAGGGTGCTTGATCTGTGGCTGCGTTTGGTATAAAACGTCTGTAAAAATTCAACATACCAAGGAACCTTCTCAAACCGTTAACTGTAGTGGGAGGTGGGAAATCCTGTATCGCCTTTACTTTGGCGTCTATAGGACACGTCCCGTACTCTGTCAAAGTATAACCAAGGAACTGTACCTGCTTTTCTCCCAAAACACACTTGGATTCGTTGAGAAGCAGGCCGTACTCCGCCAACCGTTGAAAAACCTGACTTAGGTGATCCAGATGCTCCTCCTTGTTTCTAGAAAATACTAAGATGTCATCTATATAAGCGTATGTAAAATCCAGACCGCGCAAAACTTCATCCACGAACCGCTGAAAGGTCTGGGCCGCGTTTCTCAAGCCAAACGTCATGAATGGGAACTCATACATGCCAAAAGGCGTCGTGATGGAAGTCTTCGGAATGTCATCTTTGAAAACTGGAATTTGATTGTAAGCTTTTACGAGATCCAACTTACTATAAATTTTTGATCCCGAAAGTTTGTGGCTGTAGTCCTCTAAGTGCCGGATCGGATACCTATCGGGAATCGTGCGCGCGTTGAGTGCGCGGTAGTCTCCACAGGGCCTCCAGCCATTATCCTTCTTCGGCGTCAGATGAAGCGCTGACGCCCACGGAGAATCAGACGGACGAGCTGTGCCATCTCGCAGCATCTGCTCGAACTCAGCCTTCGCAATTTTAAGACGATCTGGGGCTAAACGTCTCGGTTTACTGTATACTGGCGGACCTGGCGTCGTCCTTATGTAGTGTACTGTTGAATGATTAGTTTCACGGAACACGCCTGACGGCTTAACTAAATTTGGATGTTGTGATAATAATTGATGGAACTCACTGTTACCGGATACAGCTTTGATGCTGAACAGCTGGCAAGTCTTCAGTGAGCCCGGAGCGGTAACGTTGGTGACGCTGTCTAGAAGCCGCTGGTTCCTGCAATCCACAAGAAGACCATAATGTGATAAAAAATCAGCGCCAATAATTGGTCTATCAACCGAAGCTACCACAAAATTCCAGGTAAAATCTCTTCGCAACCCTAAATCCAAATGCATGTTTTGCGTACCGTAGGTATTTATTATTGTTCCGTTCGCAGCCGTTAAATCATATTCCGTAGGTTTACGAAACTGACGAAGAAAACTTCGCGGAAGTACGCAGAGGTCTGACCCTGTGTCAATCAAGTACTGAACTTTGCTCTTTTTATCGGTAACAAATAGGCGACTGTTCATGGAATAGCAATCATTCGTCGCATCTACTGATTGCCACGACAGTTTCCCTGCTTACTTTCATCGTAATTGCAAGGTGGTCTACATTTATGAGCCTTTTCTTTATAAATATCATGGTACCAGCACATACCTGGGGTTTTACTCTCGCTCTGACCTCTACTCCTGGATCTTCCAGAAGATCGGGAACGCCGACGTTGGTAAGAGCGTCCCCGCTGACCACGCAAGTCGAGTTGAGCAAGCTGAGCCGTTATTTCAGTTTGAATTTTCGCCGTTATAACGTCTTCCATCCGCTTCAACATGGCATCAAAATGGCCGCTCGATGTACTCGCGACATGCGTAGAAACTGACGGCGTCACTTCACAAATTTTGTCCGCTAACTCTGCTACTTCATCCAGGCTCGTACTCTTCTGCGATGCTATTATGGCTTGCACATGCGTTGGTAGTCGACTAGCCCACAAGCTATGCAGAAATGCATCGGTTACTCCATCACTCGCCAAAGACCGTAAATGCCGGAGAAATTGGGATGGCTTCCTGTCCCCGAGCTCTTCATGCGTCAACAGCTGGCGAATACGCTGCTCCCGAGAGGTCGACAGACGTCTGGTCAATTCCTGCTTCAGTTTCTCATATTTCTCCGTCTTCGGGGGATTTGTAATAATATCACGTACCTCCCGTGCGATTTTGTGGTCCAGCTGTTGAATAACCATGTAGAATTTTGTGGCATCCGCAGTCGTTCCGGACACCACAAACTGTGCTTCCACTTGGGCGAACCATATCTCCGGATCCTCGGCCCAAAATGGTGGAAGGCGTACTGACACCCGATCAACCGTTGAACGGGAACAACCTTCAGTATTCGCATCGGTTTCCATCTTTCGTCCGTACACGTCGTAATAAAAAAAAAAAAATAGGTCACCAATATGTGGAGAAGCTACGTGTGGGATAGGTATGATGCTCACTAAATAATACACGCAGTCTTCACATTCACTATATCTATCGTGTAATGCCAAAGCGTTATGGTAAAGTAAATGATAGGTAAGTACAGCTTTACTGGCGAACGCGGAACGCGGAGGGGCTGTATACAATGTAATACCATGCATGTATGAATAGCAGGGAACGAAATTGGCGGGAGTTATGCGAGGCAAAGCGGCGTAGGTTCAGCGCGGAAGCGGGGTTGCGTCGCACTGCCGATGCTCGCGTTCACTGCGCTCCGCGGCTGGGGTCCGCTCCCCGCGCGCCGCAACATGCGTCTCTGTCGTCCAGGACCGGTTGCGTTAGGGATGGGCGCGTGCGCAGCTAGTGTTGCGCTACAAACATGTAGTTTCATTTATCACAAAAAGAAACGCCTTAACACGTTTTTATTAAATAATAAAATATGCCAACCTACTAACACAATCTTGACTAATACTTCCTCAACCACAGGTAAAGATTTTTTATTTATTTCTTCAATAAATAAGAACGGATACCACTTGGCGAAATAAATATTTGAATTAATTACAAAACTTATGATAATAACGTAAAAAATCAATATGATAGGTTAAATAAAATTTAGGAATAGTAGTGTTCCAAGATACACCTGCTTACACGGAGTACAGAGTAGTAGAGCTCTTTGTGAAGGGCTCGTCCGGGGAAGTACTACCACCACGCCTTTTTCTGCCGCTAAGCAGCAACGCTGTGTTTCGGCTTGAAGAGTGTAATTACAGGCGCATGAAGCTTAACATCTGTATGCCTCAAGTTGATGAGCACAGGTTAGTGCATCGTAGGGCACGTTCCTATCGTGCGTGACTTATGAGGTAATGCTTTGTTATAGGTGATGGTTACCACTTAAAATCTGGAGGGCAATCTGCTTGTGCCATCAGCTAGTTGTATAAAAAAAAGTATGCTCTGATGGGCATACATCGCAACGCGGTCAAATACGCCCTAAGGCGGTGTATGTAGTGACGGGAGAAGAGATCACAAAGATTTTTCCGAGTTTTGGGACTCCAAAGGGACGGATGAAAGAATTTGATTGATTGATTGAAAATACTTTATTGCACATTAAAATAACAGTACAAAGGCGAACTTAATGCTATCAAGCATTATGTCAGTAGTGCACGGGAGAGGAAAAAAGTAGATCGTAATACATTTAAAAGTAGTAAAACTACATAGTTACAGAAGCTAAATATGTATAACAAATAATACATACTAAATGCTACACAAATAACAATAAAGGAATAAATATTATATATATGTATATGTATATGTATATAAATATATATGGCAAAAGAAGAGTACATGTAGCTGAGATGAGAATATTGAGATGGATGTAACGAGAATAGATAAGTGGAATGAGTTTTTTAGGGCCAAATTCAGTCAGTGGTGCCAGTGACAGAAAATATGAGAAGTTACAGTGTTATGCGAAGAGAAGAATGTCATGTAACGAGAAGAATGCTAGCGATGAATGTGGATGGATATAGGAGTAGAGGTAGGCCAAAGAAATGACGGGTGGTCTGGCGTTCGTACTTGGTACTAAGAGATCTGAGGACATATGTACCATGCCCAGGAATCAAGTCGTGAAGCTGTTGAGTTTTCAGTTTTTTATTCACACACACACTCAGGGTGAGTGTGTGTGTGAATAAAAAACTGAACACGCGTGTGTGGCACGCAAACGAACACAACACACACTACCGTAACGTTTTACTTAAAACTTAATTTCTTAATAACTAAAAGTTTTTTTTATTTGTTTTTTTTTAGTAATTCTTTATTATTGTGGGGTCGATTTTTGTTACCTACATTTCTTATTCTGAAAATGTAAATCCGTTATTGGCTGTTTGTTAGAAACCTAAGTATTTACATTGTATCTTAAGAGCTGTGGATTTTGTTCAAAAATAAATAAATAATTTTGATTTTGACTTTTTTTTTAAATTGATTAATCTATATAAAATATACTTATTAGATATTAATTAAATAGCATTAAGAAAACCACTAAGGTTTGTAAAAGTAATGCTTTAAGAGTAGTAGAGGTCTTTGTGAAGGGCTCGTCCGGGGAAGTACTACCACCACGCCTTTTTCTGCCGCCAAGCAGCAACGCTGTGTTTCAGTTTGAAGAGTGTGGTTGCCGGTGTTATTACAGGCACATGAGGCTTCACACCTGTATGCCTCAAGTTGATGGACGCAGGGCAGTGCATCGTAGGGCACGTTCCTATTGTGCGTGACTTACGAGGTCATGCTTTGTTATAGGTGATGGTTACCACTTAACATCAGGTGGGCCATCTGCTTGGTTCTTCAGCTAGTTGTATAAAAAAAAAGTTATTGGTTGTGTTCTATATTAGCTAAGAAGTGAGATTTTAATTTAGACACTTAAAGTTTTTTGAGGTAATGCTGTTAATGAGATCATTAGGTAGTTCATTAGGTAAACGAGGAATTAGATAACTAGCGGTCCTCTCGCCGTATGCGTTCCGAGCGCGCGGCATCAACAACCGGGTTTGAGCAACTTAGCCCCGCTCTGCATCGGCCACTGAAACCAAACCCTCATATCTCAATTACTGTGCGGTTTCTAATTGCGTGACCTATACCTCTAGTGGACACAACTATAAGTACTAATTACGACGAGATTAGAGGTAGGGATATTTATCGCCCTCACTCCGACACGACGGCTCGCAATCTAATTTATTGGTTAGTTTAATGTGCATTGCGATTTGACCACAGTATTTTGATACAAATGCTGGCAAAGCAAGTATGTTGTGTTTATTGGAGCTTCATTATGCTAGCTGTAGCAAGTATGCTATGTATTTGGACTTCACTGGAGCGTTATGATCACAGAAATGTTAATACATATAATTAACTAGGGCCTGTCCCAGCTTCGCATGGCATTTTTCAACATTTTAGGTTAATCTTAGACCGCGCCTTACTTAATTCATAGATATTCATGCACTCCCTTCTGTATCACTTCGGTGCCCCCTACCTAGAAATTCTCAAAGAATTTCTACCAGGTTCGGGAACTTTATGATTCAAACCCATAATCAACAGCGTTTTTTTTCTTTTTCATATATTGTAATTAGTAATTTGTAACGATCGGCAGATGGCATATGTTTTTGTGTATTTTTGTTCATAGTATAATGAATAAGTTACGTTGTTACAGGCGAATACTTCTAGTGAGGAAGCGCCTTTAGGAAAACAAAGTTTTAGTGTGTTCTGAGTGTTTTAGGAGGAACCCTAATTTGTTTGTGAATATTGCACACTTTCATTTTGTTGTGGTTAGTTTATGGCCGTGGGCAGTCGTTTGACTTTTAATTTATAGTATTTTTCATCGCCTTAGGCACACTTTTATGAAATAAACAAAAGTAAGTAGTATATACCTAGAATAGCTGAAAAAGAAACTGAAACAGCTTCAGGACTTTGATCCCCAGGCACGGTAGATATCTCCTCAAATCCCTTAGTACCAGGGTAGGGTAGTCATCCCCAGGCACGGTAGATATCCCCTTAAATCCCTTAGTACCAGGGTAGTCGAGAGGTACGTCCAAACATAACATTAAACACATACCCACATTTTGTATTAGTTATTCCATACGTGAATACTTCCATTATTTTTTAAGGTTACGATAATTCTTATCTTTATGTATTTATTTATTAGGCGACGCCAACAACACAATACAGTATACAAGGTGTAAAAATACCACTTCTGAAAACTTCTTTTTTTTCGCGTTCACAGTTCTGGTTCTTTAGAAAAAGTTATTCATATTGTTGGGTACTTTAGCCCCCTGAAGTTTTCATAAGTGGTATTTTAACACCTTTTATCAAAACTACTTGCAAAAAAACTATAATATTATGTGACCAATTCCAGGCATAAAACATTCATATCTTGTATTATTACAGACGCAAAACAAAAATTCGTATACTGTAACAATAAATAAATAATAATAAAAAGAAGAAAATCTTGATGAAAAAAATAATGAAAAACGACCACCGGCTCACATTTCTTAGGTTTTCCCTCCTTTCTTCCAAAAGAACAAACACAGAGATTTATACACCCCGTGTAATTCACTTAGGGAATTCACTCGACGTCTTGTTAGGGCACGCTTCCGTTGAGTTACACTTTGAAGCAATGAATTCGGGTCACTTTATTTGTCACTAGTGTTCACTCACGGAGCACGTCCATCGAGGACATTACAACGCATCAAAATGGTAAGTTACTTAAATAAATAATAAACAAATATTGGTGGTCATTCCACACACAACCTTCTCGTGTCAAACTAAGCTAAAGCTTGTAATATGGGAACCGGATAGCTGATATACTACTTATATAGTTTTTTTTTGTAACTGTACTTAGATTATTATTTAACATCCAGACAGAACAAACATTTGTGTTCATCATTCATCACACAAAT
The DNA here is from genome assembly GCA_932294275.1 of Chloroclysta siterata. Taxonomy (NCBI): domain Eukaryota; kingdom Metazoa; phylum Arthropoda; class Insecta; order Lepidoptera; family Geometridae; genus Chloroclysta; species Chloroclysta siterata. Next base: position 26,666,497 of record OW028591.1, on the reverse strand, counting down.
GTTCGTTCTCGGTGGGGGTCGAACCCACGCACAGAAGGTAGGGCTACTACCAACTGAGCGTGAAGGAATGTTGTGAAGTTACATGTGTCTGTTTTTGCCATAAATAATAAATATTTACGTAAGTTTACTCAAAACGGAACTTGATGTCGCTATCGTTGCGTTTTGCCTCCTGTGGGCTGATCACGAATTAATTTTGACATTTGTCGCGTTAACGTATTTTAGCGATATTCAATCTTAGATATCTGTAGATATGTTTACGATATTTTTACGCAACTAATGTCAAATTCGTTCGTAATAACGCCTCAGATTAATTTCGTTGTAATTATTGAATTGTTTAGAGCTTTCTTAGGAAGCGAAATCTAATGCGGAGACGGATTCTCCGGACCTGTTAGATCGCGAGTATATTCGCCCTCGTACGCTGCGTGTCCAGTCAAGGACACCTTGAGCTTTAATAAAACCCGAAATACAATATATTTTAGTTTAATTTCTATTTAAACAAATTACATGAGTTTTTCGCACTCGACACGGAGATAGCGAGGTTATAATCGAATGAATGATCTGAAGTTGGGTTGGTTCCTTTTAGGGAAAATGCGAATCGCTCCTTCTTGTTACTCGGTCGTGCCTTTGGGTAGGCATTGGTGTGCCGCTGCTTTCGCGGTTGAGGTAGGCGCTTTGATAACAGCTGCCGGGCCGCGACACTGCGTTTTGCGGACCGGCTCCCGGACCGGAGCGATGTACGTGACGACTCTTACTTCAACGTTAGCCGGTGCTTTGGATCGTCGAAGTAAACTTCACGTACATGTTAATTCAATGAGCTTTCGTTCTTGGTTTCATAACTAGGTTTGTGTTGGCGACCCGGATTATTTGCTCGTAAGTGTATTTGCGTGGATTTACATTTTTGCGGTTTGCTGGTTGCTTTAATAGTGTTGACTGACGTAGCATGAAACAGTTTATTTAAGAAACTTTCTCAAAACAATAGACTTAATAATCATTTATTTCATTAAATGAAATGAAATTTATTGAGTACTAAACATTGTTCGCTGTTAAAATAACATTTAAATGTAATTTATAACATACTTACACATATTTTATTGAAGCCTCAGATCTCTAAACTAGACTGACAGTCTGTACGATAGACATCTGCGCTCCCCCCTAAATTCATGCACGAAAATTAGTAGTAATTAGTAATTAAACATACTCGTAGTTTAAACTATTTCCCTCATCGATGAATTGGTATGAGATGGTGTTAAATATTTACCTATTGTAAACAGGGTGTCCCAAAAAGAAGTGATAAGCGGAAGGCCATAGATAGACCACTTGGGGTACCCGAATCATTTATGAATGTTCCGCGATTTTTCATAGTTTTCGAGTTATTAATTTTTGTGAACTTTCGTCCTGAACAACTTTAAAAATTCTAAAAAGAAAAGTAGAAGACTTTTTCGCTTTTTTTGCAAACTGTGTCTTCATGAGTGTACTTTTATGCATAAAACAATCAGCTTCGTAACTTTGATGAAATTTATGAAAATATTGGTGTACATATTTTCGATTTATTTATTTATTTTTCAGGGCTTCTAGTGACTCATACATATTTTTTACACAAAATAATTTAACAATTATGATTCCTGTGCTCTTTAATGATGGATTTTTATGCAACTAGCTGATGAAACAAGCAGATTGCCCACCTGATATTAAGAGGTAACCATCACCTTTAGCAAAGCGTTGCCTCGCAAGTCACGCACGCACGGACGGACTGCGCCCCATGATGCACAGCCCTGCGTCCATCAACTTGAGGCTTACAATTATGTTAAGCCTCATGTGCCTGTAATTACGCCGGCAACCACACTCTTCAAACCGAAACACAGCGTTGCTGCTTGGCGGCAGAAAAAGGCGTGGTGGTAGTACTTCCCCGGACGAGCCCTTCCGAAGTGTTCTACTACTGATGATGATGGATGATGATGATGATGCTATTTATGAATCCGTTGAAAGTAAGCTGAAGGCAGTTTGACTAAATCATCTTCTAAAAGGTCGCGCCATAAATTGTGGATATTAACAAAGTACACCGCAAATACCGAGGTCCATACTAAACGGCTGTTCAATACAAAATGTATGCCATTAAAAACGCATTAGCCTTTCACTGGCGGCATTAAACCTTGGAGCCATAATAACGGTGTTATATTATATTCATGGATGGAGAGGAATCGCTCTTCCTGGAACTGTGTAGGGAAGGCTTATGTCCAGCAGTGGACTTCTACAGGCTGATGATGATGATGTTATAATCATCATCATTCATAGAGAAGAGCTGAAGACTGGGCTCAGTGGCGTCTTGGGAGAGACCTACGTTCAGCAGTGGACCAACATAGGTTGATGATGATGATAATTAGATTCATAAGTATAAATACAATATTAGTTGTAGAGCTCTTTGTGTAGGGCTCGTCCAGGGAAGTACTACCATAGTGCCTATTTCTGCCGCTAAGCAGTGTTGCTGTGTTTCGGTTTGAAGTGTGTGGTTGCCGGTGTAATTACAGGCACATGAGCCTTTTTTTTATACCATTATCTGATGGAACGAGCAGATGGCCCACCTGATGTTAAGTGGTAACCATCACCTATAACAAAGCATTGCCTCGTAAGTCACGCACGATAGGAACGTGCCCTACGATGCAATGCCCCACGTCCATCAACTTGAGGCATACATATGCTAAGCTTAACATCGGTATGCCTCAAGTTGATGTACGCAGGGCAGTGCATCGTAGGGCACGTTCTTATTGTTCGTAACTTAATGGCAATCATTTATGATGGTGTTGTAGGTGGTTACCACTTAGCATTCGAGGGGTCATCTGCTTGTTCCAACAAGAAGTATTAAATAAAAAGCTTCGGCAATGGGCTTGCAACCGTATGGAATACCAACGTCAAAATGTGACTATGTGCCACTTGATATATTTTGACGTTCGCAACCCTGACTACCCCCCTCACATCGATCTGAGGGGATATATACCGTGCCTGGGGATTAAAGTGAGGCTGTTTCTGTTCACCATTTGCATTCTACTGCTTGCTCCATTACTCTGACTATTAAAGGTCATTAAGTGCTCTATTGTTAGTGAAAGGGTAAACTTATCTGTGGATATAAAATAAATGGTGTCAACTTTACTTTTATTACCACAGAAAACACACCTTGGGGCTTGTATGTTTAAACATGAAAATAACAGGTATGGTAATAAAATCTCTCTTGTCGTGTCACCAGTTTCTTTCGAAACAGTGTGGTGAAAGGATTTTAAGTGCGCCTCAAGAGACTTCTTTCGAGCACTTGACACATGGTACAACTTTTTAGGTTCTACGACATGCCGGTTTCCTCACGGTGTTTTCCTTTACCGTTTGAGAGTATTGGCATTGTGCCCATAAATTTTAAAACAGAAAAACTCATTGGTGCACGACCGGTTTCGAACCCACGACCTTAGGATTAGAACCACCAGTGCTCTAAAATAAGTTGACCTTTATACAGGTACTGCAATACCAAGTCATGGTAGGCATTCCTTTAGTGTTCCCGCACACGGGCCTCCGGCCACAACCACATAACGCCGCCACTGGCATATTTCCTGTAGTTTTCATACTTTTTATAAGGACTTGCCGCACACGGTTGACGCCGGTTACCGCCACACGCTACGAATCGTCTCTGTTCGCTTCATATGAAAACTACAGGAAATATGCCAGTGGCGGCGTTTTGTGGTTGTGGCCGGAGGCCCGTGTGCGGGAACACTTAGATCACTGAAGTTGTCGATGAGGCTAGTTAGAGTTAGAGCGCAGGGCACGTCCAAATTGTGCGTGACTTGCAAGGCAATGCTTTGATATAGATGATGGTTACCATTTAATATTAGGTATGCCATCTGCTTTCTATTTATTTTGTGCCCTACAATGCACTGCGTTCATTAACTTGAGGGATACAGATTTTAAGCCTCATGTGCATGTAATTTTATCGGCAAACCCTTCAAACCGAAATACAGCATCACTTGAGAGCATTGGTGGTATAGTGGTAGCGGCCCTGCCTTCCAATCCTAAGTTCGTGGGCTCTAAACCAGTCGGGGACCAATGAGTTTCTCTGTTAAAAAAATTATGTGTACAGTGCCAGTACTCTCAAACGGTAAAGGAAAACATCGTGAAGAAACCGGCATGTCGTAGATCCTCAAAAGTTCTATAACATGTGTGAAGTGCTCGAAAGGAGCCTCTTCAGGCGCACGAATCCTTTCACCACACTGTTTCAAAAGAAACTAGTGACACGACAAGAAGAAAGCATCACTGCTTGGTGGCTGAAATAGGCATAATGTTAGTGTCTTCTTGTAAAGGATTCGTCCAGACAACCTCCGGACGAGGCCTTGAAAAGGAGTTCTATTACTCTATGAGCAAGTAGTTACGAGAGTCCAGATAATTATTCTTATTTTAATTTATTTATTTATTCATTAATTGCGGACATGTACATCAATAAATAGCTTAGGTCTAGTTTTAGCAGTCAAGTACATGCACCCGGTTGGGCACTGCAATGTCTTACAATAATTTTAAAGGCACAATTCATATATCAGGAATAACGATTAGCAAATCTGTTGGAGCACTTCCACATAATTAATAACATGTCAAAAAAGTTAAATAAAAGAACGAAAGATTCATACAATATTACACAAGTCTAGATTATTAAAATATTTAAATATACGCAGGCCAATTTGTAGTTGCACAAAGTACATGATGCTATAGGACACAGGTAATAGCATCAAGTGCATCTACAAATTGGCCTGCGGCTGTATTCCACCTCAGGGTAGCAGAGGGATAGTATTTCTGAAGCATTATGCAGCGAAATCTTGGAGTGTTGAGTTTCTTAGACATGGCATAACTTTAAAGAGCATAAGAAGTCGATTGACCACTAAAGAGAAGGATAAAACCTACGCATTTTATCTACGTCCAGTTCGGTAGATTGTTACTTTTTATTATTAAATACCGAAATATTCCTGTGTGTCATCCACCTTCATGTAAAGTGTAAAGATATTTGGATGTTAGGGTCTTTGTGGCTCAATCACGCTCTAACCAAAAAAACCGATCGGGAGACAAGAGGTAATGAGATAAGGAGATACTAGTTTTCCTACCTAAAAGTTTGCTTTACTAACATAAGCAAACTAACTTTTAAGTAGGAAAACTTGTACCAATCAAAATGATTTTTTTTATTAAACTGTGTGCAATATGCACACAAATTGGTTGATATTTCTACATGTCAAAACGCGCGAGAGTCACATTAGCTCTTGTCTTCGCCTTAAATAAAAACCAGTTCGTCACCTGGATTCGTGAAAATAGGTTTTTTGAACGTTTTAAAGCTCCCGTTCCCCGTTCATCTAGGTGCCACGCGACCAAGCCTAAACAAACAAACTTACGGTTTTGGTATTTTTTTTAATACTTATAGCTAATGGAACAAGCCTATGGCCTACCTAATGTTAAGTTGCCTCGATGCACTGCCCTGCGTCCATCAACTTGAGGCATACAATGTGAAGCCTCATGTGCCTTTTAACGGCTACCAGACCATTCCAACCGGAACACAACGCCGCTTGGCGGCAGAAGTAGACATGGTGGTACTTTCCCGGACGAGTCATTCGCAAAGAGCCCTATTAAAGTAATATATAAGTAATAAGTTCTTTAAACAACGTGTAACATAATACCCCTATAAGGCCAAAGACCAAGAGATCAGACCAAGCACTGGAATACTTTGACGTATGCAAAGTTTGAGTACTTCGTTTTAGAAATTTCCATACAAAAGTAAAATTAATATTGTCTCAGAAATTTGCAACAACCCTGATTATGTGTACGTGACCTTGGTTCATACGCTTCTTGAGTTAACAAATTGGTGGCAGTAAGTACCTATTTTATCTACAGTTCACAATGAAAGGTTAAAAAAAGCTGTAAATAGGGCTGCGTCATTTGTGTTAGTTTCATTTTGGAGGAAAGTTTAAGTTCCTGAATGAAAAACTTCGAAATTTCAAAAGTCTTTTAACAAAAGTTGTTCGCTATGACCTGTAGAATACCTTGCTTCCGGGGTTATAGAGGTATTGTGTTACACGTTGTATGTATTAGATAACTTATCTTAAGCTTTCTGTTTGTCCGTGAGTTGAATGTAATACCCTTGGCTGGGGGGTGTCGGTTCTTATTTGTTGTTGTAAAATACAGGGAATAAGCAGGATAGCAAATTTAATAGCAAATTTGTAATATATTTTTATTGAATTTGTCTGTTATAAATTCAAGTTTTACGTTCAAGCCCTCACAGCTCAGTTGGTATAGCTCTGCCTTCTGCACTGTGGATCGTAGGTTTGATCCCCACTGAGAACAAAAAATTATGCGATAAATTTAGACGTTTGTTCTTTGTATGGGCTATTTTATTATGTTATAGTATGTTAACAAAAAAAGTATATAAGTATTATCAGCTATCTAGTTTCCTAAAGCTCGTTAATATATAATATTATAAATTTTCTGACGGGCACTCTCTTCAAACCAAAATACAGCAACGCTGCTTGGTGGCAGAAAATGCATGGTGGTAGTACTTTCCCGGACGAGCCACACACAAAGAGCTCTACTACTCTTAAACACTAAACATTACGTTCCTTACATTCTTAAAGCCCAAATACCGTAGCAGAGATATCAAAATTTCATCACGTGGCTCACGGCTCCGCGAATAGCTGTATCCGATACCAAAGCGCTGTTAGATTGAACCAAAAACTGTTTAACCTCTGGATGCTTGCACGCAGTTGAGCATAAATATTCTAGTCCAAACAAATTTACCTCTTTCAAAGATTGCTATAATCCAAACCCTATACCTTTCGTCCAACTCAATTCTCTTTATTTTTATTTATTAACTAAATATTGTCATTGTGATCAAAATAAGCCATATTTATCGTTACAATAAAGGTAAACTGTAAATAATACATAAATAATACGTTAACAATACAACAACAAACGAAGGAGTTTAGTAATTTTGATACTTAGGGCCGGTTTCACCATGCTCTGTTAGATTAACAAAGGATTAAAGGGCCGTTAAATATGTCAAAATGTATGCGTTTGACAGCTAAGGTTTGATTTAACGGTCTTTTAATCCTTGATTAGTAACTAACAGAGCATGGTGAAACCGGCCCTTAATGTCTTGATGTTTCACAATAATGCGTAATGTTACTTGTATTATAAACTAAACTGTTATTTACAGTTTGTATTGTAACGATAAATATGGCTTATTTACTTATTTTGATCACAATCTCAATATTTAGGTCGGAAACAATGGTTATCATTCTCTTCTTACTTCTTTTCTTTGTTTAAGGCAAAAAAAAAAAATGTAGCCAGTGTCTTGGGGCGCTTCCAATTGGCTCCAATTTGGATCAGTTGAGCTATCTCTAGATCGTTTGCAACGGTCTGCAGATAGCTCAACTGGTTCACATGTATTTTGTTCATTTTGTAAATACTTGTATTCTAGCTAGATAGTACACGATATCTCTCTCTCTTGTCATGTCACTAGTATCTTTCGAAACAGTGTGGTGAAAGGATTTTAAGTGCACCTCGAGAGGCTCCTTTCGAGCACTTGACGCATGCTATAGAACTTTTTAGGTTCTACGACATGCCGGTTTCCTCACAATGTTTTCCTTCACCGTTTGAGAGTACATGAGCTAAGAATAATATACAATGTCCTTTTCGTATCCATGTGAGTAAAGCCCTAGAACGGATAGTGCACGTCATATGAAATTGTCGTTTGCATAACTGATGGAATATCAGAATTCGTCCAATTTTTATCGGGACTATGTTTATTTAAAATTCCTTTTATTGCGAAAAAAGTTACGTTTTACAGTCTGTGATTCTCATCGTCTTGCATGAATTGTATACTAAAATTATTCTAGCTGGAAGTTTATAAATTGATTGTGGGGAAATAAATGCCATGATAAAACGATAACGTGCAGGTATTAATTTTTATTATCAACAACCAAACAATTATTTTGACAGCCTTTTTTTTTATACAACTAGCTGATGGAACAAGCAGATGGCCCACCTGATGTTAAGTGGTAACCATCACCTATAACAAAGTATTGCGTCGTAAGTCACATTATTGCCTTCTGTCCTGGCCACTTCGTAGGCCACGGGTGTGCTCCTTACTGAGAACGAACATTTGTGTGCTGAGCATAGATGTTTGTTCTCTGACTGGGTGTTATAATGTATTATACGTTTGTGTATAAGAAAAAGTATTACTTATACTTGCTATTACTTACGTATTTACGTAGTTTCGGGCTAGATTGTGCTGTGTGGCAAATCCACCATTAATTATAAATTTGTTCAGAATCAGAATAGTCTTTATTGTAAACTGTTTAAAATATAATAATACAATATACAAAGTGTAAAAATACCACTCCTGAGTATATTAAATTCAATCGTAGCTTTTTGTGGAAGAATTCATACGAGGAAGTACTACCGTACCTATTTCTTTCGATAAGGAGTGATCAAAATCAAAATCAAAATCAAAACGGTCTTTATTCAGTACAATCACAAGGATCACTTTGAAACGTCTTATGATGATCGCATCGCTGTGTTTAGATTTGAAGGGTACGGGCCGGTGTAATTACAGGTACTAGAGACTTAACACATTCGTCTCTGACTGATAGACTCAGTACATCTGCAACTTCGGTCACGTAATGCAGTTGCTATAGCTAGAGGTGACCACTCTCTATCGGTTGGGCCATGTGACTGTTCAGACTCCTAAAAGAAAAATACTGCCGTGTAAAACCTGTTGTAGTTTAAATTTACAAAAGCTGCAATGTCATTTCTGTAAATAAAATGTGAATGTTCTAATTGAGCTGCAAAAAAATAAAATAGTAATACTGACAGATAAGTTGTTTCTGAAAATGAAAACGTTATTACTTTTATAATACAACAATGCAAATTTAACGCCGTTTTTCACTTGTAACTTATTTATGTTTTATCTTTATTGTGAATCTTTTTGCTTAGCTGTTATTTAGTGTGTCTGGACGACTGGGATTTAATTTATTAGTCTGTGGTTTTCAGTTTGTGATTTTACGGTTCATTAGATTATGAAAAGTCTACGAAATAAAATACGTGAGGGTATAAAAACGTTCCAGACGGCGCAAAAATAATGGTATATAAATAAATTTTCTTATTTTTTAATTGTAAGATATATTTTTCCGGTATAATCATAATAGTAATGTAATCTGTAGAAAAACCTGATAAAAAAAACAAATACTTTCTAAACACAAGAATTTCTTTGAAACTTTTTTATATACCTACATCTAGCTGATGGAACAAGGAGATGGCCCACCTGATGTTAAGTGGTAACTATCACCTATGAAAAAGCATTGCCTCGTAAGTCACGCACGATAGGAACGTACTCTACGATGTACTGCCCTGCGTCTATCAACTTGAGGCATACGCCTAAAGGAGTTAAGCCTCATGTGCCTATAATTAAACCGGTAACCACACTCTTCAAAACGAAACACAGCAACGCTGCTTGGCGGCAGAAAAAGGCGTGGTGGTAGTACTTCCCCGAACGAGCCTTTCACAAAGAGCTCTACTACTATGAAAAACGTCTTATAACTAGGTGAGCGTCAGTTTCTAAACTAAAACCTAACAAAAGGGTTAGGGTTTGCAACCTGTCACGTATTAAATACAAACTACTGCTAAATGTGGGTATTTGCCAAATGTAATAATTGGAGTAATGTAATATTGTACCTCTGACTACCCTCCCTTAGACATCCTGAAATAATCTTGAGTTGGTTCTAAAAGATTTAACCGTGCCTGAAGATCACATTCGTGAAGATGTTTATGTTTGTTATTTTATTCATTTTCATAAAAAAAAGATTTTTTGCTCATTTAAGTCATAGTCAAATAGCATTTATTCAGTTGAATCACAAGGATCACTTTGAAACGTATTAAAACAGGTGACTCTATGTGCCAGTTCCACGCGACCAAAGCCTAGATGAACAGGCAGCAAACTTACGGCTTGGTTCCTACCGTCCTTTTGTATGATCCTTAATACAATTAATATAAATAATAATGCAGCTACAGTGTGGTGCCAATGGAATTTAGGGAGGCATTGGCATAACAAAAACAGGGAGAGGCAATCAAATCCATAAGATAGCAGTACATTTAATTTAGCAGCATCCATACCTTTGTTTCTGAGAAGCTTGTTCTAATATCCGCTTTCTTCGAGCTTGTGAACTATTTCATCTCGTTAGGAACCTGCTGAAAATAGAATTCCAGGAGAACTGTAATTCTGTTTTCAGCGAGTTTACCTGAGAAAGCAGTTTATTGTTTTATTCTTAACGGACTAGTAAATAATTTTAATTAAATTTCAATAAAATAAGTCGGTATATTAAAGAGTAGTAAAGCTCTTTGTGAAGGGCTCGTCCAGGGAAGTACTACCATCATGCCTTTTTCTGCTGCGTTGATGCGTCTCGGTTCGAAGGGTGTGGTTACCGGTAAAATTGCAGGCACATGAGACTTAACATCTGTATGCCTCAAGTTGATGGACGTGTATCGTAAAGCACGTTCCTATTGTGCGTGACTTACGAGGCAAAGCTTTGTTATATGTGACGGTTACCACTTAACAGGTGGGTCATCTGCATGTTCAACAGAAAGTTGTATAAAAAATAAAAATAAAGTTATTATTTCATAAATTACCGATTGCAAGGTCATCGCGCCGTTAGAATACTAATTGGTTTCCTCACGATGTTTTCCTCCACCAAATGAACGTTTGACTAATTAGAAAAGGAAAACTTTCTGTCCTATTCCATAAACACAGTAATATCTTGAACATTAATGTCTACAGACAATGTTTACTCCGTAAGTCAGCAAGCTCCGCTGCACCCGAAGTTGTCAAAACGCGTTCAGTAACTCCTTTGTAACAAACAGACTTTGCTTCTTGTAAACAGTCGAATGCTACAGTATTTTAGTTTGTTTCACAATCCTTGCGTTCATGGGCTCTCAATCGGAATAATGCGACAAGTCAAAGTCAAAATATATTAATTAACTCATATTTTCCCATAATACGTTCATGTTCAGCAAAATTGGGAGAATGCGACAAAGTCAAAGCCAAAAGATACCTATTCAACAATAATAATTTATTTAGAAAAAAAAAGATATAGGTACATACATTTCGATGCAGACGAACATAATTATGGGATCGAGAATTTACATGGCTTGTAGATAATTAGTGATTCATGACCCTACACTGACGGCTGGTTTCTGAAAGCCCGATCATCGAATTAGATGAGATAGCAAGTGACTTGACATGCGATTAGTTTTGATCGGGCTTTCGGAAACCGTTTTTAAGTCCTTGCAGACTTGTGCTGTAGTTGTCCCTTCCATGGAAGGGACACCTACAGCACAGATGACGTTAAACAGAGAAATACAACACTAGTTCAATAATAAGGGTCACTTTCAATTGTCTTGAAGCTAGGTGAATCTAGGAGCCAGTTCCACGCGACGAAGCCTTTTAGAAATAATACTCCTACTGAGATATACTCGTACATGTTGTAGGCCTAACTAGTGTAGCAGAGGATTTAAACAGGGACCACAATTTGTTCAAGAATATTGTGTCGTTCCTGTAGATGGTAAGGGAGAGTAGCACATTGGAAATGTCTATAAATCCAAAGAAAACTTACTAAGATGCATACGTAAATATTAGATAAAAGATATTTATTGTTAATGAAACTAGGTACATATTTTGGTGTTAAGGTTTGTTTGAGTCAGACTAGTGCAGCCTAAAAGCATATATAAATATTGGTGGATATTCCACACAGCCCTATCTAGCCCTATCTTTTAAACTAAGCAAATCTTGTACTTTGGGAGCCAGATAGCTGATACAATAGCTTTTTTTATTTTATTATAACGCCCAGATTGCCCATACAGAGAACCAACATATATGTTTATCCCAAAAATATTTGTTCTGCGTCGTGATCGAACCCACGGCCCACAACGTAGATGGCAGAGCTACTACTGACCTGTGAGGGCTATCATAAATTATCTCTTGACCTTTTAAACACGCATTTGCAAACATAAATAAATACATTTACATAACAAAATAATGAAAACAACCGGTAGAAGTAAGTCTTCAAACTTTTCAGACAGTTTAGGAGTTTGTGAATAATAATTGAGAATAAAGTTGCCTCATTCGAGGTATTCGAGACTGTGAGAATAAATTATCTTCCTGTAGCTGCTTTTGGTGTAAAAAAATGGTATTTATACCATTCCCTCTCTAAAAAGCTTATTTTAATCACTGATAGTAGTGAAAATAAAGCATCACTATTTTGGTGTTGATTTTAAAACACCCCAATATATCCGACCTCCATCTCAATACTATACAACCTCCTTGCGCAAAAAATACTCGATACAAATTCCTTGTGCAAAGAATAATACTCGACATACAAACTCCTTGTGCAAATAATTCCTCGGGATTTGATCGGTCGACATTGGAATAAAAACTGTTTTGTGTTCTATTTTAGTAACTTCCTTCCTTTTTTCTTAATTAAATGCCTACTTTCGCTTAAATTTTTCTTTTTCTCGTGGTCATGGTTTAAAGTATAGTATGCAACTCATGAATAAAAGGGGTTTATATCGAGGGCCATGAATCACTCGCATCGCTCAGGATTCTAACACTTGAATTATGCCCACCCGATGTTAAGTGACCATCAAATATAACAAAGCAGTGCCTCGTAAGTCACGCACGATAGGAACGTGTCCTACGATGCACTGCCCTGCGTCAATTAACCGCGGATTAAACGCTAGTGTTCTTTTTACGTGACTCGGACAAGAACAAGACATTTTTTTAACCTAGAATACCGATGAATACCGATAAGTTATATTTTTTCCATAACCATTGAAAGTTTTGGGAAATTGAAAATTATTAAGGAAACTACATCACATTTTCCTCATACAGACACACTGTGCGCATGTTTCTGCCGCCAAGCAGCGTTGCTGTGTTTCGGTTTGAAAAGTGTGGTTGCCGGTATAATTTCAGGCATATAAGGCTTAACATCTGTATGCCTCAAGTTGATGGACGCAGGGCAGTGCATCGTAGGGCACGTTCCTAGCGTGCGTGACTTACGAAGCAATGCTTAATTATAGGTGATGGTTACCACTTAACCTCAGGTGGGCCATTTACTTGTTCCATGAGCTAGATGTATAAAAAATAAAAAAGTTTCTAAACTTTGTGTAAAACAGCACCTTTTTACGAAATATACTTTTTTTCAAACAAGCTCTTTACGTAAGCTTTAAGCTCTAACTGGCTTGCGGGTCAATTATCTAAAAACAATCTGTAGCAACAACAGTAGCAATTAAATGTCTGTCTATGTCTTAAATCAATTTTCTGTCAAAACCTTATTTAATAGAGGAGACATTTAATGTCTGTCTAGAGGTATTTAGTAAGGTTTTAATGTTAAAAATGGTGGATTAATAAAGCTTTAGTTAAGGGGGTTGCAATAATTGGTGTAAGAGCGGTCCAAAGTTTTAAATATACAACTAGCAGTCAATATTAGGGATTATAACATTCAATTAAATGATAAAGCGGATAGTGTATTGTTGCAGATGTCATTCAATGTGTATTTTTTACTAGTAAATCTATTACTTTATATTCAAGGGTCTTAAATATCTCTTTCTTCAGCAAATGGTTGAAAAGTCAATATAAATATAAATATATATTGGTGGACTTTCCCCACAGCACTATCTGGTCAAACTAAGCCAAAGCTTGTAAAATGGAAACCAGATAGCTGATATAATACATATACTTTTTTTTTTGTAAATATATACTTATAATATTATATAACACCCATACAGAGAACAAACATCTATGTTCATCACACAAATGTTTGTTCTCGGTGGGGATCGAACCCACGGCCTACGGCGCAGAAGGCAGAGCTACCAACTGAGCTGTGAAGGCTGGGAAAGCTATTTTAAGACTGTTTTTATTTGTCGCCACTGTCGCACTTCTGCTTCATAAATTCTGTTGCGTTTTACGTAATCATCTCGCTATAAAAGCAACTTTATCCACGCTTTATTTACTCATGCATCACTTTAATTATTTAAAAAAAAACTGAAAACCAACTAACTAGTTACAAAATGTTTTTAGTTTGAACAGTGAATGCTAATAGGCTGCAAAAGGTCTAGCAACGAATGGAAAATACATTTTCATCAAACTTTTACATGTTGAGTTCACAATTATCTAAACTAAATTTTAACTTAAAACGCCAGCGAAGTGAGTAGGGTATAATAATTATAAGCATTAGTGTCCCTGCGACGTCCAATTAACTTTTGTTTTATGTTTGTATGGGATGAGGTAATTTTGTTTGTATTTTTGGGTAACTTTGTAGATTAACAAGTCTTTTCAACTTTTATTCTGTGGACATTTATACACTGTATTTTGTTGGAGAAGCCATGACAGAGGCCTGTGGGAAGACTAAAACTTCGTCAACTGTGTGTCATCGTTTAATCTGATGGGGCAATCATACTTTAATATAATTCATCATCATCATCATCAGCCTGATGAAGTCCACTGCTGGACATAGGCCTCCCCTACACATTTCAAGGAAGAACGATTCTATTATGAGCCCTCTCCATCAACCGACTTGCCACGATTCTAGCAATATCGTCAGTCCATCACATCGGGTAGGAGGGCGTGCTACGCTTCGTTTTCCTGTTCGTGGTCGCCATTCGGGAACCTTTATTCCCCAGCGGTTGTTAGTACTTCGAGCTATATGACATGCCCATTGCCACTTCAACTTAGTAATTCAACGATTTGATATGATTGTTTAGACATACTTAAATGGAACGAATACTTGAATGGATTTAGGTAAGAATAGCGTAGGACGCCCTCCGGCGAGGTGGGGCGACGATCAGTGAAATGTAGCTGGCAAGCACTGATTGAGAGCCGAAAACCGGGCTCAGTGGCACGTCTAGGAGCTGACCTACGTCCAGCAGTGGGGGATGATGATGATGATGAATCAGAATAACATACCACTACCATCAGAGGTTTTCACGCTCCGCTATAACATGAAAAGCTTAGAAAAAAGTTAACTATGTCTTTCAGGGTTAGCAACGCAAAAACAACGATCTAGTGCTATTGGTGTCTATGGGCGTCGGTGACCACTTACCACCAGGTGAGCCATAGGCCGGTTTGTGTGTCTCTTACGCTACGTTGGTACGCTTACACTGTATTTAGACTACTAAAGAAGTTGTATAATGTCTTTTACATAATATAACGATTGCCACATAGGAAGGTCCGCTATGTATAAATACTTTTGCCAAATATTTCAAGGGGCGCGAAGTTACAAGAATACTCGATATCAAGAGCTGCGTCACAGAGCATTATTAGCTACTATTAAATTACGAATACTAAGGGAAGGTGTATTTATTAACGCAAAATAATATTAAGGGCTTTGTTTACTTGTTTACTACTCAAAAATATTAAGGGCTTTGTTTACTTGTTTACTACTCTGTCCATACTTATGCGATATGTTTCTACCCATCCAAAGGTGGTCTGGATGTAATCGTTTTTCGCGATAAGAGCGCCCATTGTAAAAAACTGAAACGAGATGACCCTTCATTTCTATTAGTACCTACCAAAATCAAAATCAAAATCAAAACGGTCTTTATTCAGTACAATCACAAGGATCACTTTGAAACGTCTTATATACTAGGTGAATCTATCGCCAGTTCCTCGCGACCAAAGCCTACCAGTTGGCCTACCTACCTACCTACTAAGTTAAAATTATTTTAGGATGTCTAGTAGTCAAAAAAAAGAAGGCGTATCATTTTCCATTTTAAATGTGGACCAGAATGGATGAGACAGGCGCGTTAAAGAGACCAGTGGAGACATATGGGGTAGGCCTACGCCGACGAGGCGACTTCTATAGAAGACGAAAGCGATAAGTTACATACATTATATACATCACTCATACATAGTAACAGGTAGTACCCAAACCTTTTTTTGGAATAGTTTAGAATAGATATCATCTCTAATACTATAAGAATCAAAGTCCTGACTGACTGACTGACTGACTGACTGACATATAGACAACGCACAGCCTAAACCGCTGGTCCTAGAGACTTGAAATTTGAGGAGTACATAGGTCTTATGGCGTAGAGGTGTACTAAGAAGGGATTTTTGGAAATTCAACCCCTAAGGGTGTAAAAAGGGATGAAAATGTTTGTATGAAAAATAGTATTCCTTGAACCTACAAACTTGAAACTTGGAGTACATATACTTCAAAGCAAAAAAATAGGAAAGGCATTTTTAGTTTTTATAAACTACCCTTAATAGGTGTGCAAAGGGATGTAAAAGTTTGTAAGGGAGTTTTTTGACCGATGGTCCTAGAGACTTGAAATTTTAAGAGTACATAGGTCTTATGACGTAGGAGATGTACTATGAAGGGGTTTTTGGAAATTCAACCCCTAAGGGTGTAAAAAGGGATGAAAGCGTTTGCATGAAAAATAGTATTCCTTGAACCTACAAACTTGAAACTTGGAGTACATATACTTCAAGGCAAAAAAATAGGAAACCCATTTTTATTTTTTTAATACTACCCTTAATAAGTGTGCAAGGGGATGTAAAAGTTTGTAAGGGAGTTTTTGGACCGCTGGTCCTAGAGACTTGGAATTTGAAGAGTACATAGGTCTTATGACGTAGGAGATGTACTATGAAGGGGTTTTTGGAAATTCAACCCCTAAGGGTGTAAAAAGGGATGAAAGCGTTTGTATGAAAAATAGTATTCCTTGAACCTACAAACTTGAAACTTGGAGTACACATATACTTCAAGGCACAAAAATAGGAAACCCATTTTTAGTTTTTTAAAACTACCCTTAATAAGTGTGCAAAGGGATGTAAAAGTTTGTATGGGAGTTTTTTGACCGCTGGCCCTAGAGACTTGAAATTTTATGAGTACATAGGTCTTATGGCGTAGAGGTGTACAAAAAGGGATTTTTGGAAATTCAAGCCCTAAGGGTGTAAAAAGGGTTGAAACGTTGGTATGAAAAATTGTATTCCTTGAATCTACAAACTTGAAACTTGAAGTAGATGTACTCCCAAGGCTAAAAATTAGGAAAGGCATTTTTAGTTTTTTAAAACTACCCTTAATAAGTGTGCAAAGGAATGTCAAAATTTGTATGGGAGTTCATTAACGCGTGGTGCGATTGACTTAAAACTTGGGGTATAATATACTTAGAAATAAATAATAAGGAATGACACTCTTAAATTTTGATAATTACCTACCCCTGCAAAGGGTACAAATAGCTGTAAAAGTTAGTATGGGAGATTTTTAACGCATAGTGCGATTGATTTCAAACTTGAAGTAAATATACTTCAAAATAAACAGTTTAAAATTACGTTTTCAATATTTTAAAACTACCCCTGCAAAGGGTGCAAAAGACTGCCAAAGTTTCAAGGTTTGTATGGGAGATTTTTAACGCGTAGTGTAATTAACTTCAAACTAGAAGAAAATGTGTTCTGTGGATAAATAACATAAAGACGTTACCCTCCTTCGTTGCTCTCGAGTAAAAAGGATACAACGAGGCGTCAATGTTCTAAAAACGGGAATCTTGAGTTGGTACGAAGAGATCTGAGGGAATCTACCGTGCCTGTGGATCAATGTCGTGAAGCTGTTTCGTTTCCTTTGCTTTTGGGGTAGAAACTAGGAACAAATAAGTACAAATTTTCCGTGTAAGGTTGTCTTTGTTGTATTTGTCATGTTTGTGCTAAACTCAGTACCTATACATACCTACCTAATATAGGTATCCCTTATACCTACGTAGGTATTTAAAATCCTACCCTAATAATATAAAAATCAATGCGAAAGTTACGATGTCTGGATGTTTGTGGCTCAATCACGGTTCACCACTTCAACGCGTGCGAAGCCGCGGGAAGCCACTAGTATTACATATAATGTAAAGGAAGTAGTAGAAATAAAAAAAAAATATTTGATTAGTAGTCAAAAGGTACGTTCTAATATTAAATTTGGCACAATCCCACATAGTTATAGTTCTTCTAAATCTTTAGTAGTGGTAAAGCTCTTTAGGAAAAAGTTCTATCTAGGGAACTACTACAGTGGACCTCGGTGGACTCAAATGACAAAAAGCAAATCTAAAACAAGTGTGCTAAAGTTCATTTCTCAAGTGGTTTAAAAGTGACGAATTTGGGCCAAGATTTCTTTTAAGTACGGAAATGTTGAAGAGGCAAGTTCAAAGCAAATGCTGACATTTTCATAAAAGGAGCCAGGTTGAGTAAGCGAGATGAAAGATACTTTCCTTTCACTGTGAAGATTTTAGGCCGTAGTTATACCATGCGTATTTCTTGCGCCAAGGAACATTGCTGTGTTTCGGGTTGAAGGGTGTGGTTGCCGGTGAAATTGCAGGCACATGAGGCTTAATATCTGACATCTGTATGGCTCAAGTTGCTACGCTGTCAGTGCATCGTAGGGTGCGTTCCTATCCTGTGTGATTTACGAAGCAATGCTTTGTTGTAGGATAGAGGTGGTGAACGTTTTTCAATAAAGTGGCTTTTAAAAAAAGAGATTATGAGGCCGTTGACGTGCTCTCAAATAATTTCAATCAGGATATAATAATTTTAATGATTATTATCATAAATCCCAACAGCGCCTCACTATTTAGCCAATTATTCACTGGTCGGATCGGGTGGGCGGATGAAGTTGGATAGTTTGAACTAAAAATGCAAACTGTTTTGATCCGTGGCGTGCCTAAAACGTTGTGTCGCGTGCCATTGGTTAGCCATCCTTGTACTAATTGCTGATGGAACAAGCTGATGGCCCAGTTGATTTAAAGTGATTATCATCCCCTAAAATATAGGTGATGGTTGGTATAAAAATAAAGTGAGAGGCATTGAACTTTTCTACCTACATTTTCAGAAGTCTTAATAGTGAATACCTACCCATTAAAATGCTATTAGAAGATGAAATAGTACCTACTTAGTTTGTTATATTTACTACAAGCTGGTGCCCGCGACTTCGTCTGCGCAGGATTAGTCACACAATATCTTAATAAATTGTAGCCGATGTGTTATTCTGATGTATAAGCTACAAGCTGGTGCCCGCGACTTCGTCTGCGCAGGATTAGTCACACAATATCTTAATAAATTGTAGCCTATGTGTTATTCTGATGTATAAGCTATATTATTGTAAAGTT
Source organism: Chloroclysta siterata (assembly GCA_932294275.1). Taxonomy (NCBI): domain Eukaryota; kingdom Metazoa; phylum Arthropoda; class Insecta; order Lepidoptera; family Geometridae; genus Chloroclysta; species Chloroclysta siterata. The sequence continues at coordinate 26,647,300 of OW028591.1, read as the reverse complement.
TCATAAAAATCCATTCAGTAGTTTTTACGTGATAGAGTAACAAACAAACATCCATCCATCCATACTTACAAACTTTCGCGTTTATAATATTAGTAGGATTATGAGACTGACAACTGTGAAACAACGACCACTCATCACTCAGCTCGTTCATTAAAAAAAAACACTGAATGTAGTCAAGAAAAACCGCAAAACATAAAGTTTCGAAGAATAATAATACAAAGCTTCAACAAAAATATAACTTTGATTCAAGTAAGTTTTCCAACATAACAGATTGATTTAGTACGAAAACTAGTAAAAGGTCTCCTCGTAACTTGGAGACGATAGAAGATAGATAGAAAATACTTTATTGCTCACAACTTAAGGATGTAACATAAAAACAAACTTAAAAACTACTCTTTCTCTCTTGTCCTGTCACTAGTTTCTTTCAAAACAGTGTGGTGAAAGGATTTTAAGTGCGCCTCAAGAGGCTCCTTTCGATCACTTGACACATGTTATATAGAACTTTTTAGGTTCTGCGACATTTCCTCACGATGCTTTCCTTCACCGTTTGAGAGTACATTGTGCACATACATTTTTAAACAGAAAAACTCATTGGTGCACTACCGTTTTCGAACCCACGACCTTAGGATCGGATAGGAAGGCGGGGCTGCTACCACTAGACCACCAGTGCTCTAAAACTACTAAGTACAATGGACAGCCTTATCGCTAAACAACCATTGGATGGAGCGGACTCATGATATTTAGAAGGTTTGCGTGCGAGGAGATAAAAAAAAAAATAGAAGAATTGTTGAGTGGAAGTTGAATGCATTTGACGACTGTGTTCTCTCCACGGTTGAGTGTATTCTTTTTTTTCTCTACATCTTCAGAAGACCTTTCGTTGGTAATCGTATGTTAGTACCAATGTGATGAAAGGATATCTACCATGTCTGATCAATAAGTTGTTGTCGACTTCGCACGATTTCAGCTCTGTATTGTGAAAGAAAGTAAATACCTTTTTACTTAATAACTACAGGTCGTGCTTTTTTTAATGTCTACCTATTGTCTAAGGTACACACATCGATGACCTCGCCGGAAGATCAAAAGCTTTTGTTATAGAATTAATCTTGCCGTGCTACGTTCACCAAAGTTACACTATCGTTCGTGTAAAGTCCCATAAAATTGTGGTGTGTGCTACTAACTTATAGCGGTTACTAGTAGTGCTGCTGTACCTTTTTTGGTCACCTAGCAGTACTGTATTCCAATTTGACAGATATGTATGTTTATTATTAATTTTACAAGACTCTGTAATTAATCGAGTGAACAAAGAACTTCAAATAGATTAGATTTGTTTTAAAATTACACAGAAACAGTAAAATTTTACTAACCACTGATCCGTGAGTTTGCATATCTTACTCAACCAAACATGCCGTTCTGATGAAAAGCTTCATTTTTTAGTGACTCTGAATGATGGGAACCATTTCTATTTATTTTTGTTTTTCTGAACGCAGCCGAACGAAAGTACGAAAAGTTACGAAAGTACCCACTTTACGACTTAATCTTCATTCGTGAATATTTGTTGCAAGATTAGCATATAGAAACGTAAATAAATGTAAGTATATAAACGTAAATCCTGCATTTTGAGACGTGTGGTTACCCTACATTACAAATTCTCATACAAACAATAAAATAAGAATATTTCATAAACTAAACAAATAATCTGCAAAATGAAACCGTGGAGATTTAGTTAAAACTTTTAACTAAATCCTGAGCCATACATACATTTACATATACATTTGCTGTAATGTTTACAGACTTTACGATACGAATTTTTTTAAATTTCCAAAAACATTTAATTACTCAAATACATAACATGATAGAGGTTCGTTTAGTGTTTAACAAAAGCCTTTTGGTGATAAGCTTAAGCTAGAAATACAATAAAGTTTAATAACATGGTTAGTTTGGAAGAAATCGGGCTTTCTGAAATTGGAGTGAGTGAGCACAGTAATTCAATTGTTAATTTTTAAATACGGCAATAGGTGACCTGAAACTTTAAACCATAGCTTGTCATAAATTTAACTAAATACGAGTATACTAATCTTTTGTGTAAACTCAATACATAACCATATCTCGACGGTTGTCTGTGAGGACTGAGTGAGCACACGTTATACGATATAACTTTTGTTTTAGGCTTTAACAAATTGCCATATTGGTTTAACAAATGGTTTCAGAGTTTTAACTAAATGAATAGATTTTTTTTGATTTTTTTCAGAGGGTGCTCACTCAATCCACACGCACACCTTAATATGTATGTAACAATGTCAGGTCTTAGAACTAATTATATTGAGATTCAATACATAATGTACCCAGTGGGGATAGAAGCGGACCTTTATTATAAAATAACCTTGAACATTTTTTATATGGTATTGTTATGAGAATGAACGCAGATGCATTGGTCTACCGAGCCTTATGGTTATGAGGCATCTCTCTCAATCTCTGAAGGCCATTTAACCGGCAACCACACTCTTCAAACCGAAACACAGCAACGCTGCTTGGCGGCAGAAAAAGGCGTGGTGGTACTGATGAACAAAGTCGTGAGGCTGGCCAAAGGTGTAAAAGATACGAGTACAATGCTTTCACCCTTAAACGATATGCACGATGGGCGTGACTAACGAAGCAATGCTTTGTTAATAATAGGTGATGGTTACCACTTAACATCAAATGGGCTATCTGCTCGTTCCATCAGCTAGTTGTATAAAAAAAAAGTACGAACTCCATATTCGTTCAGTTTCTTCGTTCACACCTTGAACCAAAACAAAGCTCTCACTTTACCAGCACGGAGTAGAAATTAATTAGAAGAGGCTGGCAAACTTGGCCGTTCACCCGCTTATTGGGCTTGGAGCAAAAATATGGGACGGCGGTAACTACGGGACGCGGAGGGTACCTTTAGGTGTCAAACTTGGAATTACAGCTCAAGTTACACCGTAGCTCGTGAGATTGAATAAAGGGTATGCTCCGGAGACTGTATTTATCACTTTTAGTGGATTTCCTGAAACTATTTTAGCATGGACTGTCGCTCGCTCTACGAAGCCCAGTTACTGACGGTTTTTTTTACAGAAAAGGCTTAAATCGTTATTTTAATCATGTCAAAGTCTTATGGTTATTTTTTTTATTACATTGAATCACAAGGATCACTTTGAAATGTCTGAAAAACTAGATGAATCCAGTTTTATGCGACCAAGCCTAGAAGAATAGGCAACACACTTACTGCTTGGTTTATTTCGTTCTTTTGTATGATCCTTGTGACAATATAATAATTGAAACTCCAGTGTAGTGCCAATCGAATTTGGTGAGGCGTTTGTATCACAGTAACAGGTAGAGGCAATCAAATCCATAAGACAGCACATGTTACGCTTCAAACTAATAATTCCTAATGCATATATAGAGGTACAATCTATTATAGTGTTCTGTACCCCAAGTATGAGTTGTGTTTACCATATTTGGTTTTTCGATTTTCGTTTTTGTTCCGTGTTCATTGCGGGTTTTGTATGAAGACGCGATAGAGATACCGATACGGAACTTTATGTTCTATTACTAATTTTCATCATACTTGCAACATAAAGTTCCGTATCGGTATATCTATCGCATCTTCATACAAAACCCGCAATGAACATGGAACAAGAACGAAAAACGAGAAACCAAATATGGTAAACACAACTCATACTTAGGGTACAGTTATAATAAGTGTTCGTGGTGTACGTTTACCTTAAAAGTTTTGAAACTATCATGTTTTGAACATAATTTTAAATGGGATTTGCGAGTTTGATTGTTTCTGTATATTTCGACAAAGTTGCATACGCCATGACACGGATAAGCCCGTACTCATCGCAGAAGTTTTAAATTGATATTTTAAAAGGGGTTATGTACAATGATATTGAGCGAAAAAATAAAAACTGCACTTGTGGCGTAACCAGCTCTGGAAGGTTCTCATTTTAGAAGGTATCACCGTGTAGTAATTGTTTCTAAGAGTTTTCATGCTTCAGAGGGCACGTTTAGGTACTGGTTCAAGCTCTTGACTCAGCCCTTAGAACGGCTAAAAAATCTGGCACCAAAGTCAAACGGCTCATGAAAACTTATAATTGTATGAGAGCGTAGGTCAGGTTAAAGTCAAAATAAAGTTGGTGAAAAAATTGTGAAATAACAGGCACATAAGCACTGCACTGCTCCGCAACTAACGAATTCAGGTCCAAAACTGGACTGCAGAAGCTGATCGGGTCATTCCTCTCATCTGCATCCAAATCACCACCGGGGATGCTTGAACATTGCTGCCACCAACCCAAGGTCCTTCTCCGCTATTTTAAGGAGTTGGGCTGGCTGGGGTGAGGTTAGCAGGGGGACAATGCACAATACACCCCATTGCGGGACGTCCGTGCAGATCTCGTTCCCCCACCACGAATTAGAATTAGAATTAGAATTAGAATTAGGCACATAAGACTTAACATCTGTATGCTTCAAGTTGATGAACGCAGGGTAACGCATCGTAGGCGTAGGACATGTTATTGAAAGAAAAATTATTTATTAACGACACAAAAGTTAAAAACAAAACAAAATAAGCATTTGACATAACAAAAAAGAATTTTGTGCGTCGCAAAACGGACTCTGATTCAGCATTAAGTTGGTTACAAACCAACTCTGGTCTTCCATCAGAGCTCTTTGGTGACGTCACGGACGATTGAGCCTAAACCAAACCTAAAAATAACAAAAGTACAATATTTCGACACAATAAAGAAAAAAAAATATGGTATTGAGAAACAAATAAATTAAATAAAAATTGAGAGAGTAAAAAGTGAAAAGTACGACAATTATTACTTATGGCAGCTATTATTATTATTGGTGATGGTTTCCACGTATTTTTTTTTAATATACACCTTGCTGATAGAATAAGCAGATGGTCCACCTGATGTTAAGTGGTAACCAACACCTATAACAAAGCATTACGCTTTGTTCGTTAAGTAAGTCACGCACGATATCACGTGGGCCATCTGTTATACTGTTTTATCAGCAAATAGTAAAAATAATGCGTTTGATTTTTATGAATCGTCTTATATGAAGGTTACAAAAAGTAGTAAAAGGAACAAAGTGGCGAGACGCAGGAAAGATCCATAGTAACAAACAAATGCGCCATACCTTTCTCTAATCTAAGCTCCACAAGACGCCGGCTATGATTCGTTATAGACGACATAATTTAAGATTATAGGGGTTAGTTTGGCCATGATAAGGGTTAAATAAGCTTTGCAAAATTTGCCTGACATGACAAATTAAGCTGGGGCTCAAATATCTTCGAGGAACTTAGATAATACCGAGAGACCAATTCGCCGTCTGTGATCTTCGTTATGATTGTTTTTATTATTTGAGTATCGGTGGTCTAGTGGGCGTGCCACCTTCCATTCGTAAGGTGGCAGTTTCGAATCCGGTCGTGCACCAATAGATTTTTCATTTCCAAAAATGTATTGTCACATATATGTCAGTGTTTGGAAACAAGTTAGTATTCTAACGGCCGGTTTCTGAAAGCTCGATCAAAACTAATCGAATGTCAAGTCACTCGCCATTTCAGCTATTAAATCGAATTAGATAGAGATAGCAATTGACTTGACATGCGATTAGTTTTGATCGGGCTTTCAGAAACCGGCCGTAACAGTGGTGTTGCAACTATCTCATATGGAAGACCAACTACTACAATTGACGTTCCTCTGACCCCCATCAGAGATCCTCAAATAATCTTGAGTACTTGTTACTAATATCTACCGTGCCTGGTTATAAAAAATACTAAAACGGTATCGTATGACAAGTCAGTTAGAGCTTTCATTGATTTTTTGTGAGAAAATGTAAAAAAAATAAAATTTATATTTATTTATTTCAAATTTCCATGTAAACTTAAACATAACACATAATATAGGTAATTAAATAATCAAACAATTTAAATCAAACATGAACATGAAGTAAGTGTAGAAATGAACACTGAATGTTTAGATAATAAATAAATATTGGTGGACTTTCCACACAGTACTATCTAGCCCCAAACTAAGCCAAAGCTTGTAATATGGGAACCAGATAGCTGATATAATACATATATACTTTTTTTTGTAAATACATACTAATAATATTATATAACACCCAGACAGAGAACCAACATCAATGTTCATCCCTCAAATGTTTGTTCTCGATGGGGATCGAACCCACGGCCTACGGCGCAAAAGTCAGAGCTACTACCAACTGAGCTGTGAAGGCTATAATATAATAATCTTGTCTAGTATTAGGAAGGTTTTATCACATTTCATTAAAAACAAATTATTAGTACCTACTTTGCAGAGTATTAATAATTATAATATCCAATTTAACATTACAAAAGCACACGACGATGTATCATAATTTCCACGCGGACTAAACTATATAGTTTTCCTATATACTCGTCTACTAAGCCACCGTAACATGATCTGCATGTGGCATATCGATATCGATGACGTCAGTATTGCAGATAGTTGGAATCAGCACTAATTGTGCTGCCTCGGTCTCACTGGTGACTGATGCTTTTTGGGACAGTTTATCTTCTAATACGGTTACCGTACAGGAATTTACAAAAAAAATGTTTTCTCTATCGTAAATTAAATAATACGTACAAAAAATATTTTCTCTATTGTAAATTAAATCAAAGTCAAATTCAAAAGGTATTTTATTCAATAAAATCACAAGGATCACTTTGAAACGTCTTAAAGCTAGGTGACTCTAGGTGCCAGTTCCACGCGACCGAAGCCTAGAAGAACAGGCAACAAACTTACGGCTTGGTTCCTACCACTCTTTTGTATGATCCATGTTACAATGTATTATAATAATATAATATATACTTTATATTTAATTTACACTAGAGAAAATATTTTTTGTGTAAATTTCAGTACGGTATCCGTCCTGGGGTTAAGACGCTCTTAACGGTGAACGAAAGAAATTGTGAAGATCGAGGAAAGTCGGTCCGAGTTTCATTTTCCTGGTTTATGGATGATTTATAGAGTAGTAGAGCTCTTTGTGAAGGGCTCATCCGGGGAAGTACTACCACCACGCCTTTCTCTGCCGCCAAACAGCGTTGCTGTGTTTCGGTTTGAAGAGTGTGGTTGCCAGTGTAATTACAGGCACATGAGGGTTAACATCTGTATCAAGTTGATGGACGTAGGGCAGTGCATCGTAGGGCACGTTCCTATCGTGCGTGACTTACGAGGCAATGCTTTGTTATAGGTGATGGTTACCCTTGCTTGTTCCATCAGCTAGATTTCTGTCTAGCAGTGTACCTTTTTTTTAAAAAAAATTTACATAGCCATTACATTTAAAACTTCTTCAAATCTTGGCCCAGGAACGGCAGCGTCTCTCAAATAGAACCTAGATTCACTAGTTTTAGGGCGTTTCAACGTGATCCTTGTGATTTTATTGAATAAAATGCCTTTTGACGTTAACTTTAAAATGTTGCCCCTAAAGCTGTTTATCATCTTCAATAAATAAATAAAATAAATAAATATTGGTGGACATTCCACACATCACTATCTCGCCCCAAACTAAGCCAAAGCTTGTGATATGGGAACTAGATAGCTGATATACTACTTATATACTTTTTTTCGTAAATACATACTTATAATATTACACCCAGACAGAGAACAAACATCTATGTTCATCACACAAATGTTTGTTCTCGGTGGGGATCGAACCCACGGCCTACGGCACAGAAGGCAGAGCTACTACCAACTGAGCTGTGAAGTCTGTCAAATAGACTTTTTTAAGGCTGATGACGATGATTATTGCTCTTACATATAAACGATAAGTTGAAACACTGCTCTAAGTTAGCCACTGTCACTGTTTACCATTACCCATTGGTGAGGGATGGCAATAACTTAATCTACAGAAAGACTATTTCGTTTTACATATCTTTCAGATTTCCTCCCAATGTTTTCCTTCACTATTTGAGAGAGAGTAGTGATAAATAATAAATTTCACTTAAGATAAGACTAAGGATTAGTGACTAGCCTACTCCATATTAAGCGGCTGACAACCTTCAAACAGCTACCAATGATTCTTATTTTTATTCTCACACAAAAAACTGTTATTCAACATTCGAACGACGCCCACTCAACAGGTTAGAAAGAGGTTTTCATTGATAAATTCTATCAAACGTTTAAGAATACGTTTGAAAACAACCACCACATAATACTTTCCACCTACACAGGATATATATCCATACACCTTTCAATAAACCTTCCTACACAAGTTTTAACCCCATACACCCATTGAACGGTATCTCTCTAAAGGTTTGTATTTATGCCCACACCATAATATTGTGCTTGGTCGCTTCTTTTTTTTAAATGAATTCTATTTTATTTTTCATAAGTACCTTGTGTTAAGTTTATGATTATTCTCTTTTATATAATGTCAGTAATTTATATTATTATTATTATTTAACACTTTATTGCACAAAAAAATAAAAATTCAAGTGTACAATAATTACAATAATTAATTCCTATTCTTATTCTTAAAAGAATTACACCTAACACAAACAACATTTCAATAGTACACGAAGCTACAAACAGAAATACAGTGGATGAGTGGTTTCAAACAACATTATAACATTTCAGTTAACTGATGAGATCTGTTTAAGGAAATGTTCATAGACTAAGGCCTAATTTCACCATGCTCTGTTAGTTACTAATCAAGGATTAACAGGCAGTTAAATCTAACCTAACATGTCAAACGCGTACATTTTGACATTTAACGGCCGTTTAATCCTTTGTTAATCTAACCGAGCATGGTGAAACCGGCCCTAAGCGTTTGAACACCAATTTATTGGGAGCCTTTTATATTAACTTTAGTATTTGTTTAATCTATTCCACTTTCTGCGGATTTTATCTTGGTTTTTGTTATCTTGGTGAAGGACTGACCCTATCCAAATATTGATAGGTGATAGGTAAAAGGAATAAGATTGGTGTCCTAAAATCGGTGCTCCACGAGGAATATCCCTAAAAAACGTAATTGGCTATTTGGCAAGTCACAAAAAGTGACGTCAGCTAAAGACCAGGATAAGGTAAGATGTATAAAGTAAATCAGCGGCCGTTAAAAGCGGATTGCGTACAAATAGTGCCGTCATAGTGAGTGGGAGTTTTGTCCAACGTATCTCAGACGGGCAGGCCCCATTAAATGGAGGTCGGGCGCGGGGGTAGTTATAGCGGCTGCGATGTTTCGTTCTAGTCACTGTCTGTCAGCCCTCACAGCTAATACAGTTACTAGTATTCTCTTATCTGTGGTATAGGTAATTAACGGATAATTTTAAGTCTGTGACATTTCGAGATTTCAATAAATAAAAAGCCCTCACAGCTCAGTTGCTTCATCGATGAATGCCGTGGGTTCGATCCCCACACAGAACAGACATTTGTGTGATGAACAAAATAAAAGTTTGTTCTTTGTCTGGGTGTTATTATATATATTATAAGTATGTTTAGACAAAAGTATATTTATTACATCAGCTATCTGGTTCCCAGCTTTGCTGCGTTTGCGGCTATATGGTGCTGTGTGGAAAGTCCAACAATATTTTATTATTGAGTCCAGCATTTTGATTGAGTTACTTAGCGTCAGAGGTTTAGTGGAAATCATAAAACTACGAGTTTAAAAAAAAAAATTGCTTCGCTGCTGTCACTAGTTTCTTTCGAAACAGTGTGGTGTGGATTTAAGTGCGCCTCAATGAGGCTCCTCTTTTGAGCACTTGACAGGCAGGGGCTAACATAGTGCAGTGTGAAATGTTCACCAATATTTATAAAAATAGGTATTCTAAGCTATTACGGAAGACCGATGTCCAGTGTACTTCTTTGATGATGAGCTATGCGCTATCGCCATCACAAGCACCGCACCTCTCGCGGTTCGGGGCGTCACCGCGCGCGTAATGAACTAATGATGCTGACGCACTCCCCTTACGTACACCCTATTGTGCCCGTTGTGCCCGTTTTACCTAACCACCTCATGAAGGGGAAGAAAAAACACCATCAGCGCTAAGTGGATATAGGAAGACACAATGCCGTGCTCTCAAACGGTGTGTTCGTCAGGAGTGCAGGTTTGATACTGTGGCAAAACAAGAGTGCCCAACAAGAATAAATAAATAAATTTTGGTAGATTTTCCGAAGTTGTAAAATTGTTAATTTCATTTAATCTAGAATAATCTACATCTATTAAATTATTAAAACAAATAAACAAATTAAAAAAGAAAAAATATTTAACTTTCTTTTGCCTATGTCATCCCACTGCTGGGCAAAGGCTGTCGTTCTCCCCCCAAGATTTCCAATTCTACTTACATGATCTGCAAATTGTTTGTATGAAGGAGTGTTGTGGTTCTAGGAGGTCCTTGTTGTTTGCGATATCCATGACAGAAGACTAGTGTGCGGTCAGGACATGTGGATGTTGGGTATGAGTGTTAGGGATTTGAAAGTTTCAGACTATAAAAGAAAACAATAGCATTTCAGCAGGTTTCTTCTAGAACTTTTCAGAACAGACGTAAGTTTCTATAATTACTAAACTTTCCACAAACGATATCACCCGTGAGAAATAAAACTAAGTTTTCAGAAAGTTCTTTCATAAATTGGTATCGACTGATGTTCTTTTGGGACAACATACATCATGGCCTGTCATCTTACTAATAAAACTTATCTAATTTCACACGGAATATAAAACAGAACATTTCAGAAGAATGAAAGAAAGAAAAAATTGTTATTTGACCCAAGTAAAAGTAAATATTTAAAAACAAAATCAGTAGGTAGAAAGAAGGCAGTAACTATAACATTAGGTGAAAAAAATAATTAAAAACAAAACATGTAGGCAAATAGATAGGTATGATACCTATCATGCATCGTTGTGTGTGGTCAAAAAGGTTATAGTCTTAGCTTTAAGCTGCACAAAATCAAAACGGTCTTTATTCAGTACAATCACAAGGATCACTTCGAAACGTCTTATATACTAGGTGAATCTATCGCCAGTTCCTCGCGACCAAAGCCTAGAAGAACAGGCAAGAAACTTACGGCTTGGTTCCTAGCGTTTTTTTGTATGATCCTTTTTAACAATTTTATTATGGCAAGTTTTGCAGTACCTAGATAGGTATAGGTAAGGTGCGGCGCTGGTTTTCAGACGAAGCATGGGTGTGACATTACAAATAGACGGTTTCAGTAGTTCCATTCCATAAAGATCCATGGAATGTACCTATCACTAGCTTTCTATCACTACTCCTTATATTTGAAAGGGTGCCTATAGCTGCCGTGTTTGTCGGCAGATATAGGTAACGCTGGGTTTCTGAAGGGTTGGTAGACGGTGAAATTACAGGCACATAAGGCTTAACATCTGTATGTTTGTAGATTAGAACTCTTTGTGAAGGGCTCGTCCGAGGAAGTACTCGTACTACTACCATGCCTTTTTCAGCCGCTAAGCAGCGTGGCTGTGTTTCGGTTTGAAGAGTGTGCACCTCTGAGGCGTACTAAAAATCTTTTCAGCACACTTTTTAGAAAGAAACTAGTGACACGACAAAAAGATGTAGATTAACGAAAATTGAGACGAAAAAATCCCACTTAAATAAAAGTTTCTCATTTCAATTTCAATTTCCCTCCGACCATAGAAATCTGCCTAATCTGACTTTAAATCTATTATCCACCTTCAAGGTACACTTGGAGGAGCCGGCTCGTCATTGGCAGGGCATGCTGGCGTCATTATGATAATTTTATCGGGAAAATTTCCTGCTGCGAGTATTTTTCGTGACACACAGGTGAATGTTGTGACCAACCTCTTTGCTTAAACAAAACTGTCAATATATTGATAGAATTACATGGATCACTTTTAAATGTCAGAACAAGAGAAACCTAGGTGGTGTCATCGGGATCCATTTTCTGACATTTTGGGAAGCAACATAGCTTTTTCATTTTATTTGTTTTTCTTGTGTTATTTTGAGCTGTGTTGTGTAATTTCGGTGGTATTTTAACCAACATTTCTTGAGGTCTAAGCACAAAGTGTAAACATTTGGAATGAAAGTGTATTATGTGATATCCTGATTTGACCGAAAATGTTTCCAATGTTTTAAAGAAAACCGCCACCATTTTCTTCAAAACAAATGACGACCGACTTGACTATGTATGGACTGACTTGACTAAAAAGTATTTATTCAATACAAATCACTTGACACTGGCAAGATTGTCTGTCGAATGACAGACAGGAGCCATAAACGGAGAGAAGAAGAAGGTGGTGTCATCACAAATGAAATCCTCAATAATTACCGAACTTAAAACATAATTTGCTGGAGTGTGTCCGAACAAACGAATCTAAATGCATTATCATTTAGATTAGTTTGTTTTGGAAGGCGATATGTTAAGGATCGTTGCATGGAGTGGTGAGATGTCGTGGGAGGAAAAACACTTTTTAGGAACTTTTAAAAGAATATCGTCCGATTATGCGTGGACAAGAAGCTGTCCGTATCGGGTCGACAAGCCAACTGCCAGCCAGTCCATCCGTCTCACTTTAAATTCCTGGAAGAAATCGCTTTCAGCGATAAGGCCACCCATTGTACTATATAAATTTATGCCTAGATTTATGATGTATCCTTGTGTACAATAAAGTGTTATCTATCTATCTACCTATCTTTAAAATAAAAAAAATATTTAAGAGGGGCTCCCATACAACAAACGAAAGATTTTTTTGCCGTTTTTATAGATAATGGTACGTGCCCTACGTGCGTGAGTCCGACTCGCACTTGGCCAGTTTTTTTCTATTATTGCTATACCATAGATAGGTACGGCTAAAGTCTGAACGGAAGAAACGGAACGTCAATTTCTATGTTCATTCATAACTTTGCAGTCCCGATGCGCCTCTATCATAAGACTTAACTTTTATTCTTACATTGAAAAGGTAATTCTCTATCGGCCACGACCTACTTCTGTTTGACAGCCATCACAGCTCAGTTGGTAGTAGCTCTGCCTTTTGCGCCGCAGGCCGTGGGTGCGATCCCCACCGAGAACAAACATTTGTCTGATGAACATAGATGTTTGTTCTCTGTCTGGGTGTTATCTAATATTATAAGTAGGTATGTATTTACAAAAAAAAGTATTTATGTATCATATCAGCTATCTGGCTCCCATATTCCAAGCTCTGGCTTAGTTTGGGGCTAGATAGTGCTGTGTGGAAAGTCCACTAATATTTATTTATTTATATTTACTTGTTTATAAAAGCAAACTTAATTGACAGACTTCTAGGCAGACCAAATGCCTTAGTCATCCAATTGCCTCGGATTAACGCCTGCTAAAACCAGGATCCGGACTAATAAGCCTCCCGAAGCACGAACGCGCTCAGAGAAATAGCTTCTAAATAGCTTCATACCACAAGATATTCAGTTAAGACCAGAATCAGCCGCGCCAGTAACAAACCTTCATCTAATCAGCTAAGCAGCACAGAATCTAGAAGAGGTAACAACAGGAGGCGAGATTTTAGCGTCTTCGATAGTCATTAGTGAAGCTTACCTTTTTTTCTAATTTAATCCATTTCCGAGTAAAAACTATAGAAGAAGATTCTAGTCATATACAATAATTGTTTATAACTGGAACCGTCTTTTATAATTAAATTAAAATTTACTTCAAACTATGGCTTTGACGTTGTCTTGAAACGAAAGCTGGTTAATATAATATAAGATAAAATTAGAAAAGCGCGATACGATGCGCAAACTTGCATTTATCAACTTGAGGCATAACTTGAACGACACACATCCAAGGTGTCTAGCTGTTGTTAGCGATAAGGCCGCCCATTCTATTACTACAATTGTTAGTTTTTAAGTAAAAATATGTATCCATATTTGTTTCGGTAATCAATAAGAGTTATCTATCCTCCATACTTAAACTGTGGTGTTTAACCAAAACTGTTTGGCGGCAAAAAAAGGCATGGTGGTAGTACTTCCCCGGATGAGCCCTGCTACTACTAAGTCTTTTATTTTGTATTTGTTTATACAACTAGCTGATGGAACAAGCAGATGGCCCACCTGATGTTAAGTGGTAACCATCACCTCTAACAAAGCATTGCCTCGTAAGTCACGCACGATAGGAACGTACCCTACGATGCATTGCCCTGCGTCTATCAACTTGAGGCATAGATGTTAAACCTCATGTGCCTGTAATTACACCGGCAACCACGCTCTTCAATCCGAAACACAGCAACGCTGCTTGGCGGCAGAAAAAGGCGTGCTGGTAGTTCTTCCCCGGACTAGCCCTTCACAAAGAGCTTTGATACTCTTAAAAGACTCATTACTCTTAGTCTAGTTGTGAATAGTCATATCCCCATAGTGCTTATTACCTTGCCGTTCAAGCCAGCGTGAACTTGTGTACAATAGTGAAATCCTTTTACTGTAAGCCCCTTGGTCCGACTTTGGAGGATTAATTAATATCCTAAAGCTTTTTGTACTGTGACCATGCGATACTGCTTGCCACGGGAATGTGGGATCACGCGCATATTGTAGAATGTCAGAATTCGGGAAATGCACGTTGGAATCGTAACCGTAAAATTTCATAAAGCCAGAATGCACATTTTGTAAGAGACAGACTGGGATTTAAAGCTGGTAGTGCAGTAGGTTGACCGTGATAATTTGATCTAAAATCTAAAAAAAAAAAGTATTATATCAGATATTTTGTCCCGATAGTTTTGATACGCTTGGGGCGTGTTAGTTCTGAGAAATCAAGCAATACAAAAAATTACTTACATAATATCCTATCTGTAATAAATACCAATGCCTTACTCTTCACAGTAGCTAGACTGAATGCTAAGCCACACATTAAATTTGTTGTATCTAAAACAATGACACCTAAAATTGTCATCTTGTTATGTTCATTCAAAGACAAAGCGTCCACTTGCATTTAATTTACCATCCAACTGAGATATGTATCCAAAAATCATTATTGTGAATAAGGTTGACTCCCTGGAAGTTCGGATCAGTGAGCAATCTGTTATTATTGCTGATCTCAAATCACCAAGTGCTAACTCCAATACCCGCAAGTCGATAATAACCGTCCCCTGTACCACGAGCGCTGCGAGTGCTGCGACGACCGCCGTGCCCCAGCGACTCGCGCGCACTGCGCGCGTGAATGCATCGCTCGCTATAGCGGAGCTCGCTAAGCCTGCGAAGAAACGCGGCAATGGATGCGCAAACACCGCTTCCGCACCGAAAAATGACGCTCGACTTAGTGACTTGGTAGCGGCCTCGAGTAACAAGCCAACAAATTCAACGGTATCAAAGACTGATAATTCATCAAAAAAACCAACTACACCACTAGAAACCGGTACGATTGATGATGACAATACTGGAGCGCAATGGCAAGTAGTCGGCCGAAATAATAAAAAGAAAATACCGCGGCCCGTTACTGTTGGAACTGGAAATACAACGTACGAACTACAAGCTGCGGAGCGAATGAAATTTATACAAGCATGGTCTTTCCGCCCCGACACCACTACTGCACAAATAGTCACTTTCTTAAACAATATCGTAAGATCTGCTAAGTACTCTGTAGAAAAGCGCAACATTAAGACTGAGTTGCATGCTTCATTCGTGATCGGGATGCCAGAAGGAGTGTACGACGCCGTGACGATGCCGACTGCCTGGCCGGCCAAAGTCTGCTTCGCGGACTGGTTTCCAGCCCGTCCCCGCCAGTAGCGGGGTACCAAGCTCGCCGGTTGTTCCAGCCCCTGTACCTGACTGTACGGTCGACACTCACCGTACTGTGACATCTAAGCCTCTAGTGATATGCCATCAAAACATAGCTTCACTAGATAAGAAAACGCAGAGACTAGAAGTTCTTTTACGCAACGAACTGAATTGTGACGTGCTCGGTTTGACTGAACATTGGTTAAGTGAACGTAACTTAAAAAGTGTAAACTTAGATGGATATACGTTAGTTTCCAGCTATTGTAGGAAAAGTATAGCACACGGTGGCTCGTGTGTTTTTATTAGAAATAGCATAAAAGCCATTGAATGTTTAGAGTTCACTGACATGTCAACAGAAAGATACTGCGAAGTATCAGCTGTTGAACTTATTGATTTTAACGTTATAATTTTATGTATTTACAGAACGAACTTAATTAGTTCGATTGATTTTCTTCCACACTTGGAACGCCTTCTCGAACGAGTCACTGACAGTGGTAAGAGCGCTTTGTTTATAGGAGATTTTAACATTGATTGTATGGGCGATTTGGGCTCCATCAGTAAACGGCTAACTGACCTACTCGCTGTACATAATATGCACAACGAAGTGAATTTCCCTACGCGAGTAGTCGGCGCGTCATCAACATGTCTCGATCACGTATATAGTAACTTGCCGCGGGGGTCAGTGGAGACAGCTCCCGTCGTCACCCGACTTAGCGACCACTACGGCGTGCGCGCCGCGCTGACGTGCGCGCGCGTGCAGCAGCCGCCGCGGACTCGCCGCGTCAGAGACTACTCGCACGTGACAAGGTTGGCCTTCCGAGATGCAATAGCTTCTAGAGACTGGGATGACTGGTTGCAGAGCACACAGTCTGCGGAAGGCTTAGCAACCTCTTTAATGAATTTTTTGCAGAGTAAATATAATATCTGTTTTCCATATAAGCGCAAAAACATTAAAAAACAATCATGGGTCACACAGGAACTTATAGGCTTAAAAGACCTTTTATTTGATACAATAAATTTGCAAGAAAAACACCCCGACCAACATCTAGATTCGTTCATTGACAAAATTACTTTACAATATGAAAATTCAATAAAAGCTCAAAAATTTCGTCACTATGAGAACATGATCAGTCATAGCGCCAACTCGATCAAGGCTATATGGCGCGTCGTAAACACGGAGAGAGGCGCACTCTCTCATACTCTGGCGAGCTTCACAGAGGTTGTTAAGAGTTCCGCAGGTGTGAAGTTCATGTCTCGGAAGGCGGCAGCCGACGCGATGAACGCTCGATTTGTGGGCGCGGCGGCGGCGTGCGGAGCGCCGCGCGCTGATCTCGCGAGCGTGCGGGCGGCGCTTGCAGCCGCGCGACCTCCGTCCGACCGCTCTCTGCGCTTGGTCAGGTTTACTGCAGATGAAGTGTTTCGCATTATAACCTTAAAGATTCCCAGGAAACCAACTAGAGACATATATGACATCTCGATGGAACTTCTAACCTACGCCGCTGAACCATTGGCTTGCTGTTTGGCCGGCCTGTTCAACCGCTGCATCGAAGTTGGAACTTACCCGAAAACCCTGAAGGTAAGTAAGATCTCACCGCTTTTTAAGGGAAAGGGCAAGCGGGAGGACATTGACGGATACCGACCGGTTTCAATAATCCCTGCCGTTGCGAAGATCCTAGAAAACGGGCTGAGCACCCGTCTCACCGAGTACCTAGCGGCGACAAACGCGCTGTCGGAGCGCCAATACGCATACCGCGCTGGCTGCTCGACCACCTCGCTGACTCGTGAGATCATCCGGCGTGTGATGGAAGCTTGCGAGGGGAAACGGCAAGTCGCAGTCCTGTGCTGCGACCTATCGAAAGCATTCGATGTTGCAGATCACAGCGTTCTCGCCTCCAAGCTCCAGCACTACGGCATCAGCGGTCAGGCCCACTCGCTCTTGACGGATCTCTTGCGTGACAGAGCGCAAATGGTGATCACCGATGGTGGGGAAACTAGGTCCAACTCCCTGGAAACCGTTATGGGAGTAGCGCAAGGATCTTCGGTATCCAACATTCTGTTCTCGCTGCTGTTGAACGACCTACCCGAGCATGTGACCGCCGGGGAAAGTTACATGTATGCGGATGACGTGGCCATAGTCGTCAACGCACTGTCACTAGACCAACTGGAGCAGCGGTTGAACACAGCTGCCCACCAGGTGGCACAGTGGTTTAAGTGGAACGGACTCGTCCTGAACCTGAAAAAAACACACTTTATCCATTTTTGCATCTCGGGGCGGCGGGTTCGAAACTTATCCATTTCAATAGGTACAACACCCATTGAACAAGTTCCATCGACTCTCTTCCTGGGCTTCCAAATAGATCGCACCTTAACCTGGGGTAATCATATAGACAAGCTGTGTGCTCGGCTAGGCAGCGCATGCTTCGCCCTCCGCCGGCTATCGCGCGTAGTTTCCGCGGACGTGGTCCGCACCTGTTACTTCGCGACCGTACATTCGCTTCTCCAGTACGGTGCAGAACTGTGGGGGCGCGCTGCCGACCGGGAGCGCGTCTTCCGCATGCAAAAGCGTGCTGTGAGGGCGATCGTGGGAGCGGCGCAGGACACGTCGGCGCGGCCGTACTTCGTCTCCCTGCGGATACTTACGCTGCCTTCAGTCATCATACTCCAAGCTGTACTACACGTAAAGCAAAACCTGGCTGAGTACAAGACGCGCGGAGATGAACACACCTACAACACGCGCGGTGCTGGCAAGCTCTCTGCGGTGACCCACAGACTTGCCAAGTCTGACAGGCTCACGCATATACTGGGGCCTAAGTTATATAATCATCTGCCAGACCACATCATTGACGCGCCTAGCCTATGCTCCTTTAAAATTAAACTAAAATCATGGCTGGTCGAGAGGGCGTTCTACAGTGTCGAAGATTACTTATGCAACTAAAATATTTAAAAAAACAAATGTTTTTTACCTATGCTATTCTATCTTATTGTTATCCGAATTTATTTTTTATAATTATTAATGACTGTATTTCAATCTTACTTGTTTGTAATATTGTGATTTATATTATTATTATTATTTCTTTAATTATGTAAAATGTACCACAAACCCTGACTTGTAATAATTCTAATTACCAATAAATTGATTATTCTGATTATTCTGATTATTCATTGTTCTTAACTGGTTTGTGTGCTTTTGTAGACAATAAATAAATGTCTCTGTTTAAATGTTGAATTATGGTCCCCCTACTACCAATGAACCCGGAAAAGGGATCGCACAGCGCTGTTACAACTATCACTCACACTACCCTGTGCTGTGGATTTTCTTGTTGCATTAATTATAGACACCGCTAAAAATATTGCTTTTTTATGGGTGTATAATATAGAGTGAATTTGATAAACTTAAAACTCCATGTCATAGAAGTTCCTTTTACAGTGACTCTTTAACTGTCCAAGCTGTTCGGCTGTGGAATGCTCTGCCTCTGGACATTAAAATGGCGTCCTCGCACAACACTTTTAAACTGAAGTTGAAGGAGCACTACTTGTCGTCAATTACTACATAGCTATTTGTATACTTAAATATTGTTATTAAGCAGAAGCGTGTTATATTTTTTTATCCTACTAATATTATAAACGCGAAAGTTTTTAAGTATGGATGGATGGATGGATGTTTGTTACTTTTTCACGTAAAAACTACTGAATGGATTTTAATGAAACTTTACAATAATATAGCTTATACATCAAAATAACACATAGGCTACAATTTATAAAGATATTGTGTGAATTGTCCAAAATATGACAATAAGTGTCAAGTAAGCAGGAAAAATTCTACCATCTGCGAGCTATTCTGGTGTGCGCTTCCAAAACCGCTAGAGTTACACATATGTAAAAAGTACGCCACGCTAATACAAGCTACTCAAAATACTAATCCTGCGTAGACGAAGTCACGGGCACCAGCTAGTATATTATATGTATTAGTATATTTATTATCTGAAACTGTATAGTAAGTATTAGCATTGCTTAGTTTGTTATGTTAGGCTAGTTAGGTTTAGGTGCCTTGAGTAGGTACTTAGGTACCTAGTTGGCAACATAATATGTATAGGTCCAATAAAATATCATATATTCCTTAAGTGACTACACCACCGTCAATTCTGATTAGTTTTTATCCCTCCAAAGTTGCCTTGCCATGCTTATTTCTGCCGCCAATCAGCGTTGCTGTGTTTCGATTCGCAGGGTGTGGTTGCCGGTAAAATTACAAAATGAGGCTTAACTAGGCTATCTGTATGCCTCAAGATGATGTAAGCAGGTCTGGGCATCGTAGGGCACGTTCCTATCGTGTGACTTATGAGACAATTCTTTGTTATAGGTGATGGTTACCACTTAACAGGTAGGCCAGCAGCTCGTACCAAAAGCAACGAATATAAAATATATATTCGTATTTAATCTAAAATTTGTAAAATGTTAGATGTAAACAGTAGTCCGTGTGTCACCAAGATATTAATGTCGTTCAAACGGCTCTCAAGGTATCCTCCGGGCTGGTTAATAGACATCTTGGGACATGCTGACCACACAGATACTGTAGGCGTATGCTCAGCCCATAAAACTAGCTATGGGCTCTGTTTAGTGCCGCTATGACCCGCTTATGAAGGGGTATCCGCAAGTGTTGTGGTCGTTTGTTTTATGTCATAGATTCGGCTTACGGATTTGATGAACGTTATGACGGATAACAGGCCAATCTTTGTAGGAACATACTTTGTGAGAAATGCTTTTTCATTTGCTCATATCGTGCGTGAATTGCGAGCCATTTTTTTATACAACTATCTGATGGAACAAGCAGATGGCCTGATGTTAAGTTGTAACCATCACCTACAACAAAGCATTGCCTCGCAAGTCACGCACGATAGGAACGTGCCCCACGATGCACTGCCTTGCGTCCATCAACTTGAGGCACACAGATGTTAAGCCTCATGTGTTTGTAATTACACCGGCAACCACACTTTTCAAACCGAAACACAGCGTTGCTTGATGGCAGAAAAAGGCGTTGTGGTAGTACTTCCCCGGATGAGCCCTTCACAAAGAGCTCTACTTCTCTTGAATAACAATGCTTACACCAGTGACGGAATGAAAAGGTTCGTCAGTTTTCAACTTGATTCTTACAATATTTACGAGCACATATTATTACCTTTTGAAACCGAATAGACAGAATACACACACGAGCACATATTCAAGTTAGTTGTCATTGCTTGTGCTTGACGTGATGTAAAAACAAGAAAAACCTTATTCGATAGCAAACGTCACATTTATTAAAATGTTCAACTTCAATGGTTGGTATAATAAAATTTATTCTTGCAATCTGGTGCAAGTGAAATCCTACTCTAAAGTGACGCTACTAGCTTTTTGAAAGAAAAACTTCATGTTTGGATCATAATTATATTAACGATGAACCTTAGACTAAGTATTATATATTACCTCCATGCGATGAACCTTAATTTCCTTAACGAGCTCCGGTGGTCTAGTGTGTGTTTGAGTGACCCCGCCTTCCGATCGTAAGGTCGTAGGTTCGAATCCGGTCGTGCACCAATTGATTTGACCTATCAAAAAATATATATGCGCAATGCAAGTGCTCTTAAAAGGTGAAGGAAAACATCATGAGAAAACCAGTTAGTATTCTAACATCGGCGATGGGTTTGCAACCTGTCACGCATGGTACTGAAAAATGTGGGTATGTGCCACATTCAATGTTTTTATATCGTTAAAAATATATAAGTGTGCGAGCTAGAGGTACAGTAGCGGCTATCAGCGTCTTAACATCAGGTGGATTACCATGTCGTTCTATCAGCATGTAATATAAAAACAAACTGCAGTTGACATAGTTAGGAAATTAAAATACTAAAAACAGAGATAAACTCTCTTTCTACTATCGCGAGCATCGAACCAGCATGTTAAGCTCGCTCCATAGAGGTCGTTTTGAAGTCGCCTTTACAGAGACGACAAAGTAAAATTGTACCTAACTAAAATGCAGAAAGTAAAACGGAATTTAGTGGCCACAACATAAAGGTATCCTTGACTGACTGACGCTTCAGTGCGCTTCATCTGGCTGTATGATGCTACATATAGCTACTGATATTAGTCTAGTCATTATCATAATTTTGAGCTGTCCACTGCGAAACGTATTCGTAAAAAAATTCTAGATACTCAAAGTTTACGTCAAAAGGTAGATATCATCATCATCATCATCACCAGTCACATCCTCACTTGACCTGCTGGGTATAGGCCTCACTAAGTTTGTGCCAATCTAAACCATTTCCGACCCGCGCTATTTTCACAATGTCGTCTAACCCATCTCGCTGCAGACAACCCACTCCTCTATAACCAGTTTTCATCCATAATTTGGTTGTCGTTAAGGTAGATTTAGATTTATTTATTGCCAACATGTACATACATCAGTTATGTAGCTTAGGTCTAAAGGAGCTGTTAGGCGAGTATATGTACCCTGTAGGGCGCTGCAAATTATGTAGAAATAAGGCAGGAATAATTTACACTACTATATAGGACACAATAATAGCTAGACAAAGGGCAGATAGTAAGTGAATCGCAAAATAATTTAAAATTGTAATTTTATTGGTATTTATTCAATTGAATCACAAGGACCACTTTGCAACGTCTTAAAGCTAGGTGAATCTTTGTGCCTGTTCCACGCGACCAATCCCAGAAGAACAGACAACAAATTTAACTAATGGCGATAGGTTTGCAACCTGTCACGTATGCCTACTTCTTCGAAATGTCTAATGTAATGTTTGGACTTACCTCTGAGTACCATCCTTAGACATCCTCAAAGAATTTTGAGGATAGTACTTGGCACTAAAATATCTGATTGATAGTCTGGGGATTAAAGTCGTAAGTCGTCCTTTCCTTACCTTTCTGTTCAAATGGCAGCTAGCATATATCCACAATGAACTTCTTAATTTTTTTCAGAAAACGCAAACAATTTGGACCCGCCACAGGAACCAAACCTATCACTCTCGCTAACAGCTAAGCAATAATTAATTCTTTTAATTTCGTCCCATCAGCTAAGATTCAGGATCTCTTTGCAGCTGGAATCCACTCATGTTTCAGATCCACAAGATCTTTAATTTTACGAAGGTCCAAGTCATAGGCATCTTCATCCGATCCAGTCAAAGTCAAAGTCCAAAGTCAAAGTCCAAATTAATTAAATCGCAAGGATCACTGACACGCCTTGAAACTACGTGAACTTGAATCTAGGTGCCAGTTCCACGCGACCAAGACTAGAATAACAGGCAATCCACTAGTCAGATTTAAGTGAAACTGGTTGTGATACACCTAGTATCATCATCATCATCATGAGCCTACGGCAAATCCACAAAACATGAATGCTGCCTGATGATGAGGGAAAAGTGTGATTTGTGTTGTTAGAAGTTTTTTGCGAAAACAATAGTAATTTTTCGGATTGTTCGTGAGCTATAACTCAGATTTGACAGCCTTCACAGCTCAGTTGGTAGTAGCTCTGCCTTCTGCGCCGTAGGCCGTGGGTTCGATCTCCACCGAGAACAGACATATGTGTGATGAACATAGATGTTTGTTATCTGCCTGGGTGTTAAGAATATTATAAGTATGTATTAACAAAAAAAAAAAGTATATAAATAGTATATCAGTTATCTGGTTCCCATATCACAAGCTTTGGCATAGTTTGGAGCGAGATAGTGCTGTGTGGAATGTCCACCAATATTTATTTATTTCTAGATACTTGTGGTCTTTGTCAATATCCAAGAGAGATAGGGCACGTCCTAATTGGTATTTACGTTTTATCCACTTTTAGAATACAAAAGTTCATCCCTTGGGCCGTAGTCACGTCTTTGACTCTTTGAGGAGATAATTTTCTTCATAATTAACTCCCCGAATACCTTATTTAATTGGCCCATTTAGACGTGTGGGTATGATGACTGTACGTGCCAGCTGAAACCTTTTTAATAAGAATAGATGCCAGTACTCTTAAACTGTGAGGGAAAACAGCGTTAGGAAACGAGTGTACTGTAGCAGCGGCGATGGGCTTGCATCCCGTCACCTACTGCAAATAGTTAGCATGTGTGATGTGCCTTTGAATATTTTCCTTCTTAGGGATCTCGAATATGTATTCGAGTGAGGCTTAGAAAATGAAGTCTACAGGCCAGTTCTGAAGAAAATTATGTGTGTTATCTTTTCGAATCAAAAAGTTCAGCTGAAAAAATTCAATGATATCACAAGGATCTTTGAAGCATCCTTATGGCTAGACGAATTTAGGTGCCATACCAGTTCCGAGCGTACAAGGCTCGCGTGGTTTTTTTTTTAAATAATATACATTTATTATTTATTTATTTAAAATTATTTAAAAAGTACATTTAAAGTACAAATACACCATTATTTGTATGCCTCAGACAAACAAAATATATATAAAAAATGGGATAAGGGCAGAAATATTATGATAAAAATAACAGTGACAAAAAAATTGGCTGCCACTCAGCATGAAAGCTATAGTAGCATAAGTCTGAGTCTACATTTTTAGGTTAGTAGGCATTGGTAAAAATCCTCAAATTTTTTCTTCAGTGATGATAATTCTTTTATTATAAAAATCACAACAGTGAACGATCAATTCTTTTGTTATAAGAATCACAACAGTGTACAAGATCGATGCCAGCCTCCGGGATAAATAAACTCACTCCATCGATAGTAATAAGCGTTTTAATCTTTCCAGTTGGCTTTTGTTAGGGTGACCATTTTATCAAACTGAAAAAGCTTCACGACTTTGATCCAGGCACGGTAGATATCCTATCAGATTTCACAGTACCAAGTGCGAACTTCAGATTATTTTTTAAGAGGTATAAAAGATTTAGTAGTTTTTAAACTCTCGCGATCATAACACATATTTAAAAGTATTACACGGGTATTTATCGCGTATTTTTTAATATATAAGAGATTTGTCCAAACAATACACTTGTCACATACCCACACCATTTAATGATATTCTAAGGTATTGCTAAAAAGAGCAGTAGTGGTCTATAAAGAGTAACCTTTTCAGCACGTAAGGTCGAGGAATTGAAACCATCAACGGATTTGTGTCAGGGATAAAACTATGTGCGCAATGCCAGTGTTTCCAAACGGTAAAGGAAATCAGTGTAAAGAAACCAGTAACTTTTTTTTAATACAATTTGCTGATTGTTGATTGAACAAGCCTTATGCTTCAGCCCTGCGTCCATCAACTTGAGGCATGCAGAAGTTAAGCCTCATGTGCCTGTAATTTCACCAGCAAACACACTCTTCAAACCGAAACCCAGCAACGTTGCTTGTCAGCATAAAAAGGCGCGGATCCACTAGCTGTAACTCCCCGTGTTTCTTTTTTTTTACAATATATAGGCATAACGTTTGACCGCAATCTCACCTGAAGATGCGGTCTACGATGTGGCACGATTACCTAGAAAATACCTATTCACTCTTCTCTTGAAAACATCCAAATTATAGGTATTCGGAAAAACGAACGCCGGTAAGGAATTCCATTCTCTGGCCGTACGCATGATGAACGTTGAAGCAAAACGTGGTTGAAGTTGTTGTTTACGGAATAACACTACAGAACAGTGCCATCACACGTTTTATTAAAAAATACCCAAAGTATCGGATTTTTCCGTTTTACCGCGTAAAAAATAGTCAGCTTTCACGACTATGTAAAACCTGCCCATATAAAAGTAATACGTTTATGTTGCAAATATCAATGTCAACGTTATACCCGACAACGACGACAATATACGACCAACATGGCTTGTTTCATAAAGTTTTATAGCACAAAAAACTGATAATTCTTATACATTGTACGTGTAGTTTTGGTTTAAAACAGAAAAAGAAACAGCTTCATGACTGATCCCCAGGCTCTCAATCGGTGAAGGAAAACATCGTGAGGAACTAGTTAGTATTATAACAGCGGCGATAGGCTTGCAATCTGTCACCTTATACCAACTATTGCAAAATGTGGGTATGTACCAAATTTAAGGAAGCCCGACTACCTTCCTTAGACATTCTCAAATAATCTTTTTTTTAGACAACTAGCTGATGGAACAAGCAGATGGCCCACCTGATGTTAAGTGGTAACCATCACCTATAACAAAGCATTGCCTTGTAAGTCACGCACAATAGAAACGTGCCCTACGATGCACTGCCCTGCATCCATCCACTTGAGGCATAGGTACAGATGATAAGCCTCATGTGCCTGTAATTACACCGGCAACCACACTCTTCAAACCGAAACACAGCAACGCTGCTTGGCGGCAGAAGCAGGCGTGGTGGTAGTACTTTCCCGGACGAGCCCTTCACAAAGAGCTCTACTATTAATGCCACCTTATGATAACTTGGTACTAAGAGAACTGAGAATGTACCATGCGTGGATTTAAAGACGTGCGGCTCTTTGTATTTTTACTACTCATTATCTCATTAGTTTATTATATTTTTATTTATAATCTTTCTTAATGTGATTTCTTTTATTGTTTTTTGTTTATGTTAGGCTGTACCCGTGTTTATGAGTCAACAAACCTTCCTGGCTCTTATCCCATGCTAAGTGGGGTCGGCACAACAGGTTTTCTTCTTCCACTCTCTTATACCATATTATATTTTATTTTTCTAGTCGAAGGACTCGAAGTGTTGTCACCCCAAGTCCAACAATACGCGACATAAATCCGCTTAGCCGGAACCAGTTTATCAAAAACGACAATTTCAAGCCGGATTTCTGCAACAACTTCCTTTAATTGAAAATTTGGAATTCTTCTCGTTTCTTTGTGCTGGACTGGAATTTGAGGACGTTCGTTTTGATGATCATGTCCATCGTTTTGATTTTGCTGAATAATAAAATTTTGTTTTCTGTTCTTCTAGAATTGGTTAAATGGAACTGGCGCCTAGAAAAACATATACAAATCTATTGCTGTTCGTTTGTCTCGCTAAAACTCGAGAACGGCTGGGCCGATTAAGCTGATTTTTGGTTTTGAAATGTTTGTCGTAGTCCAGGGAAGGTTTCAACGGTGAGAAAATATGGAAAAATTGCGATGAAGATTCGTTTTCCCGTATAAACTGTTCTACCTAATAATAAATAAATATTGGTCGACTTTCCACCCAGCACTATCTAGCTCCAAACTAATCCAAAGCTTGTACTATGGGAACCATATAGCTGATTTACAAATGTAACTTTTTATGTAAATACAAACTAATAATAATAAATAATACAACGGAGATCAAACTTTTATGCTCATAGCACAAATGTTTGCTCTCAGTGGGGATCAAACCTACGGCCTACAACGCCTTATTTACATTTAGATTTAGCTAAATAATAAGATTTTGTTGCTTGTTCTAGGCTTGGTTACGTGGAACTGGTATCTAGGTTTATTTACCTCCATAGAGACGTTTCCAAGTAATTCTTGCGATTCAATTGAATAAATACCTTTTGACTTTGTCTTTGATTTATTTAACTAATGGCCCTTTCTAACTATCATTTTAATATAAATTTTATCATGTAACTTATTTTTAGACAAATTTGAACTAAATATAAATATAAAAACATAGGACAGTAATACAATTAAATAATAAAATATTAAATCATCTTTCGACTAAGTATGGAAATAAAACATTCAAGATTTCATTTTATCCTGAGAAAAATATATCATAAAATAAAAATAAAAAGTCTAGATACTATCAGCTTCACCTTTACTTGTACCTACATCCTTTGAAGACAAAGGTTTTTTTTAAGTAGCTAATGGAACAAGCAGATGGCCCACCTGATGTTAAATGGTATAGGAACGTGTACTACGATGCCCTGCCCTGCGTCCATCAACTTGAGACATACAGATGTTAAGGCTACTACACACAGTGCCGGCGGCAATGCCGCCGGGCAAGCCGCCGGGCAAGCCGCCGTGCACCCGGCGGCATACAAAGCCGCCGGCTTTGCCGCACAAAGGAGCCGCCGGCATGGCCGGCGGGGGTGCCGGCGGGTTACGCGGCGTGTCGGCGTCAGTTGTTTCCTGGTATATTGGTATATTGGTATTCCTGGTATTTTCCTGGTATTTATTTAGAACATAACAGTACTAGCCCGAACGCACTTAATAACCAGATTTTAGGATTGCCAGCTTTGTTCTATTATAAAGAAAACTTCGCTGGCCGTTACTGGAATGAAATATCTGAATTCGAAAGTTTCAGTGCCATCGTTTTTCCCACCAGGTGAATGACGTTTCAGCTACTTTACAGAGAATTCACAAAATACCCGCTCAAATTATTCTAATGGAACTAATTTCTTCCATAACTTTCTTTGCATAAAAGATTTATCTCTTAAAGGTAAGGCCTTCCATTCCACATGGAAGGTTCAAAAGGATTTGATCATTTACCGACATTCGGCACCTAAAAGGCTATAAACGAGCCATAAGCTTTCTATAACCATTCATACTTTATGATATTGTAGAACATTTAGAGGGATACGGACGTTTACCAGATTATCCGGTTGAATCCGGTTTTATCTATATATTTATAACTAGTGGCTTCCCGCGGCTTCGCACGCGTTGAAGTGGTGAACCGTGATTGAGCCACAAACATCAAAACATCGTAACTTTCGCATTGATTTGTATATTATTAGGGTAAGATTTTAAATACCTACGTAGGTATATGGGATACCTATAGGCGTACATAACCTATATTAGGTAGGTAGGTATAGGTACTGACTGAGTTTGGCACAAACATGACAAATACAACAAAGACAACCTTACTCGGAAAATATGTACTTATTTGTTCCTAGTTTCTACCTCAAAAACAAACGAAACGAAACAGCTTCACGACTTTGATCCCCAATCACGGTAGATACCCTCATATCTCTTCGTACCAACTCAAGATTCCCATTTTAAGAATATCCTATATATAACACAGAATATAACATTGACGCTTCGTTGTATCCTTTTTACTCGAGCGCAACGAAGTAGGGTAACGTTTCAGGGGTTGTTTTCGAAAATCAAACTGTTTTTTTGTTATTTATCCACAGAACACATTTTCTTTTAGTTTAAAGTTAATTACACTACGCGTTAAATATCTCCCATACAAACCTTGGGACTTTGGCACCCTTTGCAGGGGTAGTTTTAAAATAGTGAAAACGTGATTTTAATCTATTTATTGTGGAGTATATTTACTTCAAGTTTGAAATCAATCGCACTATGCGTTAAAAATATCCCATAAACTTTTACAGTCATTTGCACCTTTTGCGGGGGTAATTATCAAAACTTCAAAGTGTTATTCTTAATTATTTATTTCTTAGTATATTTACCTCAAGTTTTAAGTCAATCGCACCACGCGTTAAAAAACTCCCATACAAACTTCGACATTCCTTTGCATACTTATTAAGGGTAGTTTAAAAAACCAAAAATGTTATTCCTATTTTTTTAGCCTTAAAGTAAATCTACTTCAAGTTTCAAGTTTGTAGATTCAAGGAATAAAATTTTTCATACCAACGTTTTCAACCCTTTTTACATCCTTAGGGGTTGAATTTCCAAAAATCCCTTCTTAGTACACCTCTACGCCATAAGACCTATGTACTCTTCAAATTTTAAGTCTCTCTAGGACCAGCGGTCAAAACACTCCCATTCAAACTTTTACATCCCTTTGCACACTTATTAAGGGTAGTTTTAAAAAACTAAAAATGTGTTTCCTATTTTTTTGCCTTGAAGTATATGTACTCCAAGTTTCAAGTTTGTAGGTTCAAGGAATACAATTTTTCATACCAACGTTTTCATCCCTTTTTACACCCTTAGTGGTTGAATTTCCAAAAATCCCTTCTTAGTACACCTCTACGCCATAAGACCTATATACTCTTCAAATTTCAAGTCTCTAAGTCCAGTGGTCAAAAAACTCCCATACAAACTTTTACATCCGTTTGCACCCTTATTAAGGGTAGTTTTAAAAAACTAAAAATGCCTTTCCTTTTTTTTGCCTTGAAGTATATGTACTCCAAGTTTCAAGTTTGTAGGTTCAAGGAATACTATTTTTCATACAAACGTTTTCAACCCTTTTTACACTCTTAGAGGTTGAATTTCCAAAAATCCCTTCTTAGTACACCTCTACGCCATACTACCTATGTACTCCTCAAATTTCAAGTCTCTAGGACCAGCGGTCAAAAAACTCCCATACAAACTTTTACATCCCTTTGCACCCTTATTAAGGGTAGTTTTAAAAAACTAAAAATGCCTTTCCTTTTTTTTTGCCTTGAAGTATATGTACTCCAAGTTTCAAGTTTGTAGGTTCAAGGAATACAATTTTTCATACAAACGTTTTCAACCCTTTTTACACCCTTAGGGGTTGAATTTCCAAAAATCCCTTCTTAGTGCACCTCTACGCCATAAGACCTATGTACTCCTCAAATTTCAAGTCTCTAGGACCAGCGGTCAAAAAACTCCCATACAAACTTTTACATCCCTTTGCACCCTTATTAAGGGTAGTTTTAGAAAACTAAAAATGCCTTTCCTTTTTTTTTGCCTTGAAGTATATGTACTCCAAGTTTCAAGTTTGTAGGTTCAAGGAATACTATTTTTCATACAAACGTTTTCAACCCTTTTTACACCCTTAGGGGTTGAATTTCCAAAAATCCCTTCTTAGTGCACCTCTACGCCATAAGACCTATGTACTCCTCAAATTTCAAGTCTCTAGGACCAGCGGTTTAGGCTGTGCGTTGTCTATATGTCAGTCAGTCAGTCAGTCAGTCAGTCAGTCAGTCAGGACTTTGAGTCTTATAGTATTAGAGATAAATAATATGTCTGTTGGTTTTGTATTTGTTTTTGATAGTACCGTATATCACACAAAAGAACGGTAGGAAACAAGCCGTAAGTTTGTTGCCTGTTCTTCTAGGCTTTGGTCGCGTGAAACTGGTACCTTGAGTCACGTAGCTTTAAGACGTTTCAAAGTGATCCTTGTGACTTTATAAAATAAATACCTTTTGACTTTGACTTTGATAAACAGTCAGTGATTAATACAGGTGAAACCATGCTCCACTGCTAGTCAGGTTTAAGGGTGCATATGTCAATAATTGTCGTTCCCAATCCAAATGGGATTCCTTTATAGTCGTAATGGTCGTTCTAAAATGTAATGACCACGAGGATGTAGACTCTGTTTTACATGTTTAGTTGTTCGTAAACGTGCAATTATTTTTAAGTTATGTTTTATTCTAGTTTTCTTAATCGTTTTCTTCTTTTCATAGTTCATCATCAGGCTGAAGAAGTCCACTGCTGGATATATGCCACTTATACATTATCTACACTAATATTATAAAGAGGAAACATTTGTATTTTTGTATTTTTGTATGTAACGAATAGGCTCAAAAACTACTGGTCCGATTTCAAAAATTCTTTCACCATTAGAATGCTACATTATCCCTGAGTAACATAGGCTATATTATATTTTCAAAAAAATCAGGGATCCTTACTAAAACTTCAATAATGTAACCCAAGGTGGAAAACAAAAAACCTTACATCGCGTGCGCTGCGAAAACTATTGAAGATAGAACAAAATAATGTAGTACGATTTTGTAGAACACGTTATCATCTACAAAAAATGTCGCGACAGCATATGTCTAACTATTATAGTTATGTCACAATAAGTGTTCTTTTATTATAAAAAATTAATTGAAATGCCTCCGCTAGAAAAGGGTCTTTATTTGTACCTTGGTATTTTAGCGGAAATATTTACTAAATAATAAGATTTATTTAACTTTAAGATGTTCGTTTATTTTACACGAAACGATTAATACAGTTACAATAGTGCAAAGTTATAATTAAGGAACCACAAACTCTTGCGGCTGACGCTAGCGACAGACTGAATAACATTTTTCAGTCGCCTGAGCTTTACAAGGGTCGAGTGTAAACAATAAGTATGAATGTAGCTAGGTACGTATATACGTAACACGCTACATCTACATCCCTCATAAAAAAAAATATATAAAATTACTTGAAAATGTAAATTGAAATGACATTAAAATGACAGTAAATGACATTAAAATTCATTAGTAAATTACACTAGAAAACTAAAGTAGGTAAAGTATTGAAAAATATAAGTAGGAAGGTATATGTAATTCCTAATCTAACAACTTAGTACCTATAACACAAAGTTCAATATAAGATTTTTTTTAATGTTTTTAAATATATAGGTAGGTACATAAGAAAGTATATAAAACAAAACTTTAAATTTGTTAATAACTAAATACTTAATTAAGTTATACATAAAATTTTTGCGTACACCTGTATAGCCAGGCTCGACTTTAAAATAACTCTAGAAGAGTGTTTTATGATAGTTATTATATAATAATTAAGGGTAACTGCCACCTGCTATAACTACTGAAACTCCCGTATTTGTGGCAGTGCCGTATAAAAAATAAAATGAAGTGGTTTAAAGTTCATGGTAGTAATGACGTACGCTGTGACTGACATTCCGGAATGCGTGAGTCTATTTTTAGAACAAAGATCTTTATACGATACGACACGATTAACGCGCACTGCACTTATAATAATTTTATTCACTCTTTACACTTGAATACGTTTGTTCTCATGGTGCTGAAGTGTTGATTTGCTGTAAATAGGTAAGTACCATAGTCCCTTTGGTCTGAGTGAGTGATGACTGCTGTGCTGATGACTGCGTTCGTTGTTCGCTATCGGTAAGTATATACTTGACACACTTAAGAGTCAAATATCAAACCGTACAGTCTTCTTAACCGTGCGACCGGATCTCGTTATGACTGGTGTTGTTGTTCCCACATCAGATTTCGACGGATCGATTAACTTCGATTGCTGAAGTGTTAGAAGTGGCGCACTTAATGGTGCTGTTGTTTCAAACGTTGTTGGACCCTGAGAAACCATTGTTTCGGGTGTCGCATTGCTAGGTGTGTAGTTTATAGCGTAAGCTGGTTTAAGCCTATCTAGCGAAATAGCGACGTTTCGAGAACCTACCTGGACTGTATAAAATTTAGGGTTCCGATTTATAACCTTATATGGCCCCTCGTATGGTGGAGTTAATGATTTCTTCACTTCTCTTCTTATAAAGACGTAATCTGCAGTTGTTAGGTCCTTGTGAATAAAAAATTTCCTATGATCAGGCTGTTTTCTTGTACTTGTTTGCATTGTGGCTAATGTCTCCATTAAATTACGGGTATACTCTGCATCATTAATTTGTGCTTCGGTTGTTACAAAAAAATCACCTGGTAGACGGATAGGCATTCCAAATGTCATTTGCGCTGGGCTAAATCCTATGTCCTCTTTTAAAGTTGATCTTAGACCTAGAAGTACCATAGGTAGCTCTCTTACCCATTGATTTGAGTTATTGCAGCGTGTCATAATGGACGCTTTAAGTGTGCGATGCATGCGCTCTACCTGTCCGTTTGCTTTAGGGTTGTATGCTGTGGTGTGGATTTTTTCTATACCGAGTCTCTTTGTTAATTGTGTAAAAAGTTGTGACTCGAATTGTCTACCTTGATCGGTTGTTATTTTTACTGGACAACCAAATCTTGAAATCCAATGTTCTACGAATTTGTTTGCTACTGTTTCGGCTGTGATATCCTTGATAGGTATGACTTCAGGCCATTTCGTAAAACGATCTATAATAGTGAGGCAATATGTGAAATCCTCCGATGGTATCAGTGGTCCGATAATGTCAATATGTACGTGGGTAAACCGATTTGAGTTTTCAAACTCTCCTAATGGTGTTATTGTATGCCTTTGGACCTTGCATTTTTGACACTTTATGCATTTTCTCACGAACTTAGCGACGTCATTGTTCATGCCGGGCCAAAAGTAACGTTGAGCTATAAGGCGTCGTGTTGCAGTTACTCCTGCGTGGCTTAGTCCATGTGTACACGATAGAGCTTGTTCTCGGAATGCCGTAGGTAGGTACAAACGAGCTTGTGTTGTTGATGTTTCGAACATTAATTCGCGTTCTGAGTAAGGCATGATAAATGACTTGAATTGTAAATTATTTTTGTTTTGTAGTTCTTTTAGTTCTGTATCTTCGATTTGGCTTTTATATAATAGCTCGTAGTCGAAGATATCAGGTAAGTGGATTTCCTCTATTCTTGATAGAAAATCGGCGGCTGAGTTCATCTCTCCTTTTATGTACTGTATTTCGTTACAGAACTGCGCGATAAAATCCAGTTGACGTAAACGTCTTGGCGAATCGGATTTCGACTCTT
This sequence comes from Chloroclysta siterata, assembly GCA_932294275.1. Taxonomy (NCBI): domain Eukaryota; kingdom Metazoa; phylum Arthropoda; class Insecta; order Lepidoptera; family Geometridae; genus Chloroclysta; species Chloroclysta siterata. The sequence continues at coordinate 26,613,371 of OW028591.1, read as the reverse complement.
TTTTTGTTAGGGCGAAAGTAAGAGGCTTATGATCTGTCACTACTGTCACATTTCGTCCTTCTATGATATAACGAAAATGTTTTATACCCATGAAGATAGCCAAAAGTTCTCTATCGTAGGTACTGTATTTCATTTGAGCTGTAGTGAATTTTTTTGAATAAAAACCAAGTGGTTGTATTTCGCCGTTAATTGATTGGTGTAGTGCGGCTCCTACGCAGCTGTCTGAAGCATCAGTCATAAGTACTAATCTCGCTGATGAATCTGGATGGGCTAGTAGTACCGCTTCGCTAATTAATTGTTTGCATTTTTTAAATGCGTTTATAGCTTCCGGTGTCCACACGATTTTAGTTTTGTCGTTCTTCTTGGAGTTGTGTAAGTATTTTTCTAACACCGACTGTACTTCGGCTGCTTTAGGAATACTGCTCCTGTAAAAGTTTATTAGTCCAAGAAAACGTCGTAGTTCCTGTATGGTGTCGGGTTGCGAATATTCTGATATGGCATTAACCTTCTCTGGGTTAGGCTTGATGCCGCTACCACTGACATGATAACCAAGGAATAGTAGTTCCTTTTTACCAAACTCGCATTTCCCGCTATTTATAGTGATGCCGAATCGATTTAGCCGTGTGAATATTTCTTCGAGGTCCTTTAGATGTGTTTCCTCGTCTTCGGAAGCGACTAATATGTCGTCTAAATAGCAAAATGTGTTTTTTGTGTCCTTCATGACATTGTTAATGAACCTTTGAAAGCTTTGCGCTGCATTTCTTAAGCCAAAATTCATTTGGGTAAATTCGTACAATCCGAAAGGGGTAATCACGGCTGATTTAGGGATGTCTTCCGGTGCGATGGGTATATGATGGTATGCGCGTCGAATGTCAATTTTAGACATAATTGTTTTATCCCTTAAAATGTATGTAAAATCCATTAATCTTGGTATTGGGTACCGATCAGGTTCCGTTATCGCGTTTAAACGACGATAATCGCCGCACGGACGTAATTCTCCGTTTTTTTTATTGACGACGTGTAACGCATTTGCCCACGGGCTAGTAGATGGTCTACATATACCCAACTCCATCATACGCTCAAATTCCTCTTTTGCCGCTTTGTATTTAGCCGGATTTAAGGGGCGCGCTTTCTCATATACGGGTGTTCCCTTTGTGCAAATATAGTGTTGCACGTTGTGTTTTGGAATAGTTTTGAAGGATTCTGGTTTAGTAATATCGGGATACCGTAATAGTAGTGTGTGATATTTATCTGTGGTATTGACGACTTTTATGGTAGGAAAATCGTCTTCTGAAATCACTTGCGTATTTCTGGATAAGTTGGTCAACTTATCTATTAGTTTTCTGCCGTGTAGATCAACTAATAGTTGGTTTTTGGCTAGGAAATCTGCGCCGATAATTGACCGTTGTACATCTGCCAGAATGAAAGTCCAGCGCATTGGGCGCCTTAAGCCAAGATCTAGAGTTAATGTTTTCACTCCATATGTGTGTATTGGCGTTCCATTTGCAGCATATAATGTATAATCGTCACATTGTTTGAAATGTTTTTTACACGCGAGAACAGACACGTCGGCGCCGGTATCGATTAAAAAACGGTGGCCGTACTTGTAATCCGTGACGCTGAGGCGATATGTGTTATCGACACCTAAACTCGCCACTTTAGTTGCCTGTTCTAGTTTAACGACCTTTTTTTACAACATTGGTCGTGACCACATTTGGTGGCTTTGTCCTCATATATAAAATGGTAGTAGCATTTGAAGTTACTATCACCAGGGTTAGCCGTCTGATTTTGGTATTTTACGTAATTAACTCTACCACGGGACTGTGATCTGTTTGTCCTACGAGTATCACTACGCTCCTTGGATCGACCGCCCTCTCGCCGCTCGTTATCTAATTGATTAAATTTCTTATTCAAAGCGGCTATTTCGAGTGTTAATTTTTTTAGCTGTTCTTCTACGGACGTCGATGATGATGATGATGATGGTGTTTGAAGTTGGAACACCTCCGCGGGTCTCGTAGTCTCGATAATTTTATCGGCAATATTGGCCGCCTGCTCAAGGCTAACCGCGTCGCATGCAGTGATTACTGGCCTTATAATTTGAGGTAATCTATTTAGCCATAATATTTTTAAAGTAGATTCTGGTACTTTATTGCGACCTAACTCGCGCATCCTCCGTAGTAGTTGCGAAGGTTTCTGGTCACCGAGTTCTATTTCTGTGAGCAGGTTTTGAAGCTGCTTGGTCTCCGACTCTTCGTAAGCCGATATGAGGCGGGCCTTTAAACAGTCATACTTTTTATCGGTCGGTGGGTTCTCTAGAATATCGCTTACTTGCGCTAACTCGTCCCTACCCAGCTTAGCTATAACTAACTGAAACTTGTGCAAGTCACCTGCTTTCTGTGGTGCGACTATGGCCTCGAACTGGTGGAACCAAAGTCGCGGCTGGTTGGTCCAGAAGGTCGATATCCTGGAGCTGATGGTGACAGCGGTGATGAGGCTGTCGCTGGATGGCTGCGCCTGCTCCGCCTGCGCCGTAGGAACCGCATACGCCGCGTCCTCCGGTCCAAGCTGCGTGTCGAGCTTGGTGTGAGCAGGGGTGGTAGTCATTGTGTAACTACTATTTGGCACAAACCACTGAATTTAATTTAATTAATAAAAATAGTCACTTGCACTATCGCGTTTCGTTTATCCACTTTTACTGGTTATCACATAATACGTGAATTTAAAACCCGTAAAAATGGATCACGTCGGAGTCACCAATTTAGCGGAAATATTTACTAAATAATAAGATTTATTTAACTTTAAGATGTTCGTTTATTTTACACGAAACGATTAATACAGTTACAATAGTGCAAAGTTATAATTAAGGAACCACAAACTCTTGCGGCTGACGCTAGCGACAGACTGAATAACATTTTTCAGTCGCCTGAGCTTTACAAGGGTCGAGTGTAAACAATAAGTATGAATGTAGCTAGGTACGTATATACGTAACACGCTACAGTATTAATCCTTATCCCTTAATCTGTGGCAATCTGTTAATCAAACTCTAAGAGCTGGAGGGGATAAAATGCGTATCTGTTAACCGAACTCTTGGAGCTTGATGACGACACACTCGTATTGTACTAAATTGTGTGGAATTCATACTACCTGTCCTACTTTCACTCGAACAAAGCGTAGTTGAAAAAACAAGGACGAAAATAACACCACAGATCCGACCTAAAACACAATACAGGCCGTACAATCCATGACGCAACAGTCACCCGCCGGACCGCGATCACATTTGACGAGTGCCGCCATTGTTTACAAACACAGTTGAGTTACGAGGTTGTTATTGTTTGGTTTTATGGTGTAATAAATCTCAGTGAAGTGAAACAAATGGTGTTTAAATATGAATGGGTAAGTAATGAACAGTTTACAATGCTTAGATTGTGTATTTGATAAAGATTTTAGGTAGAAATAGTCATTTGAAAAAACATCGTCTCAAATTTTGGCAAACACAGATGGCGCCACTGCCGTAAATTTTCGCTAGTTACTAATAAATTAATTATAAATAAACTAAGGATAGAAAACTGTCGCAAATACGTGTATTACATACCTATTGAATATAAGTATAAAATATAAAAATTATCTCACGGAAGTTGCATAGCATTGAACCAAAAAAATACGCAACAAAAACATCAAAAAAATCATAAAAATCATTCGTTTTAAATCTTGATTTTAGAAATGTTTTAATAATGCAGCATATCTTATTATTATGCTAATCGATTTGTAATTTTATCATAGTGTAGGATAAAGATTTGCATCAAAAATAAATTCAACAGATGTTATCCTGTGACCCAAAGTTTGAGAGGGTATTTTTTGCGCTCGATTTCAAGTGCTTTGTTTTTTGTTCGATTTCTCGTAAACTAAACACTTCTTACAGCTAAAACTCTTTTTGCGATAATATAATGAACCAAACTTTAGTGTAAGTTAATTACCTAAGCCGCTTGAGCTACTGTGTTCTAAAAATAGAATTTTAAAGCGAGCGTATTTTTTGTCCGGTCGGCCGGGTTCGCGTTCCGTTTTCCGGTTTTGTAAGACTAGTGTGGTGAAAAAAATGTATGGGGAGGTAAGTTCTTTTGATTGATTAATGTAATATAATGTATCTTTATGTCATTAAAACAAAAACTGTTTGAAATAATGGTTCATTTTTTAAATTATAGCTACTTTTGTACAATAGCCTGGATAAATTTCACTCGGCCTCATTTCAAGTTACAATTATTAATTAATTGCAAGGCAAACTAGAATAAACTATGCAGGATATGTTAGCTTATTTCAAAAGACATGAGTTTTACCTAGAACTCCCATGAATTCTATGCAAAATAAAGAGATATCTTCATTTTAATGACGCGCGCCCTTGGTTTTTTTGTTTCCCGCCGAGGTCTCCGAGACCCCCGTCACAGATCCCTATTTTTTTTCAAAATGGCTGCCACAGAGGAAGGGTTATCCAAATAAATTATTTCATAATTAAGACGGTTTCAATACCTATAGATTACTTCTTAAATTTTTCAAATCGGACATTCCATTCAAAAGATATGACGAAATTAAAAATGTTAATGGGTCCACGGGTCACGCGCGGGGTGCGATTTCACTCACTCAAGGAGTAGCGCGTGCAAATGTATGAAATAAGTAGACGCGAGGCTCGAACCCACGGTCTAAGTTTATCCTAAAATGCGAAGCTGGGACAGGCCGCTAGTACATTATACAAAGAGTAGTAGAGCCCTTTGTGAAGGGCTCGTCCGGGAAAGTACTACCACCACGCCATTTTCTACCGCCAAGCAGCGTTGCTGTGTTTCGGTTTGAAGAGTGTGGTTGCCGGTGTAATTACAGGCACATGAGGCTTAACATCTGTATGCCTCAAGTTGATGGACGCAGGGCAGTGCAACGTAGGCCACGTTCCTATCGTGCGTGACTTACGAGGCAATGCTTTGTTATAGGTGATGGTTACCACTTAACATCAGGTGGGCCATCTGCTTGTTCCATCAGCTAGTACTATAAAAAAAAAACATATACATTTCCATCTAGCCCTCTCCATCCACTGACTTCCCGCGATCTTAATACTATCGTCAGCCTATCGGGTAGGAGGGCGTCCCACGCTTCGTTTTGCATTACGTGGTGATCATTCGAGAACCTTAATTCCCCAGCGGTTGTCAGTTATCTAATTCTGCGAGCTATGTCGGCTACTTAGGGACTGCTACGGATTTCCTGATTACTGATTCTATCACGTTGTGAAACTCACACAGTTTGACAGTTCACTTATGTCAAAAAGCGTAATTAGTTAGATAGTATAGGATTTTTTTACTATTGCCGTTGAGTCCACAATTATTTATTTAATTATTTACTGCTGACAAATTGAAACTTTCTTGAGTATCGACAGGGTTACGAGTTTCAACAAATATATTAGTTTGTTCTCAGACAAAGCCTTGCGTAGATTCATTGTCCATTGTCCAGCTTGAAATGCCTTGGGCTGTAGGTCACACAGTTAGCCTCAACTAGAGCTTGTATGTATCGACCTTATCCTCGATTTCAAACAACAGCCGTAGGTACGTTTAAAACCTAACCGTGAACAAATAAATAAATTGTAGAGATTTCATACAACATAGAAGCTAGAGTCTAATCAATGAACATATCAATGAACTAGAACTAAGCAAGAGCATATTTTTTTTTCACATTTGAGTTGGTTCGATTTCCAGATGAAGCAAGTAATTTTTACAAAATCTTTGAATGCGGTATTACTTACTTTTAAAAATAAAATAAGGTCTCCTTTCAAAACATCCTATCTACAATATTTAAGGTACTTTCTCTTCATGTCGCGTAGTTTTGGGACGCCCTGTAAAGGTACATTATGGTGACGAAATATGTTCTAGCTATATGGGACCAGTAATCGAACCTATACCCTGTCGTGTCAGTATAAATATAAAAATGAATCATGTTTTTCTGAAACTTTATGGCAGGATATGTAAATAAACAAACTTTAACTGCAACAAAAAATTATATTCGTTAAAAGTTACTTCATTTATCCGTACAGGTTACAGATTTCACAGCCGTTGTTCTCCATACATCATCCAAATCATAATTAGCCTCAATAAGTACATAAATTTGATTATCTGTACCTTTTTCTGTTAAGCCTACACCTTACTAAATTCGATTGGCACCACACTGGAGCTTCAATATTGTATTATATTAGGTACATTGTAGCAAATATCATACAAAAGAACGGTAGGAACCAAGCCGCAAGTTTGTTGCCTGTTCTTCTAGGCTTTGGTCGCGTGGAACTGGCACTTAGAGTCACCACCACCTAGAGTCACTGGCACCAAGAGCTTTAAGACGTTTCAAAGTGATCTTTGTGATTTTATTGAATAAATACCTTTTGATTTTGACTTTGACAAGCTTTTTTTAAAGAGTGATAGAGCTCTCTGTCAAAGCAAATGTTGAAATGCTTATAATAGGAGCCAGGTTGAGTGAACGAGATGAAAGATACTTTCACTTCACCGTGAATATTTAAGGCTACTAGGTACTACTATGCTTAGTTCTGCCGCCAAACAGCGTTGCTGTATTTCGGTTTGAGGGTGTGTTTGCCGGTGAGAATTTTTGTGTCCTTTTTTCTTTGGCTTTGTGTGGCTTGATCTTTATTCGTGTGTACATAACATAATTATATTTTTTTTGTATATTTGTCATCCTTTAAATGTTTTTTTAATTTTTTCATATAACTTGCTGATGGAACAAGAAAATGGCCCACCTGATGTTAAGTGGTAACCATCACCTATAACAAAGCATTGCTTCGTAAGTCACGCACGTTAGGAACGTGGCCTACGCCTACTGCCTTGCGTCCATCAACTTGAGGCATACAGATGTTAAGCCTCAAGTGCCTGTAATTTCACCAAAAGTGAACCAGCTGTCTAACGAGCTATAACTACGAGTACAATCAGCCGGAAAGGATTACCGGTTGAATATTTTACTAGGCATCAGTACCGATGGAGCCGTTTCGAAAATGTCCGGGAATCGTCCGGATATGTCCGGATTTGCGGACGAATGAAGCTGCGTTACGTCTATGTTTTATTGATAAGATCCTGATTGAAAGTGCTTTTACGTACTTTTTACTGTGGTGCGTTGCTGAATGTAACTTTAAGTTTTGCACGAGTTTTTGACTTTATGTATTGTGCACTACAATTGCTGCTGTACTCCGGCGTTACGGAAGACCAGCGTTATAGTAGCGCATCAAACACTTATAAACAAAGCTGAGTGATGATCGATTTTGTTGTCTTAACTAATATTGTTCTTTGTGTTTCACCTTTTTTGATACTCGAATAAGAATGAAAGAAGATATTTAGGTACCATCGCAGTCATCATATACCTAAGCCTGAAAAACATACAATCATACAATATAGCGTACGATACCGGCCATTCCACCTTAGCCTTTTTATAACACCCAGACAGAGAAATGAAATGAAATGAAATAATTTATTTGCGTGAAGTATAGTAATATACTTAAGTAAGCATATTAAGATAATATTAGGGATACTGAAAGAATCTCACACTTCGCCAGAAAAACCTAGCATGCATATTTAATAGAGAAAATTATAACTTGGTTTTCTCTATAGATAATTGATTAAGTTATGTAATAGAAATATAACAGATTTCACATTAAAAAAATGTGAAATCCCTCAAGATCAGGAGCCTTATGCTCACTTCGAGCGAGATTATCTCACGATGGAGATGACGTCATATCTCGTTCAATAACTCGTTGACGTTGCGTCTCGCATGAACTTTGTATGAGAAAATAAGGGAGTGAGATGGTGAGAATGGGGATAAATAGTTATCGAACGAGATATGACGTCATCTCTACCGTGAGATAATCTCGCTCGAAGTGAGCATAAGGCCCCAGATCAGATCCTCAGAGATCATACAGCTGTATTCATTACACAAATGTTTATGACCGGTGTAGATCGAACCTGCGACCTACAGCACAGAAGGCAGTGTACTACCATCTACGCTGCGAGAGCTGTCAATATAAATCGTAAATTAAAAAAAAGTTTTTATATTTTCTTTTATAAATTATAAATATTTAAGATATCAAAAGAGAGGCATCGCATACGTAAGAATAATTAATTATACCATCAATTTACGCCATAAATATAATTTCTAATTAACTTGCGAGTTAATCTCCGAAATTAAATGAGCATGTGCTACTTAGATAATTTCAGTCAGTTCCAGAGATATTATCTCAAATTATCTCAAAGAGATTCATGGCCAAAGTAATTATGTTGCTAAATAATAATCATCTGTTGATGAGCTTATCCATGCTGTAAGTAATACGTAATTACATAATTGATTTGTACTGAGTAATAAATATTATCTACATTAGGTACTTTATATTACACTCGACAAATTCATTTATATTTTATATAAAATAAGTTAATAATAAGTGCCTGAACTTATTTTATATAAACATCGTGTCAAATACAAGACTTGTAGGTATTTGATATCTCTAAGAAAAGTGAATTCCAGCGGGTTTTATGGATCGCCATACAATTGCAACACCATCTATCTGCCCTTCTTTATCTAGTCGTGTAGTTACTTTCGAAACAGTACTAGTTTCTTTCGAAACAGTGTGGTGAAAAGATTTTAAGTGTGCCTCAAAGAGGTTTCTTTCGAGTATGTTTTAGATTTTTATAGGTTCTACGACATGCCGGTTTCCTCACGATGTTTTCCTTTACCGTTACAGAGTACCTACTGGCGCTGTGCACATACTTTTTTTAACAGAAAAATTCATTGACACACGACTGGTTTGAACCCACGACCTTAGGATCGGAAGGTAGGGCCGCTACAACTAGACCACCAGTGCTCTATCTGCCCTACAATTTCGGAATATAAGCAAAGCGCAATACATTGCCGCGTTGTGCTGTCACGTCATCGATCAAAGTTATATACGACGTGCGATGGAGCTCGCTTCACGCCTAGCGACACCTATCGGCGCGTCTGTGTCACTGTGCGCCAACTTTTATCTAAAACAAGCTTTGTGGCATTTATTTATAGTATACAAAATTCTGTAAGCTTAATAGTATGCAAGTAAAGGCACGTCCGGGGATGTACTATCACCATGCCTTCTGATGAACATTGATTTTTGTTCTCTGTCTGGGTGTATTTACTCGTAAGCATTGTATTTACAAAAATAGTATATAAGTATTATATCTGGTTCCCATATGAAAGGCTTTTCTAAGTTTGGGGCTATTTAGTGCTGTGTGGAAAGTCCACCGATATTTACTTATTTTTTTATACATCTAGCTGGTGGAACAACCTGATTTAAAGTGGTGACCATCACCTATAACAAAGCATCGCCTCGTAAGTCACGCACGTTAGAAACGTGCCCTACGATGCACTGCCCTGCACCATCACCCTGAGGAATACAGATGTTAAGCCTCATGTGCCTGTAATTTTGCCGACAACCACACCCTTTAAATCGAACCTATGTCCAGTAATGGACTGCTACTTTTAACGTACTTTAGGAAAAGTGGTAACAATCATCTACAATAAAGCATTGCCTCTCAGGCTACGATAGGAACGTGCCCTACGATGCACTGCACTGCGTCCATAAACTTGAGGCATAGGGATGCTAAACCCCATGTGGCTGTAATTACACCGGCAACCACAGTCTCAATACTGAAACACAGCAACGCTGCTTGGCTGCAAAAATAGGCATGATAGTACCTACTCCCCGGACGAGCCACAAACAAAGAGTTTTACTACTCTAGTAAAAAATAGTGACTCGTATTTTAAAGCCTAGTGAAACTTCCGCACAGTATTATTATTTCTTCCACGCCAGCGCCACCTACCGGCGATGCTAATCCGATTGACGTGATAGATTACCTTGTGTTGATTTGTTTTTGAGAAATACGAAAATAGTGTCGGTATTGCCATTGATTTATTATTCCACTGCCTGCAGAATACGTAATACGATCGTGAATTTATATTTTTTTACTTTCTGTGTAGGGCACGTTTAACTGACGGCTAAAAAAGCTGGTGACATTAAGAAGCAGAATAACGCAAACTTCTCGCTCTCAAATTTTAATATTTTTACTTTTACTATTACTAAGACTCCGCTGTCCGTCCGTCCGTATGTCTGTCTGTCTGTCACCAGGCTGTATCTCATGATCCGTGATAGTTAGACAGTTGAAATTTCATAGATTATGTATTTCTGTTGCCGCTATAACAACAAATAAACTAAAACACAGAATAAAGTAAATATTTAAGGGGCTCCCATGCAACAAACGTGATTTTATTGATATTTTTATAGATGTACAGAACCCTTCGTGCGCGAGTTCGACTCGCACTTGGCCGGTTTTTTTAAGACATTAAATCACTGAATGAAGTCATAAAATATCGCAAACAACTTAAATTCTGTAAGAAGGGTAGGATGACATAAAGATATCTCCATGAAATTTACAGCGTAAACAACTGATAAAACGACAAAAGGTTTTAAAATACTATTGGATCAATTATTATGTGACTTGTTTTAGAACCCCTTAAAAGAATTGGAAGTTTTTTTTGTGGCATCATCTTATGGGTTATGGTGTAGGTTTTCTTTTTATTGAAGAGACCTAACTTTTGACTAAATATAAAAATAAAAAAAAAATCTCAATTATTCACTTTAAGGCGAAGACAAGAGCTAATGTGACTCTCGCTCGCACGATTCGACATGTTGAAAGATATAAAATCACTAAACTCATTTTCGAAAAATCGCAATCAACCATTTTGTGTGCAATCACATTGTACACAGTTTAATGAAGAAATCATTTTGATCGATATATGTTTTCCTACTCAAAAGTTTGCTTTACTAGTTTTCGTACTTATGCTAACTTTTAAGTGGGAAAACTTGTATCGATCAAAATGAAATTTTTACTAAACTGTGTGCAATGTGATTGCCCACAAAATGGTTGATTGCGATTTTTCGAAAATGAGTTTAGTGATTTTATATCTTTCGACATGTCGAAACGTGCGAGCGAGAAGTTGTTTGATAGTTGTCAGCCCCTTAATATGATCAGAGTTGTCTTACAACTCTTAAAATCACAAAAAACATAAACTAATAGCACCTTTTTGTAAACTGACAAAAATTGCAGAACGTAGGTACATGGGAGTGATTCGGGTAGCCCAAAAGATTCTGCATCTAGCTGGACCACCACTTGACAGAACTTCCTGGGACACTATCGTTTTAGCTATAAAGCTGTTAAGATAATTATACAAGGTGTTCCAATACTTTACTTATAACTTCAGGGGGCTAAAAGTACCCAGCAATATGAATATCTTTTTCTAAGGAAACAACACTGTGAACGCGAAATAAAAACATTTTAGCCACCTGGCTAAAATGTTTTTATTAGGTACCTATTGAACTTTTGTAAGAAGTTTTAAGTACAAGTATTAGAACACCTTGTATATGGCAAATAAATAAATACTGGAACTTCCTAATCCTATACACAAAACAAGTTTGCGTTTTGTTTTAATTTGACGTAAACCTACATAATACCACAATAACTCCGGTCAGACATTGACTGACATGTGCCTAGATACATCACGCGCAAAGCCACTGACGCCGCAGACAGATCTCGTTACACACAAGCCTTAAACTTGAAGAGCAATACATGCTTTTAAGAGCAGAAGAGCTCTTTGTGAAGGGCTCGTCCGGGGAAGTACTACCACCACGCCTTTTTCTGCCACCAAGCAGCGTTGCTGTGTTTCGGTTTGAAGAGTGTGGTCGCCGGTGTAATTACAGGCACATGAGGCTCAACATCTGTATGCCTCAAGTTGATGGACGCAGGGCAGTGCATCGTAGGGCATGTTCCTATTGTGCGTGACTTACGAGGCAATGCTTTGTTATAGGTGATGGTTACCACTTAATATCAGGTGGGCCAAAATAAACATTCAGGGACCTTGTTGGCATCCCAACACAAATATCAATACGGTTCCAAAAACTACTGGTATAAAAGTGGTCGTCTCATAACCCTTCTCAAAACATTATACCTTGCTGTTTTGATGTATAAATAAATAAATGTAAAAGTCCACTCAGTCTTTTCTGTAGAAGTTCTGCAATCCCACATCAAACTAGCTTACAAGACCTATACAGGCGCACAAGAAGACTGCGCCATGAAGTCTTATTGCGATCCAGTTTTCTGAGCTGTTGAAACTAAAATGGACCGTATCACGACGCCATAAAAGTCATCGAGTTTCTGTATCATCAGGCCGGATTTTTATGGAGAATCGATAGGTGCCATAATCGGGAGTTTTGATAACTCGCGGCTTTAAACAAAGCCCAGGCTCGCAATACAAAACATCTAATACCAAAAACGAAAAAATAAACTCTGTTTCGTGGTACAATTTGAGGCAAATCGTTCAAAAAAATACCTAATAAGTTTCAAATCGAGTATGTCTGCTCAGTTATATATTTATCCGATAAGTCATTTTGCGTTTCCAGCTAGGACTCATAACCACAAAGTGTCGTTTTAGTAACTGCGTTTTGGCCACAACTTTCTATCTTTTTGTATGAGAAAACTTGTGTCCATATAGAAATCCCTGAACACAAACTAAATGAACAAATGCAAACAAATGTCGTGGTCGATTTAATTAAAAAGCGTTTGGAATTCCACAAGGCACAATCATTGGTCTAATTCTATTCTTAGCTTACACCGGTGACATTTCTTCCATAATTTAGAATGTTATAGTAAATTATTTTGCTATTGTTCTAGAAGTTTTGAAGCTGTGAGTCAGCGGAATCTGACCTCTGCGACTGACTGTGATAGATGCCATGAACCCATCGCGGACAATGACTGCGGAACGCTAGTCAACGTCTCGCGTGATTTGCGATGAATTGTAACTGATGCCTGCTTTGGATGATTTTACGGAATCATACGGGATTGTCTAAATTAGAATGACATCTAATATAACAGATCTTATTTATTTAATACAATTTATCACGACCTCTACCAAAAATAAACACATCTTCATTCATTTCATTCATTCATGTTAAAATAACATCTTTTTCTTGTCGTGTCAATAGCTTCTTTCGATGCAGCATGATAATATGATTTTAGGTGCGCCTCAAAAAAGCTTTTTTGAGGCAAAAAAGATTACAATAATACCTAATAACACCCAAACAGAGAAACATCATATCTATGTTCATCACACAAAATGTTTGTTCTCGGTGGGGATCGAACCCACGGCCTATGGCGCAGAAGGAGGAGCTACTACCAACTGAGCTTGAAGGCTGTCAAGTAAGGTATAAATAACATGTGCCACACAGTGGGATATAAATATTTATCTTATTTAGTATATTTATGTCTTAGATAAACTGTAAAAATAATACGATAAAATAGAGTAATAAGTGAAGTAGTATTCACAAAGTAATTCGAACCTCGAGAAATATATTATTCCATTCACTTAGAAACCCAAACTCAATCAAAAACGCAGGCTCTGGAATTAAAACGTTACCTTCTTCCACTGACTCTGAATACTGGTTCGAATACACGAACAATTATAAGTTGAGCAACAAAGTTGCTGAATAATTAATGTCTTAATGGCAATAAAGTAGAGAAATAATTTCTAAATGTTTAGCATTGTAAATACTTGTGTGCTTGTACAAAAATAAGAAGAATAGCAAATGCTAAAAATGATAGTTAGTGTTAAGTTGTTTCATCATCATGTACCTCGTATAAAAAGAAATTGTCTTTACTTGCATTATATTTGTAAATTTTCATGGAAGACTTGTCTCAGAAACAAACATGTTTTGTTTTTAATAAAGATAATAATATATAAGACCATCTTGTCATGATGGCAAACTTATGAGTGTATTTTTTTGTAAGAATTGGTGGTCGTGAGTATCAGAAACTACAGGTGCCCCTCACAGAGCTGATTTCACCATGCTCTGTCAGATTAACAAAGGATTATACGGCCGTTAAATATGTCAAAATGTACGCGTTTGACATGTAAGGTTAGATTTAACGCCCTGTTAATCCTTGATTAGTAACTAACAGAGCATGGTGAAATCAGCTCTTATGTTCCTTTGTTTTCGCCACCTTTCTTTGCAATAGTTGCTCAAAGTTGCTCGTTTGTTCTGTTCTGTGAGTTAATTAAGTAACCTACAGAATGAATGGAGATTAAAATATTCATAGACAATTAGACCTGCGCATTGTGGTTGAATTTATCTTTTCACAGTAAAACTCGTTTTCTCCAAAAAAGCGCTCATAATATGACGGCCGAGTTACTTATAGGTGTAATTTGCGTAGTGCACCGGTGGTCTAGCGTAAGCGCCTTCTGATCGTAAGGTTGCGGGTTCAAATCCGGTCGAGCATCGATGGATTTTTCTTTTTGAATTTATGTGCGCAATGCTAGTGCAGTAGTAGGTATAGGTAAGTGTTGTGTCCAAAATAAATATATTTTCTTTCTAGTGATCTGAAACGGCGAAGGAAAACTTAGCGAGGAAACCAGTTCATATTCTGACAGCCTTCACAGCTCAGTTGGTAGTAGCTCTGCCTTCTGCGCTGTAGGCCGTGGGTTCGATCCCCACCGAGAACAAACATTTTTGTGATGAACATTCATCTTTGTTCTCTGTCTGGGTGTTATATAATTTTATAAGTATGTATTTACAAAAAAAAAAGTATATATGTATTATATCAGCTATCTGGTTCCCATATTACAAGCTTTGGCTTAGCTTGTGGCTAGATAGTGCTGTGTGGTAAGTCCACCAATATTTATTTTATTATTATTCTAATTGCTAACAAGAACTTGGTACCAAAAAATCTGAGGGGATATCTACCGTGCCTGAGGTTAAAGTCGTGAAGCTGTTTCCGTTTTCTGTAATTTGCCTAGTTTGCGGTTAGATAGCATTGTTTGAAATTCAAATATTTTTAAAATGATTAAAAAAACGAATATCTTAAAAGATGTCGTTTATCCACAAATAAATAAAAAATAGAATGTTTTTTGCATAAACAAAATTGAAATTCCATGAGACTTTTATTTAATTATTATCTTTTTTTATTTTTGTCGCCCTATGGAACCCCATATCTTAATAACCCTTCATCCGATTTTACTAATATACTTACCAGTAAATTTCTCAAGTACATGCTATTGACTTATCAAATTTCATGCAGATCGGATAAACGGTTCGAAAGTTATGGCCAGACAAACATACATACATACATAAAATGCCAAATCGCCCAAGTTGAAACTAAGATCTTCGTTCGCTTCGTGCACTCGATCAAAATTTGATTGTATTACAGCCGTACAAAACTGGTGCCGCTTTTTATGCAAACTAATCTCTTAGTAAAATAGTTTTTGTTGCGAATATGAAAATGCTTTTCCCTCCAAAAAAGGTTATGCATTCGTAAAAACAGATGATTTACAGAGCATATTAAAATACAAAGATGGTATAAGTATAATCTCTCTCTCTTGTCGTGTCACTAGTTTCTTTCGAAACAGTGTGGTGAAAGGATTTTAAGACAAAAGGGTTTATTGGCAACAAACGCAATGGCACCACTTACTCGTAGGTACGGACCTCGGCTTGGGCTGTTGCCGGGGAAGAGAGAAATGTCGGAGAGATTCTTCGCCGAGAAGGGGCGTTAACGGGGGATGCGTCTTTGACCCCTCTGAAGGGGTCGATGTAGGTGTGTAGTATTACTTGTGTCCGGGTTCGATGAGTTGGTCTCAACTCCAAGAGGGGCAAATCGTATTCTTGGTTAAGACCTGTATATGTGCGCCTTTTGAGATCTCTGAGTCTGTCTTCGCACGAGCCCCACCAGTCTTCGGCAGGTGGGAAGAAGCAAGTGTGCTACGCAAGCGAAACTGCGGACAAGCACTTGTTCTACATAGTCTTTTTTTTTATATACATCACGCCGATGGAACAAGAAGATGTTAAGTGGTAACCATCACCTATAACAAAGCATTGTCTCGTAAGTCACGTACGATAGGAACGTGCCCTACGATGCACTGCCCTGCGTCCATCAACTTGAGGCATACAGATGTTAAGCCTCATGTGCCTGTAATAACACCGGCAACCACACTCTTCAAACCGAAACACAGCAACGCTGCTTGGCGGCAGAAAAATGCTTAGTGGTAGTACCCGGACGAGCCCTTCACAAAGAGCTCTACTACTCTTAAAAACTATTCATTATTTATTACTCTTACTTGTCTTTACAAATACCCCAAAAGGGACTTTCAAACTACATTTCATAATAAACTTTTATATCACTCGCCACTGACCCGTGTCACATGTTAATATTTAAAGGCAGTATAAATCTTACTTTCGCGACCCTCGTCTGTTGATTACATTCTCGGTTAGTTGTCCGTTTGACGCGGGTGGTCTTCAGTTTTTACCCTACTGCTGAAGAAGGGTGTATTATAATATGAAAGGGTGATATAACATAAATTTCAAAGCTATTTTTATATTGATTCCTGGTCATATCGTTCGTATGACCTGGCCTGCATACCCGATGGACCGAGGATTGTGAGGATCGGTGGATAAAGAGGGCTTAGAATAGTTTTCTTGGAAATGTGGACTGCTGATGATAATGATGATAGTTGTTTTTTCTAAACTACTTTCTGATGGAACAACCCAGTAGCCCACATAATTTTAAAAGGTAACAATCATCTACAATGAAACATTGCCTCGTAGGCCACGCACGACAGGAACGTGCCCTACGATGCACTGCCCTGCGTCCATAAACTTGAGGCACAGGGATGTTAAGCCCCATGTGGCTGTAATTTCGATTTGCACGAATAATTTCCAAACAGAAAAATGTCCAAAGCCAATGTCCATTAGTAAATATGCCCAATAATAAAAAAGTCCAAAAGTAAAAATGTCCAATAATAAAAATGTCCAAAATTAAAAATGACCAATAATAAAAAGTTCCAAAAGTAAAAATGACCAATAATAAAATGGACAGCTGTCAAACTGACAGTTTCTGTCCGATGTACGAGTAGTTTCCAAGGCCGTTTTAAATTTGACATATGTCAGGTTGACATTAATTTTTTTTGTGTTTTCCATTGTATAATTTCACCGGCAACCACACTCTCAAATCCAAAACACAGCAACGCTGCTTGGCGGCAGAAAAAGCATGGTGGTAGTACTTTACCTATACGATAAAAACATCGTACGACCAGAGAAGCTATCTCTAGATTATATAAAACATTTTGTAAATACTTAATAATAATAATAAAGGCCGTTTATTTTCCTTACCAACTAAATACAAAAAAGTCTATTCTAAGTACTTAATTTATATAATTTTTTTTTCTATGATTTTTTTATTTTTATTTTATCTTATTTATGGTTAGGAACCCTTCTACGGGTATAGGCCTCCTCCAGTTTATGCCATTGATCCCTATTCATGGCGAGGGACATCCCATTGTTCTCCTGCCGTTTGTTTAATGTCGTGTGCCCATCGTTTCCAAGGCCGACCTGCTATACTTATACTCGTTGTAAATGCTTGCAATAATTTTATTTTATTTTTTGTAACCAAACATTTTTCCACAAAACCGTAAAGTAATTAAACCAAATCATCGTGATCTCCGATTTGTGAGAGTTCCAATGATTTCGTGGTTCAGGTAAGATTGGGTATAAGCTAGGTCGCGGATATTGCGAGATCTTAGTTCAGGCGAACCATTATTACAGGAAACAAGTAGGTACCTCAAGTTAAAAGCAAAATCGTGTAAAGACAATTTTCACTAATATTCACTAATTGGTAGATGTTTTTGAAGTATCTCAGAATGTAATATTTTACGATAACTAGTTATTCAAATTTTTTGGTAGGGAACAGAGTTATTTGACGGTTGTCAGCCTTTTAAAGTTTTAGCATGCAAAAGAACTGTTCGCGAGAACAGGAAGATGATGAGAGGAATCCCTTGGTTTTTTGGTTTGCGTCTCCGAAATGAAATTACCGACAATTCACTGACCTTTGATAGGGAACTTCAGCGTACCCAGCTCGCCTGTAGCGTCTTCTTCGCCTGCGATGATGCTAATTGTCCACTACTTCGAAATGCCAGTACATCTGACAGATCCGAAACACAAGCACCAATAAAAGGATCATACAAAAGAACGGTAGGAACCAAGCCGTAAGTTTGTTGCCTGTTCTTCTAGGCTTTGGTCGCGTGGAACTGGCGCCTGTGATTTTATTGAATAAATACCTTTTGAATTTGACTTTGACTTTCAATATATTTAATTATTCAAAGTTTTGACCGCACGCGCACGTTGTAACAAGCCGAACAGAATCGCCATGTTTTTTTTTCTTCTTAGTTCCGAGTGAATAGTGGGATGGCGCCACTTTCAAGGAGATCCGATCGGCATCCGTCCACGAATCGCTGACACGCAAATTGCCGCCAAATTCAAGTCAAGAGGTGCAAACCTTAGACTAAGTATCATATAGACGGAGTGTTTCGGGTTTTTGGCGTGGCCGTTTTTTGTTAGTTTGTATGTATTCGCGTGAGTGACTAGAGAAGGGACAACATTGACTAACCTATCCATAGAATAAGAAATGGATGAAAAAGGCGTTTTAATTGGAATTCAACTTTTTAATTTTAACTGGTTGCTGACTTTTATTGCGAAAGCCCAAAACCATTATAGACACTGAAACACTATCATCGTCAATAATGTTTCCCACATTGACCTAACCGTGAGAGCGATGTCCATCCCACTCGATACACTTTCTTATGGCCATTTCGTCCATGCATAAGAAAATTTTGTAGTCTATCAGTTTTCACGCCTAACAGCTTTTATCCACTCCCGTCTTCATTCTGGGCATTTATAAGAACCTTAAAAAACAATGTAAAATTTAACAAAAATTGAGACGTCGCGAGACGCCTACAAGGTGTGAAAAATTGAAACTACAACAGAACAGCCGATCTGACCCGGCGCATTAGATGTTTCATATCAAAATCGGAAAATAAAATATTATCGATAAAGCTAAATTGTTCGGTGGAAGTACATCACTAGAACAGATGACTAAAACAATAATTTTTATTTTGCAATAATTAATGGGTTTACATCATTTTCACATAGGAAAATATGACTAGTACTAATAAAATGTAATTCCTATAGTCTTTATGGAAGAAAAAACGTATTTGAAAAAGAATATTACGTATCAAATGACAATTCCGGGATAATAGACAATAATAATTCTTTAAATATTTTCATAATTTCTTTCGCTACATCGCAATGTTGCTACCGAGTTTTTCTAGAACGTCAAAACAAGATCAAAACATTGCATCAACTGACGGACACTCAGACAGTGATTGAGTGAGATGGAGTGAGTGAAGTTACATCTTCTTTTCTTTTACTCGTAGCTAGGCTACATGGGAAGAACAAAGATAGATGATCACTGTTTGATACACAGTTGTAAAAGGATGTAAGTCTTATGGCTCCCTCCAGTATATACTACCTCCATGGTGCAAACAGAACGGTTGGATCGAAGTCGTAAGTTTGTTGCCTGAGGGCTTATTACGAGTTTAGTGCCGATCGTCGATCGTTACAATACACCGAATTTTCTATGAAAATAAATCAACGGCATCTATCGTATTCTTTGAGAACCGGTTTTTATTTCATAGAAAATTCGGTGTATTGTAACGATCGACGATCGGCACTCGATCGGCACTAAACTCGTAATAAGCCCTCTGTTCTTCTAGGCTTTGGTCGCGTGGAACTGGATAGATTCACCTAGTTTTAAGACATTTCAAAGTGATCCTTGTGATTTTATTGAATAAATATATTTTATATTGGTTATATAATTTAATAGTGTGATACATTTATTTTTAGTTTGTCCGATGGCACTGGTGGTTAAGCCCAGTGTCAACGGGAAGGTCGTGAGTTCAAATTCCACTCTGATTATAACTTTGGAGTTTTATAAAAAAAATTGTGCGAGAAAATGATAAGGACCGCTTTTCAGGATTCTTTTTGTGTTGGTGTGAGTATTCTTTTTTCAAAAAACGTAACTAACAGATAGATGGTTTTTTTTTCAAAGTTAAAAGACATTTACTCAATTGCCTTCACAGCTCAGTTGGTAGTAGCTCTGCCTTCTGCGCCGTAGGCCGTGGGTTCGATCTCCACCGAGAACAAACATTTGTGTGATGGACATAGTTGTTTGTTCTCTATCTGGGTGTTATTACTTATATATAATAAGTATGTACTAAAAAAAAAAGTATATATGTAATATATCAACTATCTGGTTCCCATATTACAAGCTTTGGCTTAGTTTGGGGCTAGATAGTGGAAGGTCCACTAATATTTATTTATTATTATTATTTATTGAATCACGAGGATCACTTTCAAACGTCTTAAAGCTTTGGTGAATCTAGGTGCCATTTCCACGTGCTCAAGCCTAGAAGAACATACAACAAACTGCGACTTGGTTCCAAAAGAACGGTTCTTTTGTATGATCCTCTAAAAATAATATTGTACCCTATAGCAGCGGTAAGTACCCTCAAGCCCCGTAATTAAGAATTTCTTCTCATTACAGAACTCTCACTGATTTATAACGAGAGTAACGCCTAAAAAGCCTTTTTAAAAGAAAATACGACCGAATTATTTCTCGTTTTTTAAAAAGCTACGAACTCTTATCACTTAACTCTTTTGGGTTTATTCCTAATGGAACTGTTGAGACTCTCTCTCTTGTCGTGTCAATAGTTTCTTTCGAAACGGTGTGGTGAAAGGATTTGAAGTAAGCCCCAAGAGGCTCCTTTCGAGGCCTTGACACAATGGTATAGAATTTTTTAGGTTCTACGACATGCCGGTTTTCTCAAGATGTTTTCCTTCACCGTTTGAGAGTACTGGCATTGTGCACATAACTGTTGAGACGTAAAATTACAAACAAGACTATGAACGTCGAAATTAATGGATTAGATTAGTTAGCGTTTTACAAAGCTCTGTCTCTCTTGTCGTGTCACTAGTTTCTTTCGAAACAGTGTGTTGAAAGGATTTGAAGTGCGCCTCAAGAGGCTCCTTTCGAAGACTAGGTTCTCCGACATGCCGGTTTCCTCACGATGTTTTTCTTCATCGTTTGAGAGTACTGGCATTGTGCACATTCATTTTTGAACAAAAAAAGCGCTTTATAGTCCTGAACTGAGCAAATCTAAACACAATAATAAATGTAGAAATAAAGCTGATGTAATATATACTTGAACTACTTTTCTGTAATGACTACTATTACTGTATATACTTATATTATACAACACCTTAATAGATCAAAAATCTGTGTTCATTACAAAAAAATATTGTTCTCGGTGGGGATTGAACCCACGGCCTACAGCGCATGACTGATACATTTTAACACTCAAACACTACACTATGTACATGAAACAAGCATTAATGTTATGGGTGGGTATTAAACCAAAAACCCACAGTACAGAAAGCAGAGCTACTGCGTACGACGAAAGTAGTAGGTAGGTAGTTTGACATGACGGTGAAAAATATCCATCAAGGATTTTCTTAAAGAGAAAAAAACGGGTGGGGTTAGAAGCGAACCTTCTCCAAGCGGATAAATTATTCTTTACACTTAAGACTTGCGACTTTCTTTAGTTTTGTGTATTTCACTTAAGGTGAATTGAGTAGGCACCAAAAATGTTTTCGACCGCACATTTTATCAAATTATAAGAGAGAAACAGCCTTCACAGCTCAGTTGGTAGTAGCTCTGCCTTCTGCGCCGTAGGCCGTGGGTTCGATCCCCACCGAGAACAAACATTTGTGTGATGAACATAGATGTTTGTTCTCTGTCTGGGTGTTATATAATATTATAAGTATGTATTTACAAAAAAAAAGTATATAAGTAATATATCAGCTATCTGGTTCCCATATAACAAGCTTTGGCTTAGTTTGGGACGAGATAGTGGCTGTGTGGAATGTCCACCAATATTTATTTATTTATTTATTATTTAGAAATAAAGAAAAGCATTTTATTGACCAACTTAGAAAAAAAAAACTAACATATCCTTACTAATATTAGAAACACGAAAGTTTGTAAGTATGGATGGATGGATGTTTGTTACTCTTTCACGTAAAAACTACTGAATGGATTTTAATGAAACTTTACAATAATATAGGTTATACATCAGAATAACACATAGGTTAAAAATTTTAAAGATATTGTGAGACTAATCCTACGCAGACGAAGTCGTGGACCAGCTTGTTTTATATAAATATAACATAACCTATAACAAAGCATAGTCTTGTAAGTCACGCTCGATGAAAGATGACCTGCTCACGATGAACGTGCCCTACGATGCACTGCTTAGCGTCCACCAACCTGAGGCATACAGATGCAAACCTGTGCATGTAATTAACGTCCAACAGTGGACCTCCTCAGTCTGATGATGATGATACTTTTACAGGGATCTCAATGATGCAGCAAAAAGTGAACCAATTTTTAGTCCGCACGTTAACCATCTAAACAGGCTGGCTATGCGGTGTAATTACAAAAGCCTGACCCATTTCCAGCGTAACTAGCAAGGGTCGGCCCCCACTACTGCGTACACTTCCGCCGTTTGTCGACGATTTCTGAGCGTTATGAGCAGAAGAGCTCTTTGTAAAGGGCTTGTCCAGGGAAGTACTACCACTACGCCTTTTTCTACCCCCAAGCAGCAACGCTGTGTTTCGGTTTGAAGAGTGTGGTTGCCGGTGTAATTACAGGCACATGATGTTTAACATCTTTTTGTCTCAAGTTGATGGACGCAGGGCAGTGCATCGTAGGGCAGGTTCCTATCGTGCCTTACTGACGATGTAATACTTTGTTATAGGTGATGGTTACCACTTACCATCAGGTGGGCCATTTGCTTGTTCCATCAGCTAGTTGTATAAGCTTTGCTTATGTTGAACGTTACACTTGGTCCATATAAATATCGGTCTTGCGTAACTTCAATAGCCATAATAATATCCATAATTATGTTTATTATGGCTATTTTATTGATTGATTGATTGAAAATGCTTTATTGTACACCTTACAAACGAACAAAATAAGAAACAAATAATTACAACTATAGATATGTACAATGGGCGGTCTTATCGCTAAAAAGCGATCTCTTCCAGACAACCTTTGGATGGAGAGGAGCCTATAATAAGATGGTTGGTTTGGGTGCACCATAAAAATAACATGGTGAAATAATAAAAATTATAAAACAACATAATTATGTACCTACATAAACTAGCTAAACATACAAAAAATAAATAAAATTACATACATACTACATTCTATGAATAAATACATACTAATTTATATGAAAAGATATAATAAAAAAACGTTGGTAAGCAAGTCGTACTTGTGTTGTTTGTTCTTATGTGCTTGTTATAAGCGTCACTTTTCTTTAGCTTTGGGGAGCTATAACTGTATAATACAACCCTTTTTTTAAAATAAATGAATACATTTTGCATTTATATTACTAATTGTATTAAAATTACAAGTAAAGCGTATATATTTAGTTGTAATGGTTAATTTGAATAGACTTAGTAATATGAATACAAAATTAATGTATTTATGAAAAAAAAAGGTCGTATTATACATTAATACAGGGTGTTAAAATACCACTCCCGAAAACTTTAGGGGGCTGAAGTACCCATCATATCAGCTGTTTTTTTTCGCGTTCACAGTGTTGGTTCCTTAGAAAAAGTTATTCATATTGATGGGTTATTTAGCCCCCTGAAGTTTTCAGGACTAGTATTTTTCCACCTTGTATTCGTACATCAAAACAGAAACTAAACAGCCTGATTGGGCTCCAATGCCTATGGCCAAAGGTGTGGTGCAGTGGGGTTCAGCCTTTAGCGATCCAGTCGAGCGAACCAAATGTAATTACCCAATGCAAATGTTTATGTAACGGGTGTTACGGACGTTTCGACTTTCGAAACTATTATTGCTAGTGTTAAGGAAGTTAGGGCGGAGTGGTTGTATAGGTATTTTTGATGCACCTGCAAATTGAACAGCAGGTAGGTATCTAACGCAGATTTTATGATAGAATGTATAGTCTTTTCGAGATTT
The DNA here is from genome assembly GCA_932294275.1 of Chloroclysta siterata. Classification (NCBI taxonomy): domain Eukaryota; kingdom Metazoa; phylum Arthropoda; class Insecta; order Lepidoptera; family Geometridae; genus Chloroclysta; species Chloroclysta siterata. Next base: position 26,589,342 of record OW028591.1, on the reverse strand, counting down.
TAACAATTATTATTATAAAATAAAAAGTAAGTTGCTTGTATGTGTTGAGACAGGTAGTACCTGCATAAAATATACAGCAAAAAAAAATTGGATCCCTAGGCACGGTGAACATCCCCATATTACCTACTTAGTTCCCAATCATGGTTTTTAGAAGATTTCTAAGAAGGCTAGTCAGAGGTAAGTCTAAATATTACATAAATCTTTCATTTTTCCGTTTATCGGTTTTTTACTTCACCGTTCGGTCATGTCCCTACATGTTTTGGTACACGACTGGATTTCAAACCTACGACCAAATCACCAGACACTAAGGTAGTCTGAGCTCAGTCGAGTGCATCATGCGGCTTAGGTGTTCAGCTACAAACTGTTCAGCTGTAGTGTTCATTACTCATTGAAGCATCATTAGTAGATGAACATTGTGCAATGTGCGTGTAATTGTAGATTTACTATGTAATTTAATGAACCTAGGCTTTGTCTGCTAGACGTACGTGTTACTAGAACTATTTGTTCTGTGGTGTTACTGTACCACAAGTCTGAGTTTTATTTAAGTTTTCCTGATCGTCAGGATGCCCGATAGAGGCTCTCATCGAGTTTCATTGAGGGCACTGGTGGTCTAGTGGTAGCCGCCTCGCCTACCGATCCTAAGGTCGTGGGTTCGAAACTGGTCGGGCAAAAATACCAATGAGTTTATCTATTCAAAAATTTATGTGCACAATGCCAGTACTCTCAAACGGTGAGGAAAAACATCGTGAGGGAATCGGCATGTTCGTGGAACGTAAAAAGTTCTATAACATGTATTGTGTTAAGTGCTCGTGCTCGAAAGGAGCCTCTTGAGGCTTACTTAAAATCCTTTCACCACACTGTTTCGAAAGAAACCAGACACGACAAGAGAGAGATCGAGTCTCCATACAAAAAAGGCCTTACTAAGTTTATTGTTTTCCGTATAAACAAAACTCAGACTTGGCGTACTGATACTTCTGAGGCTCTATTTTGCAATTAAGAAGCTGACAACAGTCAAAACACTTCTAGCTCGAAGTGGTTACCATCACCTTTAATAAAGCATTACGCACATACACATATTTTTTGATAGGAAAAATCTCCATAGATTTATGAACCAACGACCCTACGATCGGAAGACGTGGTCACTCCACTACCTCTAGACCACCGATGTTCTCTCAGTCAGTATCTAAAATAAAGTTTACACAGTATTATCATTATCACCCACAATCACATAAAACATTATGCTAAAAAAATCCTCTGAAAAAACAAAATCCGAGGATTTACCCCTGTTTCTCGGGTTCTTAGAGTGAGCCCCGAGGGCTGTGGACGTCATGAAATAAATAAACCTCCCGCTTACGTCGCGTCTACCAACTTATGCAGATCTGTGGGGACCCGTCACAGGGACACCTGGACACAACGCCTCACAGAGCTGGAGTTAGGGCCTGAAAGAAAACCCAAACGCTTCAGCCTCCGTGTCAGTAGTTCTACTAAGAAGTACAACTGATTGTACAAGTGACACCTTTGTATCCAGAGATACAAAGGGGTAGTGGAGGTACCACTACAAAAAATACAAGTCATTTCAATACTCAATACATTTATTGCTTACACATTGTTTAATTTAGGTACAAATATATAATTGGAAGGTGTACAGTTAGTAGGTGTGTAGGTTGGTAGGTTTTTTGTAGTAGTACTAGCGATTCAAATGTGTATTTATACTACCTGTTGCATTTCTAAGTAGAACTACTGACCAGGAGGCGCGCTTTACTACACTTTTATAATGCATACCTACAGCCAAAGAGTGGAATTCCTTACCAGCGTCCGTTTTTCCAAATGCCTATAATTTGGATGTTTTCAAGAGAAGAGTGAAAAGTTACTTTCTAGATAAACGTGCTACACCGACACGTGAACATCATTTGAGTTTGCGTTCAAGCATTTTACCTAGTATTTATTTTTTAAGAGTATTAGAGCTCTTTTTGTGTGGCTCGCATCCAGGGAAGTATTACCAACACGCCTTTTTCTGCCGCCAAGCAGCGTTGCTGTGTTTCGGTTTGAAGAGTGTGGTTGCCGGTGTCATTACAGGCACATGAGGCTTAACATCTGTATGCCTCAAGTTAATGGACGCAGGGCACGTTCCTATTGTGCGTGATTTACGAGGTATTGCTTAGTTATAGGTTGATTTAAACTGTTCATAAATAAGTTCAACGATTTTCTATATTTCATATTCTGAAACTTTATAAATCTAGGTGAATCTAGGCGCTAGTTGTCATAATTAAAGTGTAATTCGAAATATTAATGAACCAGGTATAAATATACCAGGTTACATGTTATTTCGAGGCACATTATGTAGTTATTTATTTAAATAGGCAATGTTCATTGTCATTTTGAAGTATTTCATTGTTTATTAAATTTGATTTGAAAATTTGTTATTGAACAAATAAAGTCTATCTGATGATTGAAAAAACATTGTTTTTACTATAGTTTTAAACTTATATAACACTAAAACAGCTTCTCGACTTAGATCCCCAAGCAAGGTATATATTCATTTGAAGGGATATATATCTTTTAATAATAATAAACACTTGAGTCATATAGAAGCAACTACAGCAACATCCATGTAAAAAATGGGAAAACAAAGTGTTAATGCTTTGTTATAGGTAATGGTAACCCCATATGATGGACAATCTGCTAGTTCCATCTGCTAGTTTTTCAGCAGCGAGAGCACTGGTGGTCTAGTGGTAGCGGCCCCGCCTTCGAAGGTCGTGGGTTCGAAACCACTCGTGCACCAATCAGTTTTTTGTTCAAAAAGGCCAGTACTCTCAAACGGCGAAGGAAAACATCGTGAGGAAACCGGCATGTCGTAGAACCTAAAAAGTTCTGTCAAGTGCTCGAATGGAGCCTCTTGAGGAGCACTTAAAAATCCTTTCACCACACTGTTTCGAAAGAAACTAGTGACACGACAAGATAACTGCAGCTTGTTATATAAAAAGACAAGAATATACCTTGCTCCGTCCCATGGAAGGTCGGACGAGCTCACATGTGCTCACAAGAAATTTACATAAACACCTACGCGACTCTGCAACTTATTTGAGATAGTACGCTCCATGCCGATCTGAATAATATGGGACGATGAATAAGCTATGCCGGGGTTGACCTGAGGCAAGGTTTTTCGGATGAATTGCGAGTGAAAATGGAGGAGAGATGAATTTTAAATTGCTTGTAACCACGGTGGAGATTTTGAGGCGTTTCTTATGTTGGCACTTCGCATTAATACTATATTTATACTACTTGCTGATGTGACAAGATTGCCCACCTGATGTTAAATGGTGACCATTACCTGTAACAAAGCATTGCCTCGTAAGTCACGCACGATGGGCAGTGGCGTAGCTAGGTTGACAAGGGTCCCGATGCATAGAGAAGGAATCGGGCCCTCACCCCCTCTTTCCACATAGCTTGAACTAACACAAGCTTTTAAAAAAAATCAATTAAAAAATGTTCGGGAGCTGGCTGACCCTCAGTTTTCAAAGCTTAGGTTAGAGGGCCCCCTGAGCTCTGGGGCCCTAGTGCACTGCACCACCTGGCTCTATGATAGCTACGCCACTGACGATAGGAGCATGCCCAAGTGGTGGAGGGAAGGGTACTGCAAGGCAGTAAAATCTATAACTCTTTCAATTAATTTGCTCTTTTATTGAAAGCAAATTCGATTTAGTTAATCCAAATCTCTAAACCTATTAGTATTTATAAAACGTTTTAAATTAAACTTTTGTTGACTTTCAAACTAAAGTACTTTAAAAAGGCTTGTTTAAGTATGAAAATAGTTTAACCTGTCACGAAATGACCGCTAGACAACCGATTGTTTGACATTACAACCGTACTTATGTTTAAATGGCCCTTAAGAATACGGTGCTATTAAAGGCTCACTTTTTTATTATTTACTAGATGACCCGGTGTACTCCGTATCACCTATCCTAACGACATTAAAACTCTCCCATCGCTTTAGGTAGAACATTTAGGTAGAACAGTTTATACGGGAAAATGAAATTAATGTTTTTACTATCTTCCTCGCAATTTTTCCATATTTTCTCAAAACCTTCTCCGTTTAAACCTTCCCTGGACTACGACAAACATTTCAAAACCAAAATCAGCTCAATCGGCCCAGCCGTTCTCGAGTTTTAGCGAGACAAACAAACAGCAATCCATTTTTTTATATATTAGAGATTAGAGATTAGAGATTAGAGATTAGAGATTAGAGATTAGAGATTAGAGATTAGAGATTAGAGATTAGAGATTAGAGATTAGAGATTAGAGATTAGAGATTAGAGATTAGAGATTAGAGATTAGAGATTAGAGATTAGAGATTAGAGATTAGAGATTAGAGATTAGAGATTAGAGATTAGAGATTAGAGATTAGAGATTAGATATTAGAGATTAGAGATTAGAGATTAGAGATTATAGTAGAGATTTACTAACACTACACAGAATGAATTTTTCAAGTGGAAAATAAAGTATGTGGAATAGCGAAAAGTAAACATAAACTAAAACAGCATCATTCGATATTTCAAAAATTAATATTCCTATAGCCAAGATCGAACCGATTAATTTTAGAAAAAAGAAATTACAGTCACATGAGCTTTAACATCTGTATGCCTCAAGTTGATGGACGCAGGGCAGTGCATTGTAGGGCACGTTCTTATTGTGCGTGACTTACGAAGCAAAGCTTTGTTATAGTTGATGTTTGCCACTTAAGATCAGGTGAGTCATCTGTTTGTTCCATCAGCTAGTTGTATATAAAAAAGACATCGTCTTAAATATTATTGCTTGCAATTACTTCATGTACTACGCGAGGGAAGTCAATGGCTTTATCTTTATCTCTATCTCTATCTTGTCTTTAATAAATCACACCGAGAGTACTGGTGGTCTAGTGGTAGGTGTCCCACCTTCCAATCCTAAGGTAGTGGGTTCAAAACCGCTAGTGCACCAAGGATTTTTTTCAGTTCAGTATAAGTTATGTGCACAGTGCCAGTACTCGCAAACGGTGGTGAAAAACATCGTGAGGGAACCGGCATGTCACATACCTACCTAAAAAGTTCTAAGGCATCAAGTGCTCGAAAGGAGACTATTAAAGGCGCACTTACAATCCTTTCACCACACTGTTTCGAAGGACGAGTGACACGAGAAGAAGAATAAATCACAGCGTTTCCAGAGAACTGATTCGTATCAACTGATTGAACTAATTAATTTAAATTGAGTTGCGGCTGACCAACCGAACCCCGTCATGAATACATTATTTTATTCTACCAGTGAAAGTAACATGGCGAAGTAAAATGATTTTTGAAGCGAAAAGTTTAATAATTGAATAATGGCTGACTCGTCTTTTTGGTTGATAATTTGTCTTTTTTATGAATAAAGAGATAATGTCAGGAACGTTGTAAGTGGAAATATTTACAAACATTTAATTTTATTACTGAGACATGGTTTAGTTTCAAAGTCAAAAGGTATTTATTCAATAAAATCACAAGGATCACTTTGAGACGTCTTAAAGCTAGGTGACCCTAGGTGCGAGTTCCATGCGACTAAAGCCTAGAAGAACAGGCAACAAACTTAGTAGTTTAGGTACATACATTGTTGTTAGGTGTTAGTAAGTATCACATGGACCCTGCATAGGGTATGGCAACATGGCGGCAGGCCGAGGTTTTCAATTATCGTATAGTTGGTAGACAGGTATAGTTATGGTATAGTAGGTACCTAAGTACCTACTCAAAGTACCTAACTAGCTTAACATGACAATCTAAGCAATCTTAATACTTACTATTTATACGATATACCTAATGCTGTCCTGTTATTAATTGTAAATGTGTGTCCTGTTTTTGAAATAAACAAATTTTGAATTTTAATTCTGAACTATACAGTTTCAGATACTACTACTATTATAAACGCTAAAGTTTGTAAGTATGGATGGGTGGATGTTTGTTACTCTTTCGAGTAAAAACTACTGAATGGATTTTAATGAAACTTTACAGAAATATAGCATATATCAGAATAACACATAGGCTACAATTTATAAAGATATTGTGTGACTAATCCTGCGCAGACGAAATCGCGGACACCAGCTTGTAATAAATAAACCTCCTTTGGGCAATAGGCATTACGTTACACGTTATATAACGTATTCTGCATTCGTGCGACGTGTAAAAATGGTAAAGTTGGCCAGACATGCTGCATCGCTGACATTGCGACGTGCCAACGCCGCCGGGCCACGTAACCTTTATACTACAGCTACTCGAAAGTTCAACTTCAAGTCTAGATTTGAATAAGTGTATTTTGTATGGGCGTGTGCCAAATGTTTGGACGTACGGTTGAGTTATTTATTTAGGAGAAACAACTTATTCTCTGTTATTTGTGAATCGCTGTTGCCCGTGACTTCGTTTGCATATTAGTAGTATTTGCTCATGATAATAAAAAAAAAACTACAACTAGCTGATGGAACAAGCATGTTTATTGGTAACCAATAACCTATAACAAAGCATTGCCTTGTAAGTCACGCACGATAGGAACGTGCTCTGCGTCCATCAACTTGAGGCATACAGATGTTAAGCCTCATGTGCCTGTAATTACACCGGCAACCACACTCTTCAAACCGAAACACAGCAACGCTGTTTGGCTGCTTGTATGTGGAATGTATTATATTTATTTATGGGATAAGGACAGGAAAATTATGAAATAATAGCGAGCGTTCCACTAGTTGAACATAAACCATTTTTGTAGATTTAAATGTGTTCACTGATACAATATTAAAATTGGCAATTATTCACGTGTTTACGTATTTCGTCCGCAAATGCTCGTGTAATTTATAGCGAGCTGAGATAGGTAAGTCTCCGGGGTAATACCACTACACAATAATTCAACCATTCGGACTATTCCTTACCGTACTAACCATCTAACTATCGAGCTTAAGGCGAAGACAAGAGCTTATGTGACTCTCGGTCGCCCGTTTCGACATGCTGAAATATATAAAATCACTAAACTCATTTTCAAAAAATCGTAATCAACTATTTTGTGGGCAATAATATTGTACACAGTTTTGTAAAAATTATAAGTTTTCCTACTTAAAAGTTTGCTTATGTATGAAAACTAGTAAAGTAAACTTTTAAGTAGGAAAACATGTATAGAAACGTGCGAGCTAGTCACATTAGCTCTTGTATTCGCCTTTACACATTAACAGTCTCCGCATGCAAAGGCCCAGGACTTTCTGCCATTTCCAACTTCTATGATGTATTTTGCAATTAAAAATTAAAAAAACTGAATTTCTTCAACACTCATCCTAAGTCCAGTAAAGGACATTGTCTAATACCGTGTGTCTACTCTAAATAATACCAAACGTTGGTGTGGATACCGTGAGCCCTTATGAGGACACGGGCGTGTAAGTGCGTACATACGTACCGTGTCCCCAATGTGGGCTCACCAGATTGTGAACGCGTTAATTATCGAAGATGACGAAGGATATTAAAAACAAGCATAAAGTCGGGTTGGGAATAAGCTCTCTCCACGCGTACCAACATTTATCAAAATATTTAAACTATATTAAGCTTTTTGCTAATGTCCGCTTGTTAACGTTATTTATTGTTCAAATTTAAATACAATTAAATTAACAATTCACATTGGAGTAGATTGAAGCAATAATTTTGAATCCATTTTAGATCTCTATTATTATTATTATACTAATTGCTGATGGAACAAACAGAATGCACCTGATGATAAGTGGTATATCACCTATAACAAAGCATTGCCTCGCTAGTCACACACGGTAGGAACGTGTCCTTCGATGCCCTGCCCTGCGTCCATCAACTTGAGGTATACAGATGTTAAGCCTCATGTGCCTGTTATTACACCGGCAACCACACTCTTCAAACCGAAACACAGCATTGCTGCTTGGCGGCAGAAAAAGGCGTGGTGGTAGTACTTCCCCGGACGAGCCCTTCACAAAGAGCTCTACTACTCTTATCTTCTTATTTGTGCTGTTATTGATATTTATAAAACTGTGTATTTCGTTATTTGCTAATTATTATATTTAGTGTCACTGCATAAGGTAATAAGATAATAACTAAATAAGGTCGTAAATTGTCTGCCGCGCATACAAACGGGTAACTTCACATTTTCTTAGATCTGATCTGGGAATAATCCAGATGGTTTACCCCATAAAGAGTTAAACAGTCTTTTTCATTTGTCACTACATAGTATAAAACAAAGTCGTTTTCTCTGTCCCTATATCCCTATGTATGCTTAAATCTTTAAAACTACGCAACGGATTTTGATGCGTTTTTTTTTATAGAAAGAGTGATTTAAGAGGAAGGTTTATATGCATAATACAAGCATAATCTCTTAGGGATAACCCACAATAACCGTGCGAAGCCGGGGCGGGTCGCTAGCTTTTAATATATTTCAAAGAGATCAAAGAGCTCCGGAAAAATAAGGGATTTTAACTATTTTAATATTGTACCAGATATTGCTTTTGTTGTGTTTCCTTTAAGCAAAAATAAAATAGGCTATAATCCAGGCATGCAGGCAGAAGATACCTACCTTCTCAGATCTTTGTTATAACCAAAGACGGCTTACCTAGGTCGATACAAAGTTTGTGAGCAAATAAAAATACAGAGTGAAAATGTTCAATGGAGCTTATCCGGGGCTCAAGTAAAGTTAGGTATATAATACAATATATTACAGGTATATACATGTATTACATGGGTGCTGAAAGGATACTAATTTCAAAGAAAGACCACGGTATGATACCCGTTAGGAAAATCGCTTGATACTGAGCTCGGAAATCGGGTTCTTACACTTGAGGACAAAGAAACGGTATTTTTTTAAACCAGTCAGTTTTTCGTAAAGTCACGCCTTTTTTGTATGGAGATTTGATAAGTACCTCTATCGCGCGTGCTGAGAACCAAAAAAAGCCTGACATTACGAAAAACTAAATTAGAAAAACGCATAAAATTATTTTTTTTAGATTCATCATCATCTTCCTGCCCGTATTCCATTTTTTGTGGGGACGGCATTACATAATAATAAAAAAACCATGTGATAAATTAGTATAATAATTATTAGAACATTACCTATGACGTTCTGTTCTTACTGGAGATGTAGGTACGAGTATATGGAAAGCCTATGTCAAGCAATGGACTTCTTCGCGCTGATGATGATGATTGGCACCCCTCATTAAAAATGGTTTCGGATAATTAACCGAAAGATCTCATTTACCTAACATTCGAATTACAGCCGGCCTATTTATATATTTGAATCCAAGTTAATAATATTACTCAAAATTATAAAAAGATTTGTAAGTTTTTACAGTTCATTTGAATTACAGCCATTTTAATACTTTTTATCAATTCTTTCTATAGTAAAAAAACTTCTAATAGCTTATTTTACTAAATTAGTTTACGAGTAAATGCGGTACCGTAATATCATTAACTACATCCTAGCCAAGAAAGCTAATGAGAAATTTGGTCTGACTTAATTTTATAGAACTTCTACTAAAAGTGATATTCCATTATTTTGTCCTGCAGTGTAAGATATACTTACCGCCCGCCTCAGCTATCACGTGCACGGATAATATTGGAAATTTCTTATACTTTAGTACCGGCGTGGTATTAGAGTCGGCCCGCACTTTGCAGCTCTCATTCGCCTTTACTAAGGTTCGGCAAAGTATAGCCCAAACCAGTTTTTCTAGGAAAACTATAGTCAAACCATTTTTGGTAGAAAAACCTTTTTTAGATCGAAATTATATAAAATTATATAAATTTACTGAACCTATTTTCTTCTTATCGTTTAAGCTTTGCAACCCAATAGGTCTCTATGACGCTCGAGGAAATCCCCATTTAGCATCGTGGCCTCCCCTACTATATGTCTATTGTTTTACCCACATAAGTAGTATTCGAGACAGGTTGCAAGCCAATCGCCGCTGTTAGATTAACTGGTTTCCTCACCATGGAATACCTGGGTCTTGCCTTGCGTGGTGGAAGGTGTGATGCGGTCTTCGACTTTCCTCTTTGCCACTCCGATGGTGTGCTGATTTTGGCGGAATGCGCTGATTTTCTAGAGACTTGGTTTTTGCCGTGTTTCGCGGTGGAAAGATGATTTTACGATTTTTTTTTACCCCTACTACTAGCTTATGGCTTAAGCAGATGGCCCACCTGATGTTAAGTGGTAACCAACACCTATAACAAAGCATTGCCTCGTAAGTCACGCACGATAGGAACGTGCCCTACGATGCACTGCCCTGAGTCCATCAACTTGAGGCATACTGATGTTAAGCCTCATGTGCCTGTAATTACACCGGCAACCACTCTCTTCCAACCGAAACACAGCGTTGCTGCTTGGCGGCAGAAAAAGGCGTGGTGGTAGTACTTCCCTGGACGAGCCCTTCACAAAGAGCTCTACTACTCTTAAAATTGAGGAGCGATATGGAGCTGGACTCACACGGCCGGTGTAGAAACGTCAAGTGTTAATAGGGGTAGGTAATAAAATACATAAATATGACAGATAAAGTTCCGTTCGGATTTAGGAAACACCATGTTTTCTTTCTCCAACTTACTCCGATTACCAGTTTCTGCTGAAAAATATAAATTCGTTATTGGCTTTTATCTCTTCTCATATGTTACCTTGTATATAACTACAGAACTGTTGATTTTGTTAAATAAATAAAATAAACCTGGAAGCCAGGGATCACAGAATGGGTACCTACCGAGGGTAGAAGACGTCGCGGCCGCCCGAGGAAGCGCTGGCGAGACGATTGGACTTCTTCAACAGCCAGTGGGTACAACGCACCTAGGACCGAGGGGAGTGGAAGAGCTTGGGGGAGACCTTTGCCCAGCAGTGGGACAGTATAGGTTAAATAAAAAAAAAAATGGAAGCATGGCGCACAAAAGAAATCGAAGAGGAAAACCCATTTGTGCTCGACAGGATTTTAACCCACGACCAAAAAGGCAGGGTCACTCCCACTTGACCTCTGGTGCTCGTTTACGATTGCTTGGGTTAGAAGCTTTGAGACTACATTTTGATTTCACTAGATAGCAGTTAGACTACATCGCGTTAGGACTACATAGCGTTTGGACTAGATCGCCTTATGGCATGGGTTTGCTTTTGATTGCTTTTACGGATTAAAAGAATACAAAAGCAAAAGTGATGAGATGTGGGCATAAAGGGTCGACTTTTTTTTGTGAATGGTTCGCAAGTAACGTTTCTATTAAATGAAAAACACTTTTATAAAGCAACTTGCGTCCGCCCGCATCTTCGTTTATAATATGCCAACGTAAAAAATGCTGTTAAAGAATGTGCTACAATATAGAATAGAATAGCATAGAATTGAAAAATCTTTATTTTGTCTGTAAAAAATCGAAATTTACAAAAGTGCTGTTACAAATTTGATGACAAAAAAGGCCACCACTCAGCATTTGCTGTAAGAGCTCAAGCCTATACAGCGCTGGTTTTCAGTGGCGCCATAGTGAGTAGACCAGCAGCATATAGGTTACATTTATTCATCTATTTTCATGATAACAATTCATGAGTTGATTGTAATCATGAAAATAGTTTTGAGTACAGGCACGGAGTTCAGGCACGGTAGACATCCCTTCAGAGACTACCCTGTCCTAATTCGTACTATAAGTCGTAATATAAATGCGAATGTTTGGATGTTTGTGGCTCAATCACTTGACCAATCGACATAAAGCTAAGAACATAGATTCTGATATTTATCTGCAAAAATTACCAAAATCCAGTAGAAAACATGATTGAACCCATTATAAGGAAAACCCTGTAAGTATTAATATAAGCCCAATTAAAGGGAAACCTTTGAATATTAATATCAGCGTTCACTACATGCGTATATGTAAGTAAAACCGCAACGCTAATATAAATTTCAATTGGACGCAGGGTAGAGCATCGTAGGGCACGTTCCTATCGTGCCTGACTTGCGTATAACAAAGATGATGGTTACCACTTAACATCAGTTGGGCCATCTGCTCTTTCCACGCACAAGCTGTATAAAAAAAAGATTGCTTTATTTTAAAGTAAATTACAAAAAATTATGTGCGCCACGCCAGTGCTTTTAAACGGTGAAGGAAAACATCGTAAGAAACCCACTTTGTATTCTAACAGCGGCGATGGGCTTGCAGCCTGTCACGTATGGAATACCAACTACTGCTAAATGTGGGTATGTGCCAAATGGATTGTTAGGACGTACCTCTGACTACCCCCCTAAGACTTCCTCCAAGAATCTGGAGTTAGTAATTGGTACTAAGATATTTGAAGGAATATCTACCGTGCCTGAGGATCAAAGTCGTGAAGCTGTTTTTTTACTGTTTTTATGGAACATGTAGATGGACCACCTGATGTCCGTTGGTTGGATGAATTGTAAAAGTAAGGAAGATCACAGGTGCTTTTGGAAAATTATAACAGTCGTAGCAACACTTCGAACCCAATTTCAAATTCTTGTCTAATTTTCTTGCAAAATTTCACCAACACACGGTCTCTCATAAATAAGTTAAATAGCGCACATCAATCTAACCCATAGCCGAAACGGATCTATCATACTGTGTTTTGAATTATTTATACCGCAGCAACAGCCGAGGGTAAACTGTTCTTGGATTATTGTAATTTAAAGAGAGAGAAGAGTAGTAGAGCTCTTTGTGAAGGGCTCTACCGGGGAAGTACTACGACCAAACCTTTTTCTGCCGCCAAGCAGCGTTGCTGTGTTTCGGTTTAAAGAGTGTGGTTGCCGGTGTAATTACAGGCACATGAGGCTTAACATCTATATGCCTCAAGTTGATGGACGCAGGGCAGTGCATCGTAGGGCACGTTTCTATCGTGCGTGACTTATGTGGCAATGCTTTGTTATAGGTGATGGTTACCACTTAACATCAGGTAGGCCATCTGCTTGTTCCAACAGCTAGTTGTATAAAAAAAACCGACGTTTCGGCTATGTTGCAATAGTCGTGGTCGCTGGTAGACTGGAGCATTGAATCTGAGATCTACCAAAAACATAATTATTAACATAACGTTACTTTATGCAATTATTTTCACCCTCGATCTGGACCGATGATATTGTAATTTTTTTTTGATGAGGCTAGAGTTTTGGAAATATTTTTAACGTCTGTCGTATAACTTTATTATCTCTTCTCTTGTCGTGTCACTAGTTTCTTTCGAAACAGTGTGGTGAAAGAATTATAAGTGCGCCTCAAGAGGCTCCTTTCAAGCACTTGACACATGTTATAGAATTTTGTAGGTTCTACGACATGCCGCTTTCCTCACGATGTTTTCCTTCACCGTTTGAGAGTACTGGTATTGTTCACACAAACTTTTGAACAAAAAAACTCATTTGTGCACGACCGGTTTCGAATCCACGACCTTAGGATCGGAAGACGCTACCACTAGACCACCAGTGCTCTATATATAGCGTTATTCTGAAATAGGTAAACCCACCCCCAGTGCATTAACGGCCGAGTACAAATAAACAACTTAAGGGCCTATTTATTAGGTTAAATTGGAAGGAAAAATGGTGGGCTCTGGGTGACTCGTTAAGAGCTATGTTTGCGCCTTGAGAGTTAGAGCTCGTATAAATTACCATTACATTACAGAATGCTTGGACTAGAAGGTAAAATTAAATTAGGGTGAAAAAATACGTAAAAATGACGGGTATCTACTTATGTACCTAAACAAACAAAGCCGGAACAAACTGTGCTCAAATGGTGGAAGATTCACTTCGTAATAGAACCAACAGCTTCAAGATTTTTATTCCAAGGCACGGTAGATCTCCCATCAGATCTCTTAGTACCAAGTACGAACTTCATGTGCCTTGAGAATGTCTAAAGGGGGTAGTCAGAGGTACGTCCAAACATTACATTTGGCACAGACTTACATATAGCAGTAGTTGATATTCCATACCTAGCAGGTTGCAAGCCCATCGCCGTTGTTAAAATACTAACTGGTTTCCTCACGATGTTTTCCTTCATCAAGCTCTTAAACGGCTCAGGAAAATATCGTGAGGCCGGATTAGAACCTACGACCTTATGATCAGAAGGCGGGGTCATTCCCACTTGACCACCTGTGCTCTTAGTAGAATCAGAAATGTGGAAATACTAAAAAGAAGTCAAAGTAACAGATAGTTTGCAGAATAAGCAAGTTGAAGTGGCAATGGACAGGTCATTTAGCTCGAAGAACTGATGACCGTTGGGTAATAAAGGTTTTCGCGAAAACGAAACGTGTGAAGCCCTCCTACCTGATGGAACATCGATATTGTGAGAATCGCGGGAAGTCAGTATATGAAGAGGGCTCAGAATCGTTCTTCCTGGAAATGTATAGGGGAGGCCTCTGTCTAGTAAAGGACTACATCTTAACAGCGCCCTTTAAGCATTTAACTTAATTCATACTGTTTATACGACTTGCTAATGGAACAAGCAGATGGCCCACCAGACATGTAAAGTGGTAACCATCACCTATAACAAAGAGCTCTACTACTCTTAAAACACTACATTATTGAAAAAACCCTCCGAAGATACTCTTAATAAATGTTTCTTTCTTTCTTTCAACTTTAGTTCAGCAAAAATGCCGTTTTGAACCAAATATAATCACAACTTGGTTTGGGCGACTATTCATAAATAGAGGTAAGTTCAGTCCGTCTTTCAAAATGTTGAAATGTGTGACTGAAAAGTTGTTTAACGGTCGTCAGCCCCTTAAGGTACAGATACTACAGCGCCACGTATTAGTTTATTAGCAAAAATATTTCCCCGACGCTGTATAAATTATCTAGAATATAAGTAATTTCCTATTTTTACGTAGAACTAGGCCCAAAAGACCTGTGTTTTATGCCCGACTTTTGATGTATGGTCCCGGTTTTAATTACATTTATAATAAAGTATTGGACGTGATCTAGGCCAATGTAAAAGCGTTGCAAAAACTGTGTTTTTTTAAGAAAAGGCCACCGTCATGGACGTCTGCCTACTGTAAATTGAATAAATAAATATTGGTCGACTTTCCAAACAGCACTATCTATCCGCGCACGATGGGTTCCGTACCATTATCTATAAAAACGGCAAAAAAACCACGTTTGTTGCATGGGAGCCCCCTTAAATATTTATTATATTCTACTTTTTAGTGTTTGTTGTTATAGCGGCAACAAAAATACATCATCTGTGAAAATTTCAACTGTCTAACTATCACGGTTCATGAGATACAGCCTGGTGACAGACGGACAGACATACAGATGGACGGACAGCGGAGTCTTAGTAATAGGGTCTCGTTTTACCCTTTGGGTACGGAGCCCTAAAAACCAATGCTAACAAAAGGTCAAAACTCATTAAAAGTCAAGGAAACAAACCAAATCATGATTTAAAAACAAAAGTAAATTTTCTCGTAAATAATAAAACGATAAACTTTGTCTGCCACAAAAATACGTTAAATCTTAATTTTAATTTTGCAACTTTTCAACGTGAACCCTACTCGTCCTTTCTGATGTAAATTGCTTTAACTGAGTTTTGAAATTTTTGGTGTTTTCATTAAGAAACGAGAATTCGCGTTTCACACGGAAACAAACAAGGTTACTTTTGACAGATTCTTTATTAATGGCCGTTATTTGAATCTTTGTTAAAAGAATCATTTATTTTCAAAGAAAATTACAACGAATCCAAGTATTTACAAAATGTACAAAATACACTTAAAACTTATCTTGGTGGTAGTCCACCACGCCTTTTTCTGCCGCCAAGCAGCAATGCTGTGTTTTGCTTTGAAGAGTGTGGTTGCCGGTGTAATAACAGGCACATGAGGCTTAACATCTGTATACCTCAAGTTGATGTACGCAGGGCAGTGCATCGTAGGGCACGTTCCTATTGTGCGTGACTTACGAGGCGATGCTTTGTTATAGGTGATGGTTACCACTTAACATCAGGTGGGCCATCTGCTTGTTCTATCAGCTAGTTCTATAAAAAAAACGGGTTATTTCTCTCCACTATTCTCTATCAGTAATCGGATAACATGATTTAAAATTAAAACACCTATTTTTAAATACAGATAAAACTTCGGTAAAAGTTTGTTTTATAAGGTTGGAATAATAATAATAAATATATATAATAAATATTGGACTTTCCACACAGAACTATCTAGCTCCAAAACTATGCCCAAGCTTGTAATATGGGAACCAGATAGCTGATATAATACATATATACTTTTTTTTTTTGTAAATAAATAACTAGCTTACAGTTTTTTTAGAAACGCACTGTCATAATGAACTTCATACTTTGCCAGAAATTGAATTTTTATATGAACTCAAACATTATTAAAGTAATCGTGATAGGTTCTTGATTAGAAAAAGTTAAAGAAAATTGAGCGATAAAAGTTAATAAAAATGTTTGAACAGAGCTTGAAGCGTTTTTAAGAAAATTTGACTTATCAATTTCGTGTTTAAAACGTCGATATATATTTTTTATTACTTGATGGAAGTTGATAGAAATTTTATTTTTTATAATATTACACACATTACATTTATAATAAAAATTGAGCACCGGTGGTTTATTAAACCCCGCCTTCGGATCGTTAGGCTGTGGGTTCGAATCCAGTCGTGCACGAAAACATTTTCTCTCCGAAAAATTATGTGCGAATTGCCAGTGTTCTCAATCAATGAAGAAAAACGTCGTGTGTGTTATGAGAAAAATAAATGGAACAATCACATGGTCCACCTGATGCTGAGCCCTCTTCTAGCAATCGTATTACCTCACAGGGCACGTCCATTGTTTTGCATTTACTATTATTAAACCAATAATGAACTTTTTGGGTAAAAAAATGAAATAACTAAATAAATTTGTTCGAGTTAAGTTTATTCGCAAAAATAATGATTCTATTAGGACGCTATGACATCAACACTCACAAAGTGCTTTACTATTCGCGAACGTTAGCCGTCTTTCTGATTTACGTTTTATCCTTTCCATCCAAAGTTGTCTGGAAGAGATCGCTTTTAGCAATAAGGTCGCCTATTGTGCCAAATTTTATTTAAGTTTCTGTATGTATTTTTTCCTACTGTACAATAAAGCATTTATCTATCTATCTATCTTTTGGTATATTTAAAACAACTTAAGGCGAAGACAAGAGCTAATGTGACTCTCGCTCGCACGTTTCGACATGTTGAAATATATAAAATCACTAAGCTCATTTTCGAAAAATCGCAATCAACCATTTTGTGTGCAATCACATTGCACGCAGTTTAGTAAAAATTTCATTTTGATCGATACAAGTTTTCCTACTTAAAAGTTTGCTTATGTACGAAAACTAGTAAAGCAAACTTTTGAGTAGGAAAACATGCATCGATCAAAATTTCATTTTGATCGATGCATGTTATCGAAACATATCGAAACGTGCGAGCGAGAAGCTGTTTGATAGTTGTCAGCCCCTTAACAAGAAAAATGAACAAAAACATCAAATCGTAGTGTATTCAAATAAATCCGTCATTCCTTTGGGAAAGGGTTCGGCTCAGTTCATGAGGAAAGTTGTTTTTCTTATCTACGGGTGAGGATGTTCTGAAGTTTTTGCCCCTACTTTTTGCACATAATTGTACAGCCTTCACAGCTCAGTTGGTAGTAGCTCTGCCTTCTGCGCCGTAGGCCGTGGGTTCGATCCCCACCGAGAACAAACATTTGTGTGATGAACATATATGTTTGTTCTCTGTCTGGGTGTTATTAATATTATAAGTACTTATGTATTTACAAAAAAAAAGTATATGTAGTATATTAGTTAGCTGGTTCCCATATCACAAGTTTTGGCTTAGTTTGGGGCTAGATAGTGCTGTGGAAAGTCGATCAATATTTATTTATTTATAAGCAAAAAAACACAGTTTTTTAGGTAGTTTTGAAAGAGCATCGGTGGTCTGGTCCGAGTGACCCCGACCGATCTTAAGGTCGCAGGCTCGAATCCGGCTGTGCACCAATGGATTTTGTCTATCGAAAAAATGTTGTGCGCAATGCCAGTGCTCCTAAACGGAGAAGAAAAACATGGTGAGTATAACGGTTTAATATTTATTTTGCGGCGTTAGATTTGCAAGATAATATTCTTCTTCTTTCAAAACAGAGTGGTGAAAGGATTTTAGGTGCACCTCAAAAAGACTTGACACATGTTTTAGAGTTTTTTAGGTTCTTCGTCATGCCGGTTTCCTCGCGGTGTTTTCCCTCACCGCTTGAGAGTAATGGTGTGCACATAAATATTTGAAAATCTTTAAGGCCGCTACAACTAGACTACTCTAGTGCTCATTAGCAAGCTAATAATTATTTTAAAAAATTTCTTATATTTTCGAGAACCCATAGTGAGTATTGGACAAACCTTTATAACTCCGTTTGTGCGTCTTTATTCGCCTTTCTCTGCGATGGTCATTTTGACCTCTGCCTTGTAATGTTAGTAAAAGTTTTTTGAGATATGGCTTTCGGTGATTGCACGTAAAATATCTATTTCAAATAAAAAATAAATTATTTTTTGGTTTTTGAGACTACCAATTGAGCTGGCTTTTTGTTTTAAAAGCACGGTACGAACTTCAGACTTTCGAAGGATGTCTAATAGGGGTAGTCAGAGGTAGTCCAACGGAATGGCTACGAAATGGCATGGAATCTCTCCAATGTACATGCAGATATTATACTTCTAATAATAGATTAAGTTTCACTAATAAATGATCCATTGATCCATAAATGAATTAAGAATAATTATAATAAAAAGCACGGCATTGCGCACATACATTTTTCACTATCAAAAATCCAATGGCGCACGACCAGATTCGAACCTACGACCTTACCTTACGTTACTCTTATAAATAAATAAATATTAGTCGACTTTCCCCACAGCACTATCTAGCCTCAAACTAAGCCAGAGCTTCTAATATGTGAACCAGATAGCTGATATACTACATTTTATTTATTTATTGTAAATACATACTTATAATATTGTAATGCGGTTTTAATGAGGCACCTATTTAAATAGAACTTTAATCCTCCATTTTCGGTAACTGCACAGGCCCACCTGGTGGGTTACACTCTACAAATATAGATTTATTTCATTAAACACGCTCCGGTACAAAGAACGCTTGAATAATTTATAACGCATGCGGGTTTACAAATGAATGCCATTTTCACTGAATTAGGGCCAGCGCAAACCGGTGGGCGGCAAGCCTGTTCATTTTTAATTAATATTTTAGAAAGAAGGCGAAAGAACATGTATTTATTTGCGACATATGACAAGGTGAACAATTAAAAAAAAAATCATTTTTTAAGAGTAGTCTTTTTGAAAGGCTTTCTGCCGCCAAACAGCGTTTCGGTTTGAAGAGTGCGGTTGCCGGTGTAATTACACACACATGAGGCTTAACATCTGCATGCCTCAAGTTGATGGACGCAGGGCAGTGCATCGTAGGGCACGTTCCTATCGTGCGTGGCTTGCGAGGCAATGCTTTGTTATAGATGGTTACCACTTAACATCATGTTGGCCATCTGCTTGTTCCATCAGCTAGTTGTTTAAAAAAAAAACTTTTGTGTCGCAAAACAGTTGTTCGCCTTAAAGTATTTTAAGGTGAATACAACAAACTCATTTTTGAAAAATCGCGATCAACTAACCAACCTTCGCTTATCAAAAAACCGATTATTCGTTTTAAGTTTCATCCCAATTCACAGAAAACTGGTTTGGATCAAAATCATATAATCTTTTTCATAACTACCTTCAGAAATTTTATGTAATCGAAAATGTGCGATCGTTTTTATATACTCCATCACCTGTAGCAAAACATTGCCTCGTAAGTCACGCACGATAGGAACGTGCCCTACGAAACACTGCCCGGGTCCCATCAGTTTGAAGCATACAGAGTTGTTTGACGGTTGTCTGTATCTTAACTCGGGCTGCGGATGATGATGGTGATGGCAAAGCTCACTTCGTTGCTGGCCCTTATTTTGCGCGAATTACTTATCTAGTCTCGCCTGTATTCATTCTCTAAATGATTGTACCGTCAGCGACATAAGTAGATTAATAGTTTCAGGTTTTTTTTGCCGTATTTCTTGCGGAAAGTTGAAGTGGATATTCAAATTATGTTCAAATCTTTGATCGAAAGATTGCCAGTTGACTCGCACATATGAAAAAAAAAGTGACAACCACTGGATGCTTCTCACTAGCTCATTTAAATAAAACCACTTAATGTAGTTAAAAAATTGCAAACAACCAAGATTCGGAGAATAACATTGTAAAGTTTCAGCAAAAAATCTTTTAAAACTAACAAAATATTTTTTTCGGTAGGAAAAGTGGTTTGGATCAAAAAGTTTTTTTTTTATAAAACTAGCTGATGGAACAAGCAGATGGCCCACCTGATCTTAAGTGGTAACCATCACCTATAACAAAGAATTACCTCGTCACCTATAACAAAGCATTAACAGTCACGCACGATAGGAACGTGCCTTGCGTCCATCCACTTGAGGCATATAGATATTAAGCCTCATGTGGCTGTAATCACACCGACAACCACATTCTTCAAACCGAAACACAGCAACGCTGCTTGGCGGCAGAAAATGACGAGGTGGTAGTACTTCCTTGGACGAGCCCTTCACAAAGAGCTCTACTACTCTTAAATCTACATCTACACTAATATTATAAAGAGGTAAACTTTGTATTTTTGTATTTTTGTATTTTTGTATTTTTGTATGTAACGAATAGGCTCAAAAACTACAGGTTTGATTTCAAAAACTCTTTCACCATTAGAAAGCTACATTATCCTTGAGTAACATAGGCTATATTATATTTTCAAAAAAATCAGGGATCCTTACTAAAACTTCAATAATGTAACCCAAGGTGGAAAACAAAAAACCTTACATCGCGTGCGCTGCGAAAACTATTGAAGATAGAACAAAATAATGTACTACGATTTTGTAGAACACGTTATCATCTACAAAAAATGTCGCGACAGCATATGTCTAACTATTATAGTTATGTCACAATAAGTGTTCTTTTATTATAAAAAAATAATTGAAATGCCTCTGCTAGAAAAGGGGCTTTATTTGTACCTTGGTATTAATCCTTATCCAAATAAATCATTTCATAATTAAGACGGTTTCAATACCTATAGATTACTTCTTAATTTTTTCAAATCGGACATTCCATTCAAAAGATATGACGAAATTAAAAATGTTTACGGGTCCACCGGTCACGCGCGGGGTGCGATTTCACTCACTCAAGGAGAAGCGCGTGCAAATGTATGAAATAAGTAGACGCGAGGCTCGAACCCACGGTCTAAGTTTATCCTAAAATGTTCAAAAAATTTATGACCACCCATGCGAAGCTGGGACAGGCCGCTAGTATATTATAATGCTGAACCTTAGATGTTTGCGATTGAAATATTTTTATATCACATTCAGTGATTTTATATCTTAAAAAATATTGAAATGTCCCGCGTGAAGGCATTCAGGTAGGCAGGTATCTAAATAACTTTGTACGCCTGTATTGGTAGGATTTTAGTGATACTACTATTTTTAAGAAGACCTTTATGTATGGACCTAAAATTACGACAAAATATTTGATTTGATTTGATTTGAAGTACCCTACCGTTGTCAACTTTATATAAATATTTGTACCAAGCTAGAAATGATTATCTACCTCTCTCGCCGACTGTACCACTAGGTTTGTTAACTTGAATAATGGAGGTATAATAAACCGTTTCGGGAAGTAGTACAGTGTATCCTGGAGATTGTGTTACAAATATATTGGTATCTAAAGTAGTATTTCCTGTGTAAAGTGTAGTTTTTTTAATACAATTAACTGATGGAACAAGCAGGTGACCCACCTAAACAAATAATTCTCCTTATTTGTTGAGTTGATGTTAAGTGGTAACCATCACCTACAAAGCATTGCCTCGTAAGTTACGCACGATAGGAACGTGCCCTATGATGCACTGCCCTGCGTCCATTAACCTGAGTCATAATTAGAGATTTTCTTAAGTTCTTATACAACAAGCAGAAGGCCGATCTGATGTTAAGTGGTCGCCATCTGATTGTTCCATCAGCTACTGGTATATAAAATATCTACCGTGCCTGGAGATCATGAAACAAAGCCGTTTCTGTTAATAAAAAATATAAATACAACGTTAAAATTGAGCACAAATTTCCATGGAATGTTCAATCACAGTATGTTAGCTCAGGTGCGTGATATTTACATGTAAACTGAATTAAATTCGTATTATTGAAATGAGGGTGGTATATTACATTTTATTTGCATACATTAGCTGTAAAATATAGGCCGTATTCAAAATAAATATGAATTGACAGGCTCACTAAGTGACACCTAATTTTCGATAAAGTAGTTTTGAATTATTTTTGAAGATGGAATAGACAGATGGTCTACCAGACGTTATGTGGTAACTATCACCTATAACAGAGCATTAACTCCAATCCACGCACGATAGGAAAGTGCCATACGATGGGCAGCCCTGCTTCCTATGGTTAACGTGCCCTGCGATGCACTGCCCTGCGTCCATCAACTTGAGGCAAACAGATGTTAAGCCTCATATGCCTGTGAAATCAAAATCGAAATGGTCTTTATTCAGTACAATAACAAGGATCACTTTGAAACGTCTTATATACTAGGTGAATCTACCGCCAGTTCCTCGCGACCAAAGCCTAGAAGAACGGGCAAGAAACTTACGGCTTGGTTCCTAGCGTTTTTTTGTATGATCATTTTTACAATATTATTGTACTTCATTGTTTAGTAACGAGTTGGAGCTTAAGTCAGTCCCCAGCTTTTTTGTCATCTATTTATTCAGATATTTTATAGAAAGCTTTTGTAAAAAGTTCGAGCAAGACAGGACCAGCTGCTGAATGGTACTTCTCTTGAGAAGGAAATTTATTACCTATCAAGAACTCAAACAGTTTCAGTTCTATTCGTATAATATTATTACTTGACAACTAAAGTACAGACAATAAAACGCAAAATTCACCGGGTGATAAAAACAGTTTTAAATATAAAATAGAAGGCAATTCATTTGACAGCACATTGCTTAAATGACAAATGAACGGGGTCTACGCCGTAGCTGGTCTACGCCGTAGAGGCTACGGCGTAGCATTCTCGGTTTTATTTCGTAGGTAGTATTGTATATAAAGGCTTGCATTCTACTGAAAGCGTTAAAAGTTGAAGACTTGGGCTATATTTGCCTGGACTGCCTGAAAAAGAAGGAGAAATTATTCTCCTTCTTTTTCTTATGGTGTCACTAGTTCTTTGGAAACAATGTGGTGAACGGATTTAAAATGCGCCTCAAAGAGGCTCTTTTCGACTAAATTTTAGATGCAATTATTGGAGAATTATCAAGAAAATATGTTATCCAAGCAGATAGTATCTAAGAGTAGTAGAGCTCTTTGTGAAGGGTTCGTCCGGGGAAGTACTACCACCTCGCTTTTTTCTGCCGCCAAGCAGCGTTGCTGTGTTTCGGTTTGAAGAGTGTGGTTGCCGGTGTAATTACAGGCACATGAGGCTTAACATCTGTATGCCTCAAGTTGATGGACGCAGGGCAGTGCATCGTAGGGCACGTTCCTATCGTGCGTGACTTACGAGGCAATGCTTTGATAAAGGGTATAGCAATGCTTCCCGGACGAGCCCATCACAAACACTATTATAGCATAATCCTGAAATATTAATTATATGTATATTACTATGTATGTACCTATTTACTACTTACTGGAAAGAAATACATTTTTATTTTATATATTTTATGTTACAAGATATAGTATAGCTGATGGTGGAAGGTGAGCGAACGCCAGCTGCACACCGACAGTACAGTTTGTGGTCTGCAAGCTCAGCACGCCACGTTTCGAGAACGAATTCACTTTAAAAGCATAAGCGATTTTGGCGAATTCATTTGCAAGCTTCGCAGACTAGTGATACCGAATCTGTAGTTGAATTTTAAAATCTATACTTTTAAACGAATAAAATGTTCAAAATTTCTCAGTGTCCGTAAATAAATATTAGTGGACATTCCACACAGCACTATCTAGCCCCAAACTAAGCCAAAGCTTGTGATATTCACCAATGCGAAGCTGGGACAAGCCGCTAGTACCTAATAAGTTTGTAGATTTTTCTGATCTTCGCTGATCACAAATTTCTGGAACTATAAGGCCTCAAGTTATCCAGGTAGTCATGACGAATTGGTTTTTGAAAATTGTGCGAGAGGTATGAAAAAAACATTTATATTGTGTCACAATAGGACAAGCCTTCAGAAAATATATATTAGGATAATATCCGAACTAGTTTTCGACCGAAAAAATGGTATATAGAGGTAATTGTTATAAAAACTAATTGAATCCCACATTACAAGCTTTGCTGTTTGGGGCTAGATAGTTTTTTTTTTACAACTAGCTGATGGAACAAGCAGATGGCCCTGGTATAAGAACAACCTGATGTTAAGTGGTATAACAAAGCATTGTCTCGTAAGTCACGCACGATAGGAACGTGCCCTACGATGCACTGCCCTGCGTCCATCAACTTGAGGCATACAGATGTTAAGCCTCATGTGCTTGTAATTACACCGACAGCCACACTCTTCTAACCGAAACACAGCAACGCTGCTTGTTCTGTAAGTTCTGCATAGAATGTCCACCAACATTTATTATTTAATGTTTTCATTCATTGATTTTATAATATAAAAAATATTGAAATGCACGTTTGACGTTTGCTATCGTTTTACGGTTGTCTGCAAGTCTATTTAAATAAAACCGGCCAAGTGCGGGTCAGACTCGCGCACGTACCATTATCTATAAAAACGGCAAAAAAATCACGTTTGTTTTATGGGAATAAATCACGTTTGTTAAATTTTTTTTTTTTTGAGTTTTTTTGTATTTGTTGTTATACAGAAATACATCATCTGAAAATTTTAAATGTCTAACTATCACGGTTCATGAGATACAGCCTGGTGACAGACGGACAGACAGACAGACAAGACGTACAGACAGCAGAGTCTTAGTAATAGGGTCTCGTTTTACCATTTGGGTAGGAACGGAACCCTAAAAACGGTATTAAAGCAGTTGAAATATTTTCTTATACCCCGTTTACACTCAGCTCATGGCCGTGGAAACGTGCAGAGACATGGACAGGGACTTGGGCAATGCGAGAATGTAAACAGGCCACTTCCATGTCCACTCGCGTTGCCGCTCGCGTTGCCCGTGTTGTGAACACACAGCGCCGGCGACGCTGCCGCAGACATATGGACGGCAACATTTCCGTCCACGCGAATGGCAGCGCGAATGTCGAAATGTAAACGGAGTATTGAATTTTTCTTTAAATTTATCTAGTAGAAAAAACGTTTGCAGAGCTACTCAGCTCGTTCGTATACAATCCCAATTGAGCTAAAAACGTTCAAAAGTGGAGCTAAATCAATGCTCAATTCACTTCCAATGATTGGAGTGAATGGAATCAACTTGAAATTTAAACGGGTTTTATTTCTATAGATTTAGTTAAATGGGCTTGATAAAAGAGGAAATTGACCTACCATTTGCTGTACATATAACATATACGGCTTTATTACGTAACTTGAAAACGGTCCGCGATACGAACTTGGGCAACAAAACTGAAACAGCGTCACGACTCCTGTATGACCTGATGATGAGTGGTAACCATCAACAAAGCATTTCCTCGCAAATCACGCACGATGCAGGAACGTGCCCTTCGATGCACTGCCTTGCGTCCATCAACTTGAGGTATACAGATGTTAAGCCTCATGTGCCTGTAATTACACCGGCAACCACATCCTTCAAGCCAAAACACAGCGTTGCTGCTTGGCAGCAGAAAAAGGCGTGGCCCCCGAGGCGTACTTCCCCGGACGAGCCCTCCACAAAAAGCTCTACTGTTATAATATAGGTACTAATAATCTGTGGATATGATATTAAAAATATGTTCTCACTAACAAAAAGATTTAATCTGGTTTTCAAATATCAGCTTAGCTTAGTTTGAGGCTAGCAGATAGACTGCTGTGTGAAATGTACACCATTTTTGTTAATGCATAGTTAAAACTAGTTGCGGAAGTCCAACTCACAGTTGACCGTTTTTTTCACCTACCTAACCTCATCAGCCGGGTTAATCTAAGTTAGCACCAGTTTACGACGTTATCACGCTATGATGCGAACCCCTTAGATCTTATCCGAAATCCAATTTCCTTTGCAAACTATACAACTAATTCACCATCAAAACACTATCAGGCCCGGGAGCAAACCAAAACACAAATAAAACATTGCAGCCCAATCCCGGTATTATAAACGGTACACGCACAGCTCAATTAGGATAGCTGGTGATCTCGTTTTAAAAATGATGAAAAATTAAAAATATTTTATTTCTTTAGCCAATCTAAGTGTTGGGGCCCTCTTAAAAGTGTCAAATACTTGTGTGAGAGAACCTTCCATATCCATATTATGGTTACAGAAAATAAAAATTAACAAAAAAAAAATAGGTTCACGACTTTGATCCCCGACTTTGAGGTACGGTAGATATCACCTCAAATCTCTTGGTGCCAAGTACTAACTCCAGATTCTTTGCGGACCCCTAAGGAGGTAGTCAGAGGTAAGTCCAAACATTACATTTGGCACATACCCACATTTTGCGGTAGTAGGTATTCCATACGTGACAGATTGCAAGCCCATCGCCGCTGTTAGAATACTAACTGGTTTGCTCACTATGTTTTCCTTCACCGTTACATAAATTAGCAACAAAAAAATGCAGTTTTACAAGGATTCATTTTGTTTTGTTGTATGACAACTGCTAGGGAATAAATGTTCTTGGCGACTACGACCGAAGCGTGGGACGCTATCCCACCCGATGGAATGGCGACATTGTGAATATTGCGGGAAGTCGGTGGATGGAGAGCGCTCAGAATCGTTCTTCCTGGACAAGTATATGGCCTATGTCCAGCAGTGGACTGCTTCAGGCTGATGATGATGATTTCGTTTTTGAAAACAATGATATGTTGCAAGAAAATAGCGCACGGGTCAGTCATATTAGTTTATTTACTTATTTATTCAAAGACAACACACAGCTAATGAAATAAAATGAAATGAAATGAAATATTTATTATTGCAATATGTAAAATAAAATAATTACTAAATTAAAAGTTAAAGATAAATATAATATAAATATAAAGATATTGTCTATGGAAACTAGGTACAAATTTGGTTTTAGAGTTAGGTTTCACTGGTCCAGCTTGATGGCCTATAAACATTTAAAAAAACAATACAATAAAGAAAAATAAGACATAAAAACATAAAATATCATGCCCAATTAAATAAATTCCAATTAAATGTCTAATTAAACAAACATATAGGTAAAAAAATATTAAAATGTAATAAAAAGTCAATTAAATCTAAAGTAGACAAAAAATATAAATAATGTCATAATACAAATCGTCTTTTAGTAATTCATCAACCATATAATATGCTCGGTGTTTTTAAATATATTTAAATCGCTGGTTCGATTGGTAAGACGAATGTGATTATAGATTACTAGCGGCTCGTCGCGGCTTCGCACGGGTTGACGGGTGGGGATCGAACCTACGCCCTACGGCGCCGAAGTCTGAGTTACTACCAACTGAGCTATGAAGGCTATACAAAGGCTGTCTGCTTAAGTGTCAATACTGCAGCCCACTGCATGACCCTCGCTCCTCCACGCCCCCTGACTCAGACACCACATCGTCTTGACTGTCGGTTTGCAAGTTCACTGTTGCCTATAAGCTGAGGCAGCTATAACAAGGATATTGGGAGCCGTCGTTAAGCCGCGCACTCAATTACTGGACGCTGGTAATCCTCAACAGAGTGATGGAGACAGAACAATGGAAGGTTTTTTTATCGAGTTGAAAATTGGGGTCGATATCGGATAAAAATAAAAATGTGCTAGAATTGGACCCTCATCTCATGTGGACCTCGTAAAGAGCGACCAAAAGGACGTACCAGAGTAATAGTAATATTTATTGAGAATAGTTACAAAGCATGTGCCTTTATTACACCGGCAACCATACTCTTCAAACCGAAACACGGCGTTGCTGCTTGGCGGCAGAAAAAGGCGTGGTGGTAGTTCACAATGGGCTCTACTACTCTTATACTAACTGACTTACTCTTATCATTTGAATCACAAGGATCACTTTGAAACGTCTTAAAGCTAGGTGACTCTAGGTGCTAGTTCCACGCGACCAAAGCCTAGAAGAACAGGCAACAAACTAACGGCTTGGTTCCTACCGTTCTTTTGTACGACCCTTTTTACAATGTCATATAGTATAGTAATGCCATGCGTAGGCATTTAGTGAGGTGTATGTGTGTCAAATAAACTTGAGTTCCTGCTTTTTATGCCAAATGTGAAGAGTGAAACTAATTGAGCATGGAATCATTGCAAAATCAAATTCGAGCAAAGCGAAACGGCAAGTCTCCCGGGCGCCTACACGGAGTCGCCTAATGGATACTCTGCAATAAAGAGCACGGTTATTTTATGATGGTATTACACGTAAAGCCCGTACAGACTAGCCGGTATTTTAACGCACGGGTTATTTTAACTAGCCTTATTTTTCCTTGAGTCATCATCATCAGCCTGAAGAAGTCCACTCTTTCTTGTCGTGTCACTAGTTTCTTTCGAAACAGTGTGGTAAAACGATTTTAGGTGCGCCTCAAGAGGCTCCTTTCGAACACTTGACACATATGTTATAGAACTTTTATTTAGGTTCTACGACATGCCGATTTCCTCACGATGTTTTCCTTCACCGTTTGAGAGTATTGGCATTGTGTACATAAATTTAAATATTCTGAGCATTTTAGAAGTCCACTGCTGGACATAGGCCACTCCTATACATTTTCAGGAAGATCGATTCTGAGCCCTCTCCATCCACCTTGAACTTGGCCTTTTCTTTAGTGAGTTCTAGGCACTAAGAGATCAGAGAGGACTGTGGCTGGTGGCTGGTGTGGCTGGTGATCAAAGTCGTGTAGCCGTTTCAGTATTCTTTATTTTTTAAGGCCCTTATTCATATTGGTCGCTGAGCGCTCCATTAGATTATCGGACCGATAAGTCTGTTGCTGTCTCTTTTTGTTGGCATGAAAGTGACAGTGACAAGTACCTCTATACTTTATAGAGCCGCTACAAAACCTCAGGGAATATGAATAAGAGGGGAGTTTAAGAGCTTACAAAGATGAACAAAGTATGTTATCCCTCTCTCCCACTCAACGGAAGTATTACCACAGAATAAATAATAGTTGATGTTTTTTTATAGTTATAAAACGACTTAGTGCCATCCAAACAAGCTTGGTTCCGAAAAAAAGATAAAGAGTAAATATAAGTTTTCTTAAATCTTATAACTACTAATATTATTAATTCCAAAATTAGTTTGTTTCCTCACATCTCTGTAATGGCTGCCCGGATTTGTATGAAGCTTTAAATATACATAGTTTGTAACTAGAAAGAATATAGCCATTTTTTGGGAAGGTACCACGCGAGCGAAGCCGCATGCGGATATCACAGTCAAAGTCAAAAAGATATAAATTTCGTGAAATTGAATCTCAAGAATCATTTTAAAACGTCTTAAAGCTGAGTAAATGTATTAATGATTATTTGACGTAAATAAATATGAAATTCAACTTACTTTACGTCAAATAATTTAACAAGGGCATGTATAAGCGCCTTTAGCTATGTACCTACTGTAATACATCTCTTTTGGAGTGCCCTTAAAAGTCGCTCTCAACTGTAGGCAATTAACTTAATTGTCTTTATTAAGCGATGAACGTTTTCTATCAAAACGGGAAGGAGCTCGGTTATGAGATCATAACTGTACGAGAAATCAAGGCCTTTATCACTCATGCACTATCTACATAGCCACAGAGCTCAGTTGGTAGTAGCTCAACCTTCTGCGCTGTTGGTGTTTAGTTCGATCCCCAACGGGACTAAGATTTTGTGAGATGAACATATATTTTTCTTTTTCTATGGCAAAATTTTAAGAGTAGTAGAGCTCTTTGTGAAGGGCTCGTCCTAGGAAGTACTTCCACCGTGCCTTTTTCTGCCAAGCAGCGTTGTTGTGTTTTGGTTTGAAGAGTGTGGTTGGCGGTGAAATTACAGGCACATGAGGCTTAATATCTGTATGCCTCAAGTTGATGGACGCAGGGCAGTGCATAGTAGGGCACGTTCCTATCGTGCGTGACTTACGAGGCAATGCTTTGTTATAGGTGATGGTTACCACTTAATATCAGGTGGGCCATCTGCTTATTCCATCAGCTTATAATAATAAAAAAACAGCAAAAATGTCTAAAGCTCGGTGACAAAGGCCTTAAGGAAAGAAAAATCGCGAAATGTAATGTGCTTGGAGTATTTTACAAGGAATTTCTTATTAAGTTAACATAATAAATTAATTGTGCATCGTTTGCTTATAAATATGATTTTAATATCTCATTCTTTTTGTATATAAAAAGACTGAGATATTAAAATCATATTATATGAAAATAATTATCTTGTTAGCGTATGTATACAAAACACAAATAATGTTACCTACTGTTGTACAAAAATAAGTTGAGGTACTGTAATTAGGCCGTAATTTAAAAAAAACTTTGTCGGTGCTATCAAAATTATGTATCAAAATTTATTTATTTATTTGCTAAAGTATGTTCCATTGCTGCTTTTTACTGTCTTAAATTACTCTGACCTGGTTTACCAATGGATTGTATCTAATAGATGACCTGACATCTTAATATAACTTCATTAAGGAAAAAACTCAAACTCATTACATAAAGTTGTTTTTATAAGCTTAAGGCGATGACAACCGCTTATGTGTTTTAAGAGTAGTAGAGCTCTTTGTGTGTGGCTCGTCCCGGGAAGTACTACCACCACGCCTTTTTCTGCCGCCAAGCAGCAACGCTGTGTTTCGGTTTGAAGAGTGTGGTTGCCGGTGTAATTACAGCCACATGAGGTTTAACATCTGTATGCCTCAAGTTGATGGACGCAGGGCAGTGTATCGTAGGGTACGTTCCTATTGTGCGTGACTTACGAGGCTATGCTTTGTTAGTGGTGATGGTTACCATTTAACATCAGATGGGCCTTCTGCTTGTTCCTTTAGCTAGTTGCATAAAAAAAACATTTTTGTAGGAAATCTTGTTTGGACCAAAATGGTATTATTGCTGAACTGTCTGCTATTTGATTGCACTCAAATGGTTAGTGGGAATTTTCATAAAAAAATTAAGTGATTTGATGTATTTCAAAATGTTGGAATGTGCGATTGAGAGCGTCTACTCCAATATGTTCAACTATCTCAGACAGCCTTTACAGCTCAGTTGGTAGTAGCTCTGCCTTCTGCGCCGTAGGCCGTGGGTTCGATCCCCACCGAGAACAAACATTTGTGTGATGAACATAGATGTTTGTTCTCTGTCTGGGTGTTATTATATATTATAAGTATGTATTTACAAAAAAAAAAAGTATATTATGTATTGTATCAGCTATCTGGTTCCCATATTACAAGCTTTGGCTTAGTTTGAGGCTAGATAGTGCTGTGTGGAAAGTCCACCAATATTTATTTTATTTTATTTTTTATCTGTTCAACCAGTTGAACATATTGGACAAATTTTCTCCAATTAGTTCAACTTAAAAAAGTAGTTGATCGTAGTAGTCCTCGCCTTAAGAAAGAAAACTAGTAATGCAAACTTTTTATTAATAAAAATTATTAGATTTAAAATTATAATTTAGTTGAACTGTGTGCAATGTGATTACACGCAACTTGGTTAAATGCGATTTTATATTAAAACGTACAGTGATTTCATGCGTTTCAAAATGTTGAGAGGGACTTCACGGGTGTCAGCCCCTTAAGCTGTAGAATTGTGAAACAAAAGATAGCAATTGAACAGCGGCCAAGACTCATTATTTATTCTACGACGTTAGTAGAAAAGACTGGGAATGTATTAGATTGGGGATTGCTATCGAAATGTCACGTGGCCTGACAAAAATAATTTAGAAAAAGCGTATTTAGAGTTTATGAAATAAATCAACAGCGTTTATAAACGCTAAACCAACTCGTGCACCAACTCTTTTTTTTGTTCAAAAATGTGTGTGCTGGACAATGCTCTCAAACGGTGAAGGAAAACATCGTGAGGAAACCGGCATGTCGTAAAACCTATACAATTCTGAAACATGTGACAAGTGCTTGAAAGGAGCCTCTGAGGCGCACTTAAGCACTTTCACCACACTGTTTCGAGAGAACTAGAAACACTACAAGAAGAAGAATGATAAGCTTTACGAATGTAACTGCAGGTCGTTGCAAATGATCTAGAGATAGCTACAACAAATGAGTGTTAATATAATAGTATTAGAGCTCTTTGTGAAGGGCTCGTCCGGGGAAGTACTACACCACGCCTTTTTCTGCCGCCAAGCAGCAACGCTGTGTTTCGGTTTGAAGAGTGTGGTTGCCGGTGTAATTACAGGCACATGAGGCTTTCTGTATGCCTCAAGCTGATGGACATCGTAGGGCAATTTGCTATCGTGTGTGACTTACGAGGCAATGCTTTGTTATAGGTGATGGTTACCACTTAACATCAGATGGGCCATCTGCTTGTTCCATCAGCTAGTTGTATAAAAAAATTAAAGTATTTCTAAGATGTTGGCTACATTGCTACGTCAAAGATTCGCATCAAAATATTTTTTGTTAGACCATGTCACACTGGCCTTAGCATGCATCAATCACATTTTGGACTTTTCTGCTAACGTAATAGAACTCAGAATTGTGTCACCCAGACTACGTGAGACAGAAAGGAAGGGAGGCATGTGACAATCGCTTGACTCATTACTACCCCT
This sequence comes from Chloroclysta siterata, assembly GCA_932294275.1. Lineage (NCBI taxonomy): Eukaryota > Metazoa > Arthropoda > Insecta > Lepidoptera > Geometridae > Chloroclysta > Chloroclysta siterata. The sequence continues at coordinate 26,556,522 of OW028591.1, read as the reverse complement.
TACATTGCACCCTTTAAACCTCTTTAACTTGCAGACAACCGTCAAAGAACTCGCTCTAATATATCACATCTTTGAAGATTTTATGCTTAAAACTTTGTACTAGGTCTTAAATAGGAAAACTAGTATAAAATAAATAAAATATTTGCTGAACAATTGTAATGTTATTCTCCAAAACTTGGTAGTTAAAGATTTGACAAAACTTCTTCTTCTTGTCGTGTCACTAGTTTCTTTCGAAACAGTGTGGTGAAAGGATTTTAAGTGCGCCTCAAGAGGCTCCTTTCGAGCACTTGACATAATATGTTAAAGAACTTTTTAGGTTCTATGGCCTGCTGGTTTCCTCATGATGTTTTCCTTCACCGTTTGAGAATACTGGCATTGTGCACATAAAATTATGAACAGGAAAACTCATTGGTGCACGACCAGTTTTGGACCCACGACCTTAGGATCGGAAGGCGGAGCCGCTACCACTAGACCACTAGTGCTCTCGAAAAACCACAATACTTTTAGTAATTAAGAAAAACAGAAACAACTTTGTTTGAAAGACTTTGGTCTCCAAGCACGAAAAATATCCCTTCAGATCTCTCAGTAGCAACTATTAAATTTCTTTGAGGATTTCTAAAAGGGTAGTCAGAGGAACGTCCAGTAATTTTATATCTTCTAAAATGTTGAAATGTGCTAGCGTTGCGTAAAAGTATGACGGTTGTCAGCGTGTTAATCCACCCTTTAAGCACCACTTACTGTTTAAACGCGGATATCGTCTTACGATATACGTGCCCGCATAGGTACTAAAGGCTGACACTGCAATCCGCCATTTCTTTTATTTGTGCTTGGAACCGTAGTGCTATTCCGTAAAAAAACAAACTCACGAGTAATTTCACTAAGTGAATCCGCGCTCACTTCGATCACGAGCCTCACGCCTTTGAAATTATCGCAGCAAAGACACTCACGCGGGTGGCGCTAGTGACGTAGGCATTTTGTAGACACTTATTAACTGTGCCTCATCATAAATTATAACAGAGTGTCCTTACCGTGGCCGGTATCGAACGCCCACGTTCTATGATATACTGTAGAAACTGAAAAAAAAAAAGATAAATCTGGAGATAATTAGAATTCCTACAAAAAGGTATACGACGACGACAGTTCTACGTGCATGCTACGCATGAAACGCGTTATTTTATTTATACCAATAATTGGTGGTCGATTCCTGAAATCTGTTCGGCTAGTTAAGCCGATCACATATATTGGTCTAGCTAGATTATATAACGTTACCATTATTTGTTTACGTGTCGTCATAATATGTCTAACAAATATTAAATCGTTGACGTACGAACTTCTGGAATTTGTTTAATTTTATTGTCTGATGTCAACCCATACCTAACGGCTAGTTTCACTATGTCTGTTGGTTACTCAAACAACTTGTTATGCCTTATAAATTTAAATAATTTCAGTGATTTGTATATCTTTTTAAATATTGAAATGTGCGAGAGAGAGGTACATTAGCAGATGTTATCGCCTTAGTCAAACTATACATGTGCGAGCAAGAAGTATTTTCAGGGTTCTGAGCCCCTGAAACCATTTACTCGGTATGAAGCCTCAAGAAAGCCAAGTCCTAATCGAACCCAATTACTGCAAACCTTTCGAAATGCAATAATTCAGAAGGTATTCAATCCACGTGCCAAGTTTTTACATTTGAAATTCAGATGAATGAGATCTTTGTATGTATGTTTATTATACAGGGTGCCTATAACTGCCAAGCAGCGTTGCTTGGTTTTATCTTTGAAGGGTGAGCGTGCCGGTGAAATTACAGGCACATGAGGCTTAATAATTAACATCTGTATGCCTCAAGTTGATGGTCGCAGGGCAGTGCATCGTGAGGCACGTATCTAAAGTGCGTGACTACTCCAAAAAAAAAATCCTACTCAAAAGTTTGCATAAGTACGAAGACTAGTAAAGCAAACTTTTGAGCAGGAAAACTAGTATCGATCAAAATGAATTTTAACTAAATTGGGTACAATGTGATTGGACACAAAATGGTTAAATGCGATTTTTCATAAATGGGATTAGTGATTTTATATCTTTCAAAATGTCGAAACGTGCGAGAGGTACAATAGCTCTTGTCGTCGCCTTATGCCTCAAAACTTGGATTTCTTCGATATTTGGACGAAGATAGATTAAAAAAATTGGTAATTTCTAAATCTAGATACATGCGTTGCGTTTTTAAAAATGACATAGCTTTCTAAATTTAAATTAATTTGTTAATTTCGGCGTCAGCTGTGTATGTACCTTCCTTTTCGAAAGTGGTTTTTTTACACCCTGTTTATATATATTAAGATCAAATAGACATGTAACAAGAGTAAGGAAACTGTATTTGTTTCCGGATATTAATGCGATAAGGCATCGATGTTTACCAGCTGATAGAACTGGACGGCGATTGGAATAAGATATACAGTATTAGAGATAGCCAAGATTGTGACGTCAATTTGCTTACGAATGACGTGTATACTGTATGAATGAGAGCGTTTAAAACCGGTCGAGCGCCAATGAGTTCTTCTGTTCAAAAATGTATGTACACAGTGTCAGCGTACTCTCTAACGGTGAAGGAAAACATCGTGAGTAATTTGTCGTAGAACCTAAAAAGTTCTAATACTTTCCAGTGCCAGAAAGGAGCCTATTTGAGGCGCACTTATAATCCTTTCACCACACTTTTTTTTTGAAATAAAAGACCTTTCCAAAGACTACGACAAGAAGAGGATTAGAAAAACTGGCTTGGCGTTTATTTTGTAATTTTATTGCCACTCATATTACTCATCAATGCCAGTTTTATCAGTATATAACAAAAAAAATAGGAAATGAAAACTTCTAATTGCAGTTTGAATGCCAACAAGATACCAACCAACTATCTTTCACTCACTTTTTTGTTTCACTGTTATACTTAACTACATCAGCAGGCCTAGCACGGGCAGAGGAAAAGTTGTCTTTCCACCGTTTTTATCTACTTGACAGTAGAAATAGTTCTCTTTATTTACTGACAAGTAGATAAAAACGGTGGAAAGACAACTTTTCCTCTGCCCGTGCTAGGCCTGCAGGTGGGCATTCGCTTGTTCCATCAGCAAGTGGTATAAAAAAAATTTAACAACTTTCACATTGGTAAAAAGATGCAAAATGAAATGTTATTTTTTATTTGTATTCAAGTTTTCATACGGCTAGTTTATGGTTTTTTTTCGTTCTTGCTGATATAAAATCACAGCCAATGAAATGACTAAGCGTTGAAAATAAGACTATTTAAACAGAGCAGTATCCATAGTTAAATAAATTTAGTCCTAGATATCTTTAAAGATTGCTACAAACACCCTTTACCTTTAAAAACCGCTTACCATTCATTCAATTGAGTTTTTCCGCCCCCGTCATGGGGTTATCTCTAAGGGGTTACGGGTAATTTACCCCGAATAGTAGATAGCTTTGGTGGTGTGGTGTAAGTGAAGTCTTTCGGTATTATGCGCACTGCTCATCCTCAGTTCTTTTACACTTGCAGGGCTGTTAAAACATTACGAAACTTTAGAATTTGTTATATTGTTTGTTATTTAAGAGTAGTAGAGCTCTTTGTGAAGGGCTCGTTCGGGGAAGTACTACCACCACGCCTTTTTCTGCCGCCGAGCAGCGTTGCTGTGTTTCGGTTTGAAGAGTGTGGTTGCTGGTGAAATTACAGGCACATGAGGCTTAGCATCTGTATGCCTCAAGTTGATGGACGCAGAGCAGTGCATCGTATCGTTCCTATTGTGCGTGACTTACGAGGCAATGCTTTGTTATAGGTGATGGTTACCACATAACATCAGGTGGACAATCTGCTTGTTCCATCAGCTAGTTGTATAAAAAAAAATTGGTCTTGTTTTGTTTGCTTATAGACAAAAAAGACATAAATAGAAAGTTGGAAACGTTTCCGAATGTTTTTAAATAGTTAACTGTCACATAAATACGTCTTTTCGATGTATTTAACGTTTTAAGGTAGTTATATGATTTAAATTATTAATAAAATTAATTACCTGTGACAATTTAATTAAATAATCTATTAAAAAAAAAAAAAAAAAAATTTAAATCCACGTTTTTTGGATCGTAATCAAAGCAAAATTTACTAATATTATCTAAAAACATTTTTTTACAACAATTACTTTTACGTTATCGATCCAAAAATATTTAACCCAATGACAGTTCTATAATAATTAAATTTAAAACTATAAAAGCAAAATGCTAAAAAATTCAGTATTATCTATAATAATTTCTAATAACTTACTTTTGGGGTTAACTTGAACCACAGTACGAGTACAAACTTTCTAGCTAAATTTTTACATACTCCGCCCTATTTTTGTTCACGCAACAAGCAAATCTCATTTTGTCACGCAATAAAAGGAGTCAGTCTATCCGAGCAATGGGTGGATCAGACCATAAAGGCGAGCGAAGCCGCGGGACGGTGCAAATCCGTTATGTAGAGTAGGCTTGCTTCTTGCACTGAGTGATCCATATCTTTTGAATCGTACAACGATGATACAAAAAGATATGTTAGGATTTACAAACCCGAAGTATGTTACTGTTTTTATCGCTGATTCTACAACGCTATCTAGGTATCGTTTGAGGGGGATAGTCAGAGATACGTCGAAAAATACATGATTACATCATTTAATTATGTATTACACTTACGGCTGGTTTCTGAACGCTCAATCAAAACGACGATTACATAGAATTAGATAGAGATAGCAAGTGACTTGACATGTGATATTAGTTTTGATTGGGCTTTCAGAAATCGGCCGTTAATGCCTGGTGCCTGCCTAGTTAATGCCAGGTAGCGCACTAATAAATAATTGATTCAATTTAATATGAGAAAAATGTAATGGGCTGCAATTTTGACATTCACGTAAATAGGAACATACCTGCTTTTAAAATGAGTTAAGATTATTTTTTATATTGTAGCTATTTGTTTGTTGTTACATAATAAATATAATAATAATATGCGTCTAGGAGTACTAAAATCTGTGATCCATCATTCCAATGATACGTATCTATCTTTCACTCAAGTGTATATCGTTCACTCAAGTACAACTCTACGCCCGACCTAATATAGGGTGAAAAGCCATGCGCACGTGACGCCTACCGTGCCGCATGTCATCTCGTGGCAATGGCTTCTGATTCTCGTGTACTCGTGTGCGATATATCATGTAGATGTATGTTACTTGTTACAATATTTTGGCAGTACCGTGCTTTTCTATTTGATTTTTCCGTTTTGTTATTTTTCGGGAATTTTTCAACTGAGCTGCGACAGCCTTCACAGCTCAGTTGGTAGTAGCTTTGCCTCCTGCGCCGTAGGCTGTGGGTTCGATTCTCACCGAGAACAAACATTTGTGTGATTAATATAGATGTTTGTTTTCTGTCTGGGTTCTAATATTATAAATTATAAGTATGTATTTACAAAAAAAAGTATATAATGTAATATATCAGCTATCTGGCTATAGCATATTACAAGCTTTGGCTTAGTTTCTGTGTGAAAAGTCCACCAATATTTATTTATTTATATTTAAGGAATCTAAGGTGAACTTTTTAGCAAATAACCAAAATGGGCATATAGTTCTAACTTCTTCTTCTTCTTGTCGTGTCACTACTTTCTTTCGAAACAGTGAGGTGAAAGGGCGCCTCAAAGACATAACTTTTTAGGTTATACGACCGCTTGAGAGTAATTTACAGTTCTAATTAATATATACTAGATTTTATTAACTCACCATTCCAAGTCCAAGTAAAATGGTATTAATTTATTCAATCACGAGGATCGCTTTGAATTTTGTAAATCTAGGTGCCGGTTCCGCGCGATCAAGCCTAGAAGAACAGGCAACAAACTTACGGCTTGGTTCCTACCGTTCTTTTGTATGATCCTTGTGACAAAATAAATAATAATTAAGCTCCAGTGTGGTGCCAATCAAACTTAGTTAGGCGTAGACATAACTTTATTCCATTGAATTTCAAAAAGCCTACAAACGGGTAATAATACCAATTTGGTATCATACCTCTTTTAACTATACGGTACAACACGTGTATGAGTGAGGTATCGAAGTAAATTAAGTTATAAACTAGTAAGAACGCCTGTCTTCAATCGTGGTATATACATTTTCGAGTATACGATGTTTCAGGGGGAACTAACTTTATTAATACTTCTTGCCGATGGAACATATATAGCCCACCTGATGGTAAGTGGTAACTATCACCTATAAAAACATTCCCTCGCAAGTCACATACAATATCAACGTGCTCTACGGTGCACTGCTTTCGTCCATCAAAGTGAGGCATAAAAGATTTCAAGCCTCATGTGCCTATAAATTATAGCAGGACCCTTCAAACCGAATGTCGGCAACGCTGCTTGGCGGCAGAAATAGGTATGGTGGTAGTATTTCCCCGAACGAGCCTTTCACTAAGAGCTCTACTACTCTTACTTGGAACTTACTCTTACTTGGAATAAACATAGTTTGTAAACTGGAATAACATATAGACTACTTTTTATCCTTTATCTGGGCACCACGCATGCGTAGCAGTGGGCGGATATTAGTGCCAGTGCTCTATAACGGTGAAGGAAATCATGGTGTGGAAACCAGCTAGTATTCTTACAGCAGCGATGGGCTTGCAACCTGTCACGTATGGAATACCGACTTCTTTAAAATAAGGGTATGTGCCAAATGTAGTATTTGGACCTGCCTCTGACTATCCTTAGATGTTCCTAAAGAATCTAATCCTAATTCTGGTCTGAAATAACATACAGACGACAGCCATTTTGATTTTATTGTATTGTAAAACTGTTGGCAATTGGTTACAAGTTGTAATATCATTGGGTACGGACCCTCGTCATCTCGTCAAGCGTAAAATGTAAATAAGGTAACTAGGTAGATGGGTATTCAAATATTCAAGAAGGAATGGATGTAGGAAACATGATTATCTGGTCGAGAAATTCACGGTTGGACGAATGATGAATGAATGAATGAATATTCTTAATTGCTATAAAAACTAAAAAATTACAGCAATTTAAAAGACACAAATTCACAATGGGCGGTTTTATTGCTAAAAATAGATCTCTCCCAGAAAACGTTAGAAGATAAAAATTCTTCAGCTTTAAATATGGGTCGCCTTATGATGATGTTACAACTTTAAGACGCGAGAAAACGTTTGACGGATCAGACAACCTTACATTTTTTTATATAGAATTACTGAGTGGATGTACTACAACAAAACCAAAGGCATGTGTTTTTCTGATACCTAGTTGGACGTACCTCTAATAATCTTTTTTTTTTAAGTCTGAAATAACTGACTTTTATTTTTTATTTATTTGAACGATTTGTACAAACTAGACCCACATCACAAGATATAAATAAATTAATAAATATTGGTGGACTTTCCACACAGCACTATCTAGCCCCAAACTACTTATATGTACAAAATGGCTGAAACTGGAAAGACTCCCTATCAGTGTCCGTCATTTTTTATTTCTGTCCATGTGGATAGAAATTCTCTCAAAATGGGGTTGGCCAGACTTCTCTTATCTGTGGCCAGACACAGGGTAGTCAGACACAGCCCTCAGGATAGTGTTGTTGGAGCGACCTAACCGATCCCAGAATGCCGCTATGCGAATTCTTATTATGGCGATGAAATCAGACACTCTCGCGTCTAAAAACTTTAAGCTATCCTCTAAATATTTTCAGTACCAACCGCTGAGAAATCATCTACCTTGCCGTAATTATAGTAATCACCATCAGCCTGTAGAAGTCCACTTCTGGACAAAGGCCTTTTTATACTACTAATGGTACAAGGCCCACCTGACGTTAAGTGGTAACCATCACCCTACAAAGAATTACTTAGCAAGTCAGGCCTCCCCTATACTTATCCAGGAATAACGATTTGGAGCTCTCTCCATCCACCGACTTCCCGCGATCTTTACAATGTCGTCGGTCCATTACAGTAATGATCCTATTTAATTATTTTTTTAATAACCTCTGCTCTGAAGAAGGAAATACATTTTTAAGAACTTTAATGCTGTAAAATCCTTAGAAGTCGTTACTTATTTTAAGGTCTAAATATAAAACGAGTGTTAGTTAATTCTTTGGCTGGTGCACGTAAAAAGTTAAGCTGGTATTCAAAACCAGTAATCATCTTATCCTGAAAATAACCATAGATAGTCAAAGTCAAAAGGTAAAGGTAATCAATTCATAAGACATCACACGCCATGTTTCAAACTAATGATACCTAATGCATACTTAGGTACAATCTATTAAAGTAGAGAAAAAATATACAATAAAATAACACATAGGTATAGTATTATCATTTTTGCCCATTTCATACAATGCGTTTCCAGGAGCGGTAGACATCCCCTAAAATATCTTGGTATATACTTTCTTAGTACCACAGAATTAATAATAGTTGCTAGCTTGCTCCTAATCTTTTGAGGATTAATATGGGGTGGACCTATATTTTTAGAAATTACGTTAAATAGAAAATTACAGTGTATATTTATGTATATTTATGCATTGATGGAAAAAAAGCTAAAAAAACTTTGATCCCCAGGCACGGTAGACATCAGATCTTTAGGATTCTTTGAGGATGTCTAAGGTAAGTCAGAGGTTCGTCCAAATATTACATTTGGCACATACGTGACAGGTTGAAAGCACATTAGCAAAGCTATAAAAACCAAGAAATAATGCCAAGCAAGCTTTATTTTTTATTTTTTAATTTATTAGTAAACTTTATTAACTAGTTTCAGTTGCTAATTAAATATTGTACCCTTTAAGCCTCTAGTGGTTTCTATGGGTACTTACACTCGTATCAGAATATTCGGAGTACATGAAACAAGCACTTTCAATGTACACGAGTAATTTATAATGATACAATCTATACATCTTATAAAAATAAATATCTTACCCGCTTAATAATCCTAATAATAAATAGTGCTCGAGAGGAACCTCTTTGAGGCACTTAAAATCCTTTCACCACACTGTTTCGAAAGAACTAGTAGCACGAAAAGATGGAATAAAAAGGCCATATTTTGAGTGAGCTTCAAATTTTCCTCACTCATGTCTAAGAATACGAGAGCTGGTCTGCAATCATCTTAAATGAAATCTCATAAAAGTAGACTTTCAGCCCACAAACTGACTTTCTCTAACCTTTGGGCTACATTTTTATAACTGTGAATAAAGATATCGTGTTGGACGTAAAATGGGATTATGGTCCCCACTTGGTGTTAAATGAACCAAGGTATACCTACCTACATATTTATGGAGTTGTGTTTACAAGGCATGTATGTATATTTTGTTGACTGTGCTATTGAGAGCGTGTAGCGTTTTGTTATTTTTTTGCTGCTGATGAAACAAGCAGATGGCCCATCGGATGTTAAGTGGTAACCATCACCTAATAACAGAGCATTGCCTCGTAAGTCACGCACGATAAGAACATGCCCTACGATGCACTGCCCTGCGTCCATTAACTTGAGGCATACAGATGTTAAGCCTCATGTGCCTGTAATTACAACGGCAACCACACTCTTCAAACCGAAACACAGCAACGCTGCTTGGCGGCAGGAAAAGGCTTGGAAAGGATTTACAATTCGGAGCGAAAAATAAATATTTACTAGAATCAAGCCAGCAAGATGTTCTAGGAATAAATATGTAAATATCTGTACTCATTTGATTAAATATTTATCAAGACAAAGACATTCTTTATAGTTTTTATTTAAAATCCTTTCTTAAATTAAAAAGTGTAGTGCTCTTACCATATACCCAATAAGGTTGTTTCAATAGAGTAGAAACGGACTGATTTTGAAACTGAAAACTTTGAAAGTCATACGAATTATAAAATGTTAAAGACATCGTTATGACATCGTACCTATTCGTATTTCTGACTATCCTCCTTAGATATCCCCAAAGAATCCTGAGTTGGTACTTAATAAATACTAAGGGAACTTAGGAGATATCTACCGTGCCTGAGGATCAAAGTCTTGCAGCTGTTTCTGTTTTTATAGATCTGTCTCATAAAATTTTCAGACGCTACGTGCTTCAAGTCTGGCCACAGTCTGAGGCGCAACAAATGTACCGCGACATTGGGGCCGTTACATGACGTCGTGGCACATTGAGGCCCGTCTTGATTGGACGCTATTGTAAATAATGGCCACGATTAGGTAACGCACTAAAGCCGGTTTCACATAGGAAAGTTATAGGGATGATAAGGGTAATAATTTTCATAAGAGTATAACTATCCTATTAATATTTTATGATGATATTAAAAAAATATTCGAGCACTGGTGATCTAGTGAGAGCCCGCCTTCTGATCGTAAGGTCGAGGGTTCGAATCTGGACTGAAAAATGTTTGCACACAATGGCAATGGTATCAAACGGAAGGAAAACATCGTAAGTAAACCGTTAGTAATCTAGCAGTGGTGATGAACTTGCTGTCACGTATGGAATATAAACTACTGTATCTACTGTATATACTGTAAGATTTTAGATCGCTTCGTTCACTTAATCAATTACATACCAATATTTGTATGTAATTGATTAAGTGAACGAAGCGATCTAAAATCTTACAGTCAACTTGGGCGATATGGCATTTTATGTATGTATGTTTGTAAGGCCATAACTTTCACACACACACACACCCTCTCCCTCGCACTCAAACACACACACACACCCTCCCTCACATTCAAACACACACTCACACACATAATCACGTACACGTAGATACTCGCAACACTCTCACCTAAAGCTGATATGCTATGGGTAAAAACTAAAATATTATTTTGTTATTAGTTCTATTTAGTTCAGTATTTATTTTTGTTTCTTTTTGTTTAGTTTATATATGAGTACGAGCACAAAACATTGTAACCAAAATATAGATATAGAAGAGCGGGGTCTTCTGACACAAGTATTTTTTACTTAAAAGATGGCCCCAACCTTGATTAATAAAATGTAATTTGCGCTACTGAAATAAATAAATAAACTTAAAAAAACCGTTGATCCGATCTGCATGAAATTTGGTAATTACAAGATACATTCTACTAGAGAAATTTACTGGTAAGTATATGAGTTAAAACGGCTGTCGTGTTATTAAGATATGGGGTTTTTTAAGGGCCAAAAACAACAAAATTCTACAAAAAAATCAAGTTACATATCATATGAAAGTACTTTGTTTGGACATTTCAAAACCATATTTACTTGTTTTCTAGGACGCTCGTATTTTGAGATACAAAAAAAAAGTTAAATTAAGATAGCCAACGATCCCAGAGCACCCATCTCGAGTTTGTTGACAACAAGGTTTCGTTACACGTCAGTCAATTCCTTTGCTTTTTTTTTTTTTTTGGATTTTAATTTATTGTGAAGATACTTAGTTCTCATAAAATGGTGACAGCGACCTGGTCTTATGATTAAGCCAAGGTCTGTTCAATGGAACTCTTCAATAAATACGCCAATTCAATTGAAACTTAATTGCCATACCCAAATTAGTAGGTGGCAGCCAGAAGCAAGTCGAAACACAATGTTTGGATTTGCCTCTGACTACCACCTACTTAAATTTTCGGAGCGTTCGCGTCGCATCACAAAATCTCAGTTTGGGGCGGACCACTAGTGTATCGTGTGGACTTACTTCTGACTACCCTCCAAACGTCCTCAAAGAATCTGCAGTTCAGACTTGGTACTAAGAGATCATGTGATATCTACCGTGCCTGGGGATAAAAGTCGTGAAGCTGTTTCAGTTTCAGCATTCCCTGTGCGTGCCCTAACGTGCGATAGCTTTAACGCGTGTCATTAGCTAAGGTTTGTGAAGTTTTCAGTTGAATGTGGATTGCTTGTTCAACGATGCGAATTAATGATGTTATGAGTCAGCCTCATAACATCAAAGTAATTTTAAGAGTAGTATAGCTCTTTGTGAAGGGCTCGTCCGGGGAAGTACTACCACCACGCCTTTTTCTGTCGCCTAACAGCGTTGCTGTGTTTCGGTTTGAAGCGTGTGGTTGCCGGTTTACAGGCACATGAGGTTTAACATCTGTATGCATCAAGCTGATGGACGCAGGGCCATGTATCGTAGGGCACGTTTCTATAGTGCGTGACTTACGAGGCAATGCTTTGTTATAGGTGATGGTTACCACTTAACATTAGGTGGGCCATCTGCTTGTTCCACCAGCAAGTAGTATAAAAAAAGCTTCCTGCGAACGAATTTGAACGGAATTTCAGTATCAAATAAAAATCTATTGAGTCTGATCTAGCTCCGAGGGCAGGTCAAACCTCCCGCGCGCCATTACCCGAGTCAAGAAACCATTCCTTCTACCCGCAAATCGTCAAATTCCGCCATTACGTGTTCGCGCCATTAAATATTCGTGATTTGAACGTTTCAGGCCCGTGTTTAAGAAGGCCTGTGCAAATCGTGTTTGAATCTTTTTAAGGGTTTTTGATAATAATCCTTGGTTTTTTTTATTGGCGATTATGCTGGTTGGGGGAAGGTCTGCCAGCGAGATCGGCCTGTTATACACATCTAAATGTGGGTTCAAATTCGTTCTTAAAAGTTGGACAAATCAGAAAGGTTTTATTCATTAGAATCACAATGATCTTTTTAAAACCTACCTACTTTAGAATAGATGAATCTAGGGGTTAGTTCCTCATCACCAGCCTAAAAGAATAGGCAGGAAACTTACAGTATGTCAACACTTAGAGCACTGGTGGTCTAATGGTAGCGGCCCCGCCTTCCGATCGTAAGGTCATGGGTTCAAACTGGTCGTGCACCAATGAGTTTTTCTGTTCAAAAATTTATGTGCACAACGCCAGTACTCTCAAACGGTGAAGGAAAACATCGTGAGGAAACCGGCATGGGATAGAACATAAAAAGTTCTATAACATGTGTCAAGTGCTCGAAAGGAGCCTCTTGAGGCGCACTTAAAATCCTTACACCACACTGTTTAGAAAATAACTAGTGACAAAGATTTTTATGACTATGGAGGATTTAAGAATGTCAACAGAGGGTCAACAGTCATACTGTTGACATTCGTAAACCAAAAAGATTTATTTTGCTAGGAAATGTGAAAATATTACTAGTTTTTTTTTAATATATTGACAGCAGCTGTCAGTTGAATACGATTCTCCCTATGCTGCAATGTATTACTACCAACCCGCTCCTCAGGCAACTTCAGACCTTCTTTCCGAGTATGAGTAATGAAAAACAAATAAAGAACTAGTGATACGACAATAAGAAGAAGTTTCACAAATAGAATAAGAATAAGAATAATTTATTGTAAAACTGTGTAAATAGATCTTACAGAGGTAATTTTGTTCCAACAGTCTACCCCTTTCGGGTAAACAATATTACTATACTATCCCTATAGACATCCTCGAAATGATTGTTCAATGTGTGAAGGCTAATCAGCGAGCGAGAAGATTTGAGTTGTTACGAGCTAACTGCTTAATCGATAGCCTACTTACCCGGCTTGGTCTGATTGCAAGCGGTAAGCGTTTTCTCTAATTAGCTTATTTTTTAAAGATTTCTAGCAGCCTTGCTGTGTTTGGGTTTGAAGGGGGTTGCCGGTGAAATTATAGGCACATGAGGCAATTACATCTGTATGTCTCAAGTGCAGACGTGCAGTGCAACTTAGGGCACGTCAATATTGTGCGTGACGTGTGAGGCAATGCCGTGTTTCAGGTGATGGGTACCACTTGACATGAGGAGAGCAATCTGATTTTTAAATCATCATATTTTTTATTAAAATTTGGAAATATTATCACGTTGAGCTGATTTTCAGGACTCAGATTTTATCGGGTTTTGACCTTGTGGTTTGTGGTTCTGCCCCCCTAATAGTCACACCGCAATAACTTTACCATTTTTTTGTAAATTATTAAATTTAAGAACCCTTGCAGACTACATACATTCTCTCGGCCGATAGTTTAATCGGGCTCTTAGTCAGTATGAAGATATATGATCAGCTGCAGTCTAAACCGACCAAGACTTTCAATCGGCCGATAAAAAGTCTGTTGTCTACGGGGCCTCTTATTATGCCACAGGCAAACGCGTCCGTTCGGCGCGATCTCTGTTTAGAATCCCCATTCGCTCCAACGGTCTCATCCAAGCCTGGACTCCTATGACGTCACATGTGCTGCCACCGCTCAATTGTAGATGGCGCCACTTAGAATCTCTGACATTTCATGATCTAAAATATCATTATAATCTTTATATTCGGATGCTAGCTAAATAAGAGTGTCAAACACGTCGAAGTATAATGTAAAATTAAATATTAAGAATATTTAATTATTTATTAATTTATTTAATTAAATAATAAGAATATTCGGGGCGAACCTCTACTCTTATCGTGTCACTAGAGCCAAGAGGCTCCTTTCGAGCACTTGACACATGTTATAGAACTTTTTAGGTTCTATGACATGCCGGTTTCCTCAAGATGTTTTCCTTCACCGTTTAAGCGTACTGGCATTGTGCACATACATTTTTGAACAGAAAAAGTCATTGGTGCACGACCGGTTTCGAACCAACAACTTTAGGATCAGAAGGCGGGGCTCCCGCCTTTCTCTTATAGCTTAAACAAACCTCAAACTATGAAAACCAGCGTAATGTATACACGTGGGCTTGGCGTTTCTTGATAAATCGCTTAACTTTTGTTGCCATGCGGGTGCGACGACGTGAGGGTACTGTGGGATTTCAAATTAATTACCTTGATTTAATTACTATATAATCTCACTCGAGTCGTTCTTCCTGAATATGTTCTTCCTCTTCCTCTTTGTACATAAAATAACCCTTCTCCGTAAAAATATACAAGGTTTTCCAATACTTGTATTAAAACTTCAGGGGGCTAAAGTACCCATCATTATGAATAACTTCATAAGGAACCAAGATTGTGAACTCGAAATAAAAAAAAAATCTTTCATACAAAACAAAATTTACGTGTGTCATAAATATATGATTTTGAATTGTATTGGAAATGAAATTTTTGGCTAACATAGATACACATTTTACAGTAGTTGTTATTCCATATTATGTGTCAGGATATAAAATACGACACATGTATCGTTTTGGTGAAGCTGCTGATCATCCTCAGTAAGGACGTAACGTCTCGCAGTACGTTACGCGTGTATCTTACGTCTTCGATGTAAAACAGACAGACATTGAGACAAGAAGCGACTGATATGTATCCACGCGTCGATTCGGTAATGCCGCGGAAACTGTCAAAGAAAGTTGAACAGAAAGTTTTTTTACTACTAACTGATGGAACTAGCATATTGCCCACCTGTAATAAAGAATAGCCTCGTAAGTCACGCACGATAGAAACGTGCCCTACCATGCACCAGCGTCCAGCATCAAGTTGAGGCATAGAAGATTGTTGCTTCATGTAGGTACCTGTAATTTTACGGCCCGGTAGACTTAATTCACGTCGTATTAAGTGCTACGCACGGTAGACTTGGTGCACCTGGGAGAATTAATACAGCTGACAATAAAATTGAAGCGCCAATCCGGTAGACTTAATTCACCTGGCTTTAACTTAAACAAATGACCCATTTTCTTCCGACAAGCTCGTAGTCCCAATTTTTATAACGCCAAATATGACAGAAAATATCAAATATGACAGATAATGGTCATATATGACAGAAAAAGTTATATTTACTGAAAAAGTCAGTAAGGCTATATCATTTTCATCTTCCTGCCCTTAATACGCCCAGGTTATTTATACAGGTGAATTAAGTCTACCGGGCCAATTTTACTGGCTGTAATTAAACTTGTTTGGGTCAATATTATATTTTTACTGAATTTAATGCGATTGAACACAATTTTGTTGATTGCGATTTATCATAAATAAGTTCAGCAATTTAATGTCTTTCAAAATGTTGAATTGTTGCGGGTAGACATTAGTCGGATATATCAAAACGTAACTTATATCGGATATGGGTTAGATATCATACCATATCGATATTCATATCAACATATCCGATATCATAAAAACTATTCAAAACCTCAACTGTTACCTACTAAAGACACGAACAAAACAAAAACTTCACAAACCAAACGATATGAAACAAACACCAATTGATATTCGCTACCTCCCTTTCTAAGAATGAATTTTTTTACTGGTAAAAAAGAGATGAAGCGAATATGACGTAACAATAGCCAAATAGTTTGCGTTTGTCGTTTCGTTGTTAGTTTGCCATAACTAAAAATCATGTTATCGTTTGCAACCCCTACGACTGATATCGATATCAGAAAACCGTTTTCTATATCGATATGCAAACTGTATATTGGTTATATAACCGTTTGCGGGAAAAAACGAAAACGCCCATGTCTAGTTGCGGGGGAAGTACCTCTCCGAGCAGTTGTCATCACTGTACTACTAGTACAGCTGGTCTCAAGTTCGACCAAAAAATTTGTTGTTAAGGTAGGATAACAGAAACACCGGAAATAGTCGCATTTAGAGATTTATTATTGTTTACTGCTCTGATCTAGAATCCAGCCCAGTCAAACACAGTCTTAAAATTACGCATACAACTTACGAAAGCGCTGTGCGTTTTCGTCAGCGCGATCTAGCCTGCGGACAAATTCAGTTGCGCCATCTAGTTCTGAAGATGGTACTAACTTTGGATCTTTACTAGTTTAACATCACTTTAAAATAATGAAGCTCCATTGACCCATCTACGGCAACAAAACTCAACTCTTTGGCGTACCCGCACCGCGTAGCAAAACCATTTTCCGAGACGCGAATGAAGTGGAGAAAATGTAGTCGTTCCGATATCGTGTGATATCGAAAACAAATGAGTTTGGTTAGTGGTTTCGTATCTCAAGGCTGAAGTCTCTATAGAGAAAAGAGCTGTGCGTTTGACTGATCTGCCAATACTGTTGCTAGATCATCACTAACCAGAAGTCTTCTGGGCATTAAGCGTAGGGCACGTTCCTTTTGAGCGTGACTTGCGATGCAATGCCTTGTTATAGATGATGGTTACCATTAAACACCAGGTAAGCCGTCTGATCCAACAAGTAGTATATAAAAAACTCCACAATACAGATTAAACTCATGTCTTGATTTCTTTGAGACGATTTCAGGGGTAGGCGTTACAGGAACATGACATTCAAGGTGCTAAAAGGGGCTATTTTGATGCTCAAGGGGCTAAAAGCTAAAATTAACGCTTTCAATATTTTAACGAACTTTTAAACATCTTTAAATTTCAAGGGTTATTATGCCATGCCTAATTCTGCCACCTAGCAGCGTTGCTGTGTTTCGGTTTGAAAGGTGCTGTTGCCGGTGAAATTACAGGCACAATGAGGCATCTGTATGCCGCAAGTTGATGGACGCAGGGCAGTGCATCGTAGGGCACGTTCATATCTTGCATGATTGTTTACGAAGTAACTTTATAAAAACATCTTTAAATGGCAAGGGTGCCATGCCTGTTTCTGCCGCTTAGCAGCGTTGCTGTGTTTCGGTTTGAAGGATGTAGTTGCCGGTGAAATTACAGGCACAATGAGGCTTAACATCTGTATGCCACAAGTTGATGGACGCAGGGCAGTGCATCGTAGGGCACGTTCATATCTTGCGTGATTTACGAAGCAATGCTTTCATAAAGGTACCACCATCACATTATCTGCTTGTTCCATTAGAAAGTAGTATAAAAAAAAAGTTTTACTCAGTCGAAGTCAGTGCAAAACCTTGCGTCTAAATTGAGCCGTGTTCATTCAGCTCGAGACGATCTTTGGATATTTTTTGAGATTCATTTTTCTATTTGATATTCCTCAGGCCTGCGCCTGGTTTCCATGATGGAGACAGGATACAATGAAAGTGCTAAGAAGCTGCGTGACAGATAAATATCTCAAAATAAAATTGACTACAAAGAATTTCCGTTACATACAAAGATATACATATAGATTGATACAGGTTAAGCCGAAAGGGTGTTAAATAAACCGGCTAAGTGCGAGTCGGACTCGCGCACAAAGATTTTCGTACCATTATCTATAAAAACGGTACCAATCCCTTAAATATTTAATAAATTCTATTTTTTAGTATTAGTTACTTCGATCAACAATCAACCTAGATTACGTGTGGCGGGCTCAAAAACGGCCCGAGAAATAAGAGCACAAATAAATTTGTGTTCTTATTTGAGTTTAGTATGCTCCAACCACAGCCAACGTGCGGACGTGCTAAAATGCCTCAGTGTGCTTTAAAACTGCGAAAATAACCCCTAAAACAGTAAGGTTTCAGAAGGAATGTCTTTTTTTTCGGTAATTACATGTCAGTTTCCGTTTTGCGATGCTTAAATCATTGTTAACAATTAAAAACAAATATTTTGTCGTTTATTCAAAGTCCGCCATCGAGGCACCTGTCTGTAGTGTGTGTGAGGAGTAGTAAAATACAAAGAAGCAAACAGAAACAAAACGAAACGAAAGTAATAATGTAACTCACAAAGTAATAATGGAGAAAAGTACTTTATTTGTTGCAACATAAGGTTGATTACACAATAAATGTTATTTAACCTATGTCTTTTAATTTCAAGGTGACGGCTGTAATTGACGAATGATCATAAGTGTAAGATAGTATTTTGAAGATTTGTGACTTTATTACAAGGGTATATGGTTGTAATTAGGTTGAACTTGAAACTGTTTAAAAACCTTTGAATCAGTTCGATGTAGCTGTTTATGTGTGTGTAAGTAGATGTTCAAGCGGACAGTTTTTAGCTTTGATTTTGTATGTGACACGGAATCTAGTTAATTGTTGATCGAAGATTAGTTATTATAGCGGCAACAGAAATACATCATCTGTGAAATTTTTCATCTGTCACGGTATCTGAGATACAGCCTGGTGACAGACAGACAGACAGACAGACAGACAGACAGACGGACGGACGGACAACGGAGTCTTAGTAATAGGGTCCCGTTTTACTGTTTGGGCATGGAAACCTAAGAAGAGATGAAGATAAGAAAATAGCCTATATTTTCCCAAACATTACACGCGAGATAATTCAATAAGAAAGAAATCATTTAGTGTGTAACAAAAACGATTTTTCACTTCATTCACTGGTTTTATATCCTTCAAAATGTTGAAACGAGATGTCGTTTGACGCCTGTCTGCCTCTTAACCAACTTTGCACAAAATCACTCAGACGTAAATGTCACAGTCCCATCCATTCAAAATGGTGACCAAGCAGATCAATACCCCCTTTATATCTAAAAAGCCTCGAGCACCCACTGCGGGATATAGGCCTCCTCTATAATACCAAGTTACTCTGTCTTGATCTTTTAATGTCCATTGCTGTCGATCTGCCGCCACGGTCTGACCTCAGGGCTGGAGGTCTGTCTTGGGTTCGGCATCCATCCTTTGGCTACCACTCTCTGACTGCCTTTCGGATACCAACAACTTCAGACTTTAGTTCGACAATGTACCTTCACAGCATATGAACCACATATTTCCAGAGATTGTATGCAAACATCCGAACTTTGAACTATCCTCATAAAAATATCGCCGTAAAATTTTTTGGTACGATTTAAAATAGGTTTGCATAATTCTCGCATAACACTTTCAGAGCAACAGGTTGTAAAATAAACATTTTTTCAGCTTTTAGCTTAATTTATGGACCATGAATAAGCTTGTGTCTCGGTTTTATTCCGGCTCTGGTTATGACTGACGTGTAGTAAATATGAAAAAGCACGCTGCGTGTTTTGTACACTTTCTGAACTATCGCGTTTTTGACGTGACATTTTTAATCGGTATGCGATGCACGCGCATTGATTTACCTTTTTATTCGTATAACTTTGTATAATAGCGAATAGCGAACAGCGAGCGAATATCTGATGTCAGTTCTATGAGCTCGTTGTTTTTATTGCTGGCTGTTTTTTCTGTATTTCATTATCGTCATCAGATCATTAGAAGAAGTCCGTTGCTGAGAAGAACCTCCCCTATACATTTCCAGGAAACTACGATTCTGAGCCAATTTCCCGCGATCCTCACCGTCGTCGGTCCTTCGAGAGGGCGTTCGCTTTGTCTTCCAGTTTGTGGTCGTGATTCCGTGAACCTTTATTCTCCAGTGGTTGTCAGAAGTTATTCTAGCTATGTGACCTCCGGGGTGGTAGTGGGGAACCTCCTCGTGGTGCACCCTGGTAACACCATGAAACACGCCCGCAGAGTACTGCAGACGTGTTTCATGGTGGCTAATAACCCGACACAGTGGGCCTCTCCGCGTGACCCTCTGACTAGAAGAGGGCACAGCGTGATCAGGCAGGGTAGACCCATAGGTCGTTTGCGGGCCAAGCTGTAATGGCGGGCGGTCGTCGGTAGGGGACTGGATGAAAAGGCTCTGCCAGTTTCCCAGTTCCCCTCCACATAGGCGACGCGGGAGTGCTGCGGGGTTGTTTAGTGGGTATACCGGGAGCGGAAATCCGGGGAGTCCCCCATCCTCCAATGGGGGGGAATGCGTAACGCATTGTCAAAAAAAAAGCTATATGACCTCTTTATTTATGTTTCTGTAAAATACCAGTGTAATCAGTATTAAAATAAGAAGTTATACGCGCATTATAATATTTTTATGTGAATTTAATGTTACTGCAATAATTATGACCAGGTAAATACCACGGCCGATGAAGTGATGGCAATCTATTAAGTTCTTCTAATTCATTTAAGTTGTACCTTGACATGCAAGAAGAAGAAGAATATTGCTGTTCCTCGCCATTTGCGTATAACAGCCCAAAATAATCGATTTAGGCTATCAAGGCCCTAACTCCGTAAGTAGGCCCAAGTGGGCCTTACACAATTAATGCCTGATCTGTGTCCCAATTTCAGATTCGACCAAACTGACGCAACCTAGCGCAAAGAGTTAAGTTAAGTAGAGTAGAGCTCTTTGTGAAGGGCTCGTCCGGGGAAGTACTACCACCACGCCTTTTTCTGCCGCCAAGCAGCAACGCTGTGTTTCGGTTTGAAGAGTGTGGTTGCCGGTGTAATTACAGGCACATGAAGCTTAACATCTGTATGTCACAAGTTGATAGACGCAGGGCAGTGCATTGAAGGGCACGTTCCTATTGTGCGTGACTTACTGTACAATGCTAAATCTGTCCTTCTGCTAATCTGGGATTTTGCTATTCCGGGATTTTGCTTATCTGTCCTTCTGCTGCAGAGACTTTGTTATAGGTGATGTTTACCACTCAACATCAGGTGGGCCATCTGCTTGTTCTATCAGCTAGTTATATAAAAAAAGTCATTAATGCGTTTATTATAAATATTATAGTAGTCCTATGTTGGGCATTAGGCTTTTCATATGTTTTGGGGGGCTTACTGTCATCAAGTCACTCCACTTGGCAGGCGGATTTGGTTGCATACCTACCCTTTGTGTGCGTTGTACTAAGAATTTACGGAAACTGAAACAGCGTCACGGCTTTGTTTCCAGGCACGATGGATAGAATCTACGGATAGCTGATATTATATATACCAGCTACCAGCAGTATAAAATCATAATAAGGTTTTAAGTTTAATATAAGTGATTGACATGACGTGTTTCAACTCATTACAATTTTTTTTGTAACTATACTATGGCTTTCTCTTGTCGTGTCACTAGTTTCATTCAAAACAGTGTAGAATGTTATAGAACTTTTTAAGTTCCACGAGTACATGTTACAAAAATACATGTTTATATATTATCTTAAGAGCTGATTTCACCATGCTCTGTTAGATTAACAAAGGATAAAAGGGCCGTTAAATATTTCAAAATGTACGCGTTTGACGTCTAAGGTTACATTTAACGATCTGTTAATCCTTGATTAGTTACTAACAGAGCATGGTGAAATCAGCTCTAAACACACGATGTCACATGCAATGGTCTAAGCGACTGTGATTCTGTTTTGGCCTTCATGTGCAATCAGCCCTCAACTGATCTTCGGCGAGTTACCCAAAAGCTCCGCCAAAAAGCCAGCGTGTTGCCGGGTCGGTTTAACGTAGCTTTATTTGCCAAATCAGGGCCTCTCAGGCTCGCCTACGGTCGTACCGGGATGCCTTTGAAACTTTACCCGTTTAGTTCTGGCGCTGGTCGGGTTACGCACTGGGCACCTAGGCGCTTTGATTAATTTATCAAAGCCTACTTTTTTGATGAATTTATGAAAAGTTAATTCTTGGACGTACTTTTGACTTCCATTAAACATCCTCACTAAACATCGTGCGTGACTTTCGAGGCAATGCTTAACACTTAACATCAGGTGGGCTTTATGTTTGTTCCATAAGCTTTAAAAAAAATTAAAAAAAAAAAACTTGTTTTGCTACTTAGAGATCAGAGGCGATATCTACGTGCCTGGTGATCAAAGTCGTGAAGCTGTGTGTGTGTCTGTCCTATCTTATACATAGCATCTGCCCGTGGCTCCCTTCGCTTAGTACTCATTGGATAGGAAGTAGTTATAAACTTTATATATACCAAGTTTCGTCAAAAACAGCGTTCCTAAGTATCTAATACCAAGAAAATCCTACTCCCATTTATAAAAAAAGATGCGAAAGCTATAAAGTACGGATGTATGTACTGTTTATTGCTCAATCACGGTCTAACCACTGAACTGATCGGGATGAAACTAAGAGCAAATATAGTCTGTAACCTAAATAAGCATATAGGCTACTTTTTATCCCGGAAAATTAAAGGAAACGGGCTAGAAAACATGAGCGACCCAATAACGAGAAAACGCCTTAAATATGAATGTTAGCAATCGCACCAGCCACGAGCGGTAGCTAGTAACTCTATAATTGTTTCTTAACTTCAACTTGTTGCCGTCAGGTAGCGCTGTTGTGCTATTCTGACAACAACGCTCACCCAAGTGACCGTGGCACCCGCGGTGAGTTTTCAATTTGACATTCAGCAAAACAAAGTCAAAGTCAAACAGTATTTATTCAGTTGAATCACAAGGATCTCTCTGAAACGTCTTAAAACTAGGTGCCTCTAGGTGCCAGTTCCACGCGACTAAAGCCTAGAAGAACAGGCAACAAATTGATGTCTTGGTTCCTTCCGTTTTTTTGAATGATCCTTGTTACAATTTCATATAAATAAATATTGGTGGACTTTCCACACAGCACTATCTAGCCCAAACTAAGCCAAAGCTTGTAATATCGGAACCAGATAGCTAATATAATACTTATATAGCTACTTTACCCCTTTTTTGTAAATACATGCTTATAATATTAAAAACCACCCAGACAGAGAACAAACATCAATGTTCATCACACAAATGTTTGTTCTCGGTGGGGATCGAACCCACGGTCTAGCAGAAGGTAGAGCCACTACCAACTGAGCTGTGAAGGCTGTCTGATATAAAATAATATTGAAGCTTCATTGTGGTGCCAATCGAATTTAGTGAGGTGTAGGCACAACAGAAACAGTTAGAGGTCAAATTCAACATTCGAGGCCTTCCTCGTACAGCACCGATTTTTGGAGCACCGATTTATGAGCACCTATTTATGAGCATTGATGTTGTTCCTTGTAAAGCACCTATCAATATCTAGATGGGGGCTCTACAAGGAATATCAAATATAATAGCCTTCCTCGTAGAGCACCGATTTATGAGCACTGATCTTGTTCCTTGTAGAGCAGCTATCAATATCTAGATAGATAAATTATTATAAATAAATAAATTGAAGTGAGCGCGGATTCACTAAGTGAATCTTCCCGTGACTCTGTCGGTTACGGAATAGCACTCCTATAGTCAGACTTGGCAGTTTAAGTGTTTGATTGAATTATACAGTTGGTCTGACTCCGGGATTTGAGGAGTTGGGTCTGTTGATGTGGGTAAGACGTTAAGGCCAGCGCACACCGAGAAGCGGCACGGTAGATATTTTTTTCAAGAAAGACTAGTTGATTATATGAAAGTGCTCTAGATGCACTGCCCTGCGTCCATCAACTTGAGGCATAAAAATGTTAAGCCTCATGTGCCTGTAATTTTACCGGCAACCACACCCTTCAAACCGAAATTCAGTAACGCTGCTTTGCGGCAGAAAAAGGCGTGGTGGAAGTACTTACCCGGACGAGCCCTTCACAAAGAGCTCTACTACTCTTAAAGCGGTACTTCTCCACGGTAGTCATTCCCTCAATCTCTTAGCACCAAGTAACTTAATATTCTCTGAGGAAGACAAAAGGGGTAGGGCAGCATCTAAAATAAATGATGATCGGCTTTCAAACGCTGCTTGGCGGCAGAAATATGCATGGTGGTAGTACATCCCCGGACGAGCCTCACACAAAGAGCTCTACTACTAACAAAACTTAACACACATACTCACGTTTCGCATATATAAAATAGGAGGTAGAATTTTCATAATCACCTTTACCTATTCGTTTCAGTTCTAATTATGTTTATGTTTTTTTATAACAACTGCGGTAATTTCTATTAAAAGATCAAAGATGGTCGATCGTATCTGGTTAATATTTCTTTAACTACACACGTTTCTGTGACGTGTCCATAAAACATTTAACTTCATGGCTTTCTGTTTTAGGGTTCCGTAACCAAACAGACAAATTAGAATGCTGACTATAATGAAGTTTCTACATCTAAAACTGATTTCACGTCTATGATCATTGGCAATTTCATGCTTTATTTTTTTTTTGAAGTTGATGGTAATGCAAAAAAACGGTAACAACTTCCCCAGGCACTTTTTCAGATCTTTTGGGTTGATGGTAATGAGCATATTTAAAAAATTGGTGAAGATGAAGACTCAAAATTGTACTTACTAGAAAAGAACAGATTTTATTCTAGGTCTGGTCTATATTATGTACCCCACATAGAAAAATTTGAAAAAAATTGAAGATTACCATTCAAATGCAATTTCAGCAATTTCATTAATAATGTAGGTTAATAAAGTGTTCATCACTACATGTTGATCTGTTCGAATTTCTTACTATGTGCAAATTTCTAGAGCCGCCATGACAGTCTGTAATTGACGTTTGACTTGTCGTTTGATATGACGCATTGCATTTTTTAATTTTTTGACAGATTTGTTTTTTGACGGTAATGTCTTTCACTCTCAAGCTTGACTTATACAACAGTTGTCAAAATGACATTCACGCATGTCAGTCCGCCATATTTTTAGTGCATTGTGTTGCTCTCCTTGACCAATAAAATCTTTATGAGCAAGAAAACGAAGTAAAAATAAAGCAAATAACCACTTATAACAGTTACTATATTGCTAAGCGATAATTATATATTTCTTATTCTAAAATTTAAAATTCGTTTTTGGCTGTATGATAGAAATCTAAGTATTTACATTGTATATTAACCCCCCCCCCTGTCAGAGATCGCGGTTAGCGATAAGGCCGCCCATTGTATTACTATAAAAAATGTGCATCTTTATTTGTTGTGGTAATCAATAAGAGAATGGATAAGATAAAGAATGAGTTTATTAGGGGCAGTTTGAAAGTGGCGCCAGTGACTGAAAAGATCCTTTACTCTCTGTAGATCTAGTGATCAAGATCCAATTGGTTCTATGATGAGGAGTAATAGGTTAGCGTGGTATGAGCATGTCATGCGAAGGGAAGAATGTCATGTAACGAGAAGAGTGTTAGTTATGAATGTGGATGGATATAGGAATACAGGAAGGCCAAAGAAAAGATGGATGTATTGCGTGAAGGATGACATGGGTAAGAAACGACTGAGATGACGGATGATAGAGGGAAGTGGAGAGAAAAGACCTGTTGTGCCGACCCCACATGAAGTGGGATAAGGGCAGGAAGATGATGATGATGAATCAATAAAGAGTTATCTATCTATCTATCTATTAAGAGCTGTGGATTTTGTTTTAAAATAAATAAAAAAATAAAATTTAATAAAAGTTCGAATCCACAAAATGTGGAACCAGAAGCCAAATAAAGGAGTTCCACTGTCACAGTTTAGGATTACGCAAATTGGACAACTGCCAAATGACTAACAATCTATTGTCATGTAATAAAGTCTATTTTCGTCAATTCCGTATCGACTGTCTGATTTGGTGTAGTATACAGTTGTGGAATAGATATTATTATCACATATCCATACGAACTAACTTATATCTATACAGAAGACATCATCAGACATCTGATTCTCACAAAGATAATTTAAAGAAATCTAGTAGATGACCTACTTTATGCCTTTACTTTTTATTATCAACTGCTCTGTTTTTATAGTTTCAGAGTTTTGGCCGAAACGTGTCCACAACGCTACCAAGATAAAACAACAATAAAAAAAAAACAATAATAATACTACTACAATTTTGATCCATTTCAAATTTAACTAATTTAATTATCACGGATTGTCTGGTCGTGTTCTAAAGTTACACCATGTCTCACAGACACCCTCGGAAGCATTAGTAGACGACACTTTTCGGCCAAAACTGCATCCACAGTGATCGAAGGACGAGCTGTTGGTACTCTCGCCATGAAACACTTCAAGCTCACAATTACAATTAATGAAACCACTGGAGTGTGGTGTCCAACTTTAGGTTAGGACGTGGACAGAATTTATCCACAGTCTTAGAACGTCATTGTTAGCGGCAACCGCTTTTTAGAAAATCAAGATAAACCAAAGCTTACCCAAGGGAGGTTCTATTTCAGGAGGTTTATCTCACAAAACTTTTAACAGACAATTTTCTGATACACTCACGTGATTTCAGTCTAGACGTTTTTGCAAGAGATTGTCACAGACGCGCATCAGCAGATTGGGTTTTAGAGGTCATTGAACATGCTCTTAGCTCGAATCCCTGAGGTCTCAATGAAATCTCGAACAGCTAACAGTTATTCTCACAGCTTACAGCTATTCTAACAGCGGTGATGTGCTTGCAACCTGTCACGTATGGAGTTTTAACTCCTGCAAAATGTGGGTATGTGTATTAAGTTTTTTCGCAAACAAATGTTTTACTAATTTTCGTACTTGATGAACGTTTTTCGGTAGGAAAATTTCTTCGGATCAAAATGATATTTTTGCTGAACATTGGTTAATGATATTAAAAAAAAACTTTGTTTATTGTGATTTTTCATAACACAAACACACAATGCTATGACATCCTGGCGACCGCGTCGCGATCTCGCAGCAAGAATGCTGACCGATCATCTCGCGGAAAATACGCATCACAATACAGCAGTGTAGTAGCCTTCTTATAATATTACAAATCTTATAGTTACCAAAACCATGATTATTTCTGAATAATCCTACCTCAACTTTAATCTTGATAAAGAAAGAACGAAGCCCTAGACATTACTGAACGAAAATTGGGGCCATGGATGGTATTGAGGGAGGAAAAAAGGGGCAATGGGAAAATTGTAAAACTTTAGTGCGGCCTAGAGCAGAGGGCATCTGTGGTCTAGTGGGAGTGCCTCCAGTTAATGTCAAAATCAAATGGTATTTATTCAGTTGAATCAAAAATATCACTTTTACACGTCTTAATACTAGGTGAAACCAGTTCCACGCCACCAAAGTCTAGAAAAACAGGGTGGACGCAGGGCATTGCATCGTTGGGCACGTTCCTATTATGTGTGAATTGCGAGGTAATGCTTTGTCAAAGATGATTGTTACCACTTCACATCAAGTCTTCGGCAATTTTGCTTATAAACAAATATGAAGTGAAGAACATCTATTTTTACCTTGATTTATTTTCCAATTTAATAATTTTGTTACGAAATTTCACAAAAGCTTGAACAAGTTAATTCGTCAAGGTTTTGAGAAATACCGATATAACTTAAATACTTCTTGAGACGGCCGAAGGGGTATACACAATATCGACACAAAATAACGATTTATGTACATTTTTTTTTTTTTTTTTTTTTTAATTGTATAGACTGTCCTTTGGCTACAATCTCACCTGGTGGTAAGTGACGATGTAGCCGAAGATGGAGCAGAACGGTCTAGAAGACACCTATTCACTCTTGCCTTGAAGATACTTAAATTGTAGCGATCAGGAAAAACGGACGACGGCAATGAGTTCCACTCCTTAGCAGTTCGCATGATAAAGGTAGAAGCAAAACGCTTAGTGCGAATGGGTGGTAAATTAACCAAGTATGGGTGGTACTGGGCCGTACGTCGACTCGTCCTATGGTGGAAAGGGGATGGTGGAATAAGATCGTGAAGTTCCTGGGCACATTCCCCAAAATGTAACCTATAAAATATCGATAGGCAAGCAACTTTGCGACGATGTTCAAGACTCTGAATCTTAGTCTCCGCCATATGTTGCTCTCCTATTAGCCTGAAAGCTCTCCGTTCAATCGAGTCTAAGGCAGCAAGCTGGTGTTTGGCAGAGCCATCCCAGAGGTGACAGCAGTACTCCATACCAGACCGGACTTGTGCTTTGTACAGATTAAGAAGCTGTCCTGGTGTGAAGTACCGCCTTACCCTATTTAGGATACCCAGCTTCATGGAAGCTGTTTTTGCCCTAGACTCGATGTACGAGCCAAAGTTAAGAGCAGGCGTAAGTGAGGCTCCAAGAAGTTCTAGGTGGTCCTGTATACTTATAGGTACATTTTGGAAAACAGGAACGCGGAGAAACGGACTTTTCTTTGCCGAGAACAGACAAGCCTGCGTTTTCGAGGCGTTGAATTTTACCAAGTTGGCGTCACCCCAATCAGACACCGCCTTGAGTTTTAAATTCAAGCGCTGCAGCATTGCATCTCTCTCTTGCTGAACCACATTCTGTCTGGCTTGGGCATTGGATGTATATCTTTCCACAACTGTGCTGTCGTCTGCATATCCCATGATGCCGGGCATGAGCAGATCGTTGATGTGCAGCAAAAACAGTGTGGCAGATAACACTGACCCCTGAGGTACACCGGCGTTAATAGCCAATTGATCGGACGAGCAGCCGTCAATAACTACTCGAATCGACCGTTCCCTCAGAAAGTCTGCAAGCCAAGAACAGAATTCGACTGGTAGTCCGTATGCAGAAAGCTTGCCAATAAGGCTAGCATGCCAAACCCTGTCGAAAGCCTTTGAAATATCAAGTGAAACAGCCAGTGCTTCACCGAATTTCTCTATAGCTTCGCTCCATATGTGCGTGGCATACACAAGAAGATCCCCAGTAGACCGGTTTCGGCGGAATCCGTACTGGCGGTCACTGAGGAGGTCGTTGTCTTCGAGGTGTGCGAGGAGTTTACCGTTCAGTACACGCTCCATACATTTACAAAGTAGAGAGGTGATCGAAATAGGGCGGTAGTTTGACGGGTCGGCGCGGCTTCCTTTTTTGGGCACAGGTTGCACATTGGCAAGCTTCCAAGACTTGGGGACTGTACCAGTTTTCAGAGATAGGCGGAAAAAAAAAACCTTTGATTACGATCCTGTATAATGCCAAACGTTAATCTTTAAAAATGTCGTAGCACACTTTTAAGCACAGGTTCAATGATACCGTTGGCTCATTCTATGGTGATTATATAGGTAAGAAAGACAAAGAAAACATATTTATTTGCACGCAACTTAGATTTAAAACTAAAAAGAACTAAATTAATAAAATAAAAACCTAAGAGCTGCAAAACGGACCCTGACTCAGCATAAGTCAGTTGGCTAGCAACTAACGCTGGTCTTCCATACATACATACATTACATACATAAAATCACGCATGCTTTCCCTGGCTATTATAAATTTGTTGCTCGAGAATCAGGGACCTGCGATCAATATTCTATACTTTAACAATCCTCTCCATACAAAAGTTGTCTGAAGAGATAAAACCACCCACTGTATTACTTTATTTATATTTTTTAGTGTTTTTTTGTTCAGTTTGGTATACAATAGAGTATTTTTCATTCATTTATTCATTATTCGTTCATACATCAGGGTTACAAATTAATAAGATGGTTGGTGTCGTTTCGAATCTCCAAATCCTGCTTGTTAGCATGCAAATATGGCGATAATTAATAGTCGAATGCGAATTTCCCTCGGAGTAACAAATAACAGGTTTATCTTTTCTTGAAAGGCTGTCACTGCATCACCTCTCGGTTTGCAGGTGTCTATGGGCGATGGTGACCACTTTCCATCAGGTGGCCCATAAGCTCGTCTGCCAGCTTTTTTATATACAACTAGGTGATGGAACAAGCATATGGCCCACCTGATGTGATTAAGTGGTAACCATCACCTATAACAAAGCATTACCTCGCAAGTCACTCACGACAACAACGTGTCCTACGATGCACCGCCCTGCGTTCATCAACTTGAGGCATACAGATGCTAAGCCTCATGTGCCTGTAATTACACCGGCCACCACACTCTTCAAACCGAAACACAGCAACGCTGCTTGGCGGCAGAAAAAGGCGTGGTGGTAGTACTTCCCCGGACGAGCCCTTCACAAAGAGCTCACTACTCTTATTGCAGAAATAGATTTAACTATTCCTCAACTTGTCCTCATTTGTTCCGTTCCCAGCTGTTCTGCATGAGCTGTATTCCAGATTAGAATTCCCTTCACGTCCCACTAAAGCCCTTTACGCGACAATCTTTTTAATTAATCCGCATTCTTCATTATGTAATTTCGAAATTCTGAGTGATTTTCAGCTTTGCCTAAATTGTTTTTATCATTCAGGAATATTTAATGCGCCCGTTGGGATGAATGCTGATTATTGAGAATAAATATGAGTAATTGGCTGTTAAATAGGTGCTATAATAATTGTCAGTGAGATAGCTTTACTTTATCAATAATAATTTTGAACAGAAAAACTCATTGGTGCACGACCGGTTTCGAACCCACAACCTTAGGATCGGAAGGTGGGGCCGCTACCACTAGAGCACTATTGTTCTCAATGCCAGTACTCTCAAACGGTGAAGGAAAACATCGTTAGGAAACCGGCATGTCGTAGAACCTAAAAAATTCTACAACATGTGCTCGAAAGGAGCCTCTTGAGGCGCATTTAAAATCCTTTCACCACATGTGCCTGTGTATTTTTTCGAAAGAAATTGTGACTCTACAAGAAGAAAACTATAAATCTCAAGTCGATACTTTTATTTTAGTTATTTTATTTTATTCGGATAATAAACAATATATAAATCTAGGTAAATAATAATTGAAATAAACGGACTATGTGTTATCGCATATAAAAAATAAAAAAATATCTGAAGGGGTGTGTTTATTTCTAGTATGTACGTATGTTTGTATTAAAATCTTTTAGTATGTCTTTGGAAATTTAAAAAAATAAAAAATGTTTGTGGAGTAGTAAAATAGAAAAAAAACCCCTTTACTCAAAACTTCCTTTTGATGAAGAAAACTTAAGCACAGCACTTCTTATTGCATGATTTGAATTGATAAATAAGAATAATGCCATTATTACAGTTATTTCATACGTGACAGGTTGCAAGCCCACCGCTGCTGATAGAATACTGTTAATTCTTGAAATTAAGTAGTATCAAATGAAGTGGTAATAAACTATTCAGGTAGAAATAGTGGATTCTAATTCCGTCTGTGGAAACCACAATCACAGAATTAGTAGTAGTTACCTCGTATTTGTACCACTTATTGTGATTGTCTTAAATTCTTCATTAAAACAGACAGCCTTCACAGCTCAGTTGGTAGTAGCTCTGCCTTCTGCGCCGTAGGCCGTGGGTTCGATCACCACCGAGAACAAACATTTGTGTGATGAACATTGATGCTTGTTCTCTGTCTGGGTGTTATACAATATTATAAGTATGTATTTACAAAAAAAAATGTATATCTGTATTATATCAGCTATCTGGTTCCCATATTACAAGCTTTGGCTTAGTTTGGGGCTAGATAGTGCTGTGTGGAATGTAAAAAAAAAATGTATATATTGCTTCCATATACTTATACAGAAGATCCTGAATAAATTAAGATGATTTTCTCTGTTTTTTTTTGTTTTTTTTTGTTTATGTTATAAATAAGTTATAATGTACCCGTGTTTGTGTATCGAATAGTCAAAGTCAATAGAATAAATAATTCAGTAAAATCACAAGGATCACTTTGTAACGTCTTAAAACTAAGTGAATCTAGGAGCCAGTTCCATGCGAACAGAGCTTAGAAGAACAGGCAATAAACTTACGGCTTAGTTCCTACCGTTCTTTAGTATGATCTGATGATAAAACATCTTCTAATCTATTCTGTTATAAAACTTATAAAATATCCACGGTTTTTTATTCAATAAAGCTAAATTATATGCAAATGATGTCCTAGAATTGAAAACATAACTGAACGAAATATCCATAATTTTATTCACAACTCCATAAGTTTAGCCAAGTCGTTTGATTTTTCAGCTGAAATGTAATAAACATACGTCCATCTCTGTTGAAAACAAATAGTGCGGAATGAAATATGAAAATGGCTACCAAAATAGAAACGCATTTTACATACGAAATCAGATGATCAACGTAATTTATTACAGTCTTTCTGTGTCGGAATGAATATTTTTTTTATCAACAACCATCACCTATACAAAGCATTGCCTTGCAGGTCACGCACGATATGAACGTGCCCTACGATGCACTTGCCCTGCGTCCATCAACTTGAGGCATACAGATGTTATGCCTCATGTGCCTGTAATTACACCGGCAACCACACTCTACAAACCAAAACACAGCAACGCTGCTTGGCGGTAGAAAAAGGCGTGGTGGTAGTACTTCCCCGGACGAGCCCTTCACAAAGAGCTCTACTACTCTTGATGATGTATGATGAGTCGGGCGTGAACATTTTCAGCGCAGGAGGACCGCTTCTACCAACTGTGAGCTATGAGAGCTGTCAAAAAATAACCGCAATGTGATTGCACACAAAATGGTTGATTGCGATTTTTCAAAAATGAGTTTAGTGATTTTATAAAAAAAAATGCACTGTTCAGCTCAAAATGCTTATACGTTCGTCTACTTAATGTTTTGCGGAGTAGACCAAAAGTAAACTGTGTTAGACCCTGGAATTTTCGAGAACTAGACAGCTTAAATTCTGCGAACGATCTAAAGTCAGTGCAATAAAGCACATTTTACACTGTACATTTTTGAAGTTACTAGGTCTTCAGAAACGCTGAAAATGTTGAGTGGAAATACTTACACCTATTCAGTGAGAATGTATTTAGTAAAGGGTAATAAATTATGTAGGAAACGTGAATAAACTGGCGGTTTGTGGCGTACGAGAGACGACCGTTATATAACGGGGTAGATTAAATATCTCGGTTGACGGACGTTCTCTTACCTTGGTATCACTTGTGATGAGAATAAGGTTTCACAAAAAATAACACTTTTTTTTTTTAATACCACTAGCTGAAGGAGCAAGCAGTACCCCAAGTATGAGTTTTGCTTACCATATTTCGTTTTTCGTTTTACGTTTGAACACGGAACGAAACCGAAACCCGCAATGAACACGGAACAAAAACGTAAAACGAAAAACCAAATATGGTAAGCAAAACTCTTACTTGGGGTACAGGTGGCCACCTGAGCCAAACCTGATCCAAATTAAGCGCTGTATAGTCAAATAATAAATATTTGGTACGGTACAGTTTTTATGAAAGTTTTTATTTCAAAATATATTTTAAGCAGTAATTTCTTGTAATATAAATAAAAAAGGTCCAATATGTGACATTCCTCACAGCACTATCTAGCCCCAAAGTAAGCAAAGGTTGTACCATGGGAAGCAGGTAGCTGATACAATCTTTGTAAATACATACATTATAATTATAATAACGCCCACAAACAGAAATCAAAATGTTTGTTCTCGATAGGGATCGAACCCACGGCCTACAGCGCAGAAGGCAGAGCTACCGACTGAGCTGTGAGGGCCAGCTTTGGGCGAATGTATTTTAATTTACTTACATATTAATATTTATCAAAGTGATATTTCTTGCTTTGAAAATCTAATTTAGTTTGTAATCACTTCAGATCTTTATTCGAAAACTACGCTTCAAAGGAGTAAGAAATAACTAGAATACTCATTTTAGTATTTCTTATTATTTAGGCTCTAGAATTGTTGATTTCTTATTTTAATTAAGTATCGACAGCGACGATAGTCTAGTGGGAGTGACCTCACCTTCCAATGGTGATGTCATAGGTTCGAAACTTTTTTTCGAAATAATTATGTGCGCAATGCCAGTGCTCTCAAACAGTGAAGGAAAACATCGTGAGGAAACTAGTTAGTATTCTTACAGCGGGGATGGGCTTGCAACATGTCACGTGCGTATTGTAACAAATGTAATATTTGGACGTACCTCTGACTACTCCCCTTAGACATCCTGTGACCAAAGAATACCTATTGAGTTCGAACTTGCTTCTAAAAAGCCTCGGGGATATCTACCATGCCTGGGAATTAAATTCGTGAAGCGTTACTATTTCTTAATAATGTTCGTATAACTCATTGTATTTCGTAATTTAATTAGACAAATTAAATTGTTCATATAAATCAGCAGCTGTTTATTTATACTAACGAAAACCAAGTCATTTCGCTACTTAAATAAAGCAATTAGCGAGGGAAGCCAAGCGCGTGCAAATTGTACACATTCAATCTAAACAAAACTTTCGCAAATCCCTTCCTAGGGGAAATTCTAATCCCAAGACCTCCCCTGCCATAAATCGCTTCCTCACTTTCCCATTACGAAAGCAGAGTTTAATAAACGCTAGGACATTTACGTGCATGTCCGAAATTTATGCATTCCGCAATACGGACAAGAAATAAATATTTTTATGGTGGTAGACTGACTAAAGTTATGGTATCAGGGGTGGGGGGGAGCGCTCTACGCAATCGCGCAGCCAAAAGCTCACTGGCTGTCGGCAGGAACGGACGTGCCGGACGCTCCGAGAATTGCATCGCGATCGAAATTTAAAATTATTTTTAACGCGCGTGTGACACGTGGTGTGTATGATGTGAGTTAATTAATGGGATTGCGCTGGTGTTGTGTGAAGGAATCCTGAGTTCCGTATTTGGTGAGTTTTATAATTAAATTTTATTTTATTTATCTACAAAAACAGACAAATCTACGCGCGGTTTGATGCTGTTTGTTTGAGTAAACGGTGTTATTGGTTCTGTTTTCAACGGCTTCTCCTGTTCGGTGGAATTTTAATTGGTAAATTTGTTACGTTTTCTACTTCCTTATTGGAAAGAGATGGCTCATTGTGAAACTTCTGTAGCTTTTACGTTAGCTAATTAAAAAAAATATGGAAAAACTATTTGTGTGATAAGGATGTTACATAAATACTTTGTACTACTATATTACCTAATTTTCATTGAATTAAAAATCGGAGTTTTTATTCAAAATCTCAAAGTCCATTTTAATTTAAAAAAAAAAAATCGCACTCTTATAAATTCAATTTGATTATATTTAGTTTTTTTTTTTCAAAACTACACAAAGGTTAACTGGAAGAAAATGCTCTCTAGCATTAAGTTCGCCTTTTACGATATATTTTGTTCAGTGCAATAAATAATTATCTATCTATGTATCTATCTATTTTAACATAAAAGAGGAGTCCTACGTCCAGCAGTGGACTTCTCATACTGCTGTAGATGATAAATATAAAAATATAGACCACAAATTTCGCATACAATTACATCGCCTGAAACTAGACTAGCTGCATTGTGTAATGTCTCACAGGTTACCAAAAAAAAATTACAAATATTTTGATCTTGACTTGACTTCTTGGTTCATGGCTGTTGCAGCTATTGTCACAATTCTTCTGCCAGTGTGCGTTTTATGCTAGTTTCATAATCATAGTAGGGCATGGCAGATAAGAATACGGTCAGTTTTCAGAAGGAGATTTAACTATCGAACAACCTATATTTTATATTATTTTTGCACAGAAGTTACATCAAAGTGGCACTTAATATTGCTATTCGGTATTCGCATTTTTTTTTATATTGAAGTAAACCATCCTTTGACTACAATTTCACCTGAAGGTAAGCGACAATCTCAGCAAAAACGATGTAGTCGACGTTGGAGCAGAACGGTCTAGAAGACACCTATTCATTCTTGCCTTGAAGAGATTTAGATTGTTTATTTGCCTTATTATAATCGGCTTTATTGTGTAGAAGTCTGAATAACTCGAACCACCGTCCACCGTCACATCATCGAGAACAGCGGTATTCATGTATTTGCGTAATCTTCTTGTTTGTAAAAAATAGACAAAAATGGGCGAGTAGAGTCTCTACACGTCGTATTTGGGAAAATAAGACGACACGCGAACAAAAAAACGATGAGAAGTGCCACAAAAATAAACTTGAGCTGACAGCTTTATCGACAGATCATGAGATAATAGTAGAACTTACTTGTGTAAGAGCTCTTTCGGGGAAGTACCTACTACTACGGTACCTATTTCTTTCACCAAGTAAAATATTTAATAACGTTACCTATATTGTATTGTGCCATTTGTTCTATGGAACATGACGTAATATAACAATGTGAGAAAATATTGTCCTTATTTGTACTATAGAACTACTTAACTAGCTTTTGCTCCTGTTTTTATTTGTCTGTGAATGCACAGAACTAAATGGGAATCGCTTTTCCCAAATTCTTCCATGATGAGATATATAAGACGTGAATGACATTAACCACTGATTGATTGATTGATTGAAAATACTTTATTGCACATAAAAAAAATAACAGTACAAAGGCGAACTTAATGCTATAAAGCATTATCTTCCAGATAACCTTTGTGTATCGTAGACATAGGATGTGTCAGTAGTGCACGGGAGAGGAAAAAAAGTAGATAGGTTATATACAATTAAAAAGTTGTAAAATTACATACAAATGCTAAATATGTATAATAAATAATACATACTACTACATAAATATCAATTATAGTTATATATATTTATTTATTAATGTAAATACACAAATAATGACAAAACTGACATTAATACCAGGTAGTTCACTATCAAAAAAATGAAAATACTTGCTACATAATATTTTTATTTTGCAAAATAAAAGCAAAACAGCAGTTTAACAATACCTACTTATTTATTTAATTTGTTCTATGGAACAATTTGAGACAAAAAGTACAAACTGTTCTATAGTACAAATAGGGACAATATTTTCTCAAATTGTTATATTACGTCATGTTCCATAGAACAAATAGGACCTACCGGTATTG
Organism: Chloroclysta siterata; assembly: GCA_932294275.1. Classification (NCBI taxonomy): domain Eukaryota; kingdom Metazoa; phylum Arthropoda; class Insecta; order Lepidoptera; family Geometridae; genus Chloroclysta; species Chloroclysta siterata. The sequence goes on along the minus strand of OW028591.1, from coordinate 26,519,522 downwards.
TACGCTCAAATAAGGCAGACTGCACTACTATTAAAATTATACTACCACCTTATATTTTTAACCATTTACAATAACTACTATTCTGATTCTGGTTAGGTAGGGTCTGAAGGGTACGGGTGTCCTTGCAATTACAAGCACATGAGACTTAGCACCTTTACGTCTCAGAGTGACTGACGCAATACCACTTATAACATTTCCACGGTGAAAGTGATTTGTGTGGTAACATTGTTTTGTAGCCATTATCAGTACCTCAAGTCCGATTTGTTTTTCGTATTTGGTTTTATTTATTGGCGTTGGCGTTTTATCTATATATTGCGTGGCCTAGTTTTGTATGGAGACGTGATAAGAGCTCCTATCGGGCGTTCTAAGAACTCACGTGACCCCATAAAAACCCGTGGGCCAATTATATAGAAACGTGTAGCAAATGCAATAAAATAAGTCGTTGCTTGTTGAATATACAAATTTCACCTCTATCGCTATTGCTGTATGACATGCTAGTCAATTATCGCGCCGTAAATAATGCTTTATTTTTAGTACGTTAATTTTTCCAGACGATCAGTCGACTATCACGAACCATAAAAAAACCGCTTCACGACTTTGATCTCCGGGCACAGTAGATATGCCTACAGATCTCTTAATACAATTATGAACAATTTTTCCAACTGACACAACATTCGAGAAAGAAAAAAACAGCTTCACTACTTTGATCTCCAGGCACGGTTGATATCCTTTCAGATCTCCTAAAATCAAGTATCAATTCAAGATTCTTTGAAGATGTCTAAGAGGGATAGTCAGAGGTACCTTCAAATATTACATTCTCCTCTTGATTGAGGCGCACTTAAAATCCTTGACCACACTGTTTCGAAAGAAACTAGTGACACGATAAGGGAGAGAGATTACATTTGGAATAATAGATCTACAACCATCTGTCGGAAAATTGGTGAAAAAGAATGAACAACTACTGCTGCTATTGTCGCTACTTCTTGTTTTTAAATAAATGACCCGTTATGCTCGCTATACAGAATATCAAATAACAAAAAAGAAAATGAATTGAGGTACTTGTTATGTCAACGTTTTCTCAGAAAATAAATTCTCAAAATTATATCTCGGTTCTTGCAGGTTAAGCTTTACGATAAAATTACAACCAGCGAGTAAATTCACGGGCGTTTAACAAGTTTCTTGGGGTTCCGTACCCAAAGGCTAAAACGGGACCCTATAACTAAGACTCCGCTGTCCGTCCGTCTGTCTGTCTGTCCATCGGTCACTAGGCTGTATCTCATGAACCATGATAGTTAGACAGTTGAAATTTTCACAGATGATGTATTTCTGTTGTCGCTATAACCACAAATACTAAAAACAGAATAAAATAAATATTTAAGAGGGCGCCCATACAACAGACATGGATTTTTTTGCCGTTTTTATAGATAATGGTACGGAACCCTTAGTGCGCGAGTCCGACTCGCACTTGGCCGGTTTTATTTAATAAACTACAAGTTCAGCGGGAATTCCTTTGTAAGTGCACTTTGCCTTTGGTATCCTAAGATTTCTTAGAGGTAAGAAAATGTCGAGCCAACTAAATCACTGCAGACACTTTAGCTGGCTTGTCTGTTTTATTAAGTCAAAGGTTTAGAGCACCGGTGGTCGAGCGGGAGCGAGCCCGCCTTCCGATCGTGATGTTGTAGGTTCAAATCCGGTCGGGCACCAATGGATTTTTTCTATCTAAAAGCTATGTGCTCAGAACCATGAAGGAAAACACTGTGAGGAAACCAGTAAGCATGCTAAAAGTCAGAAAGTTTTAAAGCTAGGTGATTCTAGGTGCCAGTTCCACGCCACCAAAGCCTAGAAGAACAGACAACAAACTTACGGCTTGGTTCCTACCGTTCTTTTGTACGATAGGTTTGTATAATTAGGATTGGTTCTACTCGTATGCTTGTCGTATACCTACTGGCCATACCCTATGCAGGGTCCATGTGATACTTACTTACACCTAACAATGTATGTACTTAAACTAAGCCATGTGTACATAAGCAATAAAATTATTGAGTATTGAGTATGATAGGTAGTTGTGGTCCAATTTAACTGAGATATAGCTAAGGGCCTCAAGTTGGCGCTGATTAGTAGCTACCAGGGTTATGGAGATTACAGAGGGGACCAATGACGTAACTATGCAGGGGGTGTAAAAAGACTACTCCTCAAAACCTACCTTCGAAGTGTTACTTGGACAGAATTGTGTAAAGTGCGTTTTGATTTATGATAATTAACGATACCTATGATTTTGACTTATACAAGACCTCTTGATGGTTTTTTTAAATTAAATTTGATTAATGGAACAAGCAGATTGCGCACCTGATGTTAAGTGGCAACCATATAACAAAACATTGCCTCGCAAGTCACGCACGATATGAACGTGCCCGATGCACTGCCCTGCGTCCATCAACTTGAGGCATCATGCCTATCATTTCACTGGCAACCACAATCTTTAAAAAGAAACACAGAAATGGAAGAAATTAACATGGCCATGCCAAATTGTTCAATTTCATGTACTTCCCGGACGGGCCTTCACAAAGAGCTTAACTAATCTTAAAATATTAATAAAAAAGCGTTAAATAGTGTTAATTTTAATTAAAATCCCAGCTCGTTAATAATTTTGGGTTGTCATCACTCTTACATACTTTTTCTGAATTTATATTTATTATTTCGTGAAAACCTGTAATTGGCTTTATTTCACAATCGTATTATGTGTTTGTGTTGCTTATGCGATTAGTGTTCTTATTAATAAATAAATCACAACGGTGCAATTTCATTTTGATATAATAATAATAATATAATAATAATTTATTTTGCAAAAAAAGCACATAGATATAAGTACATACAATTTGATGCAGACGAACAAAAGGGATCGAGAACTGGCATGGCTTGTAGATAATTAGAGATTAAAGACCCTACACTGTTGACCCTACTCTACACCCTACATCTGTTTTCAGAGAACTTCAGTTTTCAGAATCTGTTATTTTACACCCTGTATAGAAATTGTTGTAGGTATCCTAAGAAGCGTTTCTGAGACCTAGTGCGTGAGTTTCTAGGTCACTCGTATTATCTAGACTATACTATACCTATTTCAACGCTAAGCAGCGTTGCTGTACTTCGGTATGAAGGGTGTGGTTGCCGGTGTAATTACAGGCACATGAGTTATCTGTATACCTCAAGTTGATGGACGCAGAGTAGTGCATCGTTCTTATCGTGCGTGAATGAGAGGCACTGCTTCGTAATCAGTGATGGTTACAACTTAACAGAGAGCACTGTCGATCTAGTGGTAGCGGCCCCGTCTTCCGATCCTAAAGTCGTGGGTTCGAAACCGGTCGTGCACCAATGAGTTTTTCTGTTTAAAAATTTATGTGGACAATGCCAGTACTCTCAAACGGTGAAGGAAAACATCGTGAGGAAACCTAAAAAGTTCTATAACATGTATAAAGTGCTCGAAGGGAGCCTCTTGTTTCGAAAGACACCAGCGACACGACAAGAGAAGAGACCACTTAACATCAGGTAAACAATTTGTTTGTTCCATTAGCGAGGAGTATAAAAAAAGCGATTGGCGACAGAAATAGACTCTAGGCTTGGAGGTATAAAAACCCATAAATTCAATACCTTCTTTCATATTTCTTCTTTCTTAATTCTCAACACGAAAAAAATAACTCATTCAACATGTAGGTCACTTATCGAAAGAGCGTTTGAACGTAGAGTTCTCGTCTTTCATTGGCTAAAATGTTTTATTCCGTACTTTGATGCATCCAATAAAACACTTCCGTTTGTAATAAGAGTGTCGCTCGATTGGTTGAAATGTATTACGTTTTTAAACTTGGAATTTTATGATTTCGCTGAAATTATATTGAAATTCAATGAAGTTTTACGTTCTATATAATAATAATGTTATTATACAACGTGTAACATAATACCCCTATAACCCCGAAAGCAGGGTATTCTACTGGTCAGGGCAAATATCTATTGATATAAGACTTTTGAAATTTTGAAGCTTTTCATTCATTAAATGGCTCTTAAACGTTCCGCCAAAATGAAACTAACACAACTTGACCCAGCAGCTCTATTTACAGCTGTTTTTTGACCTTTAATTGTGAACTGTAGATAAAATACGTAATAGAACTGCCACCAATTAGTAACCGCAAATAGCGTATGTACCAAGGTCATGTACACATTATCAGGGTTGTTGCAAGACATTATTAATTACACTTTTGTATGGGAATTTCGAAAACGAAGAATTCAAACTTTGCACACGTCAAAGTATTCCAGTGCTTGGTCTGATCACTTGGTCTTTGGTCTTATAGGGGTATTATGTTACACGTTTTAAATGTAAATACATTTTCTTCAAAACAAATGACTTTGGTCACCCGTGCCTGAGTAGTCGTAAAGCTATTTTAAGACTATGTTTCTTGTTTTTTTATGTAGTCAACTTTTTTAAACTTTGTCGTCGAATATAACGCAACTAATTAAAAGTATATCGGTCACGTGTAACGCGAAAAATTTCACGAAATTCTCCCTGAAATATAAAAATATATTTTTGCGTCCGTTTTAACAACATTGTCCGACTTAAGTTCAGCTTTGAGTCGAATATAACGAAATACTTCAAATGTACGACAAAATACTTGAAAAACTGGGCCAACTTGAGGATATTTCACGAGTTGAATTATTCGTTTTAACATAATACAGTACTTAATAGAAGTACCTGCATTAAGGTGCTTGTTCAAAATTCTTACGGAGTTTTCCCTATCGTACACACAAATACACATAAAGCTATACACTGCTTTTATCAGGGTTTAGTGTAGCTTGATATGTATCCATGTGTACAAAGTATATTATTAAGAGAAAAAGTGGCACAAGCTCATTTACTTGATGTTGAGCTGTTACCTCCGCGTATAAAGTGCTGTTTTTAAACATTGATTCATTAGCTTACGATTAATTAATACTCTCTTTCTCTCTCTCTCTTGTCGTGTCACTAGTTCCTTTCTAAACAGTGTGGTGAAAGGAGTTTAAGTGCGCCTCAAGATGCTCCTTTCGAGCACTTGACACATGTTATAGAACTTTGTAGGTTCTACGACTTACCGGTTTCCTCACGATGTTTTCCATCACCGTTTGAGAGTACTGGCATTGTGCACATAAATTATTGAACAGAATTAATACTACTAACCTAACTTATGACTTACCTAGTTTTGGGACGTTTCAAAGTGATCCTTGTGATTTTACTGAATAAATACCTTTTGACTTCATAATAATTAGTATCAGCTCTACATTTTTTTTAAATTTCTGAATCTCTACCGCTCTCTCCAATTTCATAATTTTTAAATTATTTTAACGAATTACTGTTACTTTATAAAATTACCGCCATGACGTCAGAGTAAAGTAACGCAATAAAATACACATTTTGGTAAACGTGCCCTGCCCTGTACCCTTAACACGAGTTTATCACGTTATCGAACCGTTTCCGACAACCTTTGGTTTTGACATTTTGCCTTTTCAACGACGACGTTGCGTTTTCTAAATAAAATATTAACTAAAAAATTATGTATGCTAGTTTTTTTCTAAAATGCAAAGATAAATAAGGAAGCAGATTATTTTGCGTGAAAATCGAATTTTTGATCAAACTAGCATGGGTTCACATATTTTAAAGTTGAAAGTCACATCAAAATAAAAAAGTATTTATAAAATCACAACGATCACTTTAAGACGTCATTTAACTAGGAGAACAAGCAACAATCTTTAGGCTTGTACAAATTGAGAAATTCCATTTAGAAACGGTCCCGGTAATTTTCGTAAATAAGAAAACTTTTAAATATGACGTCATGACTATGATATTGGGTATGTTCAATTACACGCCTTGACTTTTACAAATACACCACAAATATACCATTTCTTCTGTCTACTTTTCCTGAGTTAACATTTTGACAGACTAGAAATGTTGCTGTCCCATCCCAATTAACTGAAACAACAAGGACGGCTATAATTTTAGCGCTGTCAAATAAGTTTAGTTTAATGCACTGGTATATAGAGCACTGGTGGTCTAGTGGTAGCGGCCCCGCCTTCTGATTCCAAGGTCGTGGGTTCGAAACCGGTCGTGCACGAATTTTTCACGCGTTTTTCGTTTCAAAAATGTATGTGCACAATGCCAGTACTTCCAAACGGCGAAGGAAAACATCGTGAGGAAACCGGCATGTCGTAGAACCTAAAAAGTACTATAACATGTGTCAAGTGCTTAAAAGGAGCCTCTTGAGGCGCACTTAAAATCCTTTCACCACACTGTTTCGAAAGAAACTAGTGACACGACAAGAGAAAGAGTATAATGCATTAGTAGAATCGACACCAAACTGGTGCTAAATGCCCTGATTAATTGCACAAGTTTATGGAAATTATGAATGGCATGGCACTGAGTATAATTTCTGCAATTTTCTTCGTAATTTTTCAGTTAAAATTGTACCTGCTGCTTCAGGTATCATACAAATATTGCATGCTTGCATAAAAATTGCAGAGTAGGATGTTTACTCTCGGTGGGGGTCTCTGAACTGAGCTGTGAAGGCTGTCAAAATCCATATTTTATAATACTTTTTTTTATGCAACTAGCTGACGGAACAAGCGGATGGCCCACCTGATGTTAAGTGGTAACCATAACCTATAATAATGCATTGCCTCGCAAGTCACGCACGTTAGGAACGTGCCCTACGATGCACTGCCCTGCGTCCATCATCTTGAGGCATACAGATGTTAAGCCTCATGTGCCTGCAATTACACCGGCCACCACACTCTTTAAACCGAAACAGCAACGCTGCTTGGCGGCAGAAAAAGGCGTGGTGGTAGTGGTGGTGTGGTGGTAACATAAAAAAGCCAAAGACCACAAGAAGCCCAACAGAATCTGCATCCAGTTTTAGTGTATTTGTTTTTTACTGGATTGTTTTCTTGTGTAGATAATAAATAAATTTCTATATCTATAAAAAAACCCTCTGAATATCTAGGTAGATCAAAAGAAGAAAGTTTGTATCGGACACACACAAAAGGGCATGAATAACACGTTTTATGAGCTAAAGTTATTATTTTATCTATCTGTAGTGACGTCATTTAAGGCTCTGACTGAAAACCAGCGCTGCTTGGCAAGGTAGATTATATACTTTGTCAGGCAGCAAAAAGCTGAGTCTGGACCTTTTTGGCGTACTACGAGTAGGACCAATTTCCATAGCTACCAGCTTTCTTGTATATTATGTATGTTTCATTGTAATATGTTTTTGATTTGGTAGGTACTTACCTACCTATTAGTTTTGCCTGTATCTGTTCATTGTCCATTTTGTGTGTAGGTATGTCAAATAAATGTATTTTCTGTCTTTAAAGTTACCGCCTACCATGCCTATCATAACGCCTTACAGTTTTCTATCATAACTTTTTATCATGAAAAACGGTCATTACCTAAAAAGCAGGTTATTGGTTAAGTTTTTATTCAGAAAAATAGTAATTACCTTAATTGATGTGTTTTTACGGTTCATTTGGAAATAAAAACAGAATTTGGATAGCGATATGACGTACGAAAGTGGCCATTAGGTATGCAAAGCAGGTGGACCGTTCGTTTGCACCTTATTATTTTCACATCAAACGTAAAAGGGGTTTAACTTGGCGCTAAGGTATTTTTTGTCGCAGGTGAGTGAATACCTCGTGAAAATAATGACCCTCGCTTACGCTCGGAATTCTTTTATGGTATCACAAGTAACTCCATGCCACTTCTTGGGCACCTAGAAAAAAAATCCTTTGACCTATTGTACACTTGAAGACTATTATTTTATGTTATCTGAATTTATTTTTAAAATTATTAATATAATGCTCCAATTTTACAATTTGTAATATTTAATGTTTATTATTATTATTATTTTAATTAAGTACAATCGTACCACTCAAACCCTGACTTTTAATTATTATATTATATTTTATTATTATATTATATTTTATTACCAATAAATTGATTATTCTGATTATTCTAATTATTCTTCCTTCACGATAAGCTGTTTTCATTCAAACTTTGACACCCCTTCAGAACACGATGTGGTGCGATTTTTCTAAAGTCTTAGTTTCTTAGGGAGGGTCTGCGCCCTTCAGTGCAAAATTTCAGATCTCTAGGCCATGTATTGCTTTTTTATATTACTTGCACTAGCAGATGTCCCACCTGATGTTAAGTGGGAACCTTCACCTTTCACGGTTTTAACGGTGTGAAATTGACGGTGAAATGACAGGCATAACAAAATGCTTGCCTCAAGTTGATAGACACAGGGCAGTGAGTTGGGCACGTTCCTATCGTGACTTGCAAGGCCAATGCTTTGTTATAGGTGATGGTTACCATTTACCACCAGGAGGGCCATCTGCTTGTTTCATCAGCAAGTAGTATAAAAAAACCGTTACTTTTCAAAATTTGGAAACTGTGCATTCAACCTTATTTATCGTGCGTTCAACCTTATTAATCAATAGCTATCTATCCAGTCACGGGCTCGTATAAACCTGAATTTACTCTCCTCTCCGTTAAATATACGTCGAGAAGCGTCACTCAAAGCGTGTATTTACGCAGCACGTAACCGCCACGAACGTACGTGTACGTCAGAATGGATGAGTCACGTTTTGATGAAGGTATAAAGACGCCTATAAACGATTTGCTATAATATTATATATTTTGATTGAACCACAGTAAAACAAACATTAAAATAAAAGTACAGTCAGAAACACAAGTCGATTTACACTTTGAGTTTTGAAGAGCACCTTCAGTCTATGTGCAACCTCGCTTTCTGATCGTAAGTTGGTAGGTTCGAATCCAGTCAGATACAAATAAGTGGTAACCATCACATAATCATTGCCTTGCAAATCTCACAAGTCGAGATATTACGAAATTGAGCTAAAAAAGCTCAAGGACGCCTTGCGCTACCGCTTAAAAGAATTTACTATCTAATGCCATAAATATACATTTTATTTATAGAGATTACACGTTTACGCTAATGCGTGTGAGTAAACATGACGCTGGCTCCAATAAATCGCTTTTTATAGAGCCATCATTTAATTCTGGGTCGTTTCTCTAAAGCTTTCAACCCCATACAAACAGCTCTGCCTGCTGTGCTGTAGGTATGGGGTTCGATTCTTATCCGTGATGGAATGTAACAAAATATGTATTACTGCGTTTACATTTAGACATTCGCGTTGCCATTCGCGTGGATGGAAATGTTGCCGTCCTTATGTCTGCGGCAGCGTCGCCGGCAATGTGTGTTCACGCAACACGGGCAACGCGAGTGGACATGGAAGTGGCTTGTTTACATTCTCGCATTGCCCAAGTCCCTGTCCATGTCTCTGCGCATTTCCACGGATATGAGCTGAGTGAAAACGGGGTATAAGACGAGCCCTTTTAATAATTAACAGTCTTTGTGTAGCATAGCATGTCGATATATTCAAAATTAGCGTGACGAAATTCACAGAAATGCACTTTTTTTTTATACAACTATCGTTTCGAACAAGCAGATGGCTCACCTTATGTTAAGTTGTAACCACAAAGCATTGCTTCGTAAGTCACGCATAATAGGAACGTGCCCTACGATGCACTGCCCTGCGTCCATCAATTTTAGGCATACAGATGTTAAGCCTCATGTGCATGTAATTACAACAACTACATTACGGCAACCACACTATTCAAATCGAAATACATCAACGCTGCTTGGCGGCAGAAAAAGGCGTGGTGGTAATACTTCCCCGGACGAGCCCTTCACAAAGAGCTCTACTACTCTTTGTAAATGTAAGAAAAGTTTGAATCTGTAGCTCATTTAGTAACAGACTTTTCGATGTTGCTTTGTAGTTGTAATTTACTTGACACACAAACACGGGAACAATTTATAATACACAAAAAAACATGACGGCTGATCTTTATGAAATACAGAAAGGAAAATCACAGTAAGAGAAAACATGCTCACTTATGGGGTTGAAGCCTTACTGTTGTGTCATAAAGGGTTTATTTTTAACTGGACATAAATAACATGTTGTTAAAATGTTGGTGACGAATTTTGCGTGTTTTTGTGTTATTTTAACGATTGTATACCTACCTAAGTAGCCATCTGAAAGTGGTTTGCCAGAATGAGAAAATAGTAGTAGTAATATTATAGTATTTTTTGTAAAAGAGCTCGTCCGGGGAAGTATTACCACCGTGCCTATTTTTGTCACCAAGCAGTGATGGCATTGCCGTGTTCCGATTTGAAGGGTGTGTACTTAGTACCAAGACTTCTGCAGGGATGTCTACCGTGCCTGAGGATCAACTTCATGAAGTTTTTTTAATGATTATAATTTTATCTTGTGCTGTTGGACATTTAACACATATTAAAAGCACAGCTATGTACTATAGGAACTAAGTAGCTGATAGCATACTTACCTACATACATACATTTTTTTGAATAATATAATCAATCACACTTAAGTACACCCCAAAAGTAGAAAAATAAGTCGATGTTTGTCCACCCACCCACCATGTGAGTGTGTATCGAATGTAATATTTTGATGTTCTTCTAAAAAGGTACCCCCTTTAGAAGTATGTCCAAATAATTGATAGGTACATACGTAGGCTACATACGTCTAGACATCTTCAAAGGATTACCAAAATCAAAAGGTATTTATTCAACGAATCACATTTTGAAACGTCATACAGCTAGGTGCCAGCTTCACGAGACCTAGCCTAGAAAAACAGGCAATATCTGAGAATCTTCTTAGGGTACACTATTTTTAAATCTTCTGATATAAAGAAGTGGGCACTTACTCCTGTTAAGAGTAGCACTGGTGGTCTAGTGGTAGCGGCCCCGCCTTCCGATCCTAAGGTCGTGGGTTCGAAATCGGTCGTGCACCAATGAGTTTTTCTGTTCAAAAATGTATGTGCACAGTGCCAGTACTCTCAAACGGTGAAGGAAAACATCGTGAGCAAATCGGCATGTCGAAGAACCTATAAAGCTATATAACATGTGTCAAGTGCTCGAAAGGAACCTCTAAAGGCGCACTTAAAATCCTTTCACCACACTGTTTCGAAAGAAACTAGTGACACGACAAGAGAGAGACTCCTGTTAAAAATACGTAGGTACGAGTACAGATACAACTTACATTCAAAGTTAAAATGTCCAACGATTGGCGCCTGGCATGAAGCGCCTTTTCTCTTGGCAGCCTTCCACACGACCTCAGCCAGGTCACAGAACAAGCAGTACTAAATACTAACGTGCGAAAATTCCACTCCATAAAGGAAATATTCAGTTTCAAGAAAAAAAGAGTTGAAATTGGTGAAAAAATCCGTGCTCGAGCTATTCGTAATTGTAGTCAGTAGGAACCTAGTCTTGTCACAATGTAAAAACTCTGTTCATCCAAAGGGATGTCAAAGTTTGTATGGGAGTTTTGTAACGCGTGGTGCGATTGACTTCAAACTTGGAGTTAATATACTAAGAAATAAATAATTAAGAATGAAACTTTTAATTTTTGATAGCTACCCCTGCAAAGGGTGCAAATTACTGTAAAAGTTAGTATGGGATATTTTTAACGCATAGTGCGATTGATTTCAAACTTGAAGTAAATATACTCCATAATAAATAATTTAAAATCACGTTTTCAATATTTTAAAACTACCCCTGCAAAGGGTGCAAAAGACTGCCAAAGTTTCAAGGTTTGTATGGGAGATTTTTAACGCGTAGTGTAATTAACTTCAAACTAAAAGAAAATGTGTTCTGTGGATAAATACCAAAAAGACAGTTTGATTTTAGAAAACAACCCCTAAATCGTTACCCTCCTTCGTTGCGCTCGAGTAAAAAGGATACAACGAGGCGTCAATGTTTGTAAGGGACATTCTCAAAACGGCAATCTTGAGTTGGTACGAAGAGATCTGAGGGTATCTACCGTGGCTGGGGATCAAAGTCGTAAAGCTGTTTCGTTTCGTTTGTTTTTGGGGTAGAAACTAGTAACAAATAAGTACATATTTTCCGTGTGTTCTTTGTTGTATTTGTCATGTTTGTGCTAAGCTCAGTACCTATAGAGGTACCTACCTACCCATTATAGGTAATCTAGCCTATAGGTATCTCTATAGTAATCTCGCCTATAGGTATCTCTTATACCTACGTAGGTATTTCAAATCCTACCCTAATCTACGCCTACACTAATATTATAAAGAGGAAAGATTTGTATTTTTGTATTTTTTATGTAACGAATAGGCTCAAAAACTACTGGTCCGATTTCAAAAATTCTTTCACCATTAGAATGTTACATTATCCCTGAGTAACATAGGCTATATTATATTTTCAAAAAAATCAGGGATCCTTATAAAACTTCAATAATGTAACCCAAGGTGGAAAACAAAAACCTTACATCGCGTGCGCTGCGAAAACTATTGATGATAGAACAAAATAATATACTACGATTTTGTAGAACACGTCATCATCTACAAAAAATGTCGCGACAGCATATATCTAACTATTATAGTTATGTCACAATAAGTGTTCTTTTATTATAAAAAATACACTTATTGTGACATATATGTTATTTTATTATGAAATGCCGCCGCTATAAAAGGGTCTTTATTTTGTACCTTGGTATTCATCCTTATCCAAATAAATCATTTCATAATTAAGACGGTTTCAATACCTATAGATTACTTATTAAATTTTTCAAATCGGTCATTCCATTTAATAGATATGACGAAATTAAAAATGTTAACGGGTCCACGGGTCACGCACGGGGTGCGATTTTATCATAAAATGTTCAAAAAATTTATGACCACCCATGCGAAGCTGGGACAGGCTGCTAGTAATATACAAATCAATGCGAAAGTTACGATGTTTGGATGTTTGTGGCTCAATCACGGCTCACCACTTCAACGCGTGCGATGCCGCGGGAAGCCACTAGTATTCATAATATGGTATGTTATTTTTGTGTGGTGTACATTATAGAGAGTTTTGTCTTCTATATCTATCAGATAGGAATACAGACAGAAAGATAGAAGATAGAAGATTCTCTTTGTATCTCGTTATTTCGGCTTGGCTGCTTGGAACTCGGTCCTTTGTACCAGTTCCAAGTAAAATTTAAGTGCCAATAAATGCATTCCTTTAAATGCATTTCTTATTGAAATAAATATTATATTCTAATATAACAATATAGGTATATTTATAAAATTTGGGATACTTGTATCGAACGAGGTCTAGGCGAAGACAAGAGCTAATGTACCTCTCGCTCGCACGTTTCGACATGTTGAAAGATATAAAATCACTAAACCAATTTTTGAAAAATTACATTCAACCATTTTGTGCGCAATCACATTGCACATGGCAAAATAAAAAAAAATATTTTTTGTGATACAAGTTTTCCTAACGTTTGATTTACTAGTTTTTGTACATAAGGAATCTTTTGAGCATATAAAAAAACTTGTATCGATTATAATGTGTTTTTACTAAACTGAGTGCAATGTGATTGCACACAAAATGGTTGATTGCGATTTTCCGATTTTTCTAAAATGGGGTTAGTGATTTTATATCTTTCAACATGTTGAAACGTGCATTAGCTCTTGTCTTCGCTTTAACTAACAAATTGCACAGTTTTATGAATGTGAGGAAAATCAAAAATGTAGCTCAAAAGGATCGTATTATGCATGTTTCTTTTCCAAACTTGGCTACCCTAACACCATTCTAACACACTGCAGTGTATCTAAAACAAACTTCAGACATTGCTTTTGCAACTTTTGCAATATGCAGTTCATTATTTGTCTCGTCACGGGTATACAACCCGCACGTCTCTTGTCTCAGCCACTATTCGAGCCACTAAGGTAATGCGCGGGAATTAAGACCAAAAATGAGTGCAATAAGGTTCTTTTTACGCTGATAGTTAGCAACAGTGCCTCAGCTGAAGCCAGGCTACCTACAACGTTTACAACCCTCAGGGTGGTTTTGAACTTAATTAGAACAACGCTTTCGTATTTACTTTAACTTGTTATTGGAATGTTAACTGCGATTTTGTGCTATTAGCACGTTTGGAAGTACGTGATATGTGCTTATGTTGTTTTTAAGAGAACATGTAATTGGGCTTAAAATATTAAAGTAAAGTAGCTTTTTCATCAATATATGGAGCCGGGGTCGGGTCTGTGTACAATAGGTAAATATAATAATCGCTTAGCAATATAGCAACTGTTTTAACTGCTTATTTGCTTTATTTTTACTTAGTTTTCTCGCTCATTCATATTTTCTTGGTCAAGGAGAGCAACACAATGCACAAAAATTATGGTAGAATAGACCAGACCCACAATATCTGTCTCTCTCTCTTGTCGTGTCACTAGTAGACGCATTAAGAGGCTCCTTTCGAGCACTTGACACATGTTATAGAACTTTTTAGGTTCTACGAAATGCCGGTTTCCTCACGATGTTTTCCATCACCGCTTGAGAGTACTGGCATTGTGCACATACATTTTTGAACAGAAAAACTCATAGGTGCACAACCGGTTTCGAACTCACGACCTTAGGATCGGAAGGCGGGGCCGCTTCCACTAGACCACCAGTGCTCTCAGACCCACAATGAAAAAGGACCTTAATCTTGTCATTTTGCACCTTCTTGCATATCTCTAATACTATAAGACTCAAAGTCCTGACTGACTGACTGACTGACTGACTGACTGACATATAGACAACGCACAGCCTAAACCGCTGGTCCTAGAGACTTGAAATTTGAGGAGTACATAGGTCTTATGGCGTAGAGGTGCACTAAGAAGGGATTTTTGGATATTCAACCCCTAAGGGTGTAAAAAGGGTTGAAAACGTTTGTATGGAAAATAGTATTCCTTGAACCTACAAACTTGAAACTTGGAGTACATATACTTCAAGGCAAAAAAAAAGCAAAGGCATTTTTAGTTTTTTAAAACTACCCTTAATAAGGGTGCAAAGGGATGTAAAAGTTTGTATGGGAGTTTTTTGACCGCTGGTCCCAGAGACTTGAAATTTGAGGAGTACATAGGTCTTATGGCGTAGAGGTGCACTAAGAAGGGATTTTTGGAAATTCAACCCCTAAGGGTGTAAAAAGGGTTGAAAACGTTTGTATGAAAAATAGTATTCCTTGAACCTACAAACTTGAAACTTGGAGTACATATACTTCAAGGCAAAAAAAAAGGAAAGACATTTTTAGTTTTTTAAAACTACCCTTAATAAGGGTGCAAAGGGATGTAAAAGTTTGTATGGGAGTTTTTTGACCGCTGGTCCTAGAGACTTGAAATTTGAGGAGTACGTAGGTCTTATGGCGTAGAGGTGCACTAAGAAGGGATTTTTGGAAATTCAACCCCTAAGGGTGTAAAAAGGGTTGAAAACGTTTGTATGAAAAATAGTATTCCTTGAACCTACAAACTTGAAACTTGGAGTACATATACTTCAAGGCAAAAAAAAAGGAAAGGCATTTTTAGTTTTTTAAAACTACCCTTAATAAGGGTGCAAAGGGATGTAAAAGTTTGTATGGGAGTTTTTTGACCGCTGGTCCTAGAGACTTGAAATTTGAGGAGTACGTAGGTCTTATGGCGTAGAGGTGCACTAAGAAGGGATTTTTGGAAATTCAACCCCTAAGGGTGTAAAAAGGGTTGAAAACGTTTGTATGAAAAATAGTATTCCTTGAACCTACAAACTTGAAACTTGGAGTACATATACTTCAAGGCAAAAAAAAAGGAAAGGCATTTTTAGTTTTTTAAAACTACCCTTAATAAGGGTGCAAAGGGATGTAAAAGTTTGTATGGGAGTTTTTTGACCGCTGGTCCTAGAGACTTGAAATTTGAGGAGTACATAGGTCTTATGGCGTAGAGGTGCACTAAGAAGGGATTTTTGGAAATTCAACCCCTAAGGGTGTAAAAAGGGTTGAAAACGTTTGTATGAAAAATAGTATTCCTTGAACCTACAAACTTGAAACTTGGAGTACATATACTTCAAGGCAAAAAAAAAGGAAAGGCATTTTTAGTTTTTTAAAACTACCCTTAATAAGGGTGCAAAGGGATGTAAAAGTTTGTATGGGAGTTTTTTGACCGCTGGTCCTAGAGACTTGAAATTTGAGGAGTACATAGGTAGTATGGCGTAGAGGTGTACTAAGAAGGGATTTTTGGAAATTCAACCCCTAAGAGTGTAAAAAGGGTTGAAAACGTTTGTATGAAAAATAGTGTTCCTTGAACCTACAAACTTGAAACTTGGAGTACATATACTTCAAGGCAAAAAAATAGGAAACACATTTTTAGTTTTTTAAAACTACCCTTAATAAGTGTACAAAGGGATGTAAAAGTTTGAATGGGAGTGTTTTGACCGCTGGTCCTAGAGAGACTTGAAATTTGAAGAGTACATAGGTCTTATGGCGTAGAGGTGTACTAAGAAGGGATTTTTGGAAATTCAACCCCTAAGGGTGTAAAAAGGGTTGAAAACGTTGGTATGAAAAATTTTATTCCTTGAATCTACAAACTTGAAACTTGAAGTAGATTTACTTCAAGGCTAAAAAAATAGGAATAACATTTTTGGTTTTTTAAAACTACCCTTAATAAGTATGCAAAGGGATGTCGAAGTTTGTATGGGAGTTTTTTAACGCGTGGTGCGATTGACTTAAAACTTGAGGTAAATATACTAAGAAATAAATAATTAAGAATAACACTTTGAAGTTTTGATAATTACCCCCGCAAAGGGTGCAAATGACTGTAAAAGTTAGTATGGGAGATTTTTAACGCATAGTGCGATTGATTTCAAACTTGAAGTAAATATACTCCACAATAAATAGATTAAAATCACGTTTTCACTATTTTAAAACTACCCCTGCAAAGGGTGCAAAAAACTGCCAAAGTCCCAAGGTTTGTATGGGAGATTTTTAACGCGTAGTGTAATTAACTTCAAACTAAAAGAAGATGTGTTCTGTGGATAAATAACAAAAAAACAGTTTGATTTTCGAAAACAACCCCTGAAACGTTACCCTCCTTCGTTGCGCTCGAGTAAAAAGGATACAACGAAGCGTCAATGTTATATTCTGTGTTATATATGGGATATTCTAAAAACGGGAATCTTGAGTTGGTACGAAGAGATATGAGGGTATCTACCGTGATTGGGGATCAAAGTCGTGAAGCTGTTTCGTTTCGTTTGTTTTTGAGGTAGAAACTAGGAACAAATAAGTACATATTTTCCGTGTAAGGTTGTCTTTGTTGTATTTGTCATGTTTGTGCCAAACTCAGTCAGTACCTATACCTACCTACCTAATATAGGTAATGTACGCCTATAGGTATCCCATATACCTACGTAGGTATTTAAAATCTTACCCTAATAATATACAAATCAATGCGAAAGTTACGATGTTTAGATGTTTGTGGCTCAATCACGGTTCACCACTTCAACGCGTGCGAAGCCGCGGGAAGCCACTAGTCTTGAATAGAAGAAATACAACTATGTACCGATCAAAAGTACATTATGCTTCTACAGGCTATACATATACTTATCGAAGGGACATAACATGAAATGGGCATGAAGGGGTACCCCTTCACGCCCCTTGTCATGTCAGCCATGTCCCCGTTATGCCACTATGCCTAATGCGTGATATATTCAGAGGTGAAAAAAACGTATAATAACTTTGGCTTTGAATATAACAAATCAATAGTATTTTTTAAACTCCCGCGATCATAACACATATTGAAATATAACACGGGTTATTTATCGCGTTTACCTTTATTATTAAATACGTAATATTTCAATATATAACAAATCATTCAGCAATATTTATAGAACTCTACCACAACAAAATACTAAAATACAGATGTGAATGCTTACCTTCTCGGCGTTTAAGTACCGCACAAAATTAGATCAAGAAGCATATCTATATATAGAACTATATATATTTTTTTTTATTAACTGTTGTTTAGGATTTACTAGCACAAATGTACAGGCAAAAATACACGAAACTACACCATAGCAAGTTTATTTTACCTTATTGTAGCGGTAAAAGAGAAAAAACTAAAACACGATTTACCCAAAACGATGCGAAATCGGAATTATGAAAAAGAGGTTTATCGTTTCCTACCACTAAGCTTTTAAGAGTGGCCACTAAAACCACTACCCAGCTATGTACGGTCGGCATCAAAAGTTGAACATTCAACAATGAAAATATTTTCAGACCGGGAAAATGTTTAAAACTTATCCGTTTGTCAATCGACCAATAAAGATACGACGCAATAGATTCTTATCTTACATCTGTATGCCTCAAGTTGATGGACGCAGGGCAGTGCATCGTAGGGCACGTTCCTATTGTGCGTGACTTACGAGGCAATGCTTTGTTATAGGTGATACCACTTAGCATCAGGTGGGCCATCTGCTCGTTCCATCGGCTAGTTGTTTAAATAAAAAAGACAAACAAAGATACGACGCAATAGGTTCTTTATATATTTTTTTCAATTGATGGAAAAAGCTGTTGGTCCACCTGCCGTTGGGCGGTTACTTCTATTCAATAATTTTTACCGCAGATCACGGCAGACGTAGGTACTATGGTAGTTGTCTCCTTTTTAGAAAGAGCTCTACCTACTGCTATTATTTTAGAGGTTGTAATTAGAAACAGTAACTATCGTACGAATTAGTTTTTAATGATTAGTTCCCACAGGATTAATAGTCAAAATGATAAACAAAATTAATAGTCAATAGTCAGCAATTCCAAGCTAGCTATAAACCTGTGATGCCGACTGTACGTGCTACGTGATCCAATTAGGCAATTAATTTGGCCAAGCTAGAGTATCGACGAATTTTGGGCGGATGAGGCCGACTAAGTTAATTACGGACAGTTGGGACATGTCTGACGTGTTTGGATGTGGCTAATTTCTGAAATTTGATGAGATTTTACTGATCGGGAAGCGAAGCGTAGGAAGGCCTTCCACTTAGCGGAACGTGCGCACGAATGGAATGTACCCACCAACTTGAGTCATAAAGATTTACATAAGTAGTAGAGCTCTTTGTGAAGGGTTCGTCCGGGGAAGTACTACCACCACGCCTTTTTCTGCCGCCAAGCAGCGTTGCTGTGTTTCGGTTTGAAGAGTGTGGTTGCCGGTGTAATTACAGGCACATGAGGCTTAATATCTGTATGCCTCAAGTTGATGGTCGCAGGGCAGTGCATCGTAGGGCACGTTCCTATCGTGCGTGACTTACGAGGCAATGCTTTGTGATGGTTACCACTAACATCAGGTGGGAAATTTGCTTGTTTCATCAACTGAATAAAAAACTAGTTGTATAAAAAAAATGCCTAATTCTAATTCATGGTGGGGGAATGAGATCTGCACTGACGTCCCGCAGTGGGGTGTATTGTGCAATATCCCCCTGCTAACCTCACCCCAACCAGCCCAGCTCCTTAAAGTAGCGGAGCAGGGCTTTGGGTTGGTGGCAGCAATGTTCCAGCATCCCCGATGATGATGTGGGTGCAGGGGAGCAAGACTCGATCAGCTCCTGCAGCCCCGTTTTGGATTTTAAGCCTTATGTACCAACTAGCCGGTGCCCGCGACTTTGTCTGCGCAGGATTAGTATTTCGAGTAGCTTATATTAGCGTGGCGTAGTACATAATGTGTAACTGTAGCGGTTTTGGCAGCGCACGCCAGAATAGCTCGCAGATGGTAGATTTTTTCCACTTATCGTCATATTTGGGACAATTCACACAATATCTTTATAAATTGTAGCCTATGTGTTATTCTGATGTATAAGCTATATTATTGTAAAGTTTCGTTAAAATCCATTCAGTAGTTTTTACGTGAAAGAGTAACAAACATCCATCCATCCATCCAGTAGGATAATTCAACCGTTTGATTTGGCACCCATTGGTATTCCATACGAAACAGCTTGCTAGCCCATCGCTGCAGCTAGAATACTTACTAATTTTGACAGCCTTCACAGCTCAGTTGGTAGTAGCTCTGCCTTCTGCGCCGTGGGCCGTGGATTCGATCCCCATCGAGAACACATATTTGTGTGATGTAATGTTTGTTCTCTGGGTGTTAATATATATTATAAGTAAGTATTTACAAAACAAAAGTATATATGTATTGAATCAGCTCTCTCTCTCTCTCTTGTCGTGTCACTAGTTTCTTTCGAAACAGTGTGGTGAAAGGATTTTAACTGCGCCCCAAGAGGCTCCTTTCGAGAACTTGACACAATGTTATAGAACTTTTTAGTTTCCACGACATCAGCTATCTGGTTCCCATATTACAAGCTTTGGTTTGGGGCTAAATAATGCTGTGTGGAAAGTCCACTAATATTTATATTTATACTAATTTCATTTAAGAGATGCCAGTAGGCATTACTTACATAATTTTGAAAAGTAAATCCATTGGTGAACGACCAGATTCAATCACGCGGCCTTACGATCAGGAGACGGTTACTCCCACTGTTGCTCACTTAACTAGCAAAGTAACTTTTACCAATACGCAAAGCAAGTATTCACTACACTTCTCGTTGTCCACCGTCCGAGACTCCAATTTCCCCCTGACCCCGTCACTCGTCCCGCCAAGTCGTACGGACTGACAATGACAGGGGCCTTATGGTCACCTCGAGCGAGATTATCTCACGGTAGAGATGAGGTCATATCTCGTTCGATAACTATTTATCCCCATTATCACCATCCTACTCCCCAATTTTCTCATTCAAAGTTCATGCGAGACGCAACATCAACGAGTTTTTGAACGGGATATGACGTCATCTCCATCGTGAGATAATCTCGCTCGAAGTGAGCCTACGGCCCCTGGTCAGAAGCGTCTCACTGACTGTTACATAACTATGTGTATAGAGTACCATATTATCTACTACTCTCTACTTTTATTATAAGTAGAACTCTTCGTGAAAGACGACGTCCGCGGAAGTACTACTACCATGCCTATTTCTGCCACCAAGCAACGTTGCTGTGTTTCGGTTGGAATGATAGTAAGTCTACAAGTACATAGTATAAAGTAAAAATAATATTAGTGGACTTCCTCCACAGCACTATCTAGCCCCAAAACAAAGCTATGGGAACCAGATAGCTTCGTTTTCTTCTTCTTCTTCTTGTCGTGTCACTAGTTTCATTCGAAACAGTGTGGTGAAAGGATTTTAAGCGCGCCTCAAAGAGGCTCCTTTCGGCACTTGACACAATAGATGTTTTAGAACTTTTTTGCTGATATAATACTTATATACCTTTTGTATATTTGACAGCCTTCACAGCTCAGTTAGTAGTAGCTCTGCCTTCTGTGCCATAGGCCGTGGTTTTGATCCCCACCGAGAACAAACATTTTGTGTGATGAACATAGATGTTTGTTCTCTGTCTGGGTGTTTTATAATATTTGTAAACATAAGTATGTATTAACAAAAAAAAATAGTATATCAGCTATCTGGTTCCCATACCCGCTTTGGCTTAGTTTGGGGCTAGATAGTGCTGTGTGGAATGTCCACCAATATTTATTATTATATAATATTATAGTAATAATATATATTTACGTCGAGCAGTGGACGAACATAGATTGATGATGATGATGATGAATATATGTTTACATCCAGCCAGAGAACAAATATCTATGTTCATTACACAAATGTTTGCCCTCATAGTCTTTCACTTCCAAATATTACGTTGGGCACATACCCACATTTTGAAGTACAAAATAGCTTGTAAAATTATACCCCTGTTATGATATAAGTGGACGTGCCAAGGTTACAAAAACATGTTTTATGTTTTTTTAAGGAGTACCATAAAACACGTGTACGTTTTTACGTGTGGTGCTCGAGTTCAAGGCCTCGACTTCATAGTATTATTAACCTGAGCCAATTTAACTGCGGGACATTTTGGCAACCCTTAGCTTACCCCAAACTACGTTACGGTAATCAATCCTGCGAAATTTTTGTAGAGCTTTTTGAAGGGGCCTTGTCACCACCACTGTTTCTGACGCCATACAGCGTTGCTGTATTTCAGTTTAAGGGTGTGGTTGCCGGAAATTACAGGCACATGAGGCTTAACATGTGTAAGTATGCCTCAAGTTGATTGACGCAGGGCATTGCATCGTAGGGCACGTTCCTATTGTGCGTGACTTGCGAAGCAATGCTTTGTTATAGGTGATGATTATCACTTAACATCAGGTGGCCATCTGCGTGTGCTACCAGCAAAAAAAGTCAGTAAATAAACTCACTAACTAGTTACTTATTGTTTCACTGTCCTAAAAACTATACAATTGCCAGGAAATTGAGATATTTACCACAAATTGAAGCAGAATGGAGACACAGCCACAAACAAGCCACAGATGAGTCACCAGCTACTACTAACTTTTATCAAAGATACCTTTGTCGGGCTTAGGGGCCAGTAACGCTTGGCCGGTCGTATCTTTCATCTGGCTCGCTTTGAAAAGGGGTAAAGTATTTACCGAAGAGATGTTTTGAAGATAGCTAAGGGTGAATTTACACTGTCAAGCTTATTTTATTCAAACCATCAAGCTACCATGTTTGTTAGCTTGATGGCTTAGTTTAGTCAAACATATATTTAGTTTAATCAAAAGGACTAAGTGATTGATAGATCTAAGTGCCAGTTATACGCGATCAAGCCAGGAAAAAAAACAACAATCTTTCGGCTTGATTCCTATTAATAACAAATTATTATCTCTAATAATGATACCACAGTGTGGTGCCAATCGAATTTTGTTATGCATATGCCACGGCCCACCAGACGGTTAGTGGTTACCGTAATAAACATTGATAAATGGTAAATGTTTTGGAAATTTACCACTACTAACAAAATTATATCTAGTAATCTATTGAGGTTTTTGATACATGCGGTTAAAAATGCAAAAAATCCTGACATTTAATTCAAAATATTTCATCACCTTAAAAATACTTGCTCATTTATAATTTAAACAAGCGTGAAACCCTAAGAAATAATAATAATAAACAATTGCTAAATTACCAACAAGATCTTCAAACTTGCTTCAAACAGTTTGAATCAGTCCAAGCTTGCTTCAAGCTGCTTGATAGTGTGAATCGAGGCTTAGAATCTGTTGTTTTCGCCAAGTTAGAACCTGACGAATCGAATACGTATTGTTCAAAATATATGTTGTTTGCTCTGTGTTACCCTGTTTTTGGAGCCACGGTCCGATTGGCCCCGACTGTAGAAAATGTGACCTCAATGTCTTGGTAATAAAACGGAAAATCGAATGACTGTGAACTCATTTCTTTGGACGATTTATTCGTTTTGATAAATTCCATTGAAAATTAATTGTTTCTCTGATATTTAGAAATTATCAAATTATGAATATGCGGTAATTTTCGACTGAAATAAAATTGATAAGTTTTGATGTACTTTATAAATAAAGCACACATCATACAAAACGTGAATGTAGTAGTGGATAAGTAAATATTAAAAATACTATCATAAGGAAAAAAAAAACAATGCAAACACAATTTAAAGTAGCTACATGGATCAGTTCATTGAGTTAATTTTATTCTATAAATTCTATGGTTTTTCCGAACCATACTTTACCCAGTCTAGTGGCAGCAGCCTTGCCTCCCGATTCCACGGCCGGGGGCTCAAAACCGGTCGTGCACCAATGAGTTTTTCTGTTCAAAAATGGATGTACACAGTCTCACCCTAAAAAGTTCTAAAACGTGTGTCAAGTGCTCGAAGAGAGCCTCTTTAAGGCACACTTAAAATCTTTTCACCACACTGTTTCGAAAGAAACTGGTGAGGCAACAAGAAGAAATACTGCAAAAAAAACCAGGAACAAAATTATGAAATTCTTATATTTTCTTTTTTAAAACCTACCAATTTCTTTGAATACAAAAACTTATTTAATTTCAGCCTTAAAATAAATCCGTAGATAAAAAGTCTTCAAACTCAGAAATTATCAAAAGGGAGGATAAGCAAGCATCTTCTTACTTAATTAGTTAGGAAAAACTGAAGATTTTATTCAACATCTCTTAAAAAAAATATTCAAATTGAGCTTAAATTTACTAGAAAATTACAATGAATACATACGATACACTTTTTTTTACACTTCTTGGTGATAGAACAAGAAAATGGCCTACCAGCTGATGTTGAGTGGTAACCACTTAACATCTGGTGAGCCATCGGCTTGTTTCGTCAGCAAGTAGTATAAAAAAACCGGCCAAGTGCGACTCGAACTTGCTTAGTAATAGGCTTACCTGGGTACGGAACCCTAAAAAACAACCGAGCAACGACTCATTTTCAACCGACTTCAAAAAAAGAGGTTCTCAACTCTTTTTTGTTTGGTAGATCATACTTCAGAGGTGGTCCAACATAAATTTTATCGAAATTGATAACGCGATTTTTGAGAAAATCAACAAAAAACTAAATATATAACCAGATAATGTTTTGGTGTCTGGTTCCCTTCATGCTGTTTTAATAGTCAAAATCTAATCAAATATTTATTTATTTGAACACAAACATAAGGTTTACAATAAGAACAATGCGAACGTTGACAGCTGCAAAAAATATTACAAATATGGGTAACTAACTGTCAGTATTTTGAAGCAGTTGTTTATATTTTTATTTTTATAATGAGATTCGCTACGAACCAGACTAGATAATCTGTGTCCCGGTTCATAGCGCCCGCCGTCGGATGGCAGTTAAATAATAACGCAATATTTTGAGTTATCTATCTATGTGTAGGTATGTAAAGTATGTGCGTGTGTTTGTGTGTGTGTATTTATAAGTACAGAAAGTGCGTTTGTATGTGTGTTGGTGTGGGAGTATGTTTATGTTTTCAGAGTATTTGCAGTAGTTTTTTTTTGCAGAAAATATATTATTATTGCTACTGCTGTTACTACGTTAGCTAGATAACGGACGCGCTAGATAACGGACATTTTAGAGAAAGGCCAGGTCAAGAGTACCCTAAACCGACGAGCATGTATGAAGAATGTTTATGAGAGTGAATGAAGCGAAAGAGGTATGTGAGGATCGTTGAAAGTGGAAATCCGTAGTCTCTGCCTACCCCTATGGGAAACAGGCGTGATTTTTTGTATGTATGTATATATGTCAAGATCAAAAGGCATTTATTTAGTAAAATCACAAGGATCACTTTGAAACGTCTTCAAGCTAGGTAAATCTAGGCGCCAGGTTTAATAGTCCCGCCCGCCGGCTAATTGAAAGCTTTCTACACTTAACCCTGTTGTGCCCTATCCTACACCAATAACCCTGTTGTGCCCTATCTCTGAATCTTCAATCAACCAGCTACGCATATCATAAAGCCAAACCATACTTAACTGGGAACTAAAGGGACAATGGATTTCATTGTCCTAACAAGAAATAACGGGACCTTATTCTTGTTGATTTAATTTTTATAAGTTAACGGTGGCCGTTATCTAACGGCTGTTATATACCGTAGTTTTGCAATTATTTACCTTCACAAATTTTAAATCCTTAAAAATGTTGAAATTTACGAGCGAGAACTCGTTTGACGGGCCCCTCTCGCTCGCACATTTCCACATGTTGAAAGATATAAAATCACTAAACCCATTTTCGAAAAATCGCTATCAAACATTTTGTGTCCAATCACATTGCACACAGTTTAGTAAAAAAATCATTTTAATCGATACAAGTTTTCCTCAAGTTTTCCTACTCAATAGTTTGCTTCAGTAAAAAAACTAAAGCAAAGTGAGTGCGAGGCTAACAAAAGGCTTCCACCATAGTTAAGCATTTACTGTTTTTAGTTTAGGAAAGATTGAGAACCTGAGAACGAATTACAACTTTTTGAAAAGCAACCACATATACAAAAAGTATACACACAGATGACGTTTCGGTTTGTGGTTTCCCTTCAGCAGAAATTTGGTATTTTGATTTTCAGTGTATTCGAAGTCAGTTTTGCAACTATTTTCTAAGACTACGGCTGACGTAAGTTTTTAGGGATACGTGCCCGAAGGGTGAAACGGGACCCTATGGCTAAGAATCCGCTGTCTGTCCGTCTGTCTGTCTGTCCGTCTGTCACCAGGCTGTATCTCATGAACCGTGATATTTAGACAGTTGAAATATTCACAGATGATTTATTTATGTTTTCGCTATAACGAAAAATACTAATAATAAATATTAAAGGGGGTTCCCATACAACAATCGTGATTTTTGCCGTTTTTATAGATAGGTACGGAACCCTACGTGCGCGAGTCTGACTCGCACCTGGCCGGTTTTAATTTTTACTACGACCGTCACATCGTCATCTGACGGGCATAGTTTTAAAGGATAACAAAAGTTTAGATGAAGGTATTTCTAATTAAAGTTAGAAACCTTGAGACAAAGGGTCGATGTTTAAGAAGTTTCAAGTACTTCCGACTTAAGTCTTGGGTGTTAGTGTGGAGATTTTGGCTCTGATTGCTTTAAGTATTTTTGAAACACATTAGTTTTTATTATGTGGTTAAACCTCGCGAAGAAAAGTGATTTTTTTTATGCAAACTGGTGCCTTCACCTTCACTTAGGCTTACGGCGTTTCAAAAAGATCCTTGTTATTTATGGAAATTAAATGTAGGTACTTACAAGTAGATTCTTTGTAGTTGCCCCTCAGATTTCTTTGTAGTTGGCACTAAGACTCTTTGAGGATGTCTAAAGGGGTAAATCAGAGGTATGTCCAAATATAACATTTGACACTCACCCACATTTTGCAATAGATGGTATTCCATGTTGACAGGTTGCACGCCCATCGTCGCTGTTTGAAAAATTCACTGGTTTAATCCGATGTTTTCCTTCACCGATTGAGAGCACTGGTATTGCGCTCATTAATGCTTCTAAGAGAATTGAGGGTACATCTACGGTGTGTCAAAGTCATATAGCTTTTATGAACGAAGAAGGTAAACCACAAAATTAACCAAATTATGTCAATACTTTTGTATAAGTAATTCTACCAGATAACACAACACATTTCTGAAATGATGTACAACCATCTTACTGAAGGCGACTGTACGAGGCTTGTGAAAATAATTTTCTTTTCATACAATATTCAGCCCGCCCTAATCCTATTTACATTCAAGAAAATAGTTTTACGGGCTCTGAATTATTTACGAAAACGTTTACATACAATTGTTCAAGTTTTACGACTGTGGAATTCGTATGAGGGAGTGCCCGAAGTAAAAAAACCATTTATATGTATAATAAAATCACAAAGCTTTTTTCGAAATGTCTTGAAACTAGATAAATCTAAGGCGTCACTTTTTTATACTTCCTTTTTTTTATACAACTAGTTGATGGAACAAACAGATAGCCCGCCTGATGTAAAGTGGTAACCATCACCTATAACAAAGCAATGCCTCGTAAGTCACACACTGCCCTGCGTTCATCAATTTGAGGCAAACAGATGTTAAGCCTCATGGGCCTGTAATTACACCGGCAACCACACTCTTCAAACCGAAATACAGCAACGCTGCTTGACGGCAGAAAAAGGCGTGGTGGTAGTACTTCCCCGGACGAACCTTCACAAAGAGCTCTACTACTCTTAAAACCTGATAATGGAACAATCATATGGACAATTTTTATGTAGTAATCATCTATAACAAATTATAGTCATGCATAATAAGAACGAGTCCTGCGATGCACTGCCCTGCGTCCATCAACTTGAGGCATACGGGTGTTAAGCCTCAAGTGTCTGTAACTTCACCGGCACCCACACCCTTTCAAGGGGCTGACAACTATCAAACAACTTCTCGCTCGCACGTTTCGACATGTTGAAAGATATAAATTCACTAAACTCATTTTCGAAAAATCGATATCAACCATTTTGTGTGCAATCACATTGCACACAGTTTAGTGAAAATTTCATTTTGATCGATACAAGTTTTCCTACTTAAAAGTTTGCTTATGTACGAAAACTAGTAAAGCAAACTTTTGAATAGGAAAACATGTATCGATCAAAATGAAATTTTTACTAAACTGTGTGCAATAACATTGCATACAAAATAGTTGATTGCGATTTTTCGAATATGAGTTTAGTGATTTTATATCTTTCAACATGTCAAAACGTGCGAGCTAGAGTCACATTAGCTCTTGTCTTCGCCTTAACACATATGCATTTGGACCTAAACTCGGAACGACGCATACGCGAAATGACCTATCCGTATATTGACCAATATGCACAATGAAACATTCGCGAAATGACACACCTGTAGATTGATTGTTTACTGATGACCTCAGTAATTGGTACTCTTTCCACAAAATGCGTAAGTACTGGCCACTTGAAAATCTTTTTTATATATTATTAACAATAGCGTTTCTGTGTAGTTGAATAAATGTTACAAATGTTTTTTTTATTGTTTCCAAAAGATACTTAAAATATTACAACGATGAAATCTCCTTTTAAGTAAGAAATACTTGTCATAGGAGATCTCGCTTTTGCTTAGGTCTACAACAGATTATTTCAAAGGCGTTAGATTCAAAACATTTGATTAAAGTTAAAGAAAAACATTGGTAAGGTAAAGTGAATTGTGCGAGTTAAAGAAATTATGTTTATGTGTTAAGTGTGCTAGTAATGAATGTATTTTCTTTCCCGGATGTGCACACACAAATAATCACTACACTAGTGTTCAAAATCTAACTTATAATCATGTTTCGAAAGAACTAGTGAAACGACAAGACTTCACCTCACTTGCAATGATGACCTCACCTCACACAATAAATGCATTATTTATTTATATAATTGACTCAACTTTCAGAGTATCAAAGATCTATAGTCTGCGGGCGTTCGTAGGGATCAAGCAAGTATGGGTGGATAACGAGGATTGACCTAGTTCTGACACGGCAAACAGTATATTTCTATGCGTATACCTTTTGTTTTGTATTTGTTACAATATACGTTGGATTGAGCCCTGTGCCCTTCCAATTGGGATTAATAGAGCACGCTAGGGTTGTACAATTACAAGGGAAAATAACTAAAATGAAATAGACTATCGCCTGCAATTTACAGGCTTGGTCAACATTCTTTCAGATATCTTGGTACTTAGTAAATTTTTGAGAGCACTGGTGGTCTAGCGGTCCCGCCTTCCGATCCTAAAGTCGTGGATTTGAAACCGGTCGTGCACTAATGCGTTTTTCTGTTCAAAAAAATTATGTGCACAATGCCAGTACTTTCAAACGGTAAAGGAAAACGTCGTGAGGAAACCGGCAAGTCGTAGAACCTTAAAAGTTCTATGACAAGTATCAAGTGCTCGAAAGGAGCCTCTTGATGCGAACTTAAAATCCTTTCACCACACTGTTTCGAAAGAAACTAGTAACACGAGAAGAGATTATTTAAAAAAAAAGTGTTGGGCAAACTTACAGCTAGGAAGGGTATACATTATGTAGATGATATAAAATACACGCAGCATACAAAGTTTTTACACGTTTACTGAACAATTACAAGTTTCGAAAATATGACCAAAGCTTAATTTTTTTATTGTATGATTTAGTTGAGGTTCTACTAGTATTCTCTCTTTTATTCTTATTACCCAGCACTCAAAATCATTTCATTGATTTTGAGAAGACAGTTATTTAGAAATGTTCTGCGAAGTTATTCAAAGTTATTCAATTATTTTTATTCTTTATAAAGATAAAGATAAAGATAATTTATTTGCATAAACATGAGTTAAACTTAGATGGTAACAAATGACAGGTATGTGTACAACATGTTTTACCGATGTCGGTGTGCAAAAAACAGAAGTGTATTGTATTTTTACCTTTCTGAAGTATTACACTGGTATTTATCGCGTTTGCTTTTATTATTTTCTCGAGGTTTCGGCTTTGTTGCAATAGCCGTGGTCGCAGGCAGACATAAAAGTAAACGCGATAAATATCCGTGTAATACTTCAATATGTGTTATGATCGCGAGAGTTTAAAAAATACTATTTTTACCTTATTGTATTTTTAGAATTACCTATTTTATAATTGTATTATAGAGAACTGAGGGGATATCTACCGTGCCTGGGGATGAAAGTCGTGAAGCTTTTTCTTTTCTTATTATTGATCTTGGTAGGGTAGTCAAACAGAAGTACACTCGTAACGTTGAAAATACAATACTAAGATTTAAGAACACAAGACCCTAAATCTTTATCATACTGAATATACAGCAAAAATCAACCATATACCGTTGGAAATAAGTATTAAATTGCAGAAAGGAGGTGTACTCGTAAAACTCACATGCTATTTGTTTTATAAAGAAAATCCGCATATCCCTATTATCCAATCGTAGTACACTCGTGTTAAAATATGTTGTTGGAAGAACCTTTTGTTTATTTGCTTTGAACTTTTCACTTAGACCATTCAACTTGCTGAAAACCTATAATGAAAGGAACAACAATGAATGGTGTTAAACATTGGCCGTACAAACCTTTGTACCATATATTATGATGTGTAGATCTTTGTCTGAAGGTGAAGGAAAACATCGCGTGGAAGCCAGTTAGTATTCTAACAGCGGCGATGGGCTTGCAACCTGTCATATAGAATACTAATTACTGCAAAACAGAGAGATCTGAGGGGATATCTACCGTGCCTGGGGATCAAAGTCGTGAAGCTGTTTCAGTGTCAGTATTCTATCACGTTCTGAAACGTCCAGCATACCAGCAGAGCTCACTCCATAAACCTTTTTGGGTAAATATGCTTACAAACCTGGTTTATTTTTTGTTATAATCCTACCCTTTCAAAGTAAAAGTCAAAGTCAAAAGGTATATTCAATAAAATCACAAGGATCACTTTGAAACGTCTTAAAGCTAGGTGACTCTAGGTGCCAGTTCCACGCGACCAAAGCCTAGAAGAACAGGCAACAAACTTACGGCTTGGTTCCTACCGGTCTTTTGTATGATCCTTGTTACAATGTAAGTATTATAATACAATATTGAAGCTCCAGAATGGTGCCAATCGAATTTAGTTAAGCGTAGGTATAACAGAAATTCTATATCATCATCTTCCTGTCCTTATCCCACGCTGCATGGGGTCGGCACAACAGGTTTTCTTCTTCCACTCCCCTCTATCATTCGTCATCTCGGTGTTTACTCCTTTCTTACTCATGTCATCTTTCACACAGTCCATCCATCTTTTCTTTGGCCTGCCTCTCTTTCTTACCACCCATTCAATATACTGTCTTTAATAAAGTTCTTATATATTTATTATTATAACCATAAATAAATAATAATAATAAATATTGGTGGACATTCCACACAGCACTATCTCGCCCCAAACTAAGCCAAAGCTTGTGATATGGGAATAAGATAGCTGATATACTACTTATATACTTTTTTTTGTAAATACATACCTATAATATTATATAACACCCATGCTTGTATGCATGGCTTAGTTTGGCGCTAGATGGCGCTATGTAAAATATAAATACCAACTAAATTATTTTCTGTATACAAACTACATATTATAAAACCAGGTCACTTAAAGTAAAGCGCCTCTAAAGATTTAAAAACAAAAGACAAGAAAATTCCTGAGAACAATTTATCTCGACCTGAGATTTACAGCACTTTTTTAAACAGAGCTTTTGGAAGAACCCCGAAGTAAGTCGTGCTCCGTTATAAATTACAAATAAGAGTAGTAGAGCTCTTTGTTAGAGGCTCGTCCGTGAAAAACTACCACCATGCCATGCCGTCCAGCAGTTTTGCTGTCTTTCAATTTGAAGGGTGTGGTTGCCGGTGAAATTATAGGCACATGAGGCTTAACATCTGTATGCCTCAAGTTCATGGACGCAGGGCAGTGCATCGTACTACTCTCTAAAATCTTCTCATAAATAAATGCTATTATAGTATAGCAGAATTTATGGAAGACGAAATAATACTAAAGAAATAGACTAAATAAAATTCACAAGTAAATTATCATTCCAAATTTTACCTACTCCCTAAACTTTCAACCTTATTACCTCTAAACATTCTCAAATGAAGCCGTCCAACTTTTATTAGTTACCTAAGCAAAATGATTTTTATCAATAAAAGTTTTTTTACTTATATAACTTTGATACCTACTTACTTTAAGATACCCATTAAATGGGCATAAAAATCATTGTAATGACCCAGCGGGGCTCATGTCTTGGACATATTGTTACCCCCTAAGAACCTGTATGCAACATAAAAGAATTAATATATGATTATGATTAAAAAATTCTTAAAGAAATCATGTGATTTTTCAGAGTCAAAGAATTATGGTCAAGCTTGATTGACCTGTGGAAAAAGATAGAAAATGAGCTAAGAAATGAGTATGAGCTTAATAACATGCGCATACGGCCGGTTTCTGAAATCCCGATCAAAACTAATCGCGTGTCAATTCGCTTGCTATCTCTATCTTATTCGATGTAATAGCTGAAATGGTGAGTGACTTCACATCCGATTCGTTTTGATCGAGCTTTCAGAAACAGGCCGTTAGTCTAGTAGTACACAACCCATTTCTAGGACAACACTCTAAGAAAACTAGTTACAAAAATTAAAAAATGTGAATCTGTACTGTATTCGGTAATTTGTTTTTATTCTTACCTCAAATTACATTTTTATTCTAACTTCGTTACGTTAATTTACGATTCAAGTCTTGATTTTATAACATTGTTTCCAAAGAAAAGTAGATCTTGTTATTCGCCCGTTCGTTTACTTTCAACATTAAAATTTATTATTTAAAATGTGATACAAATAATGAAAAGATGACAAAACTTGACAACGGAACGAATTTATCCAGTTCTAAGGCCATAAGCCCTTAAAACCGCAAATAAAATCAAATAAAAGTTCTCGAACTACAAAGCGTACTGCCTCCAACCCAATAGTCCAACGAAATTATTAAAAAAACAAAAATTATACTCAAAATCGTTAATTGCAAGAGTAGTAGATTTATTTTCAAAGATGATAATATTCAAAGAAGATATTCAAAAGATTATTAATGAAAATTCTTTATCCTTACAAACAATTAAATAAAGAAACATATATCAGATTTCCAGAGATATATAAGAGAGATATATAAAAGTTCCAGAGTTACAAGTGAGCAATTAGCGGCCTTATTGCTAAAAAGATCTCTTTCAAATATTTTTGGCTATTTGGCTTTTATAAAATGTGCATGATTTTTAATACCGGCGATTCAACTAACTTTATTGCAACCTCCTTTGAGTACATTATGTATTGAATCTCAAAATACTTAGTCATAAAACCTGACAATGTTAAACCACATGCATAATAAGGCAATAAACCTTCTGAATAATGAGGAGCCTCAAAGAAGGGATGATGATGATTTATCATACGTCATCGAGGGTAGTTTCAGATAATTTGGGGCAGCTTTGGGTTAGTCCCGACGCTGGCCCAAAGAGATCGTAATCAAATAAAGTAGTAAACGCGAAGGTGGTCCCCTATGGCCATAATTTAGAAATATGGGCCGGCCGAGGCTGGTAAATTTTACAAATAAGTCTACATTCTGTCAAGGTCACAAGGTCATTATATGTATCCTTAGACTGAAAAACTCATCTGTAAAAACCCTGTCTCTGTCTTATAAGGGCTTGAGTCTTATATTGACTGCAGGCTCTGCCGAGTGAGGGGACTTACGATTCTACTTTTGTATATTGGCTCTCTGCAAAACATAATAATTTTGTCTACGTTAATTGCTATATTTTAAGAAACTTTTACGGAACAAATTTTAGCTGTTTTGCTGCAATAAATAATTTAAACTTTTTTTTTACTTTTTCGCATTTAGTTATGAAAAATCACAAACCACTATGTTTTTGAGTATAATTTACAAAAAGCTCTGCTACTATTTTAAGAGACGCATGACGCAGTGATGCACTTATAAGCGTACACATACTACTACTACTATTACTAATAGTACTACTAATACTGATACATAATACTAGTGGTAAGCTCTACTACTCTACATTTAGAAATATGGGCCAAAGAAGCGGCTGGTAAATTTTACAAATAAGTCTACATTTTGGTCAAGGTCACAAGGTCCTATATCTGTGCTTACAAAGAAAAAAATCCATCTAAAAACCGTGTCCCAGGCATTACTCGTGGGAGCTTGAGTCACTGAATATTCCCTGAAATTTGTTATAAAAAATAGCAAGCCATATTTCGGATAATTACAAAGTTTCTGCAAAAATCTGCTTTTATCGAGAGTAGTTTGACGGTGTTCTGCGTCTTAATTATTTAATCTGTAGCAACACAAAAACATATTGTTCCCAGTGACTGATTGGAATAAGGTCGATGCCCGGAATAACCCGCAGCCATGGCCCCGTGCCAACCCTGGAGCCGTAGCGCTGTAAGGCATAGATGCCATGTGTAGTCAAACTTGGACGGTATCTTCGATATCTATTGTCTTTATTGGCTCTTGCCGTATCTCTTCGCTTTGATAATGTTCTTCAAGGACTTTTTTATACTGCTGATAGAACAAGCAGACGGCCCACCCGATGTCAAGTGTTAACCATCAAAGCATTACCTCGCAAGTCATACACGGTGTATCGGTTATAGAAATGTGTTTATTTATTTATTTTAGGAAGACCAACAGCTTAATAAAACTTAAATTCTAAGTAATAGAGGTTATCAGAGAAGCCAATTATCGGTCCTCACGAATGGTTACAGAGTAGATTAGAAAAATGCGCAAAACAAACATTTACGTCCTTATTTACAGTTGTTATTGAAACAATAGTGTCACTGACATTAGAAAACTAAGTTAAAATAGTTAGTTTAGATCGTTTTAAACCAGTAAATTATGATGATACATCATGATAAAATCTATATTCAAAGTTTCATCCAAATCAGTTCAGTTGCAATAAAATGAAATGAACCTAATTTAATGACATTATTTTAGCTAATATAACGTGATTGATTCTCAATCCAATATCTGATATCTAATATCTTTTGCATATTATTATAGGTACTGTAAGATAGGTCTTGTCAAGAGGGCTGAATTTCAGATATTCAATTTTAAACTCTATGTTATACGATTAAAGGACGAAAGCTTTATAAATTCTTATAACTAAATAGTCGTTCAGTATGTTCCATTGTTTTTATTGCTGAAAACAAGTCTTGTCATAGAGTTGATTTTCAGATATTCAATTTTGAACTCTATTTTAAGTGACAAAAGGACGGAAGCTGTATTAACTTTTATGACTAGATAGTTGGTCAGTATGCTTCAGTTAAATATATTTAGACTCTTGAAAGTATTTCTCAAGAGTGCAAGCACGCGGAACTCAAAGGCCCGACTACACGGTCAATCAAATTTGCATAAATTATAATTTGCATCAGCAACTACACGGTATTCCATGTACATTTTAAGAGTAGTAGAGCTCTTTGTGAAGGGCTCGTCCGGGGAAGAACTACAACCACGCCATTTTCTGCCGCCAAGCAGCGTTGCTGTGTTTCGGTTTGAAGAGTGTGGTTGCCGATGTAATTACAGGCACAAGAGGCTTAACATCCGTATGCCTTCAGTTGATGGACGCAGGGCAGTGCATCGTAGGTCACGTTCCTATCGTGCATGGCTTACGAGGTAATGGTTTGTTATAGGTGATGGTTACCACTTAAATCAGGTGGGCCATCTGCTTGTTTCATCAGGTAGTTGTATAAAAAACAAACGGATACAGATAAAGCTACACAAAGCTAAAGAAAAATTAAGCTTGGTAAATGGACAAGCGAACAGTGTTTAGCCTGAAGCTGGTGAGTAAATATTCATTCATTCAGTATTCATTCAATTGAATCGCAAGGATCACTTTGAAACCTATAACGGCATATTCAACGCAATATACAAACAATAGTTTCGTTTGCATATACGTGACTAGTGGCTTCCCGCGGCTTCGCACGCGTTGAAGTGGTGAACCGTGATTGAGCCACAAACATCAAAACATCGTAACTTTCGCATTGATTTGTATATTATTAGGGTAAGATTTTAAATACCTACGTAGGTATATGGGATACCTATAGGCGTACATTACCTATATTGGGTAGGTAGGTATAGGTACTGACTGAGTTTGGCACAAACATGACAAATACAACAAAGACAACCTTACACGGAAAATATGTACTTATTTGTTCCTAGTTTCTACCTCAAAAACAAACGAAACGAAACAGCTTCACGACTTTGATCCCCAATCACGGTAGATACCCTTATATGTCTACGTACCAACTCAAGATTCCCGTTTTTAGAATATCCCATATATAACACAGAATATAACATTGACGCTTCGTTGTATCCTTTTTACTCGAGCGCAACGAAGGAGGGTAACGTTTCAGGGGTTGTTTTCGAAAATCAAACTGTTTTTTTGTTATTTATCCACAGAACACATTTTCTTTTAGTTTGAAGTTAATTACACTACGCGTTAAAAATCTCCCATACAAACCTTGGGACTTTGGCAGTCTTTTGCACCCTTTGCAGGGGTAGTTTTAAAATAGTGAAAACGTGATTTTAATCTATTTATTGTGGAGTATATTTACTTCAAGTTTGAAATCAATCGCACTATGCGTTAAAAATCTCCCATACTAACTTTTACAGTCATTTGCACCCTTTGCGGGGGTAATTATCAAAACTTCAAAGTGTTATTCTTAATTATTTATTTCTTAGTATATTTACCTCAAGTTTTAAGTCAATCGCACCACGCGTTAAAAAACTCCCATACAAACTTCGACATCCCTTTGCATACTTATTAAGGGTAGTTTTAAAAAACCTTATTATTCCTATTTTTTTAGCCTTGAAGTAAATCTACTTCAAGTTTCAAGTTTGTAGATTCAAGGAATAAAATTTTTCATACCAACGTTTTCAACCCTTTTTACACCCTTAGGGGTTGAATTTCCAAAAATCCCTTCTTAGTACACCTCTACGCCATAAGACCTATATACTCTTCAAATTTCAAGTCTCTCTAGGACCAGCGGTCAAAACACTCCCATTCAAACTTTTACATCCCTTTGCACACTTATTAAGGGTAGTTTTAAAAAACTAAAAATGTGTTTCCTATTTTTTGCCTTGAAGTATATGTACTCCAAGTTTCAAGTTTGTAGGTTCAAGGAATACAATTTTTCATACCAACGTTTTCATCCCTTTTTACACCCTTAGTGGTTGAATTTCCAAAAATCCCTTCTTAGTACACCTCTACGCCATAAGACCTATATACTCTTCAAATTTCAAGTCTCTAAGCCAGTGGTCAAAAAACTCCCATACAAACTTTTACATCCCTTTGCACCCTTATTAAGGGTAGTTTTAAAAAAATAAAAATGCCTTTCCTTTTTTTTTGCCTTGAAGTATACAGGGTGTCCCAGAAATCAACGTCAAGCCGAAAACGGGCGATGGGCCAAGTCATGATAGTTAACAGAAAAATATAAAAAAAAATATTTACCATGTACCTTTCGAATTATGAGTATTTCAAAAAATTACAGAAAAACTGACACCCTGTGATGATCTTTTAAGTCCTGTGACTACAAATATTAACTTTTCGTAAAACTTTTTTCTGTAATGTAACCATGGATAACCCTTCTGTAAAATACAAATCAAAATTAAATCATAATTGCCTCAGTTTTAAATAAATTGTTAGATGTTTGGGCAACATTTAATTTAAAATAATTAGATTACCCAACTTTAACCGACTGTACCGTAAAAAAAATGTACTACACTATTTTGGCAAAAAACTTTAAAAGATGGCGCATTTAGTTAGGATTCCAAAATAGTATGATACTTGCTAGAGTACTCCTTAATTTTGGAAGAAAAATATTTTTTTTGAACTAAACCGGATTTCATGACAATTTTATTTGATTAGATAAAATGTTTGTAACCTTTAAATTGTGGACTTAAAAATGCCTATGCTGCGATTTTAAGTCGCTCACAATTCACAGGTACAAGTACATACCATTTCGACAATGTAAGTGAAACAGATAGAGCCACCATCTTGTCGAAAGAGTAATATGGGTTATCAAGTAATTTGTTAGTTTTAGGTGTAAGTTTGAAATAAAATTCAGTCATTGGATTTCTTCAGTAATAATTTTAATTTAATTACATCAAGGATTTACAGCAAATGTTCAAACTGTTTGCCTTCAGCTGTAATGCAAGCTCTACATCTCCTTCAAAATGTCCTTAAAATTACACGGTCATTTTTAAGGAGATGTAGGTTAGGTTAGGTCATGACTAACGAAATCCAATAACTGAATTTTATTTCAAACTTGCACCTAAAACTAACAAATTACTTGATAACCCATATTACTATTTCGACAAGATGGCGACTCTATCTGTTTCAATTACATTGTCGAAATGATATGTACTTGTACCTGTGAATTGTGAGCGACTTAAAAACGCAGCATAGGCATTTTTAAGTCCATAATTTAAAGGTTACAAACATTTTATCTAATTAAATAAAATTGTCATGAAATCCGGTTTAGTTCAAAAAAAAAATTTTTCTTCCAAAATTAAGGAGTACTCTAGCAAGTATCGTACCATTTTGGAATCCTGACTAAATGCGCC
Organism: Chloroclysta siterata; assembly: GCA_932294275.1. Lineage (NCBI taxonomy): Eukaryota > Metazoa > Arthropoda > Insecta > Lepidoptera > Geometridae > Chloroclysta > Chloroclysta siterata. Next base: position 26,481,107 of record OW028591.1, on the reverse strand, counting down.
ATCTTTTAAAGTTACTTGCCAAAATAGTGTAGTACATTTTTTTTACGGTACAGTCGGTTAAAGTTGGGTGACGTAATTATTTTTAATTAAATGTTGGCCAAACATCCAACATTTTATTTAAAACTGAGGCAGGTATGATTTAATTTTGAATTGTATTTTACAGAAGGGTTATTCATGGTTACATTACAGAAAAAAGTTTCACGAAAAGTTAATATTTGTAGTCACAGGGCTTAAAAGATCATCACAGGGTGTCAGTTTTTCTGTTATTTTTTGTAATACTCATAATTCAAAAGGTACATGACAAATATTTTTTTTTATATTTTTCTGATAACTATCATGACTTGGCCCATCGCCTGTTTTCGGCTTGACGTTGATTTCTGGGACACCTTGTATGTACTCCAAGTTTCAAGTTTGTAGGTTCAAGGAATACTATTTTTCATACAAACGTTTTCAACCCTTTTTACACTCTTAGGGGTTGAATTTCCAAAAATCCCTTCTTAGTACACCTCTACGCCATACTACCTATGTACTCCTCAAATTTCAAGTCTCTAGGACCAGCGGTCAAAAAACTCCCATACAAACTTTTACATCCCTTTGCACCCTTATTAAGGGTAGTTTTAAAAAACTAAAAATGCTTTTCCTTTTTTTTTGCCTTGAAGTATATGTACTCCAAGTTTCAAGTTTGTAGGTTCAAGGAATACTATTTTTCATACAAACGTTTTCAACCCTTTTTACACCCTTAGGGGTTGAATTTCCAAAAATCCCTTCTTAGTGCACCTCTACGCCATAAGACCTATGTACTCCTCAAATTTCAAGTCTCTAGGACCAGCGGTTTAGGCTGTGCGTTGTCTATATGTCAGTCAGTCAGTCAGTCAGTCAGTCAGTCAGGACTTTGAGTCTTATAGTATTAGAGAAGTGCCGTGCAAATGGTTATTTTAGGCAAATTATAGTTTAAAATTATACATCACCATTTAAAATACATGCAATAAATATATATTATTAAATTTATTAATATTACTATATATTTACAAATTGAGTTACTGATGAATAGCTCATGTTATTGTAAACAAGTTTGTACTTTATGCTGCAAACAAAAAATACTATCAATTATTTTTATGTACGTGTTAAAGTGACCCTCATACTATATCCTATTATTTACTCAGTCTGTATCGGATGACAGATCAAGCTACACAATACCAAACCATGACGCTTACAATAATGGCAGAAAAGCAAGCAGTGTACCTATAGAATAGTTTTTTTATAAGAATAAAAAAACTTAAAATCTTTACATAACAGGTCTTTTTTATACTTCTAGCTGATGGAACAAGCAGATGGCACACCTGATGTTAAGTGGTAACCATCACCTATAACAAAGCATTGCCTCGTAAGTCACGCAAGATAGGAACGTGCCCTACGATGCACTGCCCTGCGTCCATCAACTTGAGGCATACAGAAGCCTCATGTGCCTGTAATTACACCGGCAACCACACTCTTCCAACCGAAACACAGCGTTGCTACTTGGCGGCAGAAAAAGGCATGGTGGTACTTCCCCGGACGAGGCCTTCATAAAGAGCTCTACTACTCTTAAAACTTATGACTTATATCTAATATAACGACGATGTTTATGTATTATTATGTATGCATATTATTATTATTTATGTATGTAAGTACCTACCTTATTACATATTTAGAGTGCAATTTGATTTTTATAATTACTTTCTTGTTATGTTTCGCGTGCTCCTGCGACCAATCTTTCTTACTCTTACAATCCTCTCCATCCAAAGGTTGTCTGGAAGAGATCGCTTTCGGCGATAAGACCGCCCATTGTACATTTATTATTTTATTTTGATTTGTTATTGTACCTACTGTTGTTTTGTTTGTTGTACAATAAAGTATTTAGATTCATTCATTCAACGACAAAAAAGGTAGCCACTCAGCATTTGCTACAGAGGCATAGCTTTGCAACGCTAGTTTTCAGTGGTACCACAGACTGATGCGTATCCTTATGTACAAGAACTATTGAGCGTGTAGTCGGGCCCTAAAACGAATACGCGGGAGCATTTATTTGTCAAAGCATTTATGAATATTTCAAGTGTACATATTTGAGTTTTTCTCCTACTGTTGTTTCTGACATACTTTCGAGTAAAACAGGTCATCATCATCTATAGCAGTCGGTAGAAGTCCTGCTGAAGATTGTGACATAAAATAGGTGTTGACTGTTCGGCTTAAAGTGCAGGGATCACAAAAACTCTGTGATTCAGTATTAGCTAGTTAAAATAAAAAAAATCAGGAGTACTTGTGCCCATCAGTAGAATATTTTTGCCGAACCTTTAATAATATTTATAAATTCTCGGTTTGCAATGTTCTATCAACGTTCGGAGATTTTATATGTTCCAAAATGTTTTAATGTGGAAGTGATAAGTTGTCTGACGATTTTTGTTTTTGTATTTAAAAGTTCTTAACTAACTATAATAATTCAAAAACACTTGAAACTAAAGACTGTTTAGCTAAGTTTAATACTCTTAACTACAACGTTGTCTAACGGTTGTCACAGTCATAACAAATGTACCCTAGTACATTTGGTGTTATGACACGCCACTTAAATCAATTTCATGAATTTGACTTTTGTGAATTACTTAACACATCTCTAATACTATAAGAATCAAAGTCCTGACTGACTGACTGACTGACTGACTGACTGACTGACTGACTGACTGACTGACTGACATATAGACAACGCACAGCCTAAACCTCTGGTCCTAGAGACTTGAAATTTGAGGAGTACATAGGTCTTATGGCGTAGAGGTGTACTAAGAAGGATTTTTTGGAAATTCAACCCCTGTAAAAAGGGATGAAAACGTTTGTATGAAAAATTGTATTCCTTGAACCTACAAATTTGAAACTTGGAGGACATATACTTCAAGACAAAAAAATAGGAAATACATTTTTAGTTTTTTAAAACTACCCTTAATAAGTGTGCTAAGGGATGTAAAATTATGTATGGGAGTTTTTTGACCGCTGGTCCTAGAGACTTGAAATTTGAAGAGTACATAGGTCTTATGGAGTAGAGGTGTAATAAGAAGGGATTTTTGGAAATTCAACCCCTAAGGGTGTAAAAAGGGATGAAAACGTTTGTATGAAAAATTGTATTCCTTGAACCTACAAACTTGAAACTTGGAGTACATATACTTCAAAACAAAAAAATAGGAAAAACATTTTTAGTTTTTAAAACTACCCTTAATAAGTGTGCTAAGGGATGTAAAAGTATGTATGGGAGTTTTTTGACCGCTGGTCCTAGAGACTTGAAATTTGAAGAGTACATAGGTCTTTTGGCGTAGAGGTGTACTAAGAAGGGATTTTTAGAAATTCAACCCCTAAGGGTGTATTAAGGGATGAAAACGTTTGTATGAAAAATTGTATTCCTTGAACCTACAAACTTGAAACTTGGAGTACATATACTTCAAGACAAAAAAATAGGAAATACATTTTTAGTTTTTTAAAACTACCCTTAATAAGTGTGCTAAGGGATGTAAAAGTATGTATGGGAGTTTTTTGACCGCTGGTCCTAGAGACTTAAAATTTAAAAAGTACATAGGTCTTATAGCGTAGAAGTATACTAAGAAGGTATTTTTGGAAATTCAACCCCTAAGGGTGTAAAAAGGGATGAAAACGTTTGTATGAGAAATAGTATTCCTTGAACCTACAAACTTGAAACTTGGAGTACATGTACTCTGATGCAAAAAATAGGAAAGGCTTTTTAGTTTTTTAGAACTACCCTTAATAAGTGTGCAAAGGGATGTAAAAGTCTGTATGGGAGTTTTTTGACCGCTGGTCCTAGAGACTTGAAATTTGCAGAGTACATAGGTCTTATGGCGTAGAGGTGTACTAAGAAGAGGTTTTTGGAAATTCAACCCCTAAGGGTGTAAAAGGGTTGAAAACGTTTGCATGAAAAATTGTATTCCTTAAACCTACAAACTTGAAACTTGGAGTACATGTACTCCAAGGCAAAAACTAGGAAAAGCATTTTTAGTTTTTGAGAACTACACATAATAAGTGTGCAAAGGGATGTAAAAGTTTGTATGGGAGGTTTTTGACCGCTGGTACATGTACTCCAAGGCAAAAACTAGGAAAGGCATTTTTAGTTTTTGAGAACTACCCTTAATAAGTGTGCAAAGGGATGTAAAAGTTTGTATGGAAAGTTTTTGACCGCCGGTCCTAGAGACTTGAAATTTGAAGAATATATAGGTCTTATGGCGTAGAGGTGTATTAAGAAGGGATTTTTGGAAATTCAACCCCTAAGGATGTATAAAGGGTTGAAAACGTAGGTATGAAAAATTGTATTCCTTGAACCTACAAACTTGAAACTTGAAGTAAATGTACTCCAAGGCTAAAAAACAGGAAAGGCATTTCTTTTTAAACTACCCTTAATAAGTGTGCAAAGGGATGTCAAAGTTTGTTTGGGAGTTTTTTAACGCGTGGTGCGATTGATTTAAAACTTGAGGTAAATATACTCCACAATAAATAATTTAAAATCACGTTTTAAATATTTTAGAACCACCCCTGCATAGGGTGCAAAAGACTGACAAAGTTTCAAGGTTTGTATGGGAGATTTTTAAAGCGTTAGTGTAATTAACTTCAAACTAAAAGAAAATGTGTTCTCTGGATAAATAACAAAAAGACAGTTTGATTTTCGAAAACAACCTCTAAAACGTTACCCTCCTTCGTTGCGCTCAAGTAAAAAGGATACAACAAGGCGTCAATGTTTGTAAGGGACATTCTAAAACGGGAATCCTGAGTTGGTACGAAGAGATCTTAGGGTATCTACCGTGCCTGGGGATCAAAGTCGTGAAGCTGTTTCGTTTCGTTTGTTTTTGGGGTAGAAACTAGGAACCAATAAGTACATATTTTCCGTGTAAGGTTGTCTTTTTTGTATTTGTCATGTTTGTGCTAAACTCAGTACCTATACCTACCTACCTACCTAATATAGGTAATGTACGCCTATAGGTATCTCTTATACCTGCGTAGGTATCCTACCCTAATAATATACAAAACAATGCGAAAGTTACGATGTTTGGATGTTTGTGGCTCAATTACGGCTCACCACTTCAACGCGTGCGAAGCCGCGGGAAGCCACTAGTTACTAACTAAAACTCAATAAAATCGGATAATGGTACGTTACATTAAGGGAAGCTGGTGTCCAGTAGTGGACTTCTTCAAGCTGATGATGATGATATAAATTCCTAAGATACAGAGAATCAAGACCAGAATAAGTGATCCTTTTGGTTTCACTACATGAATGCCTTTGCCTTTGAGAGATTAGAGATTTTTGACCATTTTACAAAAATATCATAGTAATGCCTAAAAAAATAAAACAAAGACTTAGCAATGCAGCCTGCCAGCAGCTTTTAAATAGTACTGAGTTGCATAACTTAAGCTATATTTAGATCGTATGCTACGGTCTACAGATAGCTCAGTTCTTTCATGTGTATTTTGTACACTTTATTGGTTGTAATTTTATTCGTAATTGAATACTAAGGATTTGTGACATTTCTATTACCATAACGGCGTTTTTAAATATTCCATCGCGTGGCAAAACGCCATACATGCCATAATTCGTTCAAAATTCTTTGTATTCAAAATAAATATGTCAATTTGTCGAAAAATACGAGCACGCAGGTTTTATCCATCGTTCAATCTTCGCGTGTTTCGGATTTTACTTTTAAATGGTTTACTATTTTCGCTGTGACGATACTTGGAATATATTGCTTTACCGCGAATATTTACTTCAACAAAAGCTTTAAAAAAGTTGTAAATGTTGGTATCTGTGGGTGCAAATTTCGAATCCGGTCATACCAATGGATTTAGAAAAATTTTGTGTTCTAAAACGGTGAAGGAAAACATCGTTAGGAAACCATTATTGTAACAGCGGCGACAGGCTTGCATTCAAAAACATTAAAATCAATTTTTCAGTTCTTAAAATAGATAAAGACTTGCGGTCCAAAACACAACTTTGGGACTCCTGAATGTTGCTCAAAATCGCGCTGTGCAAAACATAGTGTGAAAACCGCGCGCGCGTGCTCACCAAAGTGAGTCTTGGAACGGTGCGCTATTTGAAGTCCATTCTTATAACATCGCGTTAGTACAAAGCGAATTACACTTAGCGAGATATTTAAGACAAGAGCTAATGTACCTCTCGCTCGCACGTTTCGACATGTTGAAAGATATAATAAAATAAACTAATTTTCAAAAAACCGCAACAACCTGTTTTGTATGCAATCACATTTCACACATTAAACAAAAAAAAATCATTTAGATCGTTACAAGTTTTCCTACTCAAAAATTTGCATATGTACGAAAACTAGTAAAACAAACTTAGGAAACGTGCGAGCGAGATGTACATTAGCTCTTGTCTTCGCTTTAAGTTTAGTTTCTTTATTAGCGTGAGTTATAACTCAATAGTACACTATTATAAAGTACTATATAAATTAATAATGGCTTACAAAGCTTTTGGAAGCAGGTGTAGAATCTCAAAGACTAAAATGCGTATTATTTATTTACTCTGCAAATCATATAGAATGCAAAAGAAAAATATTTAAACCTAACGTTACCTACGTCACCTTAAATATTCAGAGCGTTATATTACGCGTACCGTTAACATTTTCGTGAAACCTGTTCTTGTTTAATAAAACGTGTTACTGATCTAACATAACTTTTCCGTCAAATTTTGTATGAAAAAAAATGGGCCACCTGATGTTAAGCAATTACTTTTGCCTATAACTATTGCGACTGCTACGAAAATAATATGCAATAAAGTACTAAAACTAGTAAAATAGACTTTTTTGTGGGAAAACTTGTTTGGATTAATTTATATTTTTGTTGAACTGAGTGCAATGTTATTGCACACAACTTGGTTGATTGCGATTTTTCCTTAATTTATTAATTTTATATTTACTCGTACATGTTGAAATGTATAAGCGTGTAGTTATTTGACAGTAGTCTAGAGAGCACCTGGTGGTCTAGTGGTAGCGGCCCCGCCTTCCGATCCTAAGGTCGTGTGTTCGAAACCGGTCGTGCACCAATGAGTTATTCTATTCAAAAATGTATGTGTACAATGCCAGTGAAGGAAAACATCGTGAGGAAACCGGCATGTCGTGGAACCTAAAAAGTTCTATAACATGTTTCAAGTGCTCGAAAGGAGCCTCTTGAGGCGCACTTAAAATCCTTTCACCACACTGTTTCGAAAGAAACTAGTGACACGGTAAGGGACAGTAGTCAGTGGCTTAAGGGGCTCGACTAAGTAAATATAATTTCGTACCATTCAGATAGGTTAAGATTCTCCTTGTCAAAGTTGAATCGATTTCAATTTAACAACGAAATTTTCGTACATTTGCACATCGTGTTTTCCCGAGTTCATAGGAATTTCACAGAAAATGTATTCAATTGTTCGCGTTCTTAAGAGGAAATAGGTGCAGATAGGAAAGCGCCATTCAAAAGATCACATACAATGGAAAAAAAAGGTTGGCGATGATAATGAGGTTGGCTTTTACGGAATTATCAGGTATTTTCAAAGGTTTAAATATAAAAGACCAGCGGCGCCCAAAATAACAAATTGTTATTTAGCAAAAATTTGTTATTTTGGGCGACAAAAACTAATGTTAACACTCCTTTATTTTTTTTACATTATGATGTTTGAAAACATCAATGCGTATTTCTTTAGAAATAGGTCTATGTACGAGTATTGTGTAAAATCCGAAAAGGGGTTGTGTAGAATTCGAAAATTCATCTTATTCAGCGAATGAATTGGTTTTATACAATACGAGCTTTTGATAAATAGAATGAAAGAAAAACATTTTGTCCCATAGTGTCCCATTGTTGGGCAAAAGCCTCCCCCCATTTCCGCCAGTCCCTCTCATAGGCGTCCAACTCGTCCCGCCACCTCATGCGCGGTCTGCCACGACGCCGCCTCGCTGTGTCAGGCCACCACTCGGTAGTGGTTTTGGCCCATCACAGTTTTGGCACACATTGATCAACATAAACAGAAAAAAATGATACCTAGAAGAGTAGTAGAGTTCTCTGTGAAGGGTACATCCGGGGAAGTATGCCACGTAGATTAGATTTCTAGTATACCTCTATTACACCAGTATATTTAAAAAAAAATGTGCCCACTCAAAGGGCTCCAAATCTCTCAAAACAAAGGGCGGTGTACAGTCAGCAACGAAAGCCCATGACCACATACAAAATTACAAACCACCTGAACAGGTCGTGTATTGTACACGTGGTAATAACAAACCCTCAGGTCTCCCTGAAGAGTACTTACACAACAACTGCTAACAACGAAACAGTTCTCAAAGCATACCGATCCTTGCACGGCTGTCTGAATCTTGTACCGTCGTATTACGACCGTAATTGACATAAAAGGCAAAATAATAATAAATAAATAAATAAATATTGGTGGACATTCCACACAGCACTATCTCGCCCCAAACTAAGCCAAAGCTTGTGATATGGGAACCAGATAGCTGATATACTACTTATATACTTTTTTTTTAAATATATACTTATAATATTATATAGCACCCAGACAGAACAAACATCTATGTTCATCACACAAATGTTTGATCTCGGTGGGGATCGAACCCACGGCCTACGGCGCAGAAGGCAGAGCTACTACCAACTGAGCTGTGAAGGTTGTCTGTGAAATAAAAATGCAAAAGAACGCCGCCTTCATTTTATATTTTTTCGGACGTCGTCGGTGTCATCTTGAACGAATGAATGAATGAAAAATACTTTATTGTACACCAAACTGAACAAAAAAAAACACAATGGGCGGTCTTATCGCTGAAAGGATATCTTCCAGACATCCTTTGGATGGAGAGGATTGTTCAAGTATGGTCGATTGGTCTTGGTTTCCTCTTTTTACCCGAGTGCCGAAAGCTTAGGTGTTTGGCGTGTATTTCTGTATCTATCCTTCGATATTGTCTTTATTACCACGTAGCACCCAAACGGCGTCAGTATACTGCTAGGACATACACGAGCCTCCGACTGCATGTGATTATTAAATTGTATCATTCGTCAAGACTGAACAACTGTTCACTATCAAGAAGAAATTTAAAACATAATCTTGTTTCCATCTTTTTTGTTTGGGCAGTCGGGTTTTTTTTATTTTTTTAATAAAGATTTTATTTTGGAAGTCGGTTACTACTGAAGTCGTATTTTTTAAACGTATAAACGTTTAAAAAATGCAGCTGACTTGATAATGCCTCTTTTTTTCCACACACAATGTTCCTGATTTTTCATGGACTAACTTAGCTTAATTTTTTATATTTTTTGTACACAGTGATAACATTTAGTAAACTTAATTAAAAACATGCACAATCGCATGCTGAAAATAATTCTCTTCCAGCAAACCTTGAAGGATATAGAAAAGTGAGATACTTACATTTAAATTGAACCCACGACCGTGCAGTGTCAAAGTCTAAAGTCAAAGTCAAAAGGTATTTATTTAATAAAATCACAAGGATCACTTTGAAACTTTTTAAAGCTAGGTGACTCTAGGTGCCAGTTCCACGCAACCAAAGCCTAGAAGAACAGGCAACAAACTTACGGCTTGGTTCCTACCGTTCTTTTGTATGATCCTTTTACAATGTAATATAATATAATATTGAAGTTTAGTGAGGCATAGGCATACAGAAAGGTGCTTCTACTTTTTTTTTTTATATAACCAGCTGATGGAACAAGCAAATGGCCCACCTGATGTTAAGTGGTAACCATCACCTATGACAAAGCATTGCCTCGTAAGTCACGCACGATAGGAACGTGCCCTACGATGCACTGCCCTGCGTTCATCAGCTTGAGGCATACAGATGTTAAGCCTCATGTGCCTGTAATTACATCGGCAACCACACTCTTCAAACCGAAACACAGCGTTGCTGCTTGGCGGCAGAAAAAGGCGTGGTGGTAGTACTTCCCCGGACGAGCCCTTCACAAAGAGCTCTACTACTCTTACTACTACACCACCGGTGCTTTTAAATTCAGATTCTAAGTTAACTTAGTTCTAAAATACATTGTTCCAAATAAAGTGTAAAAAGATTTATCGCTCTTCGGCTTGTAGGAACTTCACTCCCCTCTCCCATTTCACTTCCCGCAATAATTTAAGCTATATATAACCAACTTAACCGATTTCACATCCACGCGCAAATAACCATGTGAGCACAGAATCACAGAATGAATACTTATACAGTAAGAACATTTATAAATTTGATTATGTTTACCTTTTTCTGTATGCCTACGCCTCACTTAACTTCAATAATATATTATATTACATTGTAAAAGGATCATACAAAAGAACGGTAGGAACCAAGCCGTAAGTTTGTTGCCTGTTCTTCTAGGCTTTGGTCGCGTGGAACTGGCTCCTAGAGTCACCTAGCTTTAAGACGTTTCAAAGTGATCCTTGTGATTTTATTGAATAAATACATTTTGACTTTGACTTTGAAATGATGAAATGTGTTCTTAAAAGAGTATATCGGTCACGCTAACATTTTTACTGAAATAGCAGCCAATTCTATAGCAAACTTACTTTACTTTAGATGACATTTCTATTATCATCATTCTCTCTTTTGTCGTGTCACTGGTTTCTTTCGAAACAGTGTGGTGAAAGGGTTTTAAGTGCGCCTCAAGAAGCTCCTTTCGAGGCTTTTCCTTTCACCGTTTGAGAGGCATTGTGCACATAAACTTTTGAACAGAAAAACTCATTGGTGCACGACCGGATTCGAACCCACGACCTTAGGATCGGAAAGTCAAAGTCAAAGTCAAAGTCAAAATGTATTTATTCAATAAAATCACAAGGATCACTTTGAAACGTCTTAAAGCTAGGTGACTCTAGGTGCCAGTTCCACGCGACCAAAGCCTAGAAGAACAGGCAACAAACTTACGGCTTGGTTCCTACCGTTCTTTTGTATGATCCTTTTACAATGTAATAATATAATATATTATTGAAGTTTAGTGAGGCGTAGGCATACAGAAAAAGGTAAACATAATCAAATTTATAAGACAGCACACGCTACGCCTCAAACTAATATTACCTAATGCATAAATACAATCTATTAAATCAGAGAAAAATAAAAAAAAACACACAATAGTAGGTACAGTACAGACATTGCAGACATGTTAGCTGCCGATGGGCAGAGCGACCGGGACATCGGGCCACGCATTTTTATCAACAATATAGCTATCTAAAGTATAATAAGCTTTCCTTATTAGATTATTCTTAATGTACACTTTAAATTTTCTAATAGGAAGCCCAGTGGCACTTTCTGGAAGTTTATTATAGAAGCGAATACCGTTCCCCATAAACGAGCCATTTACCTTTTGAAGTCGAAATTTAGGTATACATAATTTGTTTTTATTTCTAGTGTTAACGTTATGTGCATCACTCTTTTTCTTAAAGCTATCTATGTGTTTATGAGTGTATAATAGATTTTCATAAATATACTGTGAAATTACTGTGAGAATATTAATTTCTTTAAATCGCTCCCTTAATGAGTCACGTGGTTTCATTTTATAAATGGCACGTATCGCCCGTTTTTGAAGTACAAATATACTTTGTATATCAGCAGCTTTCCCCCAGAGCAAAATACCATAAGACATTACACTATGGAAGTAGCTAAAATATACTAGTCTAGCTGTAGCTTCATCTGTAAGCCATCTTATTGTGCGAACTGCGTATGCAGCCGAACTCAGTCTACCAGCAAGTGATTTGATGTGTGGACCCCACTGCAATTTTGCATCAATATTAAGTCCTAAAAAAATAGTAGAATTGACAAGGGTAAGTGATTCACCATTTAATTCAATATTGGTTGGTCGTTGAACCACATTTGGCAAAGTAAATTTAATGCATTTCGTTTTCCCAGCATTGAGCAAAAGATTATTAACAGTAAACCAGTTAAGTACTTGCGACAGAGATGCATTAACGTCATCGAAGTTAGTCTTCAATCTGTCGACTTTAAAAATTAAAGAGGTATCGTCAGCAAATAGAACTATTTCACATAAATCTTTTACAAAAGGTGGAAGGTCATTTACGTAAACTAGAAATAAGAAAGGACCCAATATCGAACCCTGAGGCACCCCTATATCAATGACCGATCCAGAAGACCTCTCACCGCCAACATCAACTTTTTGGATTCTATTGGTTAAGTAAGACTGTATAAGATCAATAGCCCGGTTTAGGATGCCGTAGTGTTTAAGTTTAGATAATAAAGTGGCATGACTTACACAGTCAAAAGCTTTGGACAGATCGCAGAATACCCCGATCGCATCTTGTGAGTGTTCCCAAGCATCATATATGTGCTTCAGGAGCGTCGAGCCGGCATCAGTCGTTGATCGACCTTTAGTAAATCCAAATTGATGACCATGAAGTATGCCGTTGACGTTAAAATGTGATATTAACTGATTAAGAACAACTTTTTCAAAAATTTTACTTAACGTAGGTAGTACCGAAATAGGCCTGTAGTTGGCAGGATCTTGTTCATTTCCAGACTTGTACAGGGGAATGAGTTTACTGTGTTTCATTAAATCTGGGAAAACGCCCTCATCAACACATCTATTAAAAATGTATGCTAGACATGGTGCAATATCAGTTATAATAGCGCCTAATACTTTTGTAGACATTCCCCATAGATCTTCAGTATTTTTAATATTTAAGGATTTAAATGTTTTGACAACATTATCAGCATTAATAAATTTAAAACTGAAGATATTATTACATTTTTGAACGCTAGACTCTAATAGTGTTGTCGCTTCAGCAGCTGAGGAATTTAAGGATGAAGTCACAACTTTAGGTATACTGGAGAAAAAACTATCAAACGCGTTGGCGACTTCAATATTTTTTGTAAAAACATTATTGTTTACTTTTAAATTTATCTGTTTATTACCGAGCTTCGATTTGCCTGTTTCGTTATTGACTACCTTCCAAGTTGCTTTAATTTTATTTGTCGATTTTTCAATTTTATTTCTTATATGCAATGATTTTGCCGCGTGACATACTTTTTTGAAAATTTTTGAGTAGTTTTTTGTGTGTAAAATAAACGTTGGGTCATTCAGCATTGACTCCCTAGCAGCGTATAGGTCATATAATTTATTCCTACTTTTATGAATACCTGGAGTTGCCCAGTCAGCGAACTTGACACTTTTACACTAGTTTTACATGTTTTAAGTTTAAAAGTATCATTATGTTCTTCATTTATTAAATTTGACAATTTTATAAAAAGATCATTTGGGTCAGTCAAGTATGGTAAAAGGGACACTTTCAGTTCAACATTGTTCTGAAACATTTTAGTACGGCTATCTGTGATAGGCCGATAGGTGAAGACCTCGTCTACTTATATTTTATTAGCAAACCTAGCGCTATGACCGTAATGATCGGAACTAAAATGCTTAACTACAGACTTACAAATTGGATCATGACTGCAAAAGATGTTGTCTAGACAGGTGGCTGTTGTTAGCGTCACTCTTGTTGGGTCTTTAAACAAGCAGTGTAGATCAAAACATTTAAACAAATTTAAAAATCTCTCAGATAGTGGATGAACCGGAATATCTATATTAAAATCACCGCAGACTATTAAAGTTTTTTTACTATCGAAGGTCTTAAGCAAAACCTCTTCCATAGTGGATTCATACAACGCGAAGTCCGCGTCTGGGGGACGGTATACACTCACAACGATGTGCCGCTCCAGCTCCACACATGACAGCTCAATAGTCCTCTCAATACTGAGATTTGCAATGTCTTTACGTTCCCTGCATTTCAAGTTATTATTTACAATAATTAAAGAACCGCCATGTATAGCGTTCTTGCGTCTAAAAGAGCTCAATACGCTGTATTTATTATAAAAAGGGAGCAACTCTAGTTCTAATATCCAGTGTTCTGTAATACACATGATATCTATATTAAAACAATTCAAAAATAATTCTAACTCTAATACTTTGCTGGGAAGGCCTTGCATATTTTGGTGTACAACATGTAAAGTGCCAGGCTTTTCCATTGTCGAAGAAACTAGTTTAAATGTTGGGCAATAGGCCCTACTGCTTGTAAGCCCTCATTAGTACTGCTACTAACTACGGGCTTGTCTACGGACTGTGTTATAGTACTTATAACAGGATCAAAAATATTAAATGCTAACAATTTAGCAATAGTTATTTTACTATGTTTACATAAGGACATAGTACCTCTAGTCAATATAAAATTACTAATAAAATTATTAGTGTCGAAATACAAAACGTCACTATGACGACATGTCAAATTATATAACATTAAATTTAGTTTAAAAACATTCCTATTTTCTAGTACACTCAGTGAGTTAGAATAGGGGAACGCACATAAAATTAGTTTTCCTAGTCCTAATTCTAACTTTTCTAACAAAGCTTCCACCAGCTGAATTAATTCTGAGTGCTTGATTCCAGTGCTCTCACCTAATTGCACGATCAAAGTGGTGTTTTTGTCAAGGCAACTGTCACTATTGATGCCGTTTATGAAATAGCTAATGGGAGCATCTGGGAGGCAGTTGTTTGTTACTACCTGACCTAGTTGATCGCTAAGTAGCAGTCCCATCCCTATTCCTATCTTGTCAGAGTATATAACAGTCTTCCGGGTCTCTAAACAAGAACTGTCTAGTCTAACCAGGGACTGTGTTACACATACTGAAATGGACTCAGTGGTCACAGCACCTGTCAGCGGCACAAGTGGTGAAGGTGACGCCACCTGTTCAATCACTTTTTCCGTAACCAATGCTGTGCCAGAGAGCAGCTGTTCATACATGGGTGGATCTGTCTGTGAGCTACTATTACATACTTGTACATATGTACTGTCATCACTAACTAATTCCGACATATTTTGCTCCGCTTTTTTATATTTATCTGTTATATCATGAAGTGATCTTTCTAACTGCATAATTTTTGCAGACATGTTTTCTTGTTCAACTGAATTCCGCCCTAGTAATTTATAGCAGGAATTCAGTTCTTGATTTAATTTACATTTCTCTTTGCAAAGCTTTGCCTGTATAAAAACATTTTTTTGTCTTTTAATTTTTTTTTCAGATTTTTTTAAAAAGCTACTTAATTTTACATATTTTTTTATTTTGTTACTCCCTTTTATTAATGGAGATACACCTTGGCACTTAGGTGTATTGAAGTTGACTAATGAGTAGTTAGGGTCACCGTTGATCAGTTCTGTTTGTAAGTCCAGACTACTATAGTCATTTGAAATTGATACATTCACTGATTCATTTTGTTCATTTCTTAATCTACACTCATATAACTCTTGTTTTAAGTCCTGGATTTTTTGCATCGCCAATTCATAAGTCTCATGACACTGGTTCATACATTCCAGCCTTGACTGTAGGCTTTCCATTTGGCCGCAAACATCTTCATATTGGGTGGCTAGCTCGGCTAATTGCTTTTTGAGGGTTTGATTCTGGCCCAGAATCCCCATCATTTCAGCCTCACTCTCATCCCGTTCTTGCAGTAGCTGCTCTTGAATCTTATTTGACTCTTTGAGCTCTGCAGTAACAACCTTCAGCTTTGCCTCAAAGTTGCGTGCCCTCCGAGTCATGGTCATGGTTTGTAGTCTGAAACACAGTGGTCAGCAAGTGAGTATGGAATATGTGAGAGTAGGTTGCAAATGTGTGTTTAGACTAGACAGGAAATGGAAATACAAGTTGAAATAAAGTTACAATAAAGTTACAATTGCTGAGAAATACAAATAAAATTCTAATTTTTTCACTAATTATAATAAAAATAAAAGGGAATAATACTATAATTTCACACAAATAGCAGAGCAGGCACATAGATTTTTACAAGTATGTATTTACTTTAGAAACAAATTATTAATCAACAGAAAAAAACAATAGGTATTGGACAAGTAGATATTATTTTTAATTTCAGTATGCTGCAAATACAAGTGGTAGTAGTAATTCTAATATATAAGTAGTTATCTACAGTTTGTTAGTTTGTCTGTATGTAGTAAGGGGCTAGGTTGGAAAGGAATTGTTAATAGGCTAATTTGCCGTGTGTTTTGTGTACCTAGGTGTAGTTTATAATTGTGTGAGGCAAATGTTTTGGTCATCAATTCGAGCTTCCACTAAAATTGTCAAGCTGAGAGAGATTAAACGGTGCCTGTGTTGTGAATTGTGACGTGACTCATCAAACGGTTAAGTACCGGCCGGTGAACAAGTAAATTTGAATTTGATGCTGTTGTGTTTATGTGAATAAAAATAAAGACAATACTCCCCAGGTTTATCGGCAGGTTCAAAAACAGTAGATCTAGTTTACAGGCAAAGATCCGCTTCTAACAGCAAGTCTTTGTAAACATTCAAACCGCCATTCGTTGTTAAAAAGTTCACAGGATCCTTTGTAACGCTTTTTATGTGTTTTCACTTGTCCAAATAGTTCACAAACAATTACACAAACTATTTATACTATTTAAAACTGTTATACTGGCTAATACATTGGTAATTCACGATAAAACTTAAATAAAAACTAAAATAAATAAGAGCAGCTGATTTTTACGTCAGACCGCCAGTGTTGCCACACGGCGAAAAAAAAAAAAAAGGAAGGCGGGGCCGCTACCACTAGATCACCAGTGCTCTCTCATTATCATTATTATCAAGGGTAAATGCTTTTTGACCAAGAATGCTAAAATGTAAAATATAAGATGACTTGGATGGAAGAAAAGTTAAAATAACTTGGATCAATTTCAAACATCGGCAAGAATTACGGCTACCGTTTTTGTAAAATCCTTTTTACAATAAATTTGAATGTTTCCGTGCTCTGAAATATCGGATTCACTTGACTATTTTATCCATCGTTTACCAATTATTATGTTAGTTAAAATTAAAAATATTTTGAAATTTTAAAGCCCATTTTTCGTTCATTTTGAAAATTCTACGTTTGCCTCGTTCGCTCGATCAAATCATAGTCTTGTCATGGCCTCTTTTACTGCGTTTGCCGCTACTGTGACTAACGTGAGATTTTATAGGTCAAGAAAATTTGGGTCGCGAGTCAAAATGCACAAAACGGCATATTTTAATAGGTGTCGGAACTCGTTAAATGGGGTTAATGAACTTCATTGTGAGGGAGAAAGACCAGGCATCCGAAAATGAGAGATTTAAGCATTGAGATATTGTTTTTTTACAAGCGTTCTTACGAATTCAGAAAATTCTGAAGATCCGAGTATAGTCAAACGCAAAAAGGGTGTGTTAGTTATTTTTATGAAAGAAAAAAAAAATTACACAGCTTCATGACTTTGATAGCCAGGCACGGTAGATATCCCGTCAGATCTCTTACTTAAGATTATTTGAGGATATCTAACGGGGGTAGTCAGAGGTACGTCCAAATATAACATTTTTTTTATACAACTATTTGATAGAACAAGCAGATGGCCCACCTGATGTTAAGTGGTAACCATCACCTATAACAAAGCATTGCCTCGTAAGTTACACACGATAGGAACATGCCCTACGATGCACTGCCCTGCGTCCATCAACTTGGGGCATACAGATGTTAAGCCTCATGCGCCTGTAATTACACCGACAACCACACTCTTCAAACCGAAACACAGCGTTGCTGCTTGGCGGCAGAAAAAGGGGTGGTGGTAGTTCTTCCCCGGACGAGCCCTTCACAAAGAGCTCTACTACATTTGACACATACCAGTATTTTGCAGAAGTTGGTATTCCATACGTGACAGGTTGCAAGCCCATCGCCGCAGTTAGCACTGGTTTCCTCACGTTTTTTTTCCTTCACCGGTTGAGAGCACTGGCATTGCGCATATAAATTTTCGGAAGAGAAATATCCATTAGTACACGACTGGATTCGAACCCACGACTTTACGATCAGAAGGCGGGGCCCCTCCAACTAGACCAACAGTGCTCCCAAAAGAGTTGAAATAGTGCCCTCAAAATGTGAATCTTCAAAATATATTTAATGCAATTTTATTCAAGCATTTTCAACTTCCAGCTGGAGGTGATAAAGGTATTAAGTATCACTCCTTTACATTGTAAACCAACCCATTCGTTATTAAGCGATTTGTAAAAACACAAATATCACCTTTACTCCTACTGCTACCAACTGACCATGATACCTATACAAAGTCAAAGTCAAAAGGTATTTATTCAACAAAAGCACAACGTCTTGAAACGACATAAAGCTAGGTGACTCTAGGTGCCAGTTCCACGAGACCAAAGCCTAGACCGACCTTAGCCCAGCAAACTAACGGCTTAGTTCCTACCGTTCTTTTGTATGATCCTATATGTCTTTAGAGTGCCATGTCTGCACCATATTAATTTATGGTTTTTCATGTAGTTTGTTTGAATGTTATTGTATAATGTCCCTCTTATTATTATGAAAAAACCACAGCATACTTTATGCCGCGTTTAGGTTTTTAAGCTTCTAAAAAATCTTGTATGAACTTTTTACACTCGCGAAAACAAACAAATTTGGATCAG
Source organism: Chloroclysta siterata (assembly GCA_932294275.1). Classification (NCBI taxonomy): domain Eukaryota; kingdom Metazoa; phylum Arthropoda; class Insecta; order Lepidoptera; family Geometridae; genus Chloroclysta; species Chloroclysta siterata. The sequence goes on along the minus strand of OW028591.1, from coordinate 26,462,616 downwards.
TTTTTTTTTATACCATTAGCTGATGGAACAAGCACGTGGCCCACCTGATGTTAAGTGGTAACCATCACCTATAACAAAGCATTGCCTCGTAAGTCACGCACGATAGGAACGTGCCCTACGATGCACTGCCCTGCGTCCATCAACTTGAGGCATACAGATGTTAAGCCTCATGTGCCTGTAATTACACCGGCAACCACACTCTTCAAACCGAAACACAGCGTTGCTGCTTGGCGGCAGAAAAAGGTGTGGTGGTAGTACTTACCCGGACGAGCCCTTCACAAAGACCTCTACTACTCTTAAAGTACAGTTACAGTTTAGCTATCTCTAGATCGTTCGTAACGGCCTACACGTGGCTCAAATGTTTCATGAGTATTTTGTACGTTTAATTGTATATACATGGCCGCTAACAAATGAGCATGAGCACAAAATAAAGGTAGCTCAGAGAAACATGGACCGCGCCATGCTACGAGGTTGACCGAATACCCAACGTCAAAATTCGACGAATAACTAAAGTCGAGGACGTGGGAACGAGGATAAATCAGTTGAAGTGGAAATGGGCAGGACGCTTGGTTAGGCGGGAAGACGGAAGATGGACAAAGAGAGTGACTGAGTGGTAGCCACGCGAGAGTCATAGACCACGAGGCAAACCACCGGCCAGGTGGTCTGATGATATTCTTAGGACAGTGGGAGCCAAATGGGTACAGTTGGCGCAGTACCGGAAAGATTGCCGTGCTAAGGAGGAGTCTTATACCCAGCAGTGGGTGAATGTGGGCTGATAAGATGGATGGACTTGTATGCATTGTAAAAAAATATTACCGTAAAAAGAATAAACCACAGTTATACACGAAAATGGATTGTCAGCTTACGCGTAAAATATACCTTACACCACTTTAGTCCATTTTTACAAGCCTCCAGTTTGTTTTTACAAAGAAAAGGTCAACTAATGCGCCTTTCCACAAGTTTTGTCCAAATTCGACCTAATTAATGACCCACAGTGGCACAGTTAATGATGACCCAAAACCTCAAGGTATTCTTACCCTTATCACGTTGAAATAGAGCATATTATCGTACAGAGAATAACCGTAGTAACATAATATATTAGGCGATAATGCACATCTATTCTGAACTATATTGCCTTGGTATAAGGAGATAAGCGGTAAGCTTATCTTGGTATTAAATTGTAATTAGTGGTTCCGAAGGTACCTAGTACCTTCAGGCGTATTTTTATTTGTTTGTGTGATAATACCTAATTCTTTCTTCTATATTACTATCATCATTAACCAGATAACCTTAATGTTTTTTGGTGAATATATCTAAATTTTTAGCAAAAATTCATTTGATACAATTAACAACTTTAGAGCCAGTATTACCAACTAAAAGTATTGCTCTTTGTCAAATTGAAATAATTACGTTTTTGACAAGTTCAAAGTTAAAAGCATAAATATTTTAGCTTATTGATTGCATTACTATACATAAAAAACAGGTGTTTCATACAAAAGTTCAATTCAAAAGTTCATAAATAAATAAATTATTAAAATTATTAATAATTATATAAGAGATATCTACTGTGCGGGCTAAAAATTCCATCACCAGATAGCTATTAACTCTTACTTACTTTCAAATTGAAAAGCCCATTTTAACCCTGTTCTCAATGAACAAACAAACGCGATTTTATTCCGCAAACGGTAAGATTCAATCGAGTGATTTAAATTCATTGTACGCGCGAAACGCGGCGAGATTATTGCATTCCCTCGCGCGGGCGAAGGAATCCGCTTTCTATTTCTGATTTGAGGTGTTGGAAATACTTATTGCACTCGATTTTATTGTATGAATACAGCGTAATTTCGATTGCGTAAAATAAGCTGAAGCATTAGAAACATCTAGTTTTTGGTGAGGTAAGAAATATAATCTTGAAAAACAGGAAAATTGTCACACAGGAATAGCTTCACGAATTTGATCTCCAGGCACGGTATCCCCTCAGATCTCTTAGTATCAAGTACCTACCGATTCAAGATTATTCGAGGATGTGTAAAGGGAGTCAGAGGTACGTCAATTTACATTTTTTTTTTAATTCAGTACAATCACAAGGATCACTTTGAAACGTCTTATATACTAGGTGAATCTATCTAGCATTTTGGTCTGCACACTGTAAGCCTACTATCATTTATGTAATAAATAAATAAATAAATAAAATAAAAAATAAAAATCGCCAGTTTCTCGCGACCAAAGCCTAGAAGAACGGGCAAGAAACTTACGGCTTGGTTCCTAGCGTTTTTTGTAGGTACTTCTATGATCCTTTTTACAATTTTATTATGGTACCTACTTAATTGTTTAGTGTTTTTAATGAGTTGGAACATAGATAGTCCCAAGCTTTTTTGTCATCTATATAATCAGATATTTTATAGTAAGCTTTTGTACAAAGTACAAAGTTTTCTTTTTATTATGTTTTTGAGTTTGCTAATCGACAACTGATGAATCTCGCTTGGGAATGCATACCCACAGTTTGTAGTAATTGTTATTCCATACGTGACAGGTTGCAAGCCCATTGCCGTTGCTTGAATGCAAGCCTTTGAAATATTTTTATAATTTCAAATGGTGACCAAAAGTCAGAAAAAAGCCTCAAGTGCTCACCACCTGATGGACCGACAGCATTGTGACGATCGAAAGAAGTCTGTGGTCGCAAGGAAATGAACGGGAAGGTATTTTTCTGACAGACTTCTTCAGGCAATGATAATGATGACGATGAAATCATAACACGTTAAGAAACCAAAGCATCAGTCTAATTACTCCCAAGACATTTAAACTTGAAATGAAATTCTTTTGCAAACACATAAAACTCGAGTTCAATGTTCGTGAGGCATAGAACAGTCAACAGCTTAAAAAAGTTAAAACTTTTATTACAATTTAACGTGTCTTTATTTCCACGCGAGTGAAAGTATGGGCGAAGTTTAGTCAAAATACAATTAAAACTATTGCGTATTTTAGGTTAAATTTTATTTAAATTCCGCTCACAAATATATTTGTTTTTTTGTATAAATGAATATTAATAATGAATATTAAGAGTATTAGAGCTCTTTGTGAAGGGCTCGTCCGACGAAGTACTACCACCACGCCTTTTTCTGCCGCCAAGCAGCGTTGCTGTGTTTCGGTTCGAAGAGGTTCAAAGAGTGTGGTTGCCAGTAGGATAACAGGCACATGAAGCTTAACATATTATGTATGCCTCAAGTCGATGGACGCAGGACCGTGCATCGGGCACGTTCCTATCGTGCGTGACTTACAATGCAATGCTTTGTGATGGCGACCACTTAACATCAGGTGGGCCATCTGCTTGTTTCACCAGCTAGTCGTATAAAAAATATACAAATAAATAAAAATATATGTAAATAGATTTGCGAGAGCGCTTCAAATATGTTTAAACCGCTCTCGCAAAACATGAACCTAAATCTCCATCACCACTGACTCTTGCAACGAAGCGTCAATTTGTTTGTAAATGTAGATGTATTTTAATTACACTTCTTGGAAATAGAACTAAATTAGGATTCAGCGAGCGAATTCGCGGCACCTCCTGTGCGGAACACGTGTTAATACTGCGATTAAGTTATGTCACGGAAACTGTGTCACTCACTTGGCAAGTTCTGGAGCAATTTACTGGCTGATATAGTATGACCATACTTTACAGCTGTCAAAATAACAATGCTTACTATTGCCATCTCTTGGATTATTTAACAGTTTTTAAATCTCTATTCCTTAAAAAGTAGATTGTGGGAAGAAACTCAGGATAGGGAGCATTGGAAGTCCTTGTTGGAGGCCTTTGCCCAGCAGTGGGACGACACAGGCAAAGGAAAACAATTAAAAAAAAACCTCTTATAAACACTACTCATCACTACAAGTCTGCCTTTCCTGATCAATACAACTTAGGTCTCTTCAAGGCAATAGTGAATAGGTGTCTTCTAGACCGTTCTGCTCTATCGTTGGCTACATCGTCGCTTACCATCAGGTGAAATGGGACAGTCTATTAATTATAAAAATAAAAAAAATAAGTTACAACATTGCGTAAGGTGAAGAAACCCGCTGATGTTTTCCCGCTCGCACATTTCAGGAGGTACTTAATACTTAAAAAAAGTCAAACTGCGAACTTCCATCTTTTAATGAAAAAACTGAAATTGAAACAGCTTCACGACTTTAATCCCCTGGCTCGGTAGTTATCCCCAGATCTCTTAGTACTCCAGATGCTTTGAGGACGTCTAAGGGGGATGGTCAGAGGTACATCCAAACATTACATTTAACACATGACCACATTTTGCAGTAGTTAGTGTTCTTATCGTGACAGGCAGGCAAGCACTTCGCCGCTGGTAGAATACCAACTGGTTTCCTCACGATGTTTTCCTTCACCGTTCAATATATACATATATTCTTATCACTATTTATCATTACTTATCACGTTTTACACTAACACTTGTATTTATGCGATTAACTTTAACTTCAACTTTGATTTTTTGTTTTATTTGTTAACTTTCACCCTATTATTTTGGTTTGTCTTCTCAGTATCATCTACCTACCTACTTACTTTGCCTATAAAATGTAGATTCGATTTGGTTAGTGCACAGTGTACATTTAATAGATTAAAATAGACAATAAGAAAAACTGTGAATCTAAGAATAAAATAAATAAATATATACATTATATATACATAGAGTATATTATAGTATATTCACATCATCACATCACATCACATAGAGTATATACAGGAAAAATCCATTGGTACATGACCAATTGGAAAAATCGACAAACGATTGGAAGGACTATTTTATGAAGTCCGTTAACAAAGCTAGATCTTCGAAGGCTTCTAAAAGCATAAAATTGCTTTAACTATCACAATCGCGCTAATAAATTTAGGAATTTGAAATATGGCTTCAACCCACCAACTTCCAATCGATATTTGGAACGCTCTCTTTCACGTAACTCCTAAAGCTGAGGCTTCATGCATTGCCAAGTTGGACCTCGGTGTGTTCACGTGATCGTCCAATCGTGAACGTCAGCGTTTCGTGCGCCGATATAAGCTTTCATATCCTATTCTACTTCCTATCCTACTACCATATCCTATTATACTTCCTATTTATATAAATGCAAAAGTATCGTTGATTGGAACGGCTTTTTGATCACTACTTATACGCGAGAAAAAATATCACGAAATCAAGAATGATAACTAGAGGTACACTCAGTGGAAAGGAAACTTATCTAATTTTTTATTCATTTTTGTATTGAAAATTGAAAATTTCGTATTGAAAACAGATCAAGTAGGTAAGTACATTTTATTTGTACACACGGATACGCATTAGACTAAGCGGATTGGACTTTAAAGTGTTTGAAGTTGAACGCTGCGTATCATGTTGTTGTTTTTACTTCACCCTACTAACGCGCCGTCTGCTAACACGCCATCCCTTTCCTATGACTCTTTGTATTGTATGAAGCGTTATAAGTATAAAGGTTGTGTAGTCTGATGTGTAGCCGACTGTACACACGAATAGGCATCAAACTATACAAGGTGTTCCAATATTTGTGTTTAAAAACTTCAGAGGGCTAGTACCCATTAATATGAATAACTTTTTCTAAGGAACCAACACAGGAAAAAATAGGAAAAACAGCTGGTTCATACAAAAGTTCAATGCCTACCTGGCTAAAATGTATGAAACAGCTGTTTTTTTTTCGCGTTCACAGTGTTGGTTCCTTAGAAAAAGATATTCATATTGATGGGTACCTTAGCCCCCTGAAGTTTTTTAACACTAATATTGGAACACCTTTTATATTGCTTGCTTTAGCCCTAGTAAGCGTCATTTTTATTTCGCTTTGTGTAGATTGATCTGTATCCGTGTGTACCAAAGCTAATGATACAAACTTTTAAGCTGAGACTGAGTCAGTGTGTTCGACACTTAACCCGGAACTGGGACAATGAATAAAACAATATCTGCACGGCGCCATTGCACGCAAGTAAATGGCGCAAAAATATCCCATCGCATCACAATATCCGCTGCTAGTTCGTTTGAAATATTGAAATGTACATTTAAATTGGTTTACAAACTGGATACAGATTTAAAGAAATAAAAATGTAAAGGTTTTTGTCAGTGGCGTAGCTATCGTAGGGCCAGGTGGTGCAGTGCACCAGGGCCCCGGAGCTCGGGGGCCCTCTAACCTAAGCTTTGAAAAGAGAGGGTCAGCCAGTTCCCAAGCTAGAAAATCTTGATAGAAGACCATGATTTTTTTATAAGTTCAAGCTACGTGGAAAGACGGGGTTAGGGCCCAATTTTTTTTCTGTGCACCGGGGCCCTTGTCTACCTTGCTACGCCACAGCTTTTTGTATATTGTATACGAGCTAATGATACTCCGATTTTGGTTTTCAAATTGGTTTTGAAATGGTTTGGAATTTGGCATCTAACTTCTCCAAGAAGTTTAAACTGATCTTTTTTGACAGCCTTCACAGCTCAGTTGGTAGAAGCTCTGCCTTCTGCGCCGTAGGCCGTGGGTTCGATCCCCGACGAGAACAAACATTTGTGTGATGAACATAGATGTTTGTTCTCTGTCTGGGTGTAATTATATATTATAAGTATGTATATACAAAAAAAGGTATATATGTATTATAATAGCTATTTAGCTCCCATACTACAAAGCTATGGCTTAGTTTGGGGCTAGATAGTGCTGTGTAATAAGCCACCAATATTTATTTATTTTTTATTTTATTTTATTTATACTTATTGATTCTTTTGAATAAATGACTGTACACTTTGACTTTGAATTAATTAACATCAATATTAAATATTGAAAGAATAAATAGATTTCAAGCATCTATTTATTCAAAGTCATATTATGATTCTTTTATTGAATTAAATCACAAGGATCACATTGCAATGAAACGTCGTGAAGCCACTAATGTTAAATTATAGAAATGTGGCTACAATTAAGGGAATTATTTAAGAGAGCTTGTAAGTATGGACAGTATGTTTGTTACTCTTTCACGTATAAACTACTGAATGGATTTTAATGAAACTTTACAATAATATAGCTTATAAATCAGAATAACACATAGGCTACAATTTATAAAGATATTGTGTGACCAATCCTGTGCAGACTAAGTCGCGGGCACCAGCTTGTCGTGCATAATTTAGCTACACTAGATATATACAAAATTCTTGCTATGTAGGCTAGTAGGTATAACAAGGTGGTATGAAATTCACAGAATCTAGTGATTTGTACAATATAGCCTTCAAATATTGGTCGCAATGATTGAAAGCATTTGTTTACACAAAATATAACTAAATCTGGCGTAAGCAGAAATGGACTTTATTTTGTGCTGTATTGAGTCCTCTTTGCTATAAATAATTTGTAAGGAATGCGAGATTTAAAGGCCACTGGTGGTAGCTCGAGTCTGCTCTTAAAGCTGTGGGTTTAAATCTAGGTCGACAGCAAAGGGTTTTGAATGGTATAGAATGGATTTTGAATTGAATGGGCTTTCAATATTGTATTTCTCATCATCATCAATTTCTTGTACACATTTTCAGGATGGACAATTTTTTTAAGTTTCGTACTCAGGGGTAAATGGGGGTCCCGTTTTACCCTTGGATACGGAACTTTAAAACGGAAATTTATTATTAAGACTCCGTTGTCTGTCCGTCTGACTGTCTGTCTGTCTGTCCGTCTGTCACTAGACTGTATCTCATGAACCGTGATAGTTAGACAGTTGCAATTTTCACAAATGATGAATTTCTGTTGCCGCTATAAAAAATACTAAAATACAGAATAAAATAAATATTTAAGCTTTATCAACAAATACTAAAATACAGAATTAAAATATAGAATTTAAGGGTCTCCCATACAACAAACGTGATTTTTTTGTCGTTTATGTAGATAATGGTACGGAACCGTTCTTACGTTCGTGCGCAATGTTTTCCTTTAAAATAAAAATTACTGGCACTGTGCATATATATTTTCGAACAGAAAAAATATTTGGTGCACGACCGGATTTATTACCTACTGATTTATTATCTATGAACTGATATTTTTTGGCTGATATCCGCACATTTCATTTGATCAAGGTTCGACAACACACATTATATATCAGGATCCGAGCTGTTTGTCTAGGAGGCTCTATGGCAGTTGTCCGAACGGCCGGACAGAGCAAGACAAACCTCCCCACTTGCCCATTAATCCTTCTAATCTTGACGTACCTCCTCGACCACATAAAACCTTAGGCCGGGTCACTCCTATTGAGCTGCTAGTGGAAATTGAGCCTTATCTATATAGGCTTCGATTTCATACTAACCCTATGATAACTTTGCTAATTGTTATTCCTGATTATTAATTGAGCCTTTAAAATTATTTTATGACATTGCAGTGCCCAACTGGGTGCATGTACTTGACTTATGCTAAAACTAGACCTAAGCTATTTATTGATGTACGTACATGTCCGCAATTAATGGATAAATAAATGTATGTAATATACGGCAGACTTTATAATAATAAGAGGCGGACAAGCGTTAAACTTCTCGCTCGCACATTTAAATATTTGGTAAGATATAAAATCACTGAACTTATTAACTTATTAAAAATAACAAATAACCAAATCCTATAATTATTATTGTTCTAATTTTATATAATCTATTTTTATTTAATTTTACCTAAATTGTTTATAAAAATTTTTGCATGCCCTTACACGGTAGAATTACATTGCTCTAAATAAACTTTTATCATCTCATTACATGTAATTCTGCAAATAAATATACTTTGACTTTGACTTTGTTGCGTGCAATAACAATGCACACAGTTCGGAAAAAATATCATATTGAACTGAACAAGTTTTCTTACCAAAAGTTTGTGTTTTTTACAAAAACTAGTAAAACAAACTTTATGGTAAATAATTATACAATTGGTAGAGTTAGTAACGAGGATCATACAAAAGAACGGTTGAAACCAAACCATACGTTTCTTGCCTGTTCTTCGAGACTTACGGCCGGTTTTTGAAAGCTCAATCAAAACTAATCGGATTCCAAGTCACTCGCCATTTCAGCTATTACATAGAATTAGATAGAGATAGCAAGTGACTTGTCATGCGATTAGATTTGATCGGGCTTTCAGAAACCGGCCGTAAGTTGCGTGGAACTGGCACCTAGCTTTAAGACGATTCAAAGTGATCCTTGTAATTCAATTGAATTAACATCTTTTGACTTTGGTTTCAAAGCTATATAGGGGTTTCAATTTTGTTCGTTTAGGTAGTGCGCTAACATACAGTCGTTGTTACAATAGCATACACTTTTTCGCAAAAAAACTGTAGTAGTAGAGCTCTTTGTGAAGGGCTCGTCCGGGGAAGTACTACCACCACGCCTTTTTCTGCCGCCACGCAGCAACGCTGTGTTTCGGTTTGAAGAGTGTGGTTGCACACACATGAGGCTTAATATCTGTATGTCTCGAGTTGATGGACGCAGGGCAGTGCATCGTAGGGCACGTTCCTATCGTGCGTGACTTACGAGGCAATGCTTTGTTAGAGGTTATGGTTACCATTTAACATGAGGTGGGCCATCTGCTCGTTCCGTCAGCTAGTTGTATAAAAAAAAAGAGATAAGAGAATTTTCTCATCAAAATATATTCCTTATTCTGTTTCCCGAATTTATCATAAGAACAGATTTCGCAGTTAATGATATAGGAAAACTTTGGGATCGCTGTGGCTATAAATTCTGTTTTCGCTGAAATTGTGGGAAAGTAATCTGTTTGTTTAAGATAGCCTTTTGTTGTAGATTCTTATACTGTTATTTTTGTAAAGAATAAGTTTGGAATTATTCGACGGACAACTTTTACGGCTCAGTTGGCTTCTGCTTTTGGATCTGTATGGGATTCAATCCCCATCGAGGAAAAACATTTACGTGATTGGGTGTGGGTTCGGTGAATGGAGAAGCCTAATTTGTCCTTCCTAGAATGTATAGAGGAGTTTTTTTATACTACTTATTGATGGCCCATCTGATGTTAAGTGATAACCATCACCTATAACAAACATTACCTCGTAAGTCTCGCACGATAGGAACGTGCCCTACGATGCACTGCCCTGCGTCCATCAAAATCAAGGCATACAGATGTTAAGCCTCATGTGCCTGTAATTTCACCGGCAACCACACTCTTCAAACCGAAACACAGCAACGCTGCTTGGCGGCAGAAAAAGGCGTAGTGGGTGGTAGTACTTCCCCGAACGAGCCCTTCACAAAGAGCTCTACTACTCTTGAAAGTTTTCTTGAAAGTCTTCACAATATTGTCGGTCCATTGTGTAGGAGGTGTCTTTGGCTTGTATTTTTGGGTAGGCTTGTTGAAAAAATATATATATCGATATTATTTTTTCAATGTATCGATATTTTTGAGCGATATTTAATATTTCGATTTATCGATTTATCTATGTATCGATATAAAATTCCAAGTATCGAAAAGGTATAAAAATTGAAATTTTTTTCAGACCAATATATAAGTTTTAAGATTAAAAAATCCTAAAAAGGAATACTATTTTTATACTAACATCTTTTTAACAAATTATATTCTATGTATTTTTTGTTTTCGGTCGACACGATTTTCTGTTTTATAATTTGGTTTTTAAGTTGGCAACTCTGTTTGTCAATTTCAAAAAAATATTTTTTATAGCATTAATATTCTCTGTCAAATCATACCGATATATCGATTTTTTTAAATAATAATATCAATATCGATATTGATATTTTAAAAAAATATCGATACGATATACATATATCGCTACTTTATAGCATTTTGGACATCCCTATTTTTGGGTATCTGGGTTAATGTTGTATTTCTTTGACGTATACTATAACTAATAATTGGAATTTGCATTGTAATTTTTTTTATTACTATAATTCTAACTTTTAATTGTAGCTTTGTCTTGACATGTATTTTTGTTTTAATTTTATTTAAATTCGGCACACAATTGTATTTGATTTTTTTTTAATAAATGAGTATGAATGATGAATGATGAATATGTTATAAAAGTATGTTTTAAACAATAAAGTACAAGGTGATCCAATACTTGTATTTAAAACTTCAGGGGGCTAAAGTACCCATCAATATGAATAACTTTTTCTAAGGAACTAACACTGTAAACGCAAAAAAAAAGTTATTTCATACATTTTAGCCAGGTACGTATTGAACTTTTGTATGAAACAGCTGTTTTTTTTTCGCGTTCACAGTGTTGGTTCCTTAGTAAAAGTTGTTCATATTGATGGGTACCCCAGTTATTTTAGCCCCCTGAAGTTTTAAATACAAGTATTGGAACACCTTGTAACACGGTTTCCTAAGTTCAAGTTTTGCTTAGTTTAGAGGCTAGGTGTAGACGACGCGCCTCGTAAACCACTCCATGCAACGATCCTTACCACAAGGCGCAACCTCTATGACTCAAGTTAGTGGACACGGTGCATCGTAGGGCACGTGCCTAACGTACGTGACCTGTAATAGGTGCAGGTTAAACAACATAAGTGAGGCTATCCGATTTTGCCATTAATAGTATAAAAAGGATGGCGTCATGTGAAGTAAGTATTGCTGTAAATAAAAGAAGATACTAAGGAATTTATCTTAGGAATGTATCTTATCTGAACTGGATAAACATGCTTGTAACTAAGAAAGTTGGACCTATTCTACTTTTTGTTACAAACAAGGACAAAATAGTTGTAAAAGACATAAAGACCCATTAGTCACAACATAATTCTGACCCATACCTAAACATTATGTCTTTAGTCAATAGTCACAACATAATTCTGACCCGAAAACAATTATTTATTTATTTTGTGTACTCTTCTTCTTAAATTTAGGAGCTTAGCTCTTTTCGGGGTCCTGATGCAGTTTCCTCAAACAAATAATTATGTTCATCACACGAATGTTTGTTCTCGGTTGTGATCGAACCCACGGCCTACAGCGCTCAAGGCTGAGCTACTACCAACTGAGCTGTAAAAGCTGTCACAGTAAAATAAACTCTGTTAACACTGGTCTTTGTTATATTTTATTTGTAAACAATGCGAAGTGCTCGAAAAATAAACTAAAAACACCCCGTTTTAATTAAATTAATTTTCCAAAAGGCAATCTGTTAATTTCCTAACGCCACTCAAACGTACCGAGACGGGCGGTCAGCTGTTTACACTTCCCGACATTAAGTGGCCAGGGTAAAGCTACGTGCAAGCCGACGCGGCCTCGGTTGTCCTGTCACTAGTTCTTAGAAACAGTATGGTGAAAGTATTTTAAGTTCGCCTCAAAGAAACGCCTTTCTGGCACTTGACACACAGTTAATCGGTTGGAGAAGACTTTGGCCCAGCATCTTGAAAAAATGGGCTAAAAATCTCATGTTGACTCTCAAGAGTCTCATGTTGAAGTGGACTAACCAACTAAATTGAAGGTGAACACAACACCTTAAGAAGCTGACAACCGCGCACACATTAAAGTACTTTTATAAAATATTTTTTTATGTAAAATTATCACTGAAGTTATTATGAAAAATCGCAAAAAAACGAAGTTTTGAAGAAAAATAATACCGAGGTTCAGTATAAATATCACTTTCATCCAACAAGTTTTACTATAAAAATAATATTTTTTCCTATGAAATAGATTTTATTGTGAGCGAAAAGTACTTAAGCGGTTTTCTGCGTTTTAAATTTACTTCCGTAGTGGCACACATCGGCAATCAGTTACTGTCGAGAGTCGGAAGGTGATGATTGTAAGAGGTGACACAATTATTATAAAACCCAAAGCTTAATCTGCGAACTAATAGCCAAAAAATTGTCTACTATCTTAGTCTACGACACTACAGTATACCGTGTCTGTATCGTCCGCGGAGTGGGGCCCTGTGTGACCTGTAACACAGGTTTTATTAAACCTATCACAGGCAAGAGTAGTAGAGCTCTTTGTGAAGGGCTCGTCCGGGGAAGTACTACCACCACGCCTTTTTCTGCCGCCAAGCAGCGTTGCTGTGTTTCGGTTTGAAGAGTGTGGTTGCCGGTGTAATTACAGGCACATGAGGCTTAACATCTGTATGCCTCAAGTTGATGGACGCAGGGCAGTGCATCGTAGGGCACGTTCCTATCGTGCGTGACTTACGAGGCAATGCTTTGTTATAGGTGATGGTTACCACTTAACATCAGGTGGGCCATCTGCTTGTTCCATTAGCCAAAAAAAAAAAAAAAAAAAGGCACCAGTCTCTCGCAATGTAGGTTTATATCTAGCTTGCACTACTTAGTACTTAGACCTAGACATACCTTTTGTGAAGAGAGAATAAATACATTTTCATTCATTTCAATAGCTTCGGTTCAAACGTAGCTTAAAAGCCTTGGCTTTAACCGTGTACTAGTGACTTATCGCTTCGGTTTGTCGTAGCTTAACGTGGGTTTAGTACAGTCGCTAGCATAAGTAGCCGCTTTAGTGGCCATACCTTTACACATACAATTACCATTATTAACTTTACAACCAAGGTACTCGGAGCGTCAAAAGCACCTTAACATATTAGTGTCGTTAAACAAGAGTGTTATTCCGAAGTTATTACCTTTTTAGTAGAATGGTATTTCGGCTTAAGCTAGGTACGAGTATATTTTATCTACCAGTTGGTGAGAGTAGAGCTCTTTGTGTGTGGCTCGCCCGGGGAAGTACTACCACCATGCATTTTTCTGACGACAAGCACCGTTGCTATAATCTCTAATACTATAAGAATCAAAGTCCTGACTGACTGACTGACTGACTGACTGACTGACTGACATATAGACAACGCACAGCCTAAACCGCTGGTCCTAGAGACTTGAAATTTGAGGATTACATAGGTCTTATGGCGTAGAGGTGTACTAAGAAGGGATTTTTGGAAATTCAACCCCTAAGGGTGTAAAAAGGGATGAAAACGTTTGTATGAAAAATTGTATTCCTTGAACCTACAAACTTGAAACTTGGAGTACATATACTTCAAGACAAAAAAATAGGAAATACATTTTTAGTTTTTTAAAACTACCCTTAATAAGTGTGCTAAGGGATGTAAAAGTATGTATGGGAGTTTTTTGACCGCTGGTCCTAGAGACTTGAAATTTGAAGAGTACATAGGTCTTATGGCGTAGAGGTGTACTAAGAAGGGATTTTTGGAAATTCAACCCCTAAGGGTGTAAAAAGGGATGAAAACGTTTGTATGAAAAATTGTATTCCTTGAACCTACAAACTTGAAACTTGGAGTACATATACTTCAAGATAAAAAAATAGGAAATACATTTTTAGTTTTTTAAAACTACCCTTAATAAGTGTGCTAAGGGATGTAAAAGTATATATGGGAGTTTTTTGACCGCTGGTCCTAGAGACTTAAAACTTGAAAAGTACATAGGTCTTATGGCGTAGAGGTGTACTAAGAAGGTATTTTTGGAAATTCAACCCCTAAGGGTGTAAAAAGGGATGAAAACGGTTGTATGAGAAATAGTATTCCTTGAACCTACAAACTTGAAACTTTGAGTATTTATATTTCAAGGCAAAAAAATAGGAAATACATTTTTAGTTTTTTAAAACTACCCTTGATAAGTGTGCAAAGGGATGTAAAACTTTGTATGGGAGTTTTTTGACCGCTGGTCCTAGAGACTTGAAATTTGAAAAGTACATAGGTCTTATGGCGTAGAGGTGTACTAAGAAGAGGTTTTTGGAAATTCAACCCCTAAGGGTGTAAAAGGGTTGAAAACTTTTGCATGAAAAATAGTATTCCTTGAACCTACAAACTTGAAACTTGGAGTACATGTACTCCAAGGCAAAAAATGGGAAAGGCATTTTTAGTTTTTAAGAACTACCCTTAATAAGCGTGCAAAGGGATGTAAAAGTCTGTATGGGAGTTTTTTGACCGATGGTCCTAGAGACTTGAAATTTGAAGAGTACATAGATCTTATGGCGTAGAGGTGTACTAAGAAGAGGTTTTTGGAAATTCAACCCCTAAGAGTGTAAAAGGGTTGAAAACGATTGCATGAAAAATAGTATTCCTTGAACCTACAAACTTGATACTCCAAGGCAAAAACTAGGAAAGGCATTTTTAGTTTTTTAGAACTACCCTTAATAAGTGTGCAAAGGGATGTAAAAGTTTGAAATTTGAAGAGTATATAGGTCTTATGGCGTAGAGGTGTATTAAGAAGGGATTTTCGAAAACAACCCCTAAAACGTTACCTATACCTGCCTACCTACCTAATATAGGTAATGTACGCCTATAGGTATCTCTTAGAGGTACCTGCGTAGGTATCCTACCCTAATCATATACAAATCAATGCGAAAGTTACGATGTTTGGATGTTTGTGGCTCAATTACGGCTCACCACTTCAACGCGTGCGAAGCCGCGGGAAGCCACTAGTTCGGTTATAAGAGTGTGGTTGCCGGAGAAATTACAAGCACATGAGCCTTGACATCTAAACATCTGTATGCCTCAAGTTAATGGACGCAAGGCAGTTCATTGTGGGGCACGTTCCTATCGTGTGTGACCTACGTGGCAATGCTTTGTTATAGGTTATGGATACCACTTAACAACAGGTGGGTCATCTGCTTGTACCATCAGCAAGTAGAATTAAAATAAAATAAACTGCCGTACCCGAGTCTGAGTTGCACTCACTGTTTTTGTGTATTGCGAGCTCGTTTTTCGAGTCGGTTTTCTATGCAGTCAAGAGAGGTCGAGAGATGAGAGGCCTCTTCCGTAATCCTCAACCTAAACCAAAAAGAGGCAAAAAACAACAGCACCATCTGCTTTAAACTATGGGAACTAAAAACCTGATAGTATTTTATAAGGATTGTTTTTTTGCATTTGAACAGACATTTTTTATCATGACAAACGCTTGTACTCGGTGGGAGATGAACCCACAACCTACTCGCTAAAGGCTAAAGACTAATGAGCTGTGTGGCCAGTCAAGTGTGAATTGAGTATCTTCGGCCTTCCAGTTCGTGGTCGCCATTTAAGAGCTTTATTTCCCAGCGGATATATTTTATTGATAACTAGCGAAACACGCGTTCGAGTTTGATCGCATGAAGCCATTAGCTTTTTTATTTTATCTTTAATACTATTACTGCCTGAAATGCGACTGGGTCGGTCACGCCTGTTGCTTGCCAGACGACCTGCGGACCAAAACCACTACCAATTGGTGCCCTGATATAGCACGCAGACCTGGTCGCGGCAGACCACGCATTAGAGAGTGGGACGAGCTGGAGAAGGCTCATGATCCTAGAGACTGGCGGAAATGGTGGGAAGCCTTTATTCGACAATGGGACACTGGGTTAATAGTAGGTACCTAATAGTAATTATTGCTGATGGAACAAGTAGATAGCCGACTAATGTTGAGTGGAAACTATTATCTATAACAAAGCATTGACTCGCAAGTCACGCGCAACATGAACGTGTTTTACAATGTACTGCCTTGCGTCCATCAACTTGAAGAGTACAGTTGTTAAGCCTGTAATTTCACCATCTACCGTGACGGACGAGCCCTTCACAAAGAGTACTACTGTGAATCTATATCTAGAGAGAGTGAATTTTAAAAAAAACATTCTTAGAGAATGCCAACACCCTTCACATGTGTGACAAATTTCATTTCTCAAAGCTAAAGCTAAGTTGTTTAAAACATGCGATGAAGAGAGAACTTCCCGTTTTAAAATATAGATTAAAAATATTCTTAGTGTCTTGATGTTTCCACTTCTGTCTTCGCCGGCGAACCCACCTAATAAGTGTTTTGCATTGCAGATACTATTATTGAAATAATTATTGGGCACAATGGTAGAATTATGCCTTTGTTTGAAGATACTGTAAAGAAGTACTCTGTCTTTTTAGGTTATAATCGTACTCATTCAAAATGCTACGGTGGGTGTTTGAGGCTCAATCTCGCGGAAAAGCTGGCTGTGGATCACGGTGGTCTAGTGGTAGCCTTTAGATCTTTAGGTCAAGGGTTCAGAACCAGTCGTGCACCAATAAGTTTTTCTGTTCAAAGCTCTCTCTTCAATTTTCTAAAAAGCAATTGACACATGAAGTGCCTCAAAGGAGCCTCTTTGAGGAGCACTTAACATACTTTCACCACACCGTTTCGATAGAAACTTGTGACACGACAAGAAGACGAGAATTAAACAAATTAATTCTCGTTTTACAACTTATTAATTAATGCTAAAAGACCATTATTATAATCCTGCCACATTCTCAAACCCTTTGACTAACTTCGCTGAAATATCTCGAACTCATAACATGATTGTAAGGTATGTTATGTTATGACCTCAAACATAATCTGAATCTTATTCTAAGAATGGTAAAGTTTACTTTAAAATGTCAGTGTCAGTGTTATGGATATGGTTGTGTGTATCTTCAAACATAATTTGAATCTTATTCTAAGAGTTCTAGAGTTTAGAATTCGGTGTGAAGGTTTTATTGCAGTATTTGAAATCTTACGAGCCAACTTGTAATGGCAAGAGTATGGTGTTCTAGGTACTAATATTAAGCTATTCTGCTAACGTTTGGATTGTTAAGATGTTTTTGAACCGCTTTGTGCTAAAAATGCTTAATTTTTTATTCTTAAATGTTTTTTTATTACCTGCATTATTTCCGCTTCATTTTCATATTCTTATTATGAGCAGAAAATAAAAAATGAGTGGTTTCTATAATTGAATCTAATAATGCGTGTTCACCAGGTTGCTAAGCTACTTATGATTTGAATTGAACTTCCTTATCATCACTACTTTATCTTTTCACGTATGATCAAACCAATAATTAATGACTGTTAACTGTGATTCATCAAGTTGTTAAGCTACTTAAGACGAAAACTTCGAATCTACTTTAACTTTGTTACATTGAACACGATTATTGTAAACAATCTATTCCATTCCCAACTTAAAATGGCTCGCTTCAATTGTCACGAGGTAATTTGAATTCGGGTTAACGTTATCTAACGGCTATTTCTGTAACTTTGATCCCGATCCCCGTATTCACTAAGAAGTCGCGCTAAAACCGATCCCTCTATTAATTTATTATTTCAAAGTCCCAAGTGGGATGCATCCGTTGTCTATTAGCAAATTCAAAAACATGATAAAAATAAAACTTTACTAAATCTTACTATAAAATATCTGATTATACAAGGTGTTCCATAAGTTGTGTATAAAAACTTCAGGGGGCTAAAGTACCCATCAATATGAACAACTTTTTCTAAGGAACCAACACTGTGAACGCGAAAAAAAAAACAGCTGTTTCATACATTTTAGCCTGGTAGGTATTGAACTTTTGTATGAAACAGCTGTTTTTTTTTTCGCGTTCACAGTGTTGGTTCCTTAGAAAAAGTTGTTCATATTGATGGGTACTTTAGCCCCCTGAAGTTTTTATACACAACTTATGGAACACCTTGTATATATAGACGACAAAATAGCTTGGCATTGAACTAAGCTCCAATTCATTACAAACACTAAAAACTTAAGTATAATTGTAACAATAATACGGAAAAATAATAAGAAAAGCACGAAAAATATATTTTGCGTCAAAAAATACTTAAATCTATTACAGAATGGGTAACTTACATCTAATATGACGACAAAAAAGGTATTCATTCAGCGTTTGCTACAAGGCCATTGTATCCCGTGCAACGCTGGGTTTCAGTGGCACCACACGCGTTTTATATTTAGTTTGTAAAAATAGTACAATGGGTGGCCTTATCGATCTCTTCCAAGTCGTATTTACTACTAGGTGGCAGTATAGGTAATATAGATTTAGTCAGATGTTCTCATAAAAAAAAAATATATATCAAACTATATTTTGAACTATTTCAGTCCACTTTTCCATCAGTTTCTATAAAATGCACGTTTAAATTTATTTTCATCGCGTTTCAGACATACTGTTTCGCTTACAAAGTAAATTACAATGCATAAAATTATTTGTAAAAGGTACAAAATACACATGAAATAGCTGAGCTTGTGAATAAGGGGATCGTTCAATTCGTATTAGCTGTATACTCAAACAAACATGCCTTTATTTCCGTTCTCTGGGGGCAAGCTTTGGGCCAATCCTCCTAAGCTGAGTAACTGAGATACCTTCTAGAAATCAATAATGGCCTATTCACTAGTTGTACAAATATAATCTCTTAAGCGAAATTCGAGGGCTGTCAAAAGTGTTCATCGACATTGTTACGCCGGCTTCACACAAAATAAACAATAACTAGTAGTTCGCCCCGAACTGAGATCTCGTGATGCGACCCGACGAACGCATCAAAACTTTGAGTCGGTAGTAGTCAGAGGCAAGTCCAAACATTATCTTTGGACTTTTTTCTGACTACCGCCTACTAACTTGGTATGGTTACCAAGTTTCAACTCTATTGGCCTATTTATTGAAGAGTTCCGTTGAACAGACCTTGGCTCCATCATCAGACCTGGTCGTCGTCACCATTTTATGAGAACTGAGAACCTCCTTAATTTATTTCAAGAAAAAAAAATAAGAAAAATCAAAGGAACTGGCCGACCAGTAGAAAAACCTTGATGTCAACGAAACTCTTAGAGATGGGAGCTCTTGGATCGCTGGTTATCTTAATTTAACTTTTTAAATTTTATATCGAAAGCCGAGCGTCCCAAAAAAAAGTAAAAATTGTTTTGGAATGTCCGAACAAAGCCCTTTCATATGACATGTAACTTGATTTTTTTATGTAACTTTTTTATTTTTGCCCTCTTAAAAAACCCCATATCTCAAAAACCCTTCATCCGATTTTACTCATATACTTACCAGTAAATTTCTCAAGTACAAGCTATCGACATATCAAATTTCATGCAGATGGGATCAACGGTTCTAAAGTTATCGCCAGACAAACATACATACATACATACATACATACATACATACATAAAATGCCAAATCGCCCAAGTTGAAACTAAGATCTTCGTTCGCTTCGCTCACTCGATCAAAAATCCTTGACCGATATTCGAAAAAACGTTTGCGCAAACCACCTGTTTCAAACATTATGATTGAAAACGCCATTGAAAACAGAACCGATTACCGAGCCCATAACTCAACCGTTGTTTAGACTGTGTTTGATAAACGTGGCTATTGTTTTAGTGGAAAAGAAGCTCAACCCAGTTGCAAATACACCTTGGCCTCATTGTGATGAACTGCGGTGTATTTTGTGGTCAAAAACACCTCGTGACCGACTGATATATTGCTAAGGTTATTAGGCCACGAGACGGTGGAAGTCAAAACCGCCCAGGTTTTGAAACATGCCAGAAAATGTAGTCAATGTTTTAGGGTTTTATGGAGCATAACTGACAGCCTTCACAGCTCAGTTGGTAGTTGCTCTGCCTTCTGTGCCGTAGGCCGTGGGTTAGATCCCCACCGGAAACAAACATTTGTGTGATGAACATAGATGTTTGTTCTCTGTCTGGGTGTTATATAATATTAAAAGTATGTATTTACAAAAAAAAGGTATATAAGTAGTATATCAGCTATCTGGTTCCCATATCACAAGCTTTGGCTTAGTTTGGGGCGAGATAGTGCTGTGTGGGATGTCCACCAATATTTATTTATTTATTATTTATTTAACTTTACGCTATTTCACTGGAAAGTAACTACTTCTTAAAATTTTAAAATGTATTTGTTTGTCTTGTTTCAGGTAGTACCAATGTAAGCACGGAGCCGAAATGAGATGAGTATGCGCGTGGCGTGGGCCAGATGGTACTGGATTGTGATACTAACCACTTGTGCCGCGAGAACTGCCAGCGACTGGCTCGACTGCGCCCACATCACAACCTGCCGCTGCAAGTGGTCTTCGGGGAAGAAGACCGCCACCTGCGCATCCAGTGACCTGCGCCGCCCGCCCTCACTCTCATCTGACGTCCAAGTCCTCGACTTACACGATAACCCCTTACGAAACCTCCCCAAAGAAGTATTCTCAAACATCGGACTGCTGAATTTACAACGATTGAATCTACGAGCGACGAATCTGAGATCGATAAACGCTGATGCATTTTTAGAGTTGAGAATTTTAATAGAAGTAGATCTAGGAGACAACGACCTCTCACATTTACCACGAGACATATTTAGAGGCAACGAAAGACTGCGACTTGTAGTACTCACGAATAACCCACTGACCACGCTCATTGCGGACCAGTTCCCACCGCTTCCGCATTTACGGATGCTTTTATTAGACGGCTGTAGACTAAGGTCGATACACACAAATGCTTTGCGAAATCTCAAGTCTTTAGAAACAATAGATTTGCGCAGAAACCAGTTAACATTCCTACGTTTGATCACATTCTCATTACCTGCTTTGAAGACTGTGTCTCTATCTGGTAACCCGTGGAGATGTGACTGCAGGTTACGAGAATTTAAGGACTGGTTCCTAGAAAGTAAGCTTGGTACGGAGGATTTGCTTTGCGTTGAGCCGACAACGCAAGCTGGAAACAAGTGGCGGAACGTTCCAAGTGAGAGAATGTCCTGTCCGCCAGAAGTCAGGTCCAGTACTTTAGTGGTCAGAGCAGAAGTTGGCCTAGCGACTTCGTTCGGATGTTGGGTCCATGGAGTACCAAAGCCAAATGTAACGTGGTTGTTTGACGGCGTGGATGTTCATAATAGTACTATTGATTGTGATATGGAAGAGAATGAGGCTACAGTTGATAATGATTCCGAAGACAGAGTACCTGGTAGTGTGAGATGGGTAAACATAACACTCCTAAACGTTACATCGAACGCAGCTGGGGAGTGGTCATGTGTGGCAAGGAGTGTAGCTGGTGAAGCCCGAGCTATCATAAGCTTGGTCTTACCAAGATCGCAGACCGCTACAGCGAGAACTGCTCCAGGAATTCCTCAGCTACTAGGAGTTGTCTTCGGAGCACTAGGCATCCTGGCAAGTCTTGGTTTTATAGCTGCAGTAGCCTGCTGGCATTTGAGGAGGAGAACTGTACCACCAAGTCGAAGTTTCACAGATCAAGAGAAAAGACTCATCGATGCGTCAGTTGTCGTTAGCTGTGACAGGTCAATTGGCAATATGGCTTCACCGTGTGACTTTGAGCTGACTGAACGGTCCAGTGATGACCAGCCTAGAGGCTGTGGGTTCGATCCCGTACATATAACTATAGAAGGTACGCCTGGGGCGTTTCCTCCTCCACCAGCAGAGTTCGCTGTTCCGGTCCCCTATGGGAACATCTTCATATCTGTCCAGGTAGCAGGAAGAGGGGAACCAGGGAAGTATCCTGATCTGCTGAGTGGGGGAGCTACTCTGCCAAGGCGAAATAGAACATGCTGTGCTGCGCCAGCTTATGACAATATGGGACCTAGAGTGACAGCCACAGGGAGTTCGACCTGGTCGCTTCCAGGAGCCAGCTCTGAGCATGTAGATCAGTTGGAGACTCCAGTCCTGACGCTGCCACCGCCCCCACCTGAGTTCGTTTCCCTGTAGCCCAGGCCGCTGGTACTAGACGCTTCGTCCTTGAGGTGATCAGATCTGGTACCACATCTCAGTCAATTAGACTACCCCAATTTTATTGATAGTTCGACGTGATTAATAATTTTAATGTAAATAGTAAGGCGCTAAGTGTGGATGATGTGTGACATCTTTATAAATACGTAGTGTCTTGTACACTACGGCCTACTAACACCAATTGACACATAAACATTTTTAAATAGTTTGTTGGAATGGAATGGAATGTTTTCTAGCCCTCTGGCTACACAATTGTTACTTTTTTTGCTGATATTTAATCGTGAGGGATTGAACGCTTAAGGATTTAAAAAAATCAAAGGATTGCCAGTTCTTCAGTGGTTTCTGTGTTTGTACAGAAAAATAAATCAAAATAAGTTATGAACGTTACTAGACTCCCCTATATTGATGTTTTATTCGTTTTATAGTTTTAACCTAAAAATTTAACGTTACGCTATAGATTCTTATGTGTTATTCACTGAGTGAGATTAAGATCCGAAAGTGCAGATGGTTAGTGTATCGTAGGTGAATGTAGTAGGTTCAAATCCCACTCGAATAACTTTTAGTTTATTATAAATTTCCCAATTATTGTAATTGGATATTAGTAAGACATAGTGTACAAGAACTGTAAGGTTGTTATCAAATTAATTTTAGTCTAAGTCGACCTCGTTGCGATGTTTGGAGCCAAGTGTGAGCGTAACCCGTTTTTTTTCTAGAATGTTCTTTTCACTTTTTCTATGTCTTCCTAACTTTTGTAAATATCGTTTACTATACAACTTCCCAAACATAAGACTGACCCTTTTGTCTTGTTTTCTCTTGTTACTTACTATGTATTAAGCTGTACTCCTTAGTGTCAACAATAGCTTCTTAAGGTGCCAAAAGACTGAAGCGTTCTTGTAACTCAGAGCACATTGATTTCTCTCTCATTAATAACACACAAAATGGTTGATTGCGATTTTTCGTGCTTGCACATTGATTGCGATGAGTTGACAGCCTTCACAGCTCAGTTGGTAGTAGCTCTGCCTTCTGCGCCGTAGGCCGTGGGTTCGATCCCCACCGAGAACAAACATTTGTGTGATGAACATAGATGTTTGTTCTCTGTCTGGGTGTTATATAATATTATAAGTATGTATTTACAACAAAAAGTATTTAAGTAGTATATCAGCTATCTAGTTTCCATATCACAAGCTTTGGCTTAGTTTGGGGCGAGATAGTGCTGTGTGGAATGTCCACCAATATTTATTTAATTTATTTTATTATTAGTTTAGTGATTTTATATCTTTCAACATGTCGAAACGTGCGAGTGAGAGTCACATTAGCTCTTGTCTTCGCCTTAAACGAGTTAGTAGTCTAACTCATAAGTCTTACGGCCGGTTTCTAAAAACTCGATCAAAATCGGATGTCAAGTCACTCGCCATTTCAGCTATTACATCGAATAAGATAGAGATAGCAAGTGACTTGACATGCGATTAGTTTTGATCGGGCTTTCGGAAACCGGCCATTACTGATTCAAATTTATAAGCAAATTTTGAGTACGCTAGAATTCTTATGAGTTAGTTCTAAAAATACCGAAATTTGTTTTGAAATACGTTTTTAAGATCGCAAGATACGAGTATAAAGACATCCCACAAAATTCAATAAATGTTAATATTAGATGTGATAACACAAAATGCTAAATATGATTAACCTGTGCCTAATCTTTACGCTGAATTTTACTTCTATAATAGTCATAATAATAGTCATGTACATGCAAAATTAACCTAAACAAAATTTATTTTCATCTTAAAAACTCAAATAATACAAAAAGAGCAGTATTTTTATCCTTGGGTCTAACAATTAATTTTCAATTTGTACATTTTTCTGCACAGAGTGTACCAATGAGTACTCAAAAAATATAGCTCAGGTTTTAGGAGGTTATAGGAATGTATGTTTACCGTGTATGGAATATTACCATGGTGGTAACCATTACATAATTATTAACAGTACATAATGATAACCGTTTTTATAATGATTGTAAATTATAGTACACTTGCATGCAATAAAATTGCCACAATTAACAATGCTTGAGTATGCCTCAACTTCATAGACTCAGGTCACATTCTTAAAGTGCGGGACTTACGAAGCAATGCGCTTTTATAGGTGATGGTTACCACTTAACATCAGGTGCCATCTGCTATTTCAACCAGTAGGTATTATAAAGAAGTGTGACAGTTTATTACAGTTTTTTTTATTATACGCTCCAGTCTCTTGGCACATTAATTTCTTTCAAAGCGAAAATATCTAATGTAAAGAAAATAAACCTATCACGTATAATACCGTCTTTTATTGGTTTTATATTGTAGTTATAGTTTTCTTTAAGAGTAGTAGAGCTCTTTGTGAAGGGCTCGTCCGGGGAAGTACTACCACCACGCCTTTTTCTGCCGCCAAGCAGCAACGCTGTGTTTCGGTTTGAAGAGTGTGGTTGCCGGTATAATTTCAGGCACATGAGGCTTAACATCTGTATGCCTTAAGTTGATGGACGCAGGGCAGTGCATCGTAGGGCACGTTCCTGGTCGGTCACCACTTAACATCAGGTGGGCCATCTGCTTGTTCCATTTCAGCTAGTTGTATAAAAAAAACCTTCATATTATCCTACCCTTCCTGCTCTGAAGTGCTGGTGCAGTGAAAAAAGAAAGTAGCCATGTAACTACACAGTAAATTACACATTATATATTATCATATTATTACATAATAAAATTCATCATCAAAATTAGCCTGAAGAAGTCTACAGCTGGATATAGGCCTCCTCTACATATTTTCAGAGAGAACGATTCTGAACCCTCTCCATCCACCAACTTACCGTGATGATGCCAGACGGCCAATAAAATAAATTTATTTTTTTATAATAAACGAATTAGGTACTCAGAACTTGACGCTTCTAGGTGTTTTTTTAGGTACATATCCTAAAAAAACAGTGACAGAAACTAAACATCGGAACATAATTTGTAAGATAACTTTTTAAGATATGTATTTTTATAAAAAATACTAAAAAAAATACTGTTATGAATACCTATATCAAATTACTGTTAAGATTTAGTAAAAATAATAGATAAAAATAATTGTATTTTGTATTGTACACAGTGTTCCAGTTATTCTTCCTTAGCTGTGTTGCTCCTTTTACATAGCGTCAAAATTTATTGTACTCAGTGTAATGGAAATGTGACATAAAATAATTCAAGCGAGTA
Organism: Chloroclysta siterata; assembly: GCA_932294275.1. Lineage (NCBI taxonomy): Eukaryota > Metazoa > Arthropoda > Insecta > Lepidoptera > Geometridae > Chloroclysta > Chloroclysta siterata. Next base: position 26,436,962 of record OW028591.1, on the reverse strand, counting down.
ATTAAGTTAGATGCTCCAAGTGTACCGAAACTTGGAAACTTAAAGTGAACTGGCTTCGGTAAGCTTAGGACGAGTTGTAGGAGTTCATATTTATGAGTGAATGAATGAAAATTCTTTATTGAACACTTAACAAACTAACAAAATAGTACAAATTATAACAATTAAAGAAAAACAAAATGTACAATGGGCGGTCTAATCGCTAAAAAGCGATCTCTCTCTGGTTATGAGGAGTTCTGGAAGAATATTCATAGTCCTTTTTTTTATTGTTAATGAAACAGACAGAAACAGAATTAGCTACACGACTTTGATCCCCAGGCACGGTAGATATCCCCAAAAATCTTTTAGTACCAAGTAGGTATCAATTGCAGATTTTCTAAAGACGTCTAAGGGTAAGAGTAAGGGTAAGGGTAAGGGTAAGAGTAGTCAGAAAATACGTCTAAACATTATCCATATTTACATTAAATTTGGCACATACCTACCCACATTTTGCAGTAGTATTCCATACGTGACAGTTTGCAAGCCCATCGCCGCTGTTAGAATACTAACTGGTTTCCTCACGATGTGTTCCTTCATCGTTTAAGAGCACTGGCATTGCGTACATAATTTATTCTATAGGAAAAATCCATTGGTTCAAATCCATCACTGGATTCGAACCTATGACTTAACGATCGGAAGGTCGTAGGTTCGATTGTATGATAAATAGATAGATAACACTTTATTGATTACCTACCACAAGAAATAAAGATTTTTTTTACTGAAAAACTAGCAAGCGTAGTAATGCAATGGGCGGCCTTATCACTAACAAGTACCTATGCCTCAAGTTGATGGACACAGGGCAGAGTATCGTATGTTTCTATCGTGCGTGACTCCGTGACTCCGTGACAAAGCTTTGTTATAGGTGATGGTTACCGCTTAACATCAGGTAAGCCATCTACATGTTTCATAACTAAGTAGTATAAAAAGTCTTACCTCAAAATCTTATTTTAATATCAGAAAATATTTGTCTGCTTTAGGGATCGACCCACAACCTACTGAGCTTATGGGATATATTTTCATACTGATCTGATTATCGATGGAACAAACAAAAAAATTGTTAATCAAACAAAAAAACGGAAGTTTTTGAAAGAAAGTCAATACTTTATCCAATAAAAACGTTGATCAAACACAAAACACAATCAAATTATTTCATCTTTAGAACACGTTTTAGAAATTTACGTTATTTTGTTTCCGCCATTGTTTCGCTTCGCCATTCCATCGTCTTAAATTATTTAAATACATTTTACAGCAATTTAGCGTATTTATGGGAAATATTATTTACTTACGGCGAAGATTACTGCTAATGTACCTTTTTTTTTAATTCAACTAGCCGATGGAACAAGCAGCTGGCCCACCTGATGTTAAGTAGCAACCATCACCTATAACAAAGCCTCCTCGTCAGTCACGCACGATAGGAACGTGCCCTACGATGCACTGCCCTGCGTCCATCAACTTGAGGCATACATATGTTAAGCCTCATGTGCCTGTAATTACACCGGCAACCACACTCTTCAAACCGAAACACAGCAACGCTGCTTGGCGGCAGAAAAAGGCGTGGCGGTAGTTCTTCCCCGGACGAGCCCTTCACAAAGAGCTCTACTACTCTTAAAACGGTACTTCTCCACGGTAGTTATTCCCTCAATCTCTTAGTACCAAGTAACTTAAGATTCTATGGGGAAGTCAAAAGAGGTAGCACATCATTTAAAATAAATGATGATCGCCTTATTCATTGGCATACATACACATGTCTGTAATACACAGCGGCAGAGATAGGGTTTTTTTCATTTCATGAACGAAAAACTTCGAAATTTCAAAAGTCTGTTGTTCACCGTGACCAGTAGAATACCCTGCTTCTGGGGTTATAAGGGTATCATGAAACACGTTGTATAATTTATAGATTTCGTACAGATAAACAAAGTTCACAGCTCTGCCTTCTGTGCCGTGGGTTCGATTCCCACCGAGAACAAATATTTGTGTCATGAACATTTGTATTTGTATTTGTATTTTTGTATTTTTTTGAACATTACATCTATCATTACAGGTTATACCTAATACAATAGAGTAGTAAAAAATAATAATTTTAGTATATACAAAATGTCATAAAGCAAAAATTCAATCAAATTATTTACAAATAAATGTCATACGAAAAAAAAAAATAATCAATTAAACATTATCACACAAAGCAAAAAAAAAAACATAAAAATAATAACAATTAAAAATTCAATCCAATTAAAAAATATTTACCTACAAATGTCATAGAAAAAATAATAAAAATAAATAATTAAATCATATTAAAACTATTACATTTAAATCAATCTTAATATACCTACTTTGCAGAAAAATTATAATTATACCTATTTGCAATAGCACAGATCATATAATGTAGCTCTCACGAACTCGCTTTTTGGACAGTGGAATATGTCGATGGTCACCGCGACCTGATGAACATGTTTGTTCTCTGACTGGGTGTTTTTATATTTACAAAAAAAAAGTATAAATGTATTATATCAGCTATCGTGGTTCCCATATTACAAGCTTTGGCTTAGTTTGGGGCTAGATAGTGCTGTGTAAAAAAGTCCACCAATATTAATTATTTATTAAAGACGTTAAAGTAATATAAAAATGTTATGCAAACGAGTTGCCTCTGAAAAAACCAATGTTTTCAGAACCTTCCTAATAACCCGTACCTACGATAAGCCAAACAAAAACATAAAACAAAAGAGTTGTGTTTTATAAAGCCATTTTTCATTTATTATTACTCCGCGAAAACACGCAATGCAGGATTTAGACGCAGGTTTCCTGAACATCTGGCTCACTTGTGCGTTTATCGAAAATGCGTTGTGAACTTGAAACCATGACACATTATTTAATTTTTTTGTAACCTTTTTCTTCCACCGTTTTCTTTGACAGCCTTCACAGCACACACGTTGTATAATTTATAAATTTCGTACAGATAAACAAAGCCTTCACAGCTCAGTTGGTAGTAGTTCTTTCTTCTGTGCCGTAGGCCGTGGGTTAGATCCCCACCGAGAACAAACATTTGTGTGATGAATATTGATGTTTGTTCTCTGTCTGGGTGTTATATATAATATTATAAGTATGTTTCAACAAAAAAAGTATATAAGTAGTATATAAGCTATAATGGTTTCATATCACAAGCTTTGGCTTAGTTTGGGGCGAGATAATGCTGTGTGGAATGTCCACCAATATTTTATTTTATTTAATTTTATCTCTCACAAATCAATAAACAGCAAATAAGAAAAATATAAATGTTCAGTGTTAAACACATTCTTTCCAAATTACCTACGCCTCATGGACTGATATTATTACTATTATAACCCATTTATTTCCCAATTTCAATATTCACAATTCATTTACAGTTTAACATTTCAATAAAACTCTAATACATTTTTATTTTTATTAATAATTTTTCTTTAACTTAAATAATTGTATTTTGTACATCTTTGTAGGGTTGCCCATTTTTGAGCATAGGCCTCCTCCAACCCTTTCCAGTCATTTCTTTGTTGTGCTAGACGCGTCCATGTACATGGACTGATATAGTCTAATTTGTTTCTGCCATCAAGCAGCGTTCCTATGTTTCAGTTTGAAAGGTGCGGTCGCCGGTGAAATTACAGGCATATGGGGCCTTATCATTTGTATGCCTCAAGTTGATAGACGTAGAGCACGTTCCTGTCGTGCGTGAATTGCAAGACAATGCTTTATGCAATGGTGATGGTTGCTACTATACCTAATTTTATTTACACCATACCATTATTATAAACTCGTGCCAACACGAATAAAAAAAAGTTTCAGTTATTGGGCGATTCGTCCTTCGCATTTTTGAAGTATGTCATTTATTGGGTGCATTTCGGCCATGACGTCGGCAAGCAAAAACTCCTGGTAGCATTTCGTCCCTCCGTTTAATTTCAACAGACGAGCAAAACTTTTAGACGCGGCAAACGGCAACCACTCCCTTTTTTTACTAAGCCTATTTCGTATTATTATTAGCATTAGGTAAAACAAAATCGTCGAGTGCTCGGAGTGTATCAGCCGTTTGCACATTGAGCTAGGACGTAGGCCGCTGCCTTCCTTGGCCGCGGAACAACTAGAAGTGTCCGTATATCCGGCACCGGAAATTGTCCGGAAAAAGCGGCCAGATTACGTATAAAAAGGGTTAAACACTTGAGGCGTCGGCCTGTTAATTGGTTGGTTTCTCTTGTTAAATGATCAGTATCATCATCAACCTGAAGAATGAAAGAAAGAAAAATCTGAAATAGTACACAACTTTCATCATATTTTTTTTTGTACAACTAGCCTGATGTTACGTGGTAACCATCACGTGTAACAAAGCATTGCCTCGTAAGTCACGCACGATAGGAACGTGCCCTACGATGCACGGCCCTGCGTCCATGAACTTGAGGCATACAGATGTTAAGCTTCATGTGCCTGTAATTACACCGGCAACCACACTCTTCAAGCCGAAACACAGCGTTGCTACTTGGCGGCAGAAAAAGGCGTGGTGGTAGTTCTTCCCCGGACGAGTCCTTCACAAAGAGCTCTACTACTCTTAAAACGGTACTTCTCCACGGTAGTTATTCCCTCTCTTAGTACCAAGTAACTTAAGATTCTCTGAAGAAGTCAAAAGGGGTAGGGCAGCATCTAAAATAAATGAAAATAATTGGCTTTCAAAAGTATCCACAGGCACGGTGGATATCCTCTCAGACCTTAGGGGATATCTACCGTGCGTTACGGTCATGTGCATGTGAAAAGGCCTTATTGCAGCTAAACTTGAAGTTATGGTGCGCTTTGCTCTCGGCTTATTTTAATCCTTCGTTATAAAGTTATTTATTATTAGGATAAGCAAACGTGCAGATATTTTCTTTACTTTAACAATAATTAGCAACCGCCTGCGGTTTCGTTCGCATTTTCCTTATAATTGGTTTATTTATGTTTTTTACTCTGTTCTCGGTTTTTTTAGGAAGCTATAGGAATGCTAATTTAGGCTACGAATTATAATGACTAAGTTTCACTTTATCCGTTTAAATGGTTAAGGCGTGATTGAGACACATAATAAAAATATACCTACCATTTTTTTTATACAATTGCTGATGGAACCAGCAGATGGCCCACCTGATGTTAAGTGGTAACCATCACTTACAAAGCATTGCCTCGTAACTCACGCACGATAGGAACGTGCCCTACGATGCACAGCCCTACGTCCATCAACTTGAGGCATACAGATGTTAAGCATCATGTGCCTGTAATTACACCGACAACCACACTCTTCAAACCGAAACACAGCGTTGCTGCTTGGCGGCTGAAAAAGGCGTGGTGGTAGTACTTCCCCGGACGAGCCCTTCACAAAGAGCTCTACTATTATCCTCCTCCTTCATTTTATCCATCATTTTATAAATCAGTAAGATAGGATAAGATAGCAAGTATTATAGCATAGAATGTCTTTTTCCTGTCGTCTCTCTCTTGTCGTGCCACTAGTTTCTTTCGAAACAGTGTGGTGAAAGGATTTTAAGTGCGCCTCAAGAGGCCCATTTCGAGCACTTGACACATGTTATAGAACTTTTTTTTAGGTTCCACGACATGCCGGTTTCCTCGCGATGTTTTCCTTCACCGTTTGAGAGTACTGGCATTGAGCACATCTATTTTCTACTTAAAACATCTATTTTCAATACGCAAATGTTGATGATGATGATAAGTTAAGCAATAAAAATAAACCGCAAAACTATACTGACAAGATATCGGTACCTAAACCGCTCCCGTCCATCCTTCAAGCCTTATCCTGTAGGAAGAGCACTCTTCATCACGCCAAGACACCAATATCCATTGCATCCACAGATATAATCCATAGATTATTAATAAGGAGAGCGCAAGGACGCGTCGCAAGTCTCGTCGCGATGTTACAGAAAATATTGGAGAGAAAAAGTTCTTTATTTAACTCGCTTTTACATATTTTTTGATAACTTAAATAATGTTTATGTGTATTGTAAATAATTTAAGAGTAATGCATACAGAGGAGAACCCACATACTAAAACTATAACTACGTTAATCTGCGAAAATATCTATGGCTAAGAGTCTAAAAAATTAAGATAAGTATAATCCGAAACTTGATTTAATCACTACTGCAAATGTCTTAATTCAAATATGGACAATCATTTATTGTCTATAAGTATATACACAACATACATATAGGCAATTGTAAGTGAGTACAAAAAGAAAAAAAGACAGTCATAAATAAGAACCTAAAATTAATAAGCACAGGACAAAATTCAGACCAATAAACACCCGTCTGTTCCACAGCTCAATGAACATTATCTCTGCTATTTTAAAAACAAACAAGGAACAATAAAAAAAACAGAGTATTTAAAAATAATAAATTTAACAATCGTAGGTTACGAGTGAGGGTGTGTGTGAGGGGGGATGAGGGTAACGATATCACAAAAACAGCTACACACAATACTCGAAGTCTATCCCCTTAAGTTAATTAATCTGCGATTGCATCTGACATTTCTCTCAATAGACGGTTTTGGAGACCTCTCGATCAGAAAGGGTGCGGGCAAAAACACTTAACCCAACACTAGAGCAGCTTCATCCAATTTTGAACTCTACGGTGAAGGTAATAAGGGGTTAGTGGATAAGTGGAAGGTAGAGGTAAGTTTGTTAGTTCGGTGAATTTTCATTTTGGGATTGCACTTGTGACAGTGAATGAACCAATTGATAAAACTTTATGGAGATCAATTCATGTTGGCTTAGTTTGGAGCTGTGTGAGAAATATCTGGGTAATATTGTCTGCATAAAGGAAAAACCTATAGTCTTTATTTGAGCAGTTAAAGAATTTGACATGGGCTTGCGACTTGTCACGAATGGAATAATAACTACTGCATAATATGAGTACTTAAGTGCCAAAAGTGGGGTAGTCAGAGGCACGTCCATGTTTTGGGCACATAACTGAATTTTGCAGTAGTATTCCATCCATGACAGGTTGCAAGCCCATCATCGCTGCTTGAATACCAACTGATTTCCTCACGATGTTTTCCTTCACTTCAAAGCACTGCCATTTTTCCGAAGGGAAAAATCCATTGGAACGTGACCAAATTCGAACGTACGGCCTTACGATCAGAAGGCACGGTCACCCACTAGTCCACCAGTGCTCTGCGAATAAGGTGGCAACCTAATATTGGGCGTCCTCCCACATTTATCCATTCCACCATGGACCCTGAATACCAAGTGTGTAAGCTATACAAAACAAACCAAACACTACTCCAGGCAAGTACTGTGCACATGGATGTGAAATTCATCATGGTCTGTTCATAAATGAATGAATGATATTTTTTTATTTAACACACACGCAAAAATTGCTACCGATTTTTCGAATTGGATTTTTTTAAATCAAACATTTAATAATTCCTTTCTTAATGGACTTGTATATTATAAAAAAGAAACACCCAATTTTGTGCTTAGTTTAGTTTAGACATTTTTTTATTATAATTATTTTATGAAAAAAAAATAGTGTTAAAGGTTTTTTTTCTCAATTAATGAGAGCAAAAGATGAACTAATTATTTAAAGTGAGATTGTTGCTAAAGGGAAACATATTCACTGTAAAATAAAAATAAAAAACAGCGCTAGCTTTTTTACAAACTAGTTTCGGTTCTATCTCACTTGGCATTCATTTTAGTCCATGATACCAGAAGCAAAGAGTTGGCACTATAATAACACACAGAAATTGTGTGGTTATTCTTTATTGTTTACTGTACGTCTACACTGGACGAATATATTTAATATTGGTTGCCATTTATACCAAAAACTAATAAAAATAAAATAAATAGTTTTAAAATGGTAAGGTGAATTATATTAAACGTAAAATATAAGGTTCTAGAAAGAAAGAAAATAGATTTATTTGTCACACAAACATATTATTATGAGCCGTCCGGGTCCCACTGCTGGGCAAAGGCCTCCCCCCATTCCTTCCACTCGTCGCGATCCTGGGCTATGTTTGCCCAGTCCGTCAGGAAAACGTCCAGCTCGTCCCGCCATCTCCGCTTTGGTCGGCCGCGTCGCCCGCTCGCTGGGTCAGGATGCCAATGGCTCTCTTTGCCTACAGCTCACCTGGCATACAGCAGACATGACCAGCCCAATTCCACACAAACATATGGGGATCCTTAATTTAAAAGCTAGTAACTAAAGAAATAACCTAAAGAAGAGACAAATGAACGTAAAAAACAAGAAGGCGTAGAGTAGTCCTCCATATGCCAAGTGCAACAAACAGGTCTCGTCGAAAATGCTGCTGACCAACCATAGATAGTAAGCAGCGCTGGTTTTCAGACGAGACCCGAGGGTGGCTTCACGAACACAATACTTACAAACCAGGTGAGATGGCAGTCAAACTTCTAGCTATTAAACAATAAAATTAAATAAGCGTAAAGGATATAGCACCCGCTATTCAGACGTACGAAAACAATAAAACACTTTCAGCAAAATCGATGCCATCGACCGGCAATCGATCGGTTGGTTAGTCGAACAGTATCTGTCGATCCATTAAAGTTACTAGACCAGTCGATCAACTTCGATCGATGCCGTCGATCGACGATCGATCGATTGGTCTGGTAACACCCTAAAAAGCCGCTGCGGCCTAAAATATGACAGCACACAAATAGGTGATATGTACGTAAACTAAGAAATAAATATTTTGTAAAATATTATTATAAGTAAGTGCCTATATGATATATTTAAAAACCTTCTACGTACTACGACATGCAGGTCCTAACGATGTTTTTCTTCACCGTTTGAGAGTACTAGCTCTGGCATTTTTGTAAATAATGAAGGTTTAGTGGCTGCAATAAAAACACTAGTGAACTATCTTAAAAATTTTCTTCAGAAAATGCTAAGGAACGAGCGCTACGAGTTGAATAAGCTGCTTACTGTCTTGTTCATTAGCAACCTACAAACCGACTTAATTAATAAAAGCGTTGTTTAAATTTAAACATTGCTTTAAAATGGCTGTGTCACTATTTTTGGAATCTAAGTATGAGTTTTTTGTACAAATTACTGATGGGGCAAGCCCATATGATTTTAAGTGGTAGCATTGCCCTGCAACTAATCATCTTATGGTATACAGATGTTAAGCCTCATCTACCTGTAATTACACCGGCAACCACACTCTTCAAACCGAAACACAGCGTTGCTGCTTGGCGACAGAAAATGGCGTGGTGGTAGTACTTTCCCGGACGAGCCACACCCAAAGAGTACTATGAGTTTAAGTAAAACATATTTTTATTAGTTTTTATAGTGTTTAAACCTCTATGAGGCGCACTTAAGGCGAAGGCAAGAGCTATTGTGACTCTCGCTCGCACGTTTCGACATATTTAAAGATATAAAATCAATAAACTCATTTTCTAAAACTCGCGATAAACCATTTTGTGTGCAATCACATTGCACACAGTTTAGTAAATTTTTTTTTTGGATCGATACAATTTTTCCTACTTAAAAGTTTGGTTATGTACGAAAACTAGTAAAGCAAACTTTTGAGTAGAGAAACATATGATTCTGTCACTTTAAAACATGTGAGTCCCACAACCATTGCATACAAGCGTATAGGATATAAGCACCCCCTACTCAGACGTACGAAAACAATAAAACACTTTCAGCAAAATCTATAAAAAGCCGCTGCGGCCTAAAATATGACAGCGCCCAAGTATTTTTTCCCGTAAATCTCCCCAATTTCCCGAGATAACCCGCCGATATATTACGATAAACCCGCGGAAGCAGGTAAAGTTCCCAACTAAGCTGCGGAGGCACACCAAGTGGGGAACCAAGCGTGGAGCAGTGCGCTCTTTGTGAAGGTAGTACAGATAGTACTTCCCCGAACGAGGGAAGTACTTTCTGTAGTGTATGTAGAAGTACTAATTAATGACATTAATGGCACAAGGAGCTTACTATATTATAGTAAGCTCCTTGTGAAGGGCTCGTCCGGGAATTACTACCTGTAGTGTATGTGAGAATACCATTTAACTGTCTCGAGTGTCTCCGCGCTAGTGTGCCACAAGAGCCTTGGGTAAGAGTGGACGTGTCAAAATAAAGTGCGATATGTGTGTTTATGCGTATAGTAGATATAGTATTATATCTACTACTACTACTACTACTATATCTACTAAACACAAATAGCATACAATACACTACCACTTTGTCTGTTGCTGCCGCAAAGCTGCGTTGTTGTGTTTCGGTTTGAAAAGTGTGGTTGCCGGTATAATTACAGGCACATGAGGCTTGACATCTGTATGCCTCTAGTTAATGGACGCAGGGCAGTGCATCGTAGGGCATGTTTTTATCGTGCGTGACGGACGAGGCAATGCTTTGTTAAAGGTGATGGTTACCACATAACATCAGCGTGACTTGTGAGGTAACGCTTTGTTATAGTTGCTAGTTACCACTTAATATCAGGAGAGGCTTAACCTAATTACTATCATTTAACTTAATATCCTTTTTTTCACACTTTTTTTGAAAAAAATAACTTTTTTCCCCACTCTTTTTCTACTTATTTATTTCACACATTTTTCTTCACACTTAACTTATTTTTTTTTTAAACATCCATATTCCAAGTTGATTCTACTGCTGTATTCGGATTGCATTCCAATATAATAATATAGCTCTGTGTGTCACCACCCTAGTGAGGAACTAAGCATCAACTGTTGCCCGTACAGAGATATCGCACGAGTTATGGCCGTAGGGCACGCTTGGAACTATGCCATGGAGATATTGATTGGCACTTCGGATGTTTTTGAATTTTAATATCGAGAGTGCACTGAAGTTCCTACACTTTGAGAACAAACATAAATGTTTTGGACAAAATAGTGATAATCTTATTTCAGACACGAGTTCTATATTATACACACAGATAAAGCTTCACAAAGCCAAAGAAAATGACGGATACTACAAGGACTTGCAAGCAGTGTATAGCCTGACGCGTATTCGTGTGTAAGTACATACTTAAAAACCGGCCAGGTGCGAGTCGGACTCGCGCACGAAGGGTTCCGTACCATCTATAAAAACGGCAAAATGACGTTTGTTGTATGGGAGCCCCTTTAAATATTCATTTAATTCAGTTTTTTAGTATTTGTTGCTATAACGGCAACAGAAATACATGAAAATGCGGTTTTATTGATGCGAAAAGTACATTAATCTTCGTCTTAATAATATCTTAGCTTCTACATAAGACATAGGAACACAACACCTACGCCACATAATGCGTTCTCTAATTTCCTGCGTTGAGTCTGTATTGTGCCTTTATTACAGGGAATCTTTTTCTTTCATCATTATCTTTCCATTGTGAAATTCCTTTGATGACGTAATGATGATTTAGTCGTGTGTTAAGCTTCAAGTGTCTGACAACAAATTCAAAAATTCAATTTCAAATTATTTATTTCAAAAATAGGACATACAATTAATTACAGGACAGCAATAGGTTTATCACCTGTGTTGTGTCGTAAATTTTTGACGTGCAGAACCTACACTAAGATTAAAATATCTTGTGTCGCAGGCTCTGCGTGGCCTTCAATTATTACAACAATGTAGTCGAGCATGTTAAGGGGTTGCAAAGGTAAGTGTGTTTTATTTTTATGTTGTTTTATAATAATTGTGAAACAATAATATTATATTATATTAATACCTACCTTTTTTTTATTTATTTATTTAACAAAATCACTAATTACAGTATTCACTTTACAACATCGTGAAACCTAGTAAGGTTTGTGTCGATGTTGGCACTGACTCGAGCTGTTACACTTTTTAAATTACCTACGTAATCGCATGCAATTGTGTGGGTGTTTATATGTGTATTTATGTTTTTGTGTGTGGGAATGTGTGCGTGAGGAGAGGAGAGAGAGGGTGTGTGTGAGGGTGTGTGGATGTGTGTGTCGCAGATGGCGGTGTGCAAGTGTGTGAACATACGCACATGTATATGTATGTGTGTATGTGTGTCGCAGATGGCGGTGTACAAGTATGTGAACATACGCACATGTATATGTATGTGTGTGTGTGTGGATGTGTGTTGCAGATGGCGGTGGACAAGTATGTGAACATACGCACATGTATATGTATGTGTGTGTGTGGATGTGTGTCGCAGATGGCGGTGTACAAGTATGTGAACATACGCACATGTATATGTATGCGTGTGTGTGTGGATGTGTGTCGCAGATGGCGGTGTACAAGTATGTGAACATACGCACATGTATATGTATGTGTGTGTGTGTGGATGTGTGTTGCAGATGGCGGTGGACAAGTATGTGAACATACGCACATGTATATGTATGTGTGTGTGTGTGGATGTGTGTCGCAGATGGCGGTGTACAAGTATGTGAACATACGCACATGTATATGTATGTGTGTGTGTGTGGATGTGTGTCGCAGATGGCAGTGTGCAAGTGTGTGAACATACGCACATGTATATGTATGTGTGTGTGTGTGTGGATGTGTGTCACAGATGGCGGTGTACAAGTATGTGAACATACGCACATGTATATGTATGTGTGTGTGGATGTGTGTGGCAGATGGCGGTATACAAGTATGTGAACATACGCACATGTATATGTATGTGTGTGTGTGTGTGTGGATGTGTGTCGCAGATGGCGGTGTACAAGTATGTGAACATACGCACATGTATATGTATGTATGTGTGTGTGGATGTGTGTCGCAGATGGCGGTGTGCAAGTGTGTGAACATACGCACATGTATATGTATGTGTGTGTGTGTGGATGTGTGTCACAGATGGCGGTGTACAAGTATGTGAACATACGCACATGTATATGTATGTGTGTATGGATGTGTGTCGCAGATGGCGGTATACAAGTATGTGAACATACGCACATGTATATGTAGGTATGTGTGTTGCGCACGGTTCTCCTGATTACACGAGTCTCTTAAGAGCCAAGGTTTCACAGGAGAACCGCACAAATGATGGAGTGTCTTTGAGCGTGTGTGAAATGTGTGCGCGAGTGTGTGATAAATACTTATATTAGGTGATAACCTTGAGTAGATCCTCTGTTTCAGCGTGACTGAGGTTTCTCAGCCATTGGTTAAGTGCGAGTTTAACTTCCCTGTAGGTATGTGACACTAGTGTTATAATTTTGCTTGTGTTGTTATAGATGTATGGACCGAGAAAAGATTGCTGACGTTGTGCGAGTTTTGAATTTATTTTATGTTTATGAAAAACTCTGTGTTTCCTTCTTCTAACTTCTTCCTCTGAGGATTGAATAATCAGATGAGGTGTCGCAAGTTTGTGTTGTGTGAACGAAAGAAGAGAAGATTTTTAATGCAGCTGTATTTATTATTATACAATTTTTACTTTTTTTTTATTGTTTAATAGCTAGACGTTTGACTGCCATCTCACCTTGGAAAATGAAGATGCAATCTAAGATGGAGCATGTTTATATCGTTCCGGAAATACCGACGACGGTAAAACGTTCTACTCCTTACGTTATACTATATTAAATGGTGGCTTGGTGTTATATGATTTCAAAAAAAAAAACATAAAAAGAGCTACTCACCTGTTTTGATACTTCTTGCTGAAGGAAAGCAGAAGAAGCGTCACTTGATGTTAAATACTAACCAACACCTTTATAAAGGCATTGCCTCGTAAGTCACGCACATAAGGAACGTGCCCTACAATGCTCTGTCTTGTGTCCATCGACTTGAGGCATACAGATTAAGTTTTTTTTTTTATTCAACCAATTGATGGAACAAGCAGATGGCCCGCCTGATGTTAAGTGGTAACCATCACCTATAACAAAGCATTGCCTCGTAAGTCACGCACGATAGGAACGTGCCCTACGATGCACTGCCCTGCGTCCATCAGCTTAAGGCATACAGATGTTAAGCCTCATGTGCCTGTAATTACACCGGCAACCACACTCTTCAAACCGAAACACAGCGTTGCTGCTTGGCGGCAGAAAAAGGCGTGGTGGTAGTACTTCCCCGGACAAGCCCTTCACAAAGAGCTCTACTACTCTTAAAAAGTCTTAACGTTTGGTCCAATATTTATTTTTACAATGAATAAGTCGTTTCACTACAAGCTCACCTGTGGTAAGCGAGGATGTAGCCGACTTTCGAGCAGAACAGTTTAAAAGACACTTTTTCCTTGAAGAGATTCCGATAGTACCTTGTATATACCTTGCTTGTAGTATAAAAAAAAAACCTAGTGGTAACACTATTTTACCTAAATATTTTCTGAAATATCAATTATAGCGAAATGTTCTCTATTTATTGATAAACACGATTGATATACACAGAGATCATTTTAAAATACCTATATTATTCTTAAATATCTTAATAGATCATTATCAAGAATTGCGTGTTTTTCTTAGTATTTTACTAGGTCAAAAATGTAATTAAATTCTTTGGCATCAGTTTTTATTGAAAATGTTTTTGTTTTAAATTATTTCCGACTGCTTTTACTGAGACTTGTATTCGAAATAAAAGGACAAAGGATTTTACAAAATAAATAATTGAAAGTAAATGCACGGGTGCCAACATTCGAAATGAAAATGTTCGAATTACGAAACGCACCGTGTGTGGCCGTTGAACCGAGAAGTGAAATCAATTTCCTTCTCTCATGTTGGCAGCACTGTATATTGTATGGCTTTTTGTAAATTATATTGTTTTTTGTTTAACTGTCAATGAGCTCTACTTTATATTTTATAGTATTATTATTTATTACGGATAACAAATTTTATATTGTATAATAATTTTAAATGTTTGTTTTTATTTTTTTATGTTTTTTTACGTTCTATTTCTGTAGAAAAAACTGAAACTGAAACAGCTTCACGGCTTTGATCCCCAGGCACGGTAGATATCCCCACAGATCTCTTGGTACCAAGTACGACTTTCAGATTATTTTGGAGGACGTCTAAGGGGGTAGTCAGAGGTATGTCCAAACATTACATTTGTCACACACATTTCGCAGTAGTCAGTATTCCATACGTGACAGGTTGCAAGCCCATCGCCGCTGTTAGAGTACTAACTGGTTTCCTCACGATGTATTCTTTCACCGTTTAAGAGCACTAACATTGCGCACATAAATTTTTCGATAAGAAAAATCCATTGTTGGACGACCGGATTCGAACCTACGACCTTACAATCGGAAGGCGGGGTCACTCCCAGTAGACCACCGGTGCTCTAGTATTCCTATAGTATGTTTATTAAGACAAATAAATAATTAATCTATCAATCTATTGACCCAGATGTGTAAAGTATATCTACACTAATATTATAAAGAGGAAAGCTTTGTATTTTTGTATTTTTGTATGTAACGAATAGGCTCAAGAACTACTGGTCCGATTTCAAAAATTCTTTCACCATTAGAATGCTACATTATCCCTGAGTAACATAGGCTATATTATATTAAAAGTATTACACGGCAGTCGCGGGCAGTCTGCCCGCGACCACGGCTATTGCAACATAGCCGAAACGTCGGGAAAATAATAAAGGTAAACGCGATAAATACCCGTGTAATACTTTTAAATATGTGTTATGATCGCGAGAGTTTAAAAACTACTATATTATATTTTCAAAAAAATCAGGGATCCTTACTAAAACTCCAATAATGTAACCCAAGGTGGAAACCAAAAACCTTACATCGCGTGCGCTGCGAAAACTATTGATGATAGAACAAAATAATGTACTACGATTTTGTAGAACACGTCATCATCTACAAAAAATGTCGCGACAGCATATGTCTAACTATTATAGTTATGTCACAATAAGTGTTTTTTTATTATAAAAATTTAATTGAAATGCCGCCGCTAGAAAAGGGTCTTTATTTGTACCTTGGTATTAATCCTTATCCAAATAAAATTTCATAATTAAGACGGTTTCAATACCTATAGATTACTTCTTAAATTTTTCAAATCGGACATTCCATTCAAAAGATATGACGAAATTAAAAACGTTAACGGGTCCACGGGTCACGCTCGGGATGCGATTTCAGTCTCTGGCGTGCAAATGTATGAAATAAGTAGGCTCGCGAGGCTCGAACCCACGGTCTAAGTTTTCCTAATATGTTCAAAAAATTTATGACCACCCATGCGAAGCTGGGACAGGCCGCTAGTGTAATATACAAGGTGTTCCCATAATTGTGTATATAAACTTCAGGGTTCTAAAGTACCCATCAATATGAATAACTTTTTCTAAGGAACCAACACTGTGAACGCGAAAAAAAAAACAGCTGTTTTATACATTTTAGCCAGGTAGGTATTGAATTTTGTATGAAACAGCTGTTTTTTTTTTCGCGTTTACAGTGTTCCTTAGAAAAAGTTATTCATATTGATGGTTCCATTAGCCCCCTGAAGTTTATATACACAATTATTGGAACACCTTGTATACATAAAGATTGCGTGTGTGAGTGTATGTTGGGTGTATTACCTATAAACCTAGAAATTCATTACTTCTACAATACAATACAATACAATACAAAATCATTTATTCATGCCACACATACACAGTTTATAAAAAAAATATAAGAATAGACATTAAATATAAGTAAGTGACACAAATTGGCCGTCACCACAGGTAAGAGAATACTAGTACCGTCACTCAGCATTGAAATGCTATAAAAATACTTCTAAAGTTTACAGTCCGCACAGTTTCTCATTTCCTGGACGCATTGGAAATGTTTGACAACACATTTGTGGTCAATATTGGATTTAAATCTGAATATCGGAACTGCGTCCAAATCTCAGCTCGGTTTGCGAATCATGTTTTGGTTTCACTCACTGTTTGTTTGTTTGCGAAGCTAGTTTTACGTTTAAAATGGTTCACTCGTTAAACGGACTTTTCTATCCAGATTTGGTCATCAAACTCTCCAAGAAAGATCTATGTAGGTCTCTTCTCTTGTCGTGTCACTAGTTTCTTTCGAAACAGTGTGGTGAAAGGATTTTAAGTGCGCCTCAAGAGGCTCCTTTCGAGCAATTGACACATGTTATAGAACTTTTTAGGTTCTACGACATGCCGATTTCCTCACGATGTTTTCCTTCACCGATTGAGAGTACTGGCATTGTGTACATAAATTTTTGAACAGAAAAACTCATTTTTGCACGACCGGTTTCGAACCCACGACCTTAGGCTCGGAAGGCGGGGCCGCTACCACTAGACCACCTGTGCTCTCAATACATACTTATAATATTATCCTACTAATATTATAAACGCGAAAGTTTGTAAGTATGGATGCATGGATGGATGGACGGATGTTTGTTACTATTTCACGTAAAAACTACTGAATGGATTTTAATGAAACTTTACATTAATATAGCTTATATACATCAGAATAACACATAGGCTACAATTTATAAAGATATTGTATGACTTATCCTGCGCAGACGAAGTCGCGGGCACCGGCTTGTAATACATAGTTCATCACCATCATCGCAAGGCGGGGCCGCTACCACTAGACCACCAGTGCTCTCTATGTAGGTACTCTAACTATCCACTGTTTTTTTATTTAAAAAAAAGTGAGAGTACTATCATATCGCCCACCTGATCTTGAAATGTTACATCTGCTTAATTGCATTCAAAGGTAAAGTATATTTTATTCAATTTATAATCTCAAGGATCGGTGAATCTATTGCCCGTAAAGTGTTATCATGACCTCATAGAGTACGTCTAACGAGGACGTGCCCTACGTGGTGTTAAGTTTCATGCGCTTGTTATTGCACCGAGACCCACCCGGAATCAATCCGGAATATAGTAATGCAAGCATCACTGCTGATAGATCAAGAATAGGTCTATATTGTACTATCGGCATAAATAACCTTTCAACATCAAGTGCGGGTTAATCAAATCCGTCACTTTCCTTTTTTAAAAATATGTATAAAGCGTATCACAGACGACTAAGATGCCATAATATTTCATCTTATGATACCTTACGATAAAATATTATAGCATCTTAAGGTATCACACACTGTTATGATCCGATAATATATATTATGGTCTCAATCTCTTGAAAATTTTAACAATATATTTCCATAGCAAGGCATCTTAATATGAAGTTGGCCTATTGCTCAGTATCTTATGATACCGTAATATGAAAATATCCTACTAATATTATAAACGCGAAAGTTTGTAAGTATGGATGGATGGATGTTTGTTACTCTTTCACTTAAACTACTGAATGAATCTTAATGAAACTTTACAATAATATAGCTTATACATCAGAATAACATATAGGCTACAATTTATAAAGATATTGTGTGAATTGTCCAAAATATGACGAGAAGTGTCAAGTAAGTAGGAAAAAATCTACCATATGCGCAGACGAAGTCGGGGGCACCAGCTAGTATATTATACTAACCGTGTGTGTGCTCATAGTGATTGTATTTGTATGGCCAGCGATATTTTATCTTAAGATGAAATATTATAGCATCTTCATCGTCTGTTATACGCTTAAAAGAGTGGAAATTTACCTTTTTTCGCTGAAGTTGTAAAGTAAAAGTAGGTAGGTACTTGAACGAGAAATCACCTTTTCAGGATTTGAATAAAAAGTGCCTTTAGAATAAAGTTTCTACGATTTAAGCATTCAAACAAAATAGTTAGGTATTCGTAAAAGAACGTTCAAAGTCAAATAAGCTTGCGTTGTAGAGGTAAGACGACGCCCTTGTTTGTACGGTATGATCTTGCAAACGGGCAACTGAACAGCAATGAATAATGAATAAAAGTACTCGCACACGGTCCGAAACGCGGCTTTCTGCAGAGGTGACCTTGTTGGAGGATCGGTTGGCAACACCGTCGGAGGTGTCGCCTGCTCGAGATATTTTTGAGGTGAGCAACACCTCCATCACCTGGTCCGTGTCACGTGAGTTGCTTGAGGAGTTTTATTCTATGTCTGAACCATCACGGAAAATGTTTATAATTAAAGTTGTATAACTGCAGCCAAAAATCTGCTTTTTAGAAATGTTCTGGTTATAAAACAAAAGATGTGGTACTATGCTATAAGATATAATAATGCAAAGACAAAAAGTTAACGCCTTGACGTCAACGGTGTTTTACTTATACAGCTTATATTAGTACAATTTTTTTTTATTTTCATAAAGTGCGCTATTATTTTATAATATACCTTCTCCAATAATAATACACTCTAGCTATAATAACTGCTAATAGGTAATTGAACTCTGCCCTAATTCTTTAAAGTACAAAAGAAAAACCAAGACCCAATTTGAAACAAGATATTTGTATTATTTTTTTAGTTAGGTTTTATCATCAGTTTAAGCCTCTTTTTATAATTAGCCTGTACTTAATTTTGTTCCTGGTATGCATTTTATTTTATGAACAAGATACACAGTTTTTACCTAAGGTATTTCTAGCAAAGTATCGTCTGCAGCAACTTAAAATTGCTCGTCCACCACCCACGTAGTCTCAATCTTCTCGGCGTGCCATCTTTTTGTTCCAGAGACAATACGACGACTTGACATCCATGCTTCGAGCGAAGTTGTCCTGTTTTGAGGCTTGCTTTGTGCCGATTTCAATGTTCATAGTGAGCCATCACTTTACGAAGGTGTTTTTAAGACGCTGATAACCTATCTGTGGATGCGTAAAGCTATTATATAAGTAGAGTAAGTTAGAATTAATAATAAATAATAAATTTATTCAGAAACTTATAAAGTACACATGACAATACATAGGAGTAAGATGTAATAAGTACAATTTGTTTTGACTTTCGTGTCACATGTGGACCGATTCGGTAGCGCACTAACCTCCACCCTAGGAAATACCTGTGTTGTGGGGGTTAGTTTTGTCCATGTAGATACATGTTTTTATCATAGTTTAAAGTAGTAGTGCTTAGTTATAGTTAAAATTAAAATAACATTAGGGTTAGTATAATTAAGTTTTAGTATTTGTATTTAGTTGTAATCGGGTATATGTTTAAATCAGTATATTTATGGACCATTATTGATGTATATAGGTATTATAATTAAAAGATGTACCTAGAATAAGAACATATTGTGAGTAACTAGAAAGAAACAAAAAGTTTTGTACACCCTATAATCATCCCTATATCACCATATAGTAAAGAATAAGCAAAAGGATAGGAAACAGAGATAGAAAACAAAATCTCTGACCCACACTTGTCAGAGGATCGCCTAGAGTCGTTTCGAGAAGACAAAAAAGAAACCTATCTGTGGAAACAGTTAATTGGCCTTCAGCATTATCTTTTTTTAAAGATTTTGTTAATTCATCAAGTAAAAATCTGTACCTAGCTGTAAGTGTTCCTAAAGTTCTAAAATAAAATAGACCTCGCTCACACATTCTAATAGTTTGAAGTCAAAGTCAAAATCAAAAGGTATTAATTCAATTGAATTACTAAATTACTTTGAAACGTTTTAAGGTTATTATTCAATTGAATCATAAGATAACTTTTAAACAACCTAAAGCTAAGTGAATCTAGGTCTAATCTAAAATCTAATCAGTTCCACGCGAAGATATAAAAATCCCTAAATACAGTTTGATAAAAATCGCAAACAACCCAGTTTTTGAAAATAGCAGCGATGATTATGGCTTTAGGAAAACCTTTGTAGGTATCACTGATTTTTAACAATGCGTTGGTTTAATTCAATTCATTTATACCAGATAAATAATCCAATTTGTTAGTACCACACAGAAATAGAATCCTAAAAAACTAATATCAGTTATTGCAAATTATGAGACAAATAAATTAATAATTTGTTCGATTCAAGCTTCAAACAGATATTGTACACGCTAATATTATAAACACGTAAGTTTGTATGTATGGATGGATGAATGTTTCACGAAAAAAACTACTGAATGGATTTTATTTAAACTTTACAATAATATAGCTTATACATCAGAACAATATATAGGCTAAAATTTATAAAGATATTGTGTGAATTGTCCAAAATATGACGATAAGTGTCAAGTAAGTAGGAAAAAATCTACCATCTGCGAGCTATTCTGGCGTGCGCTACCAAAACCGCTAGAGTTACACTTATGTACTACGCCACGCTAATATAAGCTACTCGAAATACTAATCCTGCGCAGACGAAGTCGCAGGCACCAGCTAGTGAGTAATATATTAAATTAATATATATATAATTTTTTTGATAATATGTTTGATTCAGGCTTCAAACAAATATTGAAAATGATAAAATAAATGCTTTCTATCTCCACTAGGCCACACCAGTGCTCTCAGTGTGCGTAGTAGACCAGAAACCAGTGCTGAAGACCCTACCCTGACTTGACATTCAAACCGGAATAATATTAATTGTCTAATTTACAACCTCCGGCCGTCGGCGGTGACATATCGGCGCGCGCCACGCGTCCGACCTTCTGATTTGTTATGACCGCATGCGGGGATCATTTTATTCACCTACCCTCGTTTAGGTGAACTAGTTTTTGAAAGCAACTTTGTCTGTTTTGGACGGTTTTCTAAGGACAAAATGTATTTGCGAAATGGACGTTTGGACGTATATAAGAGTATAGAGCTCTTTGTGAAGGGTTCGCCCGGGGAAGAACTACCACCACGCCTTTTCCTGCCGCCAAGCAGCGTTGCTGTGTTTCGGTTTGAAGAGTGTGGTTGCCGATGTAATTACAGGCAGATGAGGCTTAACATATGCATGCCTCAAGTTGATGGACGCAGGGCAGTGCATCGTAGGGCACGTTCCTATTATGCGTGACTTAGGAGGCAATGCTTTGTTATAGGTGATGGTTACCACTTAACTTCAGGTGGGCCATCTGCTTGTTTCATCAGCTAGTAGTATAAAAAAAAACTCTAACGCTTGGACAATCTTGAAGAATCTAAAGTTGGTACTTGGTACTTATCTACATACAATTTTGTTTTTTTTTTAATATCTACTGCTGCTTTTTTTGCATAAAGTACCCTATCTATTTGGACCACATGGAGGTAGGAGGTAGGCCAAAGAAAAGATGGATGGATTGTGGGATGACATGAGTAAGAAAGAAGTGAGCACCGAGATGACGAATGTTAGAAGAAGAAAGGTGCCGATCCCACTGAGCGTGATAAGGGCAGGAAGATGATGGTGATGAACTATATAAATAAATAAATAAATAATTATTGGTGGACATTCCACACAGCACTATCTCGCCCCAAACTAAGCCAAAGCTTGTGATATGGGAACAGATAGCTGATATACTACTTAAATACTTTTTTTTTTGTAAATACATACTTATAATATTATATAACACCCAGACAGAGAACAAACATCTATGTTCATCACACAAATGTTTGTTCTCGGTGGGGATCGAACCCACGGCCTACGGCACAGAAGGCAGAGCTACTACCAACTGAGCTGTGAAGGCTGTGTATATTATAATATTATAAGTATATTTGATAGCACTGGTGGTCTAGTGGTAGCGGCCCCGCCTTCCGATCCTAAGGTCGGCTCGAAACCGGTCGTGCACCAATGAGTTTTTCTGTTCAAAAATGTATGTGCCAGTACTCTCAAACGGTGAAAGAAAACATCGTGAGGAAACCGGCATGTCGTATAATCTAAAAAGTTCTATAGCATGTGTCAAGTGCTCGAAAAGGGCCCCTTGGGGCGCACTTAAAATCCTTTCACCACACTGTTTTGAAAGAAACTAGTGACACGACAAGAGAAGAGATGTATGTACTTACAAAATAAATAAAAACATTATACGTATTATATCAGCTATCTGGCCAAAGCTTTGCTTAGTTTGGGGCTAAATAGTGCTGTGTGGAAAGTCCACCAATATTTACATTAAGGAACTTGGCAAGTATTGCAAGCGGATACATCCGATATTTAAATAAAATGAGGATGGGATGAGTAGTCCTGGTTCTACGGGTACCGTCGTTAAAACTTTTCTGGGTAAATCTTCTATCCGGGATTAATAAAAGTTTTTATTATTCTTTTATAGAGCGTCTGTATACTCAAATTGTTTTCCTATCGGGAACTTACGAGAACAAAATATATACATATACACTAGCGGACCCGACAGATGTCCTGCATGATATTTCAAGCGATTGGGATATTAAACAAAGTATGAACTGAAAGCCGACTGCAGCGCCATCTGCTGGGCTGATTTGTGAATCTCAACCATCCAAGGTGCTACCCAAACGCATACAAAAAATCATTAAAATCGGTCCAGCCGCTTATGAGCAGTTCAGTGACAAACACACGTACAGTAGAATTTTTTTTTATTTATTTATTTTAGTATTTATTTATTTTATTTCATTTTACAATGCCCTAACAGTAAAAACTAAATCGACATTGAAAAACAATTTTTAAACTAACTAATATCTAACTTATCTACTAAGAGACATGACAGCGCTTTCTGTGAATTTCGTCAGGGAAACCACAAAAAGGTCAAAATCTTCCTCTTCGCTCAAACTATTTATTAAACGAAGAGCCCTTGTCAAAGGTGCTTCCTTCAGAAGGTTGGTCCTGCCTATAGGGACTAGCAACAGCTTGTGTCGCCGCGCACGCACATACTTGTCTGGAACATACAACCCCACACGCATCAGTACTCGCGGGTTATACACCATACCTCTCAACAGTTTGAAGATGTACGTAGCTAGTGTTGCCTCCCTTCTTACCTCCAGTTTAAAGTAACCTACCATCCCTAATACAAAGAGAGATCCCTAATACAATTATTTATATAAAGATATACAAGTACATAGTTTGGTCTGGAAAATTTTGATTAGGATTACATGGATGAGTAGTAGTTTGTATTATTATTCATGTATGTAATTTAGCGTATAAGTTATTTTTAAAATTTAGTTTAGTTTTTAACTACTATTCTTATAACTTTCCTCGTGCACCTACGGACAATCCTACTAATATTATAAACGCGAAAGTTTGTAAGTATGGATGGATAGATGGATGGATGTTTGTAACTCTTTCACGTAAAAACTACTGAATGGATTTTAATGAAACTTTACAATAATATAGCTTATACATCAGAATAACTCATAGGCTATAATTTATAAAGATATTGAGTGACTAATCCTGCGCAGACGAAGTCGCGGTCACCAGCTTGTCTTCCATACTTTAACAATCCTCTTCATCCAAAGGTTGTCTGGAAGAGATCGTTTTCAGCGATAAGACCTCCCATTGTACTGCTTTATTTTATATTTTTAAGTGTTTTTTTTTGTTCAGTTTGGTGTACTATAAAAGTATTTTTCATTTCATTTCATTCATTCATTATTTTCAATGACAAAGTCACGAGGTATTTATTCAGTAAAATCATAAGGATCACTTTGAAACGTCTTTTCAACAAGGTGAATCTACCACCAGTTCCTCGCGAACAAAGCCTAGAAGAACAGGCAAGAAACTAACGGGTTGGTTCCTAGCGTTTATTATTATGAGCCTTCTTACAAAATTATGGTATAAAAGTACAACTTGTAAGAGAGTAATGATACCATGAAACTCAATTGCACCTATGCTCTCTTTCTCTCTTGTCGTGTCACTAGCTTCTTTCGAAACAGTGTGGTGAAAGGATTTAAAGTGCGTCTCAAGAGGCTCCTTTCGAGCACTTGACACTGTGAGCTTTTTAGGTTCTACGACATGCTGGTTCCCTCACGATTCCTTCACCGTTTGAGAGTACTGGCATTGTTCACATAATTTTTTGAACAGAAAAACTCATTGGGTCATGACCGGTTTCGAACCCACGACCCTAGGATCGGAAGGCGAGGCCGCTTTCACTAGACCACCAGTGCTCTTAACCTATGCAAACAATTTATCTATACCAAAAAAAATGTATAAAAAAAATACAGAAACAAACGTAATTATGATAAAATCAGCATTATTACTGGGGAAATGGAAACGGCAAATCGGAGAATGACAAAACAGAGCGCGATTCGTATTTACAGAGGAAATTATAACCAGATTTGTCCTCATGAACGTTCTAGTTAGTTCGAGCGCTGGATGCAAAAAGTTATCTTCACAGAAAGATATATCGTAGTAAAATCCAAAGTATAAAATGAAAACAATAGACGGAAATTTTATTTAAATAAATGTATCAATTTATATTTATTAGTTACACAAAGGAAATAGGGTTTTAGTTTTTATAATCTGGCTCTAAGTAATTCAAAAATATTTTTTATAATGAAATCACTAAGGCTTATCTTTAAAACGCCTTTAAAAATAAATGTCAGTTACATGTGCCCCAACTTAGAAAAACTGGCATCCAAACACGGTAGACTTTATTCAGATAATTCTAAAAGATTGTTATCATTTAGGTACACATCAGGGTAAATAAAAGCAGGTTCATCATTCTCATTCATATTTTTTTGGTTAATTTTATTGTACTTGTAAAAGCGTAAAATTATAAAGCGTATTGATGTTAAACAATAATAAAATTTAATAGATTCACTACTGCAATGTCCAAACACAATGTCAGAAGTCCTCAAAGAATCTGGAGTTAATACTTGGTACTAAGAGATCTGAGGGGATATCTACCGTGCCTGGGGATCAAAATGTGAAGCTGTTTCAGTTTTCTTTTACTATGTCACAAGCTAAGACACAATGAAAAGTTAATAATCGTTGTCATGGTAAGTTTTTAAAAGCAGCGCTCGCACTACCGTTCTATCGCTTCATAAAATCTCACTGGCGGAAAGATGGCTATCTTGGTGATGTGGTTAAACGGAGTAGAATTATTGTATCATTACTCCGCGGGCCACTAGTTGGGGACCTCGTTCGAAATGTTCCGTTTCCGATCGGTTGTATTACTCTGCCTGGTTTATCATGTTAGGGCGGAGGAACGGGGTGAGTTTAGTCGAATAAACTGTAATATTTTTAAATTTATTTTCGTTGTGTATCTAGTATTTTGAGAGCACTAGTGGTCTAGTGGTAGTGGCCCCACCGCCGACCCTAAGGTCGTGGGTTCAAAACCAGTCGTACACCAATGAGTTTTTCTGTACTAAATGTTGAGACTGTTTTACTCGCTGTTTGAGAGTACTGACACTGTTCACATACATTTTTGAACTAAAAATCTCTCTGGTGTACGACCGGTTTTGAAACCACGACAGCGGGGAAGGACGAGGCTGCTACCACTAGACCAACAGCTCGCTTAAATTCATAATCGTACAATAAACTTACTAGCGGAATATCAATTCATTTCACCAGAAAACCCGTTCACCTCAGTAGTGCGTCACACGTTGATAACCACAGCGCGTACTTGCATGGCCCATGTTAATGCCTCAGAGACTGACCTGGAGAATTTGAGGCAGGACCCACCCTTCCCGGAGAAGGCAGCTTGCATCATTGAGTGCTTATTGGAGAAGGTATACTTTTTTATACACTTGCTAATGGAACTAGCAAATGGCTGATGTTAAGTGGTAACCATAAACTATGACAAAGCATTACCTCGTAAGTCGTTACTTACGGAACGTTCCCATAAGCACTGTTCTGCGTCCATCAACTTGAGGTATACAGATGTTAAGCCTCATGTGCCTGTAATTTCACTGGGCACCTACACCCTCTAAGCTGAAACACAGCAATGCTGCTTGGCGGCGGAATTAGGCATGGTGGTAGTACTTCCCTGGCCAAGACGGCATGGATCAGTTTCCTGTATGATTCTAGCTTCAAAATGATTTTATAACAGAAATATAATGAATCTGTTAATTATTTAATGGGACGCTGGTAATGTCAGCTAGACATTATTATCCATTAAGGTGCTTTTATGATGATGTAATGGAATAACATTAGTCTAATGGCGTCGGGATAGGCTGTGGGAGAAACCCCGCCTTCCGATACTAGGTCGTAGGTTTGAATCTAATCGTGTACTTATTTATCAGTGTTTTAATTTACTTAAAAATGATGGGAAAAAATGTGGCTAAAACAGGGGCCCGTTGCGCAATTTTAGAATCATCTTCCTGCCCCTTTCTCCCACAAAAGGGGGACGGTACAACAGATTCTCTTCTTTCACTCTCCTCTATCATTCGTCATCTCGGGGCTCGTTTCCTTTCATCTTTTCTTTAGCCTGCCTCTCCTTCTAAAACCATCCACATCCCTTTTTCGTTTGCCCTTGTAAAAGTGGACCTAATGACCATGTAAAATCTTCCAGATAGGCATTGTAAAGGACCAGAAATACTCTAAAGCTGGGTTTCTGATGGCCATCACTCCACTAGTCTTCAGGAACAAGAAGAAGATGGAGCACATGAAAACGGTTTCAGAAAATTGTGATAATGAGGTTAGTAATTTTGTGTATTTTTTTACGTTCCGATACGTAACACACGGTTTTTTTTATTATTTATACAACTTGCTGATGGAACAAGCAGATGGCCCACCTGATGTTAAGTGGTAACCATCACCTATAACAAAGCGTTGCCTCGTAAGTCACGCACGATAGGAACGTGCCCTACGATGAACTGCCCTGCGTCCGTGCGGCGTGGTGGTAGTACTTCCCCGGACGAGCCCTTCACAAAGAGCTCTACTAATCTTAACCGGATACAGATCAAGCTAAACAGAGTCAAAGAAAATGACGCTTACTTAAAGTGGCGTAGCTAGGTAGACAAGGGCGTCGGTGCATATACCTCTATAGAGAAAGAATCGGGCATAGAGAAGGAATTTTATGAGCAGGCTCTAGAGAAGGAATTTTATGAGCAAGGTTTTCTAGCTTCGGGAGCTAGCTGACCCTCTCTTTTCAAAGCCTAGGTTAGAGAGCCCCCTGGTGCTCCGGGGCCCTGGTGCACTGCACCACCTGGCCCTACGATAGCTACCCCACTGCTTACTTAAAGAACATAAAAGTGTCTACGTATTAGGTTTGTTAAATAGTTGCGTAAATAAATATTAAATATTAAATTAAATATTTTATTAAAAATCATTCTATTTTCAGATAAATCACCATAACGTTGAAGTTTGTCAGCTTGGCAATGAAGTGACGACGTGTATTTTCAAATACGCTCCTGAACTACACTTAAAAGCTTAATTTACGAAATATAGAACGAATACAATATACGCACAGCCTTATGTATGGAATTACCCAGTATCGAGAAAGAATGCATATTCCCAGTAACAAGAAGTAAAAAGTAGTAGAGCTATTTGTGAAGGACTCGTCCAGGGAAGTATACTATCACCATGCCTATACCTGCCGCTTTAAGCAGCGTTGCTGTTTTTCGGTTAAAAGGGTGTGGTTGCCTTTAAGTTGAGTTTTTCTGGATAAAAAGTAACCTATATGACTATCCCGGTACAAACTACATAATATTATAATAATATGTGTTCCGAGTTTCATCCAAATCGCTTCAATGGCGTGGCAATCCTAACATCAAAACTTTGGCGTTTATTATTAGTGAATACCTAGTATTATCAAGTTTGTTGCAAATACTTACTACTAGTATGCAATGTTGTTGAATATTTAACTATAGCTTGGAGTTGGTAAACATAATGTTACACATAAAGCAGTCGCCTTGAGCTTTTGCACGTTAATATAACAATGTTTTATGAAGAATTTCATACACAGATGTTTTTGACCTCAGACTACAACATTTTTTTTATTAGTACTTACTCCTTAGCCCCAAATTAAGTAAAGCTAGTGTAATGGGAACCAGGTACATAGCTGATGTAATACTTATATACTTTTTATTTATTTAAGTATATAATGTTATGTTTAACCTGGTTTGGCTTAATTAGTACATAATATTTTCGATAATACGATACTCCTCAGTATCACGTTATTGCTCGTTTGTTATTTTAAACGTTCACATTTTTAGGCCACGGTATCGCAAAATTATTTTTAATGGTGTACGTAAAAATAAAGGCTTCGTTCTTAATGACCGAATAAAAATTGTAGGGCGCATGCGACACTAAAGGTTTTATGTTCAAAATACACAACTGGTGTTGGTATTCATAAAGCTATGTGATTAATTATGTAAGGGTGACAGTGCCTATAGCAATGTTACAGCAATGTTGCTGTAGAAGTCTTCTTCTTCTTTCAATTTATGGCTCCTGTCCGTCATTCGACAGACCATCTTGCCAGTGTCAAGTGATATAGATTAAATACTTTAGTCAAGTCAGTCCACAGCCAAATCGGCCGTCATTTATTTTGAAATAAATGGTGGCGGTTGGAACATTGGAAACATTTTCGGTCAAATCTGGATATCACATACACTTTAAATTTAAATGTTCACACTTTGTGCTAAGACCTCAAGTAATGTTGGTTAAAAAACTGCTGTAGTTACACAGCACAACACAAAATAACACAAGAATAACAATGAAAATGAAAAAGCTATGTTGCTTCCTAAAATGACGGAAAACATGACGGAATTACAGAATGAAAGAATCCCTAGTAGAAGTTCTAAGAGTAGTAGAGCTCTTTGTGAAGGGCTCGTCCGGGGAAGTACTACCACCACGCCTTTTTCTGCCGCCAAGCAGCGTTGCTGTGTTTCGGTTTGAAGAGTGTGGTTCCCGGTGTAATTACAGGCACATGAGGCTTAATATCTATATGCCTCAAGTTGATGGACGCAGGGCAGTGCATCGTAGGGCACGTTCCTATCGTGCGTGACTTACGAGGCAATGCTTTGTTATAGGTGATGGTTAGCACTTATCATCAGACGGGCCATATGCTTGTTCCATCAGCTAGTAGTATAAAAAAAAGAAAAAATACAAATGACTGGAAATGACGCATGCTATTGTTATGACGTCACCTCGTTGAAAAAGTATATTTCAACTGTATAATTGTCAACTTTTTAGTGGGATTCGTTTTTGGTCCGTTTTGGAATATTATTTTTACATTTGAATGGTTTTCCAACAGTTACTTTATGCTCTATTGTGTTACAATGTATTCTGATGGTATATCCATATTTTACCCACATAACTTGAGACAAAGAGCAGTTGAATTGAAATAATTTTGGGAAAAATCGTGGGTCGTGAAGAAAATCGTTGCCAGACATCGGTCGTTTATTCAGACAATCAAGACAATATTGACAGTTGACTTGACGTGCATGACTGACTTGAATGATTTATATTTAATTCGATGCAAATAGGCAAATTTTACTGTCAACTGTCACTGTCAAAAAGAAGCATTGAATTCTAAAGAGAGACGGTAAATAAACGAATGACGGCCGACCTTACTATGGACTGACTTGACATAAATATATTTAATCTATCAAGTGATATCACTTCACGTTGGCAAGATTGTCTGTCGAATCATGGACAGAAGTGTTATTCTGTCACCAATACTCATCCAAGTGATAGTAAGAGTAGAGATCTTTGTGAAGGGATCGTCCGGGGAAGTACTATCCGAGTGTGGTTACGGTGTAATTACAGGCACATGAGGCTTAACATCTGTATGCCTCGTTGATGGACGTAGGGCAGTGCATCGTAGGGCACGTTCCTATCGTGCGTGACTGACGAGGTAATGCTTTGTTATAGGTGATGGTTACCACTTGGCATGAGGCGGGCCAACTGTGTTCCCTCAGCAAATTGTAAAAAAAAAAGTGCCAGCGGAATCAATTTTTTTTAAGAGTTTTCATTTTGGCATTGTGTAATAAAATCACCCACCATTAGCGCCACCCGCGTGAGTGTTTTGGTGGTGAAAATACCAACGTGAGGGAGTTTGAAGTGAGCGTAGGTCCACAGGTTAATTGCTCCCCGTGATATTATTTATTTATTTATTTTATTTATTTATTTTTATTCTTAGATTCAGTTTTTCTTATTTTCTATTTTAATCTATTAGATTTACACTGTGCACTAACCAAATCGAATCTACATTTTATAGGCAAAGTAAGTAGGTAGGTAGATGATACTGAGAAGACAAACCAAAATAATAAGGTGAAAGTTAACAAATAAAACAAAAATCTAAGTTGATGTAAAGTTAATCGCATAAAAAAAACAAGTGTTAGTGTGTAAAATGTGATAAGTAATGAGTGTGTAGTGAAGTGTGTCATTGTGTGTAGGTATGTAGTTAGTTAGTTATGTTGTTATAGTAAAGATCGGGTAGGTGTGAGTGTGAATGTGATAGACAAAACACCTAATAAAACTCTGCAACACTCTAAGCGTGTAGGCGAAGTGCAGCTAGCGTAAACAAAGCGTTGTTGATTACGGAACCACTACTGGTGCTATAAAATGAGCAAAGAAGAAAAATTTACTATTCTATATTTATTTCACCTGCACGAAGTTTTAAGTACCTTGCCTGTTTTTCTAAACTAGTCGCATGAAAGGTTAGATTTAGCTTGATAAAAAAACGTTTCAAAGTCTATCGGCCGGTTTCTGAAAGCTCGATCAAAACTAATCGGACGTCAAGTCACTCGCCATTTCAGCAATTACAGCGAATTAGATAGAGATAGCAAGTGACTTGACATTCGATTAGTTTTGATCGGGCTTTCAGATACCGTCCATATGTCATAACAAAAAATTACTTTGTAAGCGGAAAGAATTGAGGGAGCCTCTCAAAGACTTCCGATTAAAAAAAAATATTTTTATTTTATTATTATTTATTTATTTGGTGAACATAAACATAGGAGACAAAATAATAAGAGAACACTGAAAACTGCATAAGTAAAACTTGTGGCGCAGTTTCCAGCACCCAACCTTGGGCGAAGAGGTGATAGGCGTTCACAATTTAAAGTTAGTAGAAAAAAAGATCTAAAAGCTAAGTAACTATATAAATATAGTAAAATGATACCCTATATTTTTTACTTTTTAATTTAAGTATAGGCTGTGTCTTCCTCAGGTTGGTTATAAGTAGGTTATTTATAAGGAAGTTCCTGTGTAAGGCTGTGTAAGCAAGAAGCCGTCGAGGGTAAACAAAAACACGAGGAAACTGACATAATGGCCAATTAAGTTCAACTTTTCAATGAAATGGATAAAATTTCAAAGTTTTTAAGCCTTAGTAAACTTGGAGTTTAGTTCTTAAATAAATAATACAGTAAGAATACAAATGGGCCACCTTAATACGTCTCAGGTGCTTTGTTGTAAAAACTTCTATTATATATGTATCGCCTTAAGATGCAGACAACCGCTAAACAACTTCTCGTTCGCATATTTTAACATTTTTTAACGATAAAAATCGGTGCTCTGTACATTTATACAAGGCTTTTTAATCATAAAAACGTGCATGGATTTTCCTACCTAAAAGTTAAATTAAATCCAAATCTAGTTAAACCAGTTCCAATTTTAGTTTTTGGCATGAAAACTTATTTAGATCGTTTTTTTTTATACAACTCGCTCAAGAACAAGCAGATGGCCCACCTGATGTTAAGTGGTAACCATCACCTATAACAAAGTATTGCCTCGTAAGTCACGCATGATAAGAACGTGCCCTACGATGCACTGCCCTGCGTCCATCAACTTGAGGCATACAGATGTTAAGCCTGAGTTATATGTTTGATGAACCTTCTTTATTTCTCCGAAAACTAGTTGAATGCGATTTTACATATTTAATGATATATCTTCAAAAATGTTAAATGTGCGAGATTTTCCGTTTTCCATGCGCAGCAGTAAAAAAAAAAAGCAGAAAAAAAAAAAAAGTTTTTAAAAAGCAAAAGATGTTCCGGCCAGAGTTATGTAAGAATTTGATATTATGCACATAGAGGTTCGTCTAGAAGGGCTTTTGAAACACCAGAAGTACCCTCCATCCATCCCAAAACAAGGATCTCAAATAAACTTACTGAACTTGTCTCAAATAGTTTCAGAGTTATTCAAACTACGTAAGTAAGAAGTACTCTATCCACGTAAGTTATTACGCAGATAGTGCAGCAAGCAAGTTGAGAAGCGCTTGCAACCTGTGGACCTAAATATTGCTTTTTTTTATACAACTTTAGCTTGATAGAACATGCAGATGGCCCACCTGATGATAAGTGGTAACCATCACCTATAACAAAGCATTGCCTCATAAGTCACGCACGATAGGAACGTGCCCTACGATGCACTGCCCTGCGTCCATCAACTTGAGGCATACAGATGTTAAGCCTCATGTGCCTGAAATTAAGGAAAACGATATATTGGAAAATTTGAGCTAAAACAGATTTATTATTTATTCAAGTAACGAGAGACTGTTTTTATCTTTAACTGTTCTTTCGATAAGCCTATTGTCAATGATTTTTATCTCTTCTCTATATACAAGGTGTTCCAAAAATTGTGTATATAAACTTCAGGGGGCTAAAGTACCCATCAATATGAACAACTTTTTCTAAGGAACCAACACTGTGAACGCGAAAAAAAAACAGCTGTTTCATACATTTTAGCCAGGTAGGTATTGAACTTTTGTATGAAACAGCTGTTTTTTTTTGCGTTCACAGTGTTGGTTCCTTAGAAAAAGTTGTTCATATTGATGGGTACTTTAGCCCCCTGAAGTTTATATACACAATTTTTGGAACACCTTGTATATAAAAATCAATTGCCGTTCATTTATCTCGCTAAAACTCGAGAACGGCTGGGCTGATTTAGCTGATTTTGGTTTTGCAATGTTTGTCGTAGTCCAGGGAAGGTTTAAAAGGTGAGAAAATATGGAAAAATTGCAAGGATAGGTGATACGAAGTACACCGGGTCATCTAGTATGGAATAAATATTACAAATTTATAAATTCGGAATAGTTTTAGTTGTTTAGACAAGCAGTGCGTGTTACTAAACTAAAATACTGGAGTTGTTTGAACGAGGCCGAATCGCGGTCTATGTTATAGTTTAGTGCACTACTAAACTGGGTGCACTAAACCGCTGAGGTCAGTTAACGAGCGAGTGCACAAGATGGAGCTACTAAATCAGCATCCCAGCTTTCGATCATCTGAAGTTCTGTTTCCAAGTTCGGAAACAGCTTATTTAGCAACAAAGCTATATTTGCATACAAAATCTGATTTAATGCAAGGATTTTCTGATGGATGACTTATTTTAATACAATTTGATGGTGTTATTATGCTTGTTCTATCAATAAATAGTTTAAAAAATATAGTTCAAGCAGATGGCCCACCTGATGTTAAGTGGTAACCATCACCTAAGAAAGTATTGCCTCGCAAGTCACGCATGATAAGTACATGCCCTACGATACACTGCCTTGCGTCCATCAACTTGAAGAATACAGATGACAAACCAACGGCAGGTACGTGACACTAAGTTGAAAAAAACTACTAGTAGAGCTCGTAGTAGTAGTATGAAGGGCTCGTCCAGGGAAGTACTACCACCACGCCTTTTTCTGCCGCCAAGCAGCAACGCTGTGTTTCGGTTTGAAGAGTGTGGTTGCCGGTGTAATTACAGGCACATGAGGCTTAACATCTGTATGCCTCAAGTTGATGGACGCAGGGCAGTGCATCGTAGGGCACGTTCCTATCGTGCGTGACTAGGCAATGCTGTGTTATAGGTGATAGTTACCACTTACCATCAGGTGAGCCATCTGCTTGTTCCATCAGCAAAGTTGTATAAAAAAAACTGAAACAGAAACAGCCTCACGGCTTTAATCCTCACGGTAGACACTCAGATCTTTTACAAAATAAATATGCATCTTAATAAATAAAGCTTAGCAGTTTTGTAAGTTCCGGTAAAATATGGCGTCAGTGTTTCTGTAACTTTATCTGAAGCTTTCATTTTCATCAATTTATGAAAACATGTGCCAACGTGTATCCAATATAATCCATATGGAATAATCCGACTAACTAAACTTCTAAATTTAATCAATTTCTAGCAAAACAAAATAGTTTTCATGTATACAAAGTGTAACATAATAATAAGGCCAAAGACCAGAACAAGCACTGGAATACTTTGACGTATGCAAAATTTGAATACTTCGTTTTCGAAATTCCCATACAAAAGAATAGTCAATATTGCCTCAGAAATTTGCAACAACCCTGATAATGTGTACATAACCTTGGTAAATACGCTATTTGTGTTTGCTAATTGGTGGCAGTTCTGGTACCTATTTTATCTACAGTTCACAATTAAAGGTCAAAAAACAGCTGTAAGGGCTGCGTCATGTTGTGTTAGTTTAATTTTGGAGGAAAGTTTAAGAGGCATTTCATGAATGAAAAACTTCGAAATTTCAAGTCTTATAACAACAGTTGTATGCCATGACCTGTAGAATACCCTGTTTCGGGGGTTATAGGGGTATTATGTTACACAATAGACACATTTTTATATTTTTTTTTATATTTGTTCGTTTTTTGTATTCATAATATACGATATTATTTAAATGAAGAAAGTTCAAATGAATACGAATAAAATGAACAAAAAATATACATTTTAAATGTTGTGGTGTTCTACTCGGCCTCTAGTGCTCCTGAAACTTTTTCACAGAGATCAAAGTTAAACTCAAAATGTATTTATTTCATTGAAACATAAGGGTTACTTTGAAATATCATAGAGTAAAAATGTTTTATTTAGCTCACAAACATAGGTAGGTACAGCTCTTCATTAGAAGAAACAACCAAATTTAAATAACAAAGGCAGACATGAGAGTAAAACAAAATTACGAACATAATACTAAAATGTCTTAGAGCTAGGTGAATCTACCTAGATTCCGATTGCCAGTTCTACGCGCAAACTGAATCTAGAACAACCTAGAAGAACAGGGAACAAACTTACGGCTTGGTTCCTACCGCTCTTTTGTATGAACCCAAACAAAGGCTTCTGTTTTGAACCACTGCCCCATATGCTACATTTAATTTGGTACAAAAACAATGATCTGAACTACAAACTTGCGGAAAACACGCCTGTGTTGCCTGTGTCGCTTGGCCTCGCGCCAAAACATATTGATTTTACTATAAGAGAGCTCCTTACGAAACGTCATCTCATGTAAATGGGAGGTTGCCACTCACAATATTAAGTTGCCTTCAAACGAGTATCTAAAGTTTAAACACACGGATACTATTACATCCCGTATCCATTATTATATTTTGTGGACTTTTTAAATGATTCGTAATCAATTAGAGTCAATCTTGTGAAGAGTGTGCGGTGGTCCGTGCCGAGTTGGCTTCCTCGTTCCCCGACCCCCGCCTTCTGGTGTCTTCCTGTAGGTGAACGACGCTCGTGACGAAGGCTGCGTTTCTACCAGAGGTGTGCGAGGATAGATGGATCGTGCACCAATGGATTCTCTTCCAAAAATGCATGTGCGCAATGCCAGTGCTTTTAATTTGACTGCCTTCACAGCTCAGTTGGTGGTAGCTCTGCCTTCTGTGCCGTAGGCCGTGGGTTCGATCCCCACCGAGAACAAACACTTGTGTGGTGAACATAGATGTTTGTTCTGTGTCTGGGTGTAATATAATATTCTATATGTATGTATTTACAAAAAAAAAGTTTATATGTATTATATCAGCTATCTGGTTCCCATATAACAAGCTTTGGCTTAGTTTGAGGCTAGATAGTGCTGTGTGCAAAGTCCACCAATATATTTATTATTTATTTATTTATAATCTGTGAAGAAAAACGGGGGGAAACTAGTTAGTATTCTAGCTTTGGCGATGGGCTTGCAATCCGTACTTCATACCAAGTCCTGCTAAATGTGGTTATGTGTCAAATGTATTTGGTACTACCTTCACGTGCCCTTAGACATGCTTAATATGCGTTGGTGTCTGTGACACAGTTTTTTAACTTCTACAGATGTCATCATTTTCTATAAAATAATTATGTAGGTACAAACTGTTTTAAGTTCTTAATAAATAAAGCATTATTTTTATTATTAATTATAATCTTGAGTAGATACTTGGTACTAACAGGTCTTAGGGGATACCGACCGTGCCTTGGAACATACATACATGAAATCCCATAACGGTAGGCAGAGACCACGGATTTCCCCTTGCTAAGATCTTGACATACTTCGCTTCATTCACTCTCATAACATTCTTCATACATGCTCGGTTTAGGGTACTCTTGACCTGGCTTTTCTCCAAAACCATGGGATCAAAGTCATATTTTTTTTTATAATATATAGTACGTCATCTGAACGAGAAGTTAGGTTACCAATATTTGCAAAGCGATCTCGAAGAGGTTATGTGATGTGAATGAAAGTGGGAGATCCGGTACAAAAAGGTTTATGTCGAGAGAATTGGACAAATCACTCTTGTGTATTGTGGATTATCGGAAGCAAATGGCTGTCAGAATTCTCGTTTATGATGATGTATTTGTATCAGATTTTTTGGTAGTTTTTGTTGCTGGTATGGAATTCACGTCAATATATAAATATTGGTGGACATTCCACACAGTACTATCTAGCTCCAAACTAAGCCAAAGCTTGTACTATGGGAACCAGAGAGCTGATATAATACTCTTAAGCATTTTTTTATAAATACATGCATAAGATAATAAATAACATTCAGACAGAGAACAAACATCTATGTTCATCACACAATGTTGAAAACATTGATATTCAAATTGTAACAAAAGTAAGGATTCGTTTCATTATTATGAGTCAATCCAGTATCATCATCATCATCAGCCTGTTGAGGTACACTGCTGTATAGGTATAGGCCTCCTCTATACATTTCAAGGAACAACGATTCTGAGCTCTCCAATCCAATCTCGTATAACTCGATGCATGTTCTGTGTTCTTGTGTAGTGCTGGTTATTAGGATAAGTTAGTTTTTTTTTGCAGCAGAAGGACAGATAAGCAAAATCCCGGAATAACAAAATCCCAGATTTGCATAAGGGCAGAAGGACAGACCCACACAGAAAAAAAAAATGAATAATTACAATGCGTAAAATTTTATTTGAAAGTATTAATACTTTAAGACGAATTAATTCGTCTTTGTAACTTTTGCTTAACGTATCAAAAATTCTATTGCAGATTATGTATATTTTAATGGTTTTGTTTGTTATATTTGATAATGAAATATGGATTTTAAAGTAAATAAATGGTAGGAGCCTAAATGAGTGAACTACTGGATGTAGGTTTCTCTCATATTTAGGCGGGAGTTTGCCGAAGTAGCACCGGCAGGCAAGTATCAATATAATCAAAGTCAAAGTCAAAGTCCAAAGGTGCCAGTTCCACGCGACCAAAGCATAGAAGAACAGGCAACAAACTTACTGCTTGGTTCCTACCGTTCTTTTGTATGATCCTTTTACATAATACAATATTGAAGTTTAGTGAGGCGTAGGCATACAGAAAAAGGTAAACATAATCAAATTTATAAATCTAACATAATCGTAATCCGTTCCTGAACCAATAGATTTTACCATGCTATGTATATTTGCGGTGGCGAGAGGCAATGATGGTTACCACTAGGCAATCTGCTTGTTCCTTCAGCAAGCTGTAAAAAAAGTTTCTTTGATGATCCGTGGTTTAATGATTAATGGTTTAGTGAATTCGCTCAGAGTCCGTGGAAAAGAATTAACGTAGTTTTTACAACGTGATTCGGAAACCTAGGGAGCCATCAGTTCAGCCTCTGATTAGCCAAATGGACGCACAAAAGCACTCCAACTAACAAAGGAATCCATCTTTTCTGACGAATCTCTATAAAAACTGTATCCACGGGAAAGTTCAGAAGCTATCAAAGAGCACGACAGGGTTGTAATCAGGGAGAAATTGAGGGGTTTGCTTATAATAGATCATTATTATTTTTATATTAAATTCTTTAAAAAGAGAATTATAATGAATTCAAGTATTGGCAAATGTACAAAATACACATGAAACAGTTGACCCATCTCTGACCGTCGCGAACTATCTAGAGATAGGTCAACTGATCCTAATCAGTGGCAATCTGAACCGTCCCCAAGACACGGCTGCGTTGGCACGCTGAATGCGCTGAACCAAATACTCACCAGCTCTCGCGTCAGGCATGTCCTCGATAAGACCCCCATTTTTTAGGGTTCCGTACCCAAAGGGTAAAACGGGACCCTATTACTAAAACTCCGCTGTCCGTCCGTCAGTCTGTCTGTCCGTCTGTCACCAGGCCGTATCTCATGAACCGTGATAGTTAGACAATTTTCACAGATGATGTTTTTCTGTTGGCGCTATAACAACAAATATTAAAAAACAGAATAAAATAAATATTTAAGGGGGTTCCGATACAACAAACGTGATTTGTACGGAACCCTTCGTGCGCGAGTCCGACTCGCACTTGGCCGGTTTTTATAATTTGTTCCATATTTGTGCGTGATGACCACATACTTATTCTCATTCCATGATGTTAATTTTTTAACTAAATACTTTTATGATTATTTTTTGGCTGAATTAATGTGTGTACTCTAAGTGATAAGTGCCAATGAAGCCAAAAATGGAGCAAGAGGGTTAGACAAAGACATCTTAATTGATATAATTTTTGAAACTATCATGGTTATGAACATAATTTTCATTTAAAACGGGATATTTACCATGATTTGTGAGTCGGGAATATCGGGAAACAATCAAACTCACAAATCATGGTAAATATCCCGTTTTAAATGAAAATTATCTTAATTGATGTCTTTGTCTAAAGTGTCTTCAAAAAAGCTTTGAATAGATTCAGGTTCAAAAAGTTCAGGAAAATTTTTCCACAGAAATGAGTTCCACTCCGTAGCGGTTCGCATGGTTGAGGTATGAGCGAAACCTTTGGTATTTATATCTTACAACCTATTTGTAACCCTTTGATGACATTACCCCCTGTATAACCACAGTTCTTCCAGGAACCGACCCTGGACTAATAAATCCGAAGCAACAGCCAGTTTGACAGGCATTGGCTAGTTTTATGAGGTTAGTCATGGATGGAGAGATGTAGCAACATTGCAGAACTTTTATCGACTATCTTAGTTACCTGAAGTTAGAAATAAGGACTAAGGAACGGAAAGAAAGAAAGAAAATTCTTTTTTTTGACCTTAATAAGGTACTTGTTACAAAAAAAGAGCCTCTAGTTACCTTAGGTAGATAGATAAGTGTAGGTAAGTTATAATTGGTGAGGCTATTTTTAAGAGTAGTAGATATCTGAGTAGTGATGACAGGTGGAGTAAGGCGATAACCGAATGGTGGCCAAGAACCGGTTTCAGAGGCGTGGGACGTCCTCCAGGTCCGCAGGTCGGAAATGGGTTAGACTGGCACAGGATCGTGGTAGATGGCACAAACTAAAGGAGGCCTATACCCAGCAGTGGGTGAAGTCGGGCTGTGGATGAATGAATGAATGAGTAGATATCTTTGTGTGTGGCTCGTCCGGGGAAGTACTACCACCTGGCTATTTCTACTGCCAAGCCGCGTTACTGTGTTTCAGTTTGAAGGGTGTGGTCTCCGGTGAAACATGCACATGAGGCTTATCATCTGTATGCCTCAAGTTGATGGACGCAGGGCAGTGCATAGTAGGGCACGTTCCTTTCGTACGTGACTTGCGAGGCAATGCTTTTTTAGCAAACAAATGAACCCGGTGGAAACTATAAAAATATGAAAAGAATACAAAAATATAAAAAGCTCCAAGTAAAATATTGCAACGTCCCGGCACAGCCCAGGTCGGTGGAAAGCCATTTGTATTAATAATCGCCGCGTATCGGAATTAATCAGCCTTGTAATATCCCGCTACCTGATATTAAAGCTACAATCTTTTATACTGTGAAATCTGTAAAAGAACCTCGGTTTTCTCGTTTATGCCAAAAAATCGCTATTTTGTTGGCAATTTTCTAGGTGAGTTTAAAAAAAAGAAGCAGCTTCACGACTTTGATTTCCAGGCACGGTAGATATCCCCACAGAACTCTTAGTGCAAAGTACCAACTTAAGATCCTTTGCGGATGTCTAAGGGGGGGTCAGGCATACCCAAATTTCTGTTGTTCATACTCCATACGATACAGTTGGATTTTGTTGACTTACCCATCAATTAAAACACATTTATCAGTCATGCTGAGTAGCCGTTAATTTCTCAAAACTCATCATTTTTTTTTATACAATTAGCTGATGGAACAAGCAGATGGCCCACCTGATGTTAAATAGTAACCATCACCTATAACAAAGCATTGCCTTGTAAGTCACGCACGATAGGAACGTGTTCTACGATGCACTGCCCTGCGTCCATCAACTTGAGGCATACAGATGTTAAGCCTCATGTGGCTGTAATTACATATCACCATCATCCTGATATGAATCCACAGCAGGACCAGGATATTTAGTTATCGGAAGTGTTTGTTTCATTCACGAACATCAAAAAAGGACCAATGCTTTTCAAAATGGACCCGATATTATTCGACTGTCCTCTTCATTATACTCTATTACACTATAAACAATACACCCGGCTTAACGTAAAATATGGCCTATAATCTGAAACTACCTGCAAACTAATTGTTAATAAGGGCTCAGTTACACAACGTAATTAATTTATGCCGTCGTTAAACGGATCGCTGCCACAAATCAGAGGCGGTGTACAGTACGCGGCGGCGACGTGGCACGGAAGGAGACTGATTTATAGTTTGTTGCAACATACTCCTAAACAAAGCACAATAATAAACATAAACGGAAACAGCTTCACGACTTTGATACCCAGGCACGGTAGATATCCCCCAGATTTCTTGGTACCAAGTACGAACTGCATATTCTTTGAGGACGTCTAAACTGTACGTACAAACATTGTATTTGGCATATACCCCCATTTTGCAGTAGTTGGTATTCCAAACGTGACAGGTTGCAAGCCCATCGCCGCTGCTACAATACTAACTAGTTTCCTCACGATGTTAAGCTTCACCGGTAATATCCTTTGATTTCCTATTATTAAAAATCTCGTGGGTTGTCCAAAGGCAATGTACTCACATGTGTACCTACAAGAATCACAAAATGAGTTTTACACTTATAGACAAAATCACACAATGATGTGAAAAATTGAAAATGGAGTTTTTCTAACATCTAGGCTAGAACTACAACTGGTACAAATTCGATTGGCACCATTCTGGAGCTTCAATATTGTATTATAATACCTACATTGTAACAAGGATCATACAAAAGAGCGGTAGGAACCAGCCGTAAGTTTATTGCCTGTTCTTCTAGGCTTTGGTCACGTGGAACTGGCACCTAGAGTCACCTAGCTTTAAGACGTTTCAAAGTGATCCTTGTGATTTTATTGAATAAATACCTTTTGACTTTGACTTTGACTTTGATTCCCAAGGGCGTCACAGTAAAAATAAGTTCGGGAAGCCCTGCCTTAAAGATGTAATGGGAGCCAAAGTAAAATCTGCACAATGTACTTTAACAATTACAAAATTTAGTTAAATGAGCTTATTTT
The DNA here is from genome assembly GCA_932294275.1 of Chloroclysta siterata. Taxonomy (NCBI): domain Eukaryota; kingdom Metazoa; phylum Arthropoda; class Insecta; order Lepidoptera; family Geometridae; genus Chloroclysta; species Chloroclysta siterata. The sequence continues at coordinate 26,394,857 of OW028591.1, read as the reverse complement.
ATTTATAAAAGCTATAAATTGCATTGAAATTGCGTTTGGGCCGGTCGCTATCTAACTCAGTTGAGGGGTCGCAAGGGAATATGCGACCCCTCAACCGAGCTGGATACAACTTAGTAATACCTTCTTTACCGTTTTACATGTAAGCTATTGCATATTTTAAATGCCTTCTCTTTTTAGTGCCCGCTGTGCCATTCGAACCCGCGGGCACTGTAGCGCGGTAGATATTTGTAAAATGCAGATAAGTTCAGTACAAAGGCGGCCGGTCTGATGACGTCATTTGGGTATCCCGGATATAGCGTAGTATGGACGAATTTACACTGTAATGTAACATGGAAATATGAAAGTTCACTGCAATCCACAAATGTAATCTTTAAAAAAACATCCACGGCGTAAGGAGTTTTTTTTTATCATGCTGATGGAACAAGCAGATGGCCATCCTGATGTAAAGTGGTAATCATCACCTATAACAAAGCATTGCCTCGCAAGTCACGCACAATAAGAACGTGCGCTACGATGTACTACCCTGTGTCCATCAACTTGAGGCATACTTATGTTAAGCCTTACACTTACAAACTTTCGCGCTTATAATATTACAAGATGGTGCCCGCGACTTCGTCTGCGCAGGATTAGTCACACAATATCTTTATAAATTGTAGCCTATGTGTTATTCTGATGTATAAGCTATATTATTGTAAAGTTACATTAAAATCCATTCAGTAGTGTTTATGTGAAAGAGTAACAAACATCCATCCATCCATACTTACAAATTTTCGCGTTTATAATATTAGTAGGATTAGGATTAGGATATGGTAAAGAGATATTAATAATCTATAATATCTATAGCATTTTTTTTTTGTAAGTTTTTTTGCTGATGGAGCAGAAGAACTAAAAAAGCCGTAAGTTTGTTGCCTGTTCTTCTACCTCTAGACTTGGTTGTGAGGAACTAGCATCTTGATTCACCTAGCTTTATGACGTTTCAAAGTGATCCTTGTGATTCAATTGAATAAATACCTTTCGACTTTGACTTTGAACAATCTGATGCATTGGAGATTGATTCAAGGGTAGAAGAGCTCTTTGTGAAGAGCTCATCCGGGTAAGAACCTACTACCCACCACCATGCCTATTTAATAGTAAGTATAGTATTTAATAGCGTTGCCGTGTATGAAGGATGTGGTTGCCGGTGAAATTACAGGCACATGAGGCTTATCATCTGTATGCCTCAAGTAAATGGACGCAGGGCAGTGCATCGTAGGGAACGTTCCTATCGTCCGTGACTTACGAGGCAATGCTTTGTAGATGCTGGTTACCACTTAACATCAGGTAGGCCATCTGCTTGTTCCACCTACTAGTACTAAAAAAGGCTGATGACGATGATGATAAATGTTTTAAGAAAATAATATTTTCGTCCAAATCTGCTACGCGTCAGTGTAACCTTGGGCCGAGTGTATGAGTGCTGTCGAAAGTATCCCCTACGATTACCCGGGCCCGTGACGACGTCATTACGACCGCGCCAAAGTACCTACGACCAATTTACCTTTTGTACACGCTAAGATTACAAATTCGTGGACTGTTCACGTGAACACAAACAGTATGCGTGCTAAAAGGGTTCTGTGGCTATGGTGATTTTGTTAGAACGTTGCACTGTTTCGAGTCTTCTTCTTTTTTTAGTTTGAGTCTTTGTTTTAAGTCGATATCTGAATTGTTTGATTTCATAGTTTTTAGTATTGAGATGTGAAGCTAATTATACAAGGTGTTCCAATACTTGTGCTTTAAAACTTCAGAGGGCTAAAGTACCCATCAATATGAATAACTTTTTCTAATACCCCGTTTACACTCAGCTCATGTCCGTGGAAATGTGCAGAGACATGAGCAGGGAATTGGGCAATGCGAGAATGTAAGCAGGCCACTTCCATGTCCACTCGCGTTGCCGCTCGCGTTGCCTGTGTTGCGTGAACACACATTGCCGGCGACGCTGCCGCAGACATATGGACATTTCCGTCCACGCGAATGACAGCGCGAATGTCTAAATGTAAACGCAGTATAAGCAACCAACACTGTGAACGCGAAAAAAAACAGCTGTTTCATACATTTTAGACAGGTAGGTATTTCACTTTTGTAGTTTGAGCCAAATATTTATAAAAAACAAAACTTTGAAATATTAGGATGCAAAATATACTATTAAGTACGCCTACAATGAATAATAAGGTATTTCAAAATTCACACAAAAGGGGTGATAATAAGGGTAGTTTAACAAATTGAAACCCATTGTCATCTTCAATAGAGACGCAAAGCTGCAAAAAAGATTTAATGCAACGCTATTAAAGTAAAGGATACGTGTAATAACTATTATCGGATTAGTTGCAGTTCGTGCGTCGTCATTTTAGAGTAAACAACCAAATAAGTCGCAGTTCGTGCGTTCTGCTACCCAGCACAATCAATACCTAAACCTTTTGTCGCATTTGGTGCGTCGAGTAAATTTATAATGATGTACAACTAATTTTTAACCATAGAGCAGCAAAGCTCGTAGAAGTCTCATTATAATTATTCATTTTATCCACCTATTAAGTTGTAATTTGTTTCCTGTTCACTTCACTTTTTTTTTATCCACTCTATATCAGAACATAAAAACCTTATATTCGCCTTTTGTGTTCTAATGTTGTTGATATCTGTTTTATGTGCTGTTAGTTTTCCTTATAAATAAACAATTTGTTCAATATTTGAAGGATTCAATAAAAAACTACAATTTGGGTAAATAAAATGTATATATTTTAAATAGATCTGTTTATGTTACATTGTTTTCCGTATGATAACAAGTAAGGAAGTCAATATTTAGGGATAAAAAGAAAGTGATGGCGTACATAGTTAACTTTACTGATCTATCTAACAGAATTAAAATATAAAAAGAGTAGTAACAAAATGTTGTACAAACCTATGCAATTAAGTAAGTATTAGTCAAAACATAATAATTAATTATTGAGTTTCTGAATAAACTCGAAAAGTAAAAAGGGTTTTCTCTTTTCGATTTTTAAATTAAGGCGATGGTTCCAGCCTTCTGCAGCGTTGGTTGTTCGATGCCGCTGACAATAGCATCACCAAATTCTACCCAGTCATTGTTCAACCAGTGTTTTTCGAAGTATTCAAGAAATTTGGTCACTGAAGGTTGGTCATTTGCGTATTTTTGTTTGTTGATGTAGTCCCAACCGTCGTCAATGTAGTTTTGAGGAATTAAAACCAGTGAAGTACATAGCTGGATCAATTTGGAATTAGTCATCTTCAATGATTTTGCTTTCTTCTACTACTAAACATTTTGCAAATAAAGAAAGGTGAGTGAGATAGAATACCTATTGTTTCTTAGTTGTTTGACCAGCGCGGTGGCCCGCCGGCTTATCTGTGCAACAAAGGTACGGATAACGCAGGTAGGTAATACTAATACAACAAATACCTGTAAAAAAAATTGGCTAATAACAATGAACATAGGGTCACAGTCACAGCAAATAATCAGATTTTTTTAAGTGATTTAAGATTATTATATTAAGCCTTTGCCAATACTGTTTTGTTCATGTACTCGTATATCTATGGTATTACTTGTTCAAGCTATTCATACATACTCGACGCACGAAATGCGACAAAAGGTTTAGGTATTTATTGTGCCGGCTAGCAGAACGCACGAACTGCGACTTATTTGGTTGTTTACTCTAAAATGACGACGCACGAACTGCAACTAATCCCTATTATCCGTGACTGTGTTCTGTGGTTTTAAGAGGCTGAAAACCATCAAACAACTTCTCACTCGGACACAAAAACATTTCACAATTTATGAAGATTTAAATACCAAAGTTACTAAAAAACGTTTCAGAGAGTATCATAGCAAAAATATCCTTTTGATCCAACCAAGTTTTCGTACATTGTTTTTACTAGTTTTCATTTTCATCAAAGTTAAAATATCATATGGCAGCGGCACTTTACAAATTATCAAAGATATTTATTTAAAACATTCGGTAACTTCAGTATTTGTCTCTCTTCTTTTGTTTGATTTTAAGCAAACAAGGCAGAAATTTATTAAAAAACATAGAGTAGTAGCTCTCCTGTGTGTGGCTCGTCCGGGGAAGTTCTAAAACCGTGTTTATTTCCGCTGTCAAACAAATCTCCAGTCTTTCGGTTTGAAGGGCGTGGTTGCCGGTGAAACTACAGGCACATGAGGCTTAACGTCTGTATGCCTCAACTTGATTGATGCAGGGCAGTGCATCACAGGGCACGTTTCAACCGTGCGTGACTTGCAAGGCAATGGGTTATGGTCAAAGTCAAAGTCAAAAGGTATTTATTCAATAAAATCACAAGGATCACTTTGAAACGTCTTAAAGCTAGGTGACTCTAGGTGCCAGTTCCACGCGACCAAAGCCTAGAAGAACAGGCAACAAACTTACGGCTTGGTTCCTACCGTTCTTTTGTATGATCCTTTTACAATGTAATATAATATATTATTGAAGTTAAGTGAGGCGTAGGCATACAGGTCAGTGGCGTAGCTACCGAGGGGCTAGACAGTGCCGTGCACCAGGGCCCACGAGCTCAGAGGGCCCTCGGACCCTGACCAGCAAACCACGTATTAAACTAGCTGAAATGTATCCCATCTTCGGAATGTAAATAAAATAGGTTGCAACACGACTCATGGCAACTCATTGAAAGAATACAGGGAATTACCCAACTTTCGACTTCTGTTCAACACTTGTGGGGACAATAATTACCTATATCTTTTGATTTGATAAAACCCTAAACAGTTTATCAGTTAGGGCCGCCCCAGTTTGGCACAATGCCATCGGTTACCTAGCTACGCCTCTGGTAATGGTTACCACTTAACATCAGGTAGGTCTGCCTATAACATTACTATTATTGTAACAAGGATCATACAAAAGAGCGGTAGGAACGAAGCCGTTAGATTGCTGCCTAGAAGAAGGCCTAGAAGCCTAGGTGCCAACCTAGAGTCACCTAGTTTAAGAGTAGTAGAGCTCTTGGTGAAGGGCTCGTCCGGGGAACTACCACCACCACGCCTTTTTCTGCCGCCAAGCAGCAACGCTGTGTTTCGGTTTGAAAAGTGTGGTTGCTGGTGAAATTACAGGCACATGAGGCAGTGCAACGTGGGCACGTTCCTATTGTGCTTGACTTACGAAGCAATGCTTTGTTATAGGTGATGGTTACCACTTTACATCCGGTGGGCTATCTGCTTGTTCCATCAACTAGTTGTATGAAAAAAAAGACGTTTCAAAGTGATCCTTGTGATTTTATTGAATAAATACCTACCTTTTGACTTGACTTGACTTGATTAGCAAGTAGTATAAAAAAACTTGCGTTTCCGGACAGAAAGTCTCCGAACATTTTAAAATAGTCCAGAATCACTGCTTGACGGCAGAAATAGTTACGGTTATTTAAATAAAGCGCGCGCAAAAGTAACTTAGTTAAAATATTACTAGAATTAATTTCGGCTAGAGAGACACATTAAAATAGCCCCTTTTAGCACCTTGAGTCTCGTTAACACTCCGCTGCGAACATAATTTAGTAATCCAGGGATGTATTCTAGGATTTTACAAGGTCATAATTATTGCATACTAGTTGTTAATCACTATCACTACATAGTATAAAACAAAGGCGCTTTCTCTTTCCCTATATCCCTATGTATGCTTAAATCTTTAAAACTACGCAACTGATTTTGATGCGGTTTTTTTTATAGAAAGAGTGGTTCAAGAGGAAGGTGCATAATAAAAGCATAATCCATCAGGGATAACCCACAATAACCGTGCGAAGCCGGGGCGGGTCGCTAGTTAGACATAAAAAGCAGATGTTTCCATTTGTAGTTTAATAAAAAATAAAATATTGGTGGACTTTCCACACAGCACTAAATAGCCCGAAACTAAGCATGCAGATACAGATAAAGCTAAACAAAGTCAATTCAAAATGACGCTTACTACAAGGACATAAAAGCGAGTAGTGTAGCGAGTAGTGGCTGTTAATTGGTTGCCAACAATTACTAGTTCTGTTACCTATTTTATCTACAGTTTACAATAATTAAAGCTCAAAAAACAGCTGTAAATAGGGAAAAAAAAGTTGTTCGCCATGACCTGTAGAATACCCTGCTTCCGGGATTATATGGGTATTATGTTACACGTTGTATATTTTCGAGAAGAACGATTCAGAGCTCCCTCCATTCACCGAATTTCCGCTATCCTTGTCCGCCACAATGCCATCCGTTCGCTGCAAATGTAATTTCTGTACAATACAAATATATAAATTATGGAATCGAATATATAAAATATGGCAAAGGTATTTAAAAATAGGTAAGCGGGAAGAGATAGTGGCGACCCAAGAGCCTCCTAAATACGCCCCTGTCAGCGCTGAAACTTATTAATTTGACTAAATAACGTCAGTAGTTTCTACTTAGTTTACTAGTAGTAGTACTATGAATAGTAAAGTTATAGTTTAGTTTTAATTATTTAGTCTAGACTTATAGCTATGGCTCTGAGGTCATATTAAATGGACACCTTATAAGTGTGGGTTCAATTCTTCGTAATCACGCCCTTTTTTTTATAAGACTCACAGCTGAGCGAAAAACCCAGCTTAGTTAATTCGATTCCCACCTTGGACAAATATTTGTGTGACGTACAATGAATAACAAAAATTTACATTAATAAAAATAACTTTTTCTCAGGAACCAACACTGTGAACGCGAAAAAAAACAGCTGTATCATACAAAAGTTCCATACCTACTTGGCTAAAATGTATGAAACAGCTGTTTTTTTTTCGCGTTCACAGTGTTGTTTCCTTAGAAAAAGTTATTCATATTGATGGGTACTTTAGCCCCCTGAAGTTTATATACACAATTATTGGAACACCTTGTACAGATGACAAAAAGCTTGGGACTGAATTATGCTCCAACTCATTACAAAAACTAAACAATTACCTAAGTACCATAATTTGTTTATATACAACGTTTATATACACAATTATTGGAACACCTTGTACAGATGACAAAAAGCTTGGGACTGAATTATGCTCCAACTCATTACAAAAACTAAACAATTACCTAAGTACCATAATTTGAAAAAGGATCATACAAAAAAAATGCTAGGGAACCATGCCGTAACTTTCTTGCCTGTTCTTCTAGGCTTTGGTCGCGAGGAACTGGCTGTAGATACACTTAGTTTATAAGACGTTTCAAAGTGATCCTTGTGATTGTACTGAATAAAGACCGTTTTGATTTAGATTTTTGGTTTTGACTGAACACTAGCTAAGTATATTTTTCGGTAAGAAAACTTATTTGGATCAAAGTGTTTTTTTTTAATCTTTGTAAATCCGGGATATTTGCGATTTTTCATAATTTCATTTAGTGATTTTATATCTTCAAAAATATTGAAATATGTGAGCGAGAAATACACCAGCGGTAGTCTGCGCCTTTAGTTCAAAAATAGCATAGAATAACTGAAATCGTAAATCAACTTTGTCGTTGAACCTGTTCTTACAACAATGAAAATCTTTGAACCGAACAAAACAATTATATTACCTCCTCCATAAACTGCCCTCTAAAACAAGAAATGCAACCTTGGCAACGTAGAATCGTATTACCCTTTGTTGCCATCGCTTATTGAATCATTCAATCATAAAAACAAATCCAGGGATTTTGTTTATAACATTCTCTTCGGGATTCGTCGCGATTCTCGACGTTAGTAAAAAAAACATAGAACTGAAACACGTCACGGTTTTAATACTTTTCTGTAATATACTACTACTACTACTACAAGCAGTCCACTCAAGTACAGGAAATACATCTTCAAGTGACCACGATCTTCAGTTATGAAGTGCCGACCACAGAGGTAATGTACTAATCGAGAACTTAGTGGTTAGACAAATCTTAGGAGGACTTAAACCACTACTGTAATAAATAATACTTATAAGTAACTTTGTATCTAATAAATAAATAAAAAAATACTATTTGCTGATTGTTTTTATATTGATTTTATACTTCATGCTAGTGGCCCACCTGATATTAAGTGGTAACCATCACCTCTAACGAAACATTGCCCGCAAGTCATGCACAATAAAAATGTGCCCAACGATCCACTGCCCTGCGTCTATCAGCTTAAGGCATTCAGATGTTAAGCCTTATGTGCCTTTAATTTCACCGGCAAACACACCATTCTAACTGAAACACAGCAACGCTGATTTGCGGCAGAGAAAAAAAAAGCAACGTATAAGCATAATATGTCCCACCTCACCATCTTCCTGTCCTATCATTCGTCATCTCGGTGCTCACTCCTTTCTTACTCATGTCATCTTTCACACAGTCCATCGATCTTTTCTTTGGTCTCTTTCTAAAATCATCCACATCTATACCTAACACTCTCCTCGTAATATGAATTTCTTCCCACCTCATGACATGCCCATACCACGCTATTCATTGCTCCTCAACTTATCCGTCACAGGCGCTAATTTCAAACTGCCTCTAATATACTCATTCCTTATTTTATCCACCCTTGTCACTCCGCACATCCATATCAACATTGGCATTTCTGCTGCACGCACTCTTCTCTCATCCGTCTGTCAAGCATCTGTCCCACCTGATGTTAATAAAAAAATGACTATTGGTGGAGTATTCTAAAAGCGCCATCTAGCCACAAACGTAGCCAAGCTTTATTTTGAGAACTAGGTAAATATATAGTACTACTAGCGACCCGCCCCGGCTTCGCACGGTTATTGTGGGTTATCCCTAAGAGATTATGCTTGTATTATGCATATAAACCTTCCTCTTGAATAACTCTTTCTCTAAAAAAAAACCGCATCAAAATCCGTTGCGTAGTTTTATAGATTTTGGCATACATAGGGATATAGGGACAGAGAAAGCGACTTTGTTTTATACTATGATATGTAGTGATACACTGACATACTTATATTTTTGTGCATACGAGCACGTAAAGTACCTACTTTTTAACACCCAGACGGACAAATATGTTCATTACACAAATTTTTGTGCTTCGTGGGGATCGAACCCACAACCTACAGCGTAAAAGGCAGAGACTACTAACTACGCAGTAAGAGCTGTCTGTGTATAATTTTGAAGCAGCTGGAGGCTTTCAGGAATTTCATTTCTGTAAACATTTGGATTTTATTTCATGGCGATCTAAGCCACCCATGTTTACCCTATTGTCATGTGCTCTGGGATTCCGAATTCCATGTTACAGTATATAGAGTTGAGTTTGCATTGTTAGTGTTAGATAATACAGGGTGGCACGTAAACAATATTGCGTATGGAGTTACAGACAGTAGGTTAGATCGTGGAACGCACTTCGACCGCGGAATCTTTTATTACTTGGTAGATGTGCTGTTTGTTTTTATTTATCTATCTTCTTCTTGTTGTGTCACTGGTTTTCGAAACAATGTGGTGAAAGGATTATAAGCGCGCCTTAAAGAGACTCTTTACGAGCAACACATGTTTTAGGACTTTTAAGGTTCTACGACAGGTTAAGGTTCCTCACGATGTTTACCTTCACCGTTTAAGAGCACTGGCATTGCGCACATTAATTTACCCATAACAAACATCCATTGGTGCACGACCGGATTCGAACCTACGACCTTAAGATCGGAAGGCAGGGTCCCTCCCACTAGACCACGGGTGCCCCTCAACTGAGAAACTGAGAAATATGAAAAAATCCAGATCACTTCAATGTAAAAGTTTAGTTCGGAACTCTCAAAGCAATTTCTCTGTAGTTTCATGCCAACCAATTTATTTCTTCTTTAAGAACAAGGAGTCCATTAAGACTGTTCTTTTGTTCTTTGCAAAAGCATAAATGGGTATTGTGTAGTTTTTTAGGGTTTCGTACCCAAAGGGTAAAACGGCATCATAATACTAAGTCTCCGCTGTCCGTCCGTCTGTCACCAGGCTGTATCTCATGAACCGTGATAGTAAGACAGTTCAAATTTTCACAGATGATGTATTTCTGTTGCCGCTATAACAACAAATACTAAAAAAACAGAATAAAATAAATATTTTCAGGGAGCTCCCATACACCAAACGTGATTTTTTTGCTGCTTTTATAGATAATAGTACGGTACCCTTCGTGCACGAGTCCGACTCGCACTTAGCCGGTTTTTTTCATTTGTAAGATTTCTTTGCCTTGCCAGTTATCTATTAAATTAATTATTGCAAAAGAAAATGGCTATCAAATATAGTGGCCGCACTTCTTATTGTGATCAACATCTTTAAAAATAAAACTGTCAGTGGAATTACAGGCACATGAGGTTTAACATCTTGTATGCCTCAATTTGATGGACACAGGGCTTGCGAGGCAATGCTTTGCATAGGTGATGGTTACCACTTATTAGTAAGGTGCTCATATGGACCACCTACTGGTTACCACTTATTAGAAGGAGGTTACCACTCTATCAGCAAGAAGTATAAAGTAAAAATGAAAAATGGATGGTCGTAGAGCAGTGCATTGTATGGCACGTTTCAATCGTGCATAACCTGATAATGCTTTGTATAATCATTGTCTCTCAGGTTACGCGCGATCGGATTGGTCACTACTTATTGAAACGCATGATTTAATTGCTAAATACTTAACATCAGGTGGGCTAACTGCTTGTTTCACCAACAAGTAGTAAAAAGAAAGAATAATATATTATGCAATCATTGAATAAAGGACGGATTTAAAGCGAGGGCCATAGATGAATCACGAGCGTAGCGAGTGATTCAAGCGTTAGAAATCAATAAAGAGTAAACGCTTTAAATATAAATGTTAGCAATCACTATTACAAAGCTGCGAGCTCCAGCTAGTATTATATCCAAATTAAATGAATTTAAATAGTATCGAATGAAGTCCGCTAAGTATATTGCATTCGTGGAGAAGAAAATTAACAACGAAATAAAAGCCAACAAGATGCAGCACAGTGATCTTGAATTCAGCAAGAGTACCAAGTACCTACTTACCATAACTTTATTAGTTCAGCGCGATTGTACCCAGTCCTTGTTAGTTACGCACCTTATTCTCAAACGCTAGAGATAGAGGCTAGGCCGGCTAGAGCACCGGTGGCCTAGTGGGAGTGGCCCCGCCTTCCGATCGTAAGGTCGTAGGTTCGAATCCGGTCGTGCACCAATAGATTTTTTATATCGATAAATTTATGTCCAGCGCGTCCAGCGTATGCCTGAAGTTGTTGGACGCAGGGCACGTTCCTATCGTGCGTGACTTGCGAGGCAATGCTTTGTTATAGGCGATGGTTACCACCTAACACAATGTGGGCCATAAGCTTATTTCATCAGCTAGTACCATTATCTATCAAAACGGCAAAAAAATCACGTTTGTTGTGTGGGAGCCCCCTTAAATATTTATTATATTATGTTTTTTGTATTTGTTGTTAAAGCGGCAACAGAAATACATCATCTGTGAAAATTTCAACTGTCCAACTATCACGGTACATGAGATACAGCCTGGTGACAGACGGACAGCGGAGTCTTAGTAATATGGTCCCATTTTACCCTTTGGGTACGGAACCCTAAAAACCTCTCTACCAATTAGGCTGTTGTGTTGGCTGTCCTTTACTCTTGCTACAAGCAAACAGTTATTTGCCTTATCTTGAATAAGAAACTAGATTTTATTTCTAGATTTGTAGAACATGCAAGTTAATTCTAGATTAAATTCATTATCTCGTGGTCGAGTGCGCCGCCACCGCAGTGTCTTTGCGAATACGGGGACATTTCTTGTTAGTTTCACTGTAAACTTTAAATTGGATCCAATAGTTGGATAAAATACGATGGAACTGCAATAAACACTATCTTTTGAAACGGATTCAATCATTACAACCTTCTGCAAGTTTGTGTGCGACTGTTTTATAGAAATGAAAGAAATGAATAAGTAATATATTTTTTTCTCTATTTCGTCCCATTACTGGGCAAAGGTCTCCCCCAAGGACTTCCAGTTCTCCGGACCCTGAGCCTCCTCCCACCATCCACCTTCAAAGGCATCTAGGTCGTCTCGCTAGCGCTTTCTCAGTCGACCACGAGGCAGGCTTCCGTCATGAACCCATTATAAATAAAATTATTATTATTATGAGTCTGTAGTATCCCACTGCAGGGCACTGGTGGTCTCAGGGTGGTATCACTAAGGGTTCAAAATAAGAAGTGCATCAATATTTTTTCTGTTCAAAAATGTATGTGCACAAAGCCAGTACTCTCAAACGGTGAAGGAAAACATCGAGGAAACCGGCATGTCGTAGAACCTAAAACCTAGAAAAGAGCCTTTTTAGGTGCACATAAAATCCTTTCACCACACCGTTTCGAAAGAACTAGTGAACCGCTCGGGATGATACAAACAAAATATAATCATAACGCGAATCAGCAAAGCTACTGTTTATCACAAAAAAAATCCGAAAACGGAGTAAAAAACATGAACAAACTCAATAAAGGCAAAAACGCCTTAAATATTAATGTTAACAATCACTTATACAAGGTGTTCCATAAGTTGTGTATATAAACTTCAGGGGGCTAAAGTACCCATCAATATGAATAACTTTTTCTAAGGAACCAATACTATGAACGCGAAAAAAAAAACAGCTGTTTCATACAAAAGTTCAATACCTACCAGGCTAAAATGTATGAAACAGCTGTTTTTTTTTCGCGTTCACAGTGTTGGTTCCTTAGAAAAAGTTGTTCATATTGATGGGTACTTTAGCCCCCTGAAGTTTATATACACAACTTATGGAACACCTTGTATATACGCAAGCGAAGCGACCATCTAGTTTATTCATAAATTATGTAATTTAACAAGCTCATGTCGAAGCAAATACTAACCTCTGGTCCGTCCCATTTGGCAAAAACTAATTTAAAACTCAAATGTTTGGTTCCCAACGACCTAATTAGCGCTTTTTGAACTGAAAATACAAGGCATAAACAATATGTCAAAATGATAAACAGCTGATCATAATATTTGGTTTACACACGAAATAACAGTACGTTTTTGGTGAACTATTTTCTTTGCCTGATAAAAACTGGAATATGCAGGCAGACAGAACTGTGACGAAAATTGTGTAACTTGCATAAAACAATATTGATTACAATATTACATTATAATTGGATGATAGTCAATTTTATTGAAGAAAATCTCAATGATAATTTAAATTTTGGGGAAAGTGCTCATTACCTATTATTTCAATTATTCGAAATGTTAATGATTTTAAATTTACAATTATTTTAATCTGAAATTTACTTTTTAATTTGTATTATTTTAATGATGTTCATATACATGTTTTTGATACCTGTGTCAGCTGTGGTTGCCTTTGGTGGATAAGCACGAGGCAGGATGTTTTTTTTTGTGTCTAGTATTACGTTTTGTGTATTATCTCTTTTGTGTATTATTTCTGTTGGGGAATAAAGGTTCTCTAAACTTTTTTTGTAATAGAACTTTTTAGGTTCTACGACATGCCGGTTTCCTCACGATGTTTTCCTTCACCGTTGACAGTACTGGCATTGTTCACATACATTTTTGAACAGAAAAACTCATTGGTCACGACCGGTTTCGAACCCACGACCTTAGGATCGGAAGGCCACTAGACCACCACTAGACCACCAGTGCTCTCAATTCATTGTTTTCACTAGTGTAGGCACAATAAAGTTGTTATTTCTGATTAAATTCCGCTCGGCACATTGAATGGCCCAATTGAAGGATTTATAGCCCCAATCACACGTACGATCTCCCAATGTTTATATTAATACGGTTTATTAATTACATTATGCAAATATTTTGTGTTCCTCTCCATTTGTGGGAAAAACGGAACACTTTGGCAGTTGTCAAATTAGTCCGGGGTAGTACTCTGCCCTCATAATTTAGAAAACCGTAACTACTAAAAGTATAGTTTCGAGACATTCGTGCCTAAAGTTTTTTTTTCTTAAAAAAGTGACCAGTATCGCAGTAAACTTCTTAAATATAGGTTTTATCTAAAATACGTCAAAGAGAACATTATAGATCTCATCACGCTAATTCCGAATAAGCTAACTCATTTTTGATAAAAAAACTTACTAAATTAGGAGGGTTGTATTTGTTTATGCCGCCAAGCAGTCCATTTGTGGGAAAAAAGAAACAGTTTGGCAGTAGTCAAATTCGTATGGAGAACTACCATTCTATTTGTTTCTGCCGCCAAGCAGTGATCGCATGGATTTACCAATTTGAAGTGTATGGTTGCTGTGTACCGATTTGAAGTGTATAAATAAAATGTTTGTGTACATTCCACACAGCACTATCTAACCCCAAAATATGCAAACCAGATGGCTGAAACAATAAATAAATAATTATGGTGGACATTCCACACATCACTATCTCGCCCCAAACTAAGCCAAAGCTTGTATTATGGAAACCAGATATAGCTGTGTGGAAAGTCCACCAATATTTTATTTTTATATTTTATTAAATCCAATTCCAAACATAGCAACATCTTTCGGATATTTGTCTTTGATGTAAAAGGTCGACAGTCGTACGTCTTGGCATGTAGGTGGTCGGCTGAGTCTCGAGACCCAGCAGGGTTCATAAATTGACCTGACAGTCAAAATGGACAAAAATACAAAGATCGCTGTCACTATTTTCGTTTCAATTGACAGGCTCGATATCAGCAGGTTATTATGTAATTCACGACAAGGTAGCGACTAGCGATATACATAAATTACTAGTAGGAACGATAGGAACGTGCCTTACGATGCACTGCCTTGCGTCCATCAACTTGAGGCATACAGATGATAAGCCTCATGTGCCTGTAATTACACCGGCAACCACACACTTCAAACCGAAACACAGCGTTGCTGCTTGGCGGCAGAAAAAGGCGTGGTGGTAGTACTTCCCCGGACGAGCCCTTCACAAAGAGCTCTACTACTTTTAAAATCTTAGCTAAGTATTTGCAAATACCTACATTAATGTTATTTTTCTTTGTAAATTCGGCTTCACTACCGTCAAAATTACCTTTCAGCCACAACAATCGTATGTCGACTGGCCCTTTGTCCGAAAATCTGAGTAATAAATAAAACACGACCGACGGCGATTTGTTTGATCAACACGCAATGACTTATTTTACTCACACTTGTATCGCTACCTACTGCTTGTTTTTAGATAATAGCCCTGAAGGCGTGACAAACATCAATGCCAAACAAAGCACGTTGGAATACGAAAAAATAACATTTTACATAAAAATGGAATACATTTTATTAAAAGTCACGTTTTTTGACAGCCTTCACAGCTCAGTTGGTAGTAGCTCTGCCTTCTGTGCCGTAGGCCGTGGGTTCGATCCCCACCCAGAGCAAACATTCGTGTGATGAACATAGATGTTTGTTCTCTGTCTGGGTGTTTTATAATATTATAAGTATATATTTACAAAAAAAAGTATGTAAGTAGTATATCAGCTATCTGGTTCCCATATCACAAGCTTTGGCTTAGTTTGGAATGTCCACCAATATTTATTTATTGGAAATGGAATGAAATGTATTTATATTTATAAATAAATTTATACAAATATTAGATTTGTATATTGTGCAATATAAATAGGATAGTTTTGCGTCCAAATGTATAATAATAATTATTATTTATTCAATTGAATCACTAGGAACATCATATGTTTATTACACAAATGTTTATTCTTAGTGGGGATCGAACCCACGCCCTACAACGCTGAGCAAAGCTACCACTGAGCTGTGAGGGCTGACAGAAACATGATGATTTTATGTGTCGAAGCATTTGTTACGAATACCTAGTGAATAAAGGCATTTTTAAATATTTTAGTTTACAAAATTCATGTGATCGAAAACTTTTTTCCCAGTTTTTATCAAAAATGATTTCAGCTGAAATTCAATGCTACCTCAATACTCGCTCGAAAATTCGAAAAAATATCATACACTGTCAAACACGTCCGGTGCAATCGAAATAAAAAACTTACATTCGACACGCCTGAAGTTTCAGGATTGATTGTTTCATTTTAATTGAAATTTCTGTCGGTTTTACGTGCACGTGAGGTCGCCGGATCGGCTTAGTGCAAGAGCCCAAGGCTTATAACGTACATCAAGACAGATGTACATTGAGAGATTTACATATTTTTTTTTAATGTGAAATCTATTATATTTCTATTACATAACTCAATCAAATATCTATAGAGAAAACCATATTGTAATTTTCTCTATTATATTTGCATGCTAGGTTTTTCTGGCGAAGTGTGAGATTCTTCACGCAAATACCTTAAATTATTTCATTTCATCACTTACAAAATAAAAAATGACATATCGCCGCGTTTGCGGAAAAAACATTTACCTAAACCTAAAAAATATCTATCTAAACAGTACCTAGGCATTTTTATCAAAATTTATAAATGCAGTTCTTACAATCTTATGTATAAAAGAAAGCCGTGTTAGTAACACTATTTATAACTCAAGAACGGCTGAACCAATTTAGCTGAAAATTGGTGGAGAGATAGCTTAGAAGACGGACATAGGATACTTTTTCTCCCGACTTTTTAAACTTATTTTTTACTTTTTATATTTTATACAAACAATCGAAGAGGCAGGAACTTCAAGTCGTTAGTACCTGTTTCTTCTGACAAAATTACGTGGCTCAAGATTGTTCCACGGGGAAGAAAATACATTATTTATATTTATCGACCAGTTTTTAATTTTTTTTAATAAGTTAAGGTATATTTAATGGATTATTGTTTATGTAGGGGCAACATTGTAACAAAGTGTTCATGTATTTAAAAATGTAATGAGACCGCATGAGACGCGGCTCGGCAAACTCGTGTTTCACATAAAAATATTATTATATTTTTCAATACAATTAAAATTATCTACAAGTTTTTTCTTTATTCACTTCACCTTTTAATGCGTCAATATTGTATGTAATAATAAGGATTTCATCTGAAATAAAGTTGAGTAAATGTTTGTTTGCGCATTTTTCTCATCTACTCTGTAACCATTCGTGAGAACCTTTAATTGGCTTCTCTGATAACATATATTACTTAGAATTTAAGTTTTAATAAGCTGTTGGTCTTCCTAAAATAAATAAATGAGTTTAAGATTAATCCACCCAGCTCCATCTAATCCCAAACTAAGCGGAACCTACAAAACTGATATAAATTAATACTTATATACTTTTATGTAAGTATTTCTTAGTATTTTTAGTAACACCCAGGCAGATAACAAACATCTACGTTGTGATTTTAGGTAAGAACCA
This sequence comes from Chloroclysta siterata, assembly GCA_932294275.1. NCBI lineage: Eukaryota > Metazoa > Arthropoda > Insecta > Lepidoptera > Geometridae > Chloroclysta > Chloroclysta siterata. The sequence goes on along the minus strand of OW028591.1, from coordinate 26,377,626 downwards.
TTTTTAAGTTCTTTATTCACAAGGAGATGGAGAAGGATCAAGATAATACTAAAATACTCTTTCTAGGCACCAGCTTCAGGTCTATAAAAGCGTTATCAATTTTTGAGCGTGCGTTTGCCTAAAAAAACTTTTTTGTACGAATATAATAGTTTTTTTAAGCACACATGAAAATACCACTAGCGAATCTATCATACAATTGTTAACCGCACTGAATAATGCTAACGTTAATAATTTAGCACATAAAAAAAAATGTGTCACGGGGTTATAGAACTGGGTAATGAAATTCAAATGAAAAATGAAATGAAACATATTTTAGGTTCATTGACACAATAATAGGTACCTAGAGCATAACAGACGAGACTAGCAGGCACGGCATGGTAACGTAATACTATTAGAATAACAATTTTTAAATGGGTTCCTGCATCAATGCAAATAATATAATTCATCATCTTCCTGCCCTTGTCCCACTGTATGTGGGGTCGGCACAACAGGTTTTTTCTCTCTACTTTGCTCTATCATCCGTCATCTCATTAGTCACTCCTTTCTTTCCCATGTCATCTTTCACACAATCCATCCATCTTTTCTTTGGCCTACCTCTACTCCTTAATCCATCCACATTCATACGTAAGACTCTTTTCGTAACATGACATTCATCCCTTCTCATAACATGCCCATACCACGCTAATCTATTGCTCCTCATTTTTTCAGTCACTGGCGCCACTTTCAAACTGCCTCTAATAAAGTCATTCTTTATCTTATCCATTCTTGTCACTCCACACATCCATCTCAACATTCGCATCTCCGCTGCATGCACTCGTCTTTCATCCGTCCCTTATAATATAATATAATTATGTGTAAAAAAGGCAATTAACTATCACAATAACATTGAAATTTACTAGGAGCCGAACTAGAATATTTTGTGCCCCGAAAAATAATAATAGTTACGTACGATAGGAACGTGCCCTACGATGCACTGCCGTCCATCAGCTTGAAGAATAGGCTTCCCACGATCTTCATAATGTCGTCTTCTTCTTGTCGTGTCACTAGTTCTTTCGAAACAGTGTGGTGAAAGGATTTAAATGCGCCTCAAAGAGGCTCCTTTGGAGCACTTGACGCATGTCTTATAACATGTAACAATACAAGGTGTACCAATACTTGTGTTTAAAAACTTCAGGTGCCTAAAGTACCCATCAATATGAATAACTTTTTCTAAGGAACCAACACTGTAAACGCGAACCTTACCTACCTGGCTAAAATGTCTTTAAAGCCTCCTGAAGTTTTTAAACACAAGTATTGGAAAACCTTGTATAATAGTCATGTAAGAATATCGTCAGTCCATCGGGAGGGTTCAACAACTCGACTCGTGCTGAGGGAAGCTCTCAAAAGCCTCTCGATTCCACGCCGTAAGCAGAACGTGCCTCGTGAGGCGTGGGAACGTGCCGAGGCCAGCGGTCGCACTTAGTCCTCGCCTAATTGAAACACTGACAAAGGTGACTACGGCTCTTTGTAGATCGCAGATGATAGATCGAGAGTCTTCACAGCCTCACAGCTCAGTTGATAGCTTTTACTACTTTGCCGGTTATGGATTTCATATTTCCTAATAATATTATAAACGCGAAAGTTTGTAAGTATGGATGGATGGATTTTTGTTACTCTTTCGCATAAAAACTACTGAATGGATTTTAATGAAACTTTACAATAATATATAACTTATTGATCAGAATAACACACAGGCTACAAAAGATATTGTGTGACTAATCCTGCGCAGACGAAGTCGCGGGCACCAGCTTGTATTACATAAGGGAAGTACAGTATAATTATGAATAATAAATTTAACACAAACTTTTAAAACATAATAAACACAGACTAAAAAACGCACAATAACTTACTTATATAATGATTATGAGTTTAGTTGGTGCAAATTACATTATACATTTCCAAGTAGATAATATTAATTATAAAATAGAAGTAGAGATATGAGTTTTTTTTATACAACTAGCTGATGGAACAAGCAGATGGCCCACCTGGATATTAAGTGGTAATCAACACCTATAACAAAAAATTGCCTCGTAAGTCAAGCACGATATGAACGTGCCCTGCGATGCACTGCCTTCACAGCTCAGTTGGTAGTAGCCCTGCCTTCTGCGCCGTAGGCCGTGGGTTCGATCCCCACCGAGAACAAACATTTGTGTGATGAACATAGATGTTTGTTCTCTGTCTGGGTGTTATATAATATTATAAGTATGTATTTACAAAAAAAAAGTATATAAGTAGTATATCAGCTATCTGGTTCCCATATCACAAGCTTTGGCTTAGTTTGGGGCTAGATAGTGCTGTGTGGAATGTCCACCAATATTTATTATATTTATTTATTTATTTACTGCCCTGCAATTCACAATTGCAATTTACGATGCACTGTTCATCAACTTGAAGCATATCTACAGATGTTAAGCCTCATGTGCCTGTTATTGAACCGGCAACCACAATCTTCAAACCGAAACACAGCATCGTTGCTTGGCGGCAAAAAAGGCATGGTTGTAGTACTTCCCCGGACGAGCCCTTCACAATTATGACACCCCTTAGACACCTTCATAGAATCTTGCGATCGTACTTGGTACTAAGAGATCTAAGGGGATATCTACCGTGCCTGTAGGTCAAAGCAGTGAAGTTTTAACTAACTGTTTCTCTAAAATAAGTCGTTTTCAGCAGTTCATGGTTTCAGCATCTTTGACTCGTCAACGTCCCCAATCCAATCACCAAATGTCACGTAAAAGGTCATGATTCAATTTCAATTATAAAATAGGGCGCTGTTAATTTTGATGGTGTTCGCGAAATTGAGCTGGAAAGGTGGAATTGGGCAATAATTTTCGGTCATTACTCGATTTTGGCTTTAATTTAACAGTTTAGTAGAGAAAAAGAGGGTTATTTGAAACAAAAAGAGTAGTTAGTTGTTTGTAAAAGAATATGCAGATAAAAAAAAGGCTCACAAACAACATTATTATGTATATATTATGCATTTTTTTAGGCTGATGGAACAAGCAGATGACACACTTGATGTTTAGTGATAACCATCATCTTTAACAAAGCATTGCCTCGTAATTCACGCACGGAACGTGCCCTACGATGCACTGCGTCCATCAACTTGAACTGTACCCCAAGTCTGAGTTTCGTTTACCATTTCTCGTATTTTGTTTTTCGTAACGTCAGGCCTTTTTGTATGGGGACTCGTGAGTTCTCAGCTGGCCCAATAGAGGCGCTAATCGAATCTCGATACAACCTAAAACCTAAACGAACTCCTAAAACCAGCCAAGTGCGAGTCAGACTCGCGCCCGAAGAGTTCTGTACCATTATAGAAACAAAGAAAAGAAAGAGAGAAAAAGTATTTATTTGTCACACAAACATACGTGGAACTAAGATTTAAAAGCTTGTAACAAAAAAGTATAATATAACCTAAAGAAAAGACAAATATATTAATATTATATATATTAAATATTATCTATAAAAATGGCAATAAAATCACGTTTGTTGTATGGGAGCCTTTCTAAACATAATTTTTATTCTGCTTTATAGAGGTAGTTACAGCGGCAACAGAAATACATCATCTGTGACAATTTCGACTATCTAACTATCACGGGTCATGAGTTACAGCCTGGTGACAGACAGACAGACAGACAGACGGACGGACAGCGGAGTCTTAGTAATAGGGTACCGTTTTACCCTTTGGGTACGGAACCCTAAAAATAGCCTGAAGTTACGTAAAACTTAATACAACAAATGGAAAATAAAACTTAGACTTTGGGTACTGTAATACAGTGAATAAGTGTTTGTAAGCAAACTGCATTCAACACTTTAAACTGAAATCAAGTGATATATTCCTCTCGAAAATGATTCCGGCTATAATTTACGTCACATTCCCGTGATTTACTATTCGACGTAAATCGAATCGAAAAATGATCATCCATTTAAATGCCCTCATTTTATTCGTGTCCAGATAAAGTTTTTTGCTGAGAAGTTGATGCCGTTATAAAACGGTTGCAATGACGGAAATCATCTTTTTTATTATAATTTATAAATTGCATGACTTTATAGAGCACGCTTACAGAAGACATGTTTTATTACATTGTGTCCACCACACTAAGACGTTAAGGTGTTAAGAGGCTGACAACCGACAAAAACTTTTCGCTTGCATACTTCGAATTTACTGGGGTTAGTAATCAAGAAATTCATTAAAAAAAAACAAATTTACGGTTGCCTGTTTCTTAAGTATCATGTGCCTGTAATTGCGCCGACACCCATACAATTCAAATCAAAACACGGCAATGTAAGCTTCACTGCTTGGCAACAGACATAGGTAAGGTTGCCTGGAAGAAATCGCTTTCAGCGATAAGGCCACCCATTGTACTTATTGTACACCATCTATCTATCTATCTACTGTGGTATTACTTCTCCGGATTAACTTAGTTAAAACAACCAATACACAGACACTTAACATCAGGTGGGCTTTAAACAAAATATTAATAAGCCACATAACTGATTTAGGTACAGCACTGATGGTCTAGTGGGGTGACCCCGCCTTCTCGTTAAGTCGGAGGTTCAAATTTGCTCGTGCACCAATCGGTTATTCTCTTCGAATTTTTTTTATGACGCAATGCTGTTTGAAAACAAACAATACACAGACACGTCTGATATGTACTGTCTGTCTACAAAGTTACATTACCCTGAGCACGAATTTCTCGCCACCTCGTATCGAGTTGTTTATAACAAAGCAACAAACAATATTGGCCACAAGTTAAGATAAGTTGTTTAGTTACGTGTTTAAAAAGTTAATTTTGTTTTACAAATACACTAACAAACATTTAAACACGTTTTCCCACAAAAAACCTATAAAAGCATTGCCTTGTAAGTCACGCACCATAGGAACGTGACCTACGCTGCACTGCCCTGCGTCCATCAACTTGGGGTTGCCGGTGTAATTACACGCACATGAGGCTTAACATCTGTATGCCTCAAGTTGGTGGACGCAGGGCAGTGCAACGTAGGGCACGTTCCTTACGTGACTTACGAGGTAATGCTTTGTTATAGGTGATGGTTACCACTTAACATCAGGTGGGCCATCTGCTTGTTCAATCGACTAGTAAGACAGCCTTCACAGCTCGGTTGGTAGTAGCTCTGCCTTCTGCGCTGTAGGCCGTGGGTTCGATCCCCACCGAGAACAAACATTTGTGTGATGAACATATATGTTTGTTCTCTGTCTGGGTGTTATACAATATTATAAGTATGTATTTACAACAAGAAAACAGTATATAAGTAGTATATCAGCTATCTGGTTGCCATATCACAAGCTTTGGCTTAGTTTGGGACGAGATAGTGCTGTGTGGAATGTCCACCAATATTTATGTTTATTTATTTATTTAGACGTATAAAAAGAATCAAAAATCACTGCTAAGGGTACTGATCTCCCCATAGTTTGATAGTTGTTGTGTTGTCACTTGTATAAGTACTTTTATTTTATCATTCCCTCCTTTAGTTTTATCAGCTGGTTATAGAAGAGTTCCGGAAGTAGTACGAGGAAGTTTCACTGAGAAAAAGAAGTTTCAACTGAGTTATTTCGGTCACGGGTTGGATGGGTGACCATCAAATAAATAAATACATAATGGTGGACATTGCACATAGCACTATATAGTCCCAAACTAAGCCAAAGCTTGTAATATGGGAACCAGATAGCTGATACAATAAATTATGTTTTTTTTTGGAAATACATATATGTATTACACCCAGACAGATAAAAAACGAAATACATGCTTATAATACATTATTACACCCAGTTTTCAAACATCTTTCATCACACAAATGTTTGTTCTCGGTGGGGATCGAACCCACGGCCTACGGCGCAGAAGGCAGAGCTACTACCAACTGAGCTGTAAAGGCTGTCAACAAGTAATTAGTAGGTACGTTATTCCCTCTAAGCATAGGGGTTATAGATTTTACTTGCTATAATATCCTTCCTACTTAGCTATTTATTTGACTCTCCATCATCGTATAAATCGACTGAATGATTCAAAATTTATAACAAAAGAAGCCAGTGTGGTGATAGGATTTTAAGTGCGCCACAAAGAGGCTCCTGTCGAGTGAGAACTGAAATTCAGCTAATAGTTTAAAGATGTTCTACTGTTTTGTCAGCCTGCACAGCTCAGTTGGTAGTAGCTCTGCCTTCTGCGCCGTAGGCCGTGGGTTCGATCCCCACCGAGAACAAACATTTGTGTGATGAACATAGATGTTTGTTCTCTGTCTGGGTGTTATATAATATTATAAGTATGTATTTACAAAAAAAAAAGGATATTTGTATTATATCAGCTATCTGGTATTACAAGCTTTGGCTTAGTTTGGGGCTAGATAGTTCTGTGTGGAAAGTCCACCAATATTTATTTATTTATTTTAAGTGAGAACTGAAATTCAGCTAATCATTTCGAAGTTTTTACTGTTGCACAAAATAAGGGCGAATGAATTAAACCCACTTAAATTCATTAGACAGTGCACATTCGCAACTAAATGCCCAATAGAAGCCGATACAGCGGATACACGCGCGCTCATGTTAGCGCTGTTTACCAACAACCAATGTATTGTTGGTTCGTTGGAGTGCATTTGGGGTGAATTGGACTGCTCTGTATTTCAATTCATAATTATTTATTTCAAAACATAGGCAATGCTTTGTTATATGTGATGGTTACCACTTAAAATCCGATTTGCCATCTGCTTGTTCTATCAGATAGTTGTATGAAAAAAAATCGTATTTTTTCAATAAATGTACATCGCCGAAGTGAGCTTCGGTGGTCTAGTGGGAGTGGCCCTACCTTCTGATTGTAAGACCAAGGGTTCAAATCGCGTCGTCATGTAGAATCCTGTTAAGATTAGTAGAGCTCTTTGTGTTTGTCTCTTTGATTAGTAGAGTTCTTTCGGTCCAGGGACAACATGCTTATGTAAGTAGCGTTCATGTATCCACTTACCACCATTTTGTACCTGTTTCCTAGATAGTCTTTTGTTTTATAGTTTTATCCGTTCTACTGTGTTCTCTTGCATCTACTGTGGTTTAAATTTTTTTGATCATAACAATTAGATACACACACCTTAGTTGAGTACAAACTATATTGGTTGAGTAAAACTACCCGTGTGTTTTTTTTCTAAAAATAAATTATTTTTTTCACGACGTCTTTAGTGCGAGTCCCGAAACCCCTCTCAGAAAGAGACCGTTAAAATTTAATATCCTGGTTTCACATGGCCACTCTTCAGTGCATTCAGTATAGTAATTTCGGCTGAAACGTTGAACGGAACATGCAAAGTAGGCACATGTGACCGATACTAGCCGAGGAAGGCTAAACTTCATTAGGCTTTCTGTTATTCTGTAAAAAGTTTTCATTCTTCACAAGAAATTTGTACGAACAGTTTCCACGCAAACTTTTTACTCAAACATTAATGAATATATTACTGGCTGAACTTCAGGAATGTTGATTTTATGGACTTAGATATTTTTGTATTTTTTTATACAACTAGCTGATGGAACGAACAGATGGCCCACCTGATGAAGTGGTAACCATCACATATAACAAAGCATTACCTCACAAGTCACGCACGATAGGAACGTGTCCTACGATGCACCGACCTGCGTCCATCAACTTGAGGTATACAGATGTTAAGCCTTATGTACCTGTAATTACACTCTTGAAACCGAAACACAGCGTTGCTGCTTGGCGGCAGAAAAAGGCGTGGTGGTAGTACTTCACCGGACGAGCCCTTCACAAAGAGCTCTACTACACTTGTATATAATCTTCGAGTGCTACGAAAGCCTACGCACGCACGTAGTAGTTCTGCTACGATAGGCTCGCGTAGCACAGAGGTTTTTATACCTACTTCAGGCATACACATTCAGCCTGTGCCTGTAATTTCAGGCATCCACACCCTTCAAACCGAAATACAGCGAAGTTTTTTTCTTCCAATATAAAAATGTAAGGTTTAGTGAAAATTAAATAAAAAAATCCTCTTACGTAGGTTTATAGAACTCCGTCACTAGAAGTTTTTGTCCTTTTCTGACGCTTGAAAACGAAAAGAGATAGCTGTATACCAGGTATAAGCAACTGTATTAGATTCTAGCGTAAGATTTAATAAATTGGGGTGAAGGTTTAAGCTCGCTATCAAATTCGCTTAACATCCAGGATTTTGTACCAATCAATTTATAGAAAGGACCATTGGATTGTACCAAATTAGATTAAATTCGAGGTTTTAATTAAAATTAAAGCTAAATGGGTCGGTCATTTCATCTAAAAATGGCGGATTGACCGATTATTGGAGGTTAGATTTTATTTTACCTTTGAGATTTATCTAAATTAACTTTTTTTTTGTATGCCTAGGAATTTGGTGTCAGAGATTCTTATTTAACGCAAAAACCGGAAATGTATAACCGGTATGTAATTACCGGTAATGTAATTCTTGCCCTCAAATTTTGCTATACCTATTAGTTTCGTTATGCAAACTTTTAGTAACATTTTTTTTAATCATCATTTTATTGACTTGACTTTATCACAATTTGACCTTATTATTAACAATTTCTTATTATAAATTAAATCCTTAATATACAAAATTTTACATTCTTCTTCTTGTCGTGTCACTAGTTTCTTTTGAAACAGTGTGGTGAAAGGATTTTAAGTGCGCCACAAAGAGGCTCCTTTCGAGCACTTGACACATGTCATAGAACTTTTTAGGTTCTACGACATGCCGGTTTCCTCACGATGTTTTCCTCCACCGTTTGAGAGTACTGGCATTGTGCACATAAATTTTTGATCAGTAAAACTCATTGGTGCACGACCGGTTTCGAACTCACGACCTTAGGATCAGAAGGCGGGGCCGCTACCACTAGACCACCAGTGCTCAAAACTTTACATAAAACCCAATACCTACCTGACTATAATTTTTAATGTGCCTACAACGATTAAACAGACCTACCTAGATAACTTAAACGGTATTTGTTAAGCAAGACTATACCTATGAACCTACTATTAAATTGAAAACCTCGGCCTGCCTCCATGTTGCCATACCCTATGCAGGGTCCATGTGATACCTATGTATGTACCTAAACTAAACCATGTGTAAGCAATAAGTATATTGAGTATATTTTGATGAACTGTGTACGATGTTATTGCAATTTGAGAAGTTTGGTCGAAGCAGGGTTGGTCGCGTAGAACATAGCTTTAAGAAGTTTCAATGTGATCCTTGTGATTCAATTGAATAAACACCTTTTGACTTCGACTCGAATGATTAAAACATAGAAATGTTACGATTGATATATTTAAAGATGACGATCGTCAGATAGCGGTCGTCGCTTTTACCAAAACTGTTATGATCCGAGCCAAAACAATTTTTCCAATAAATTCTTTTTTTGTGTTCAGATTGAGATATGGATTATACGCTCGACTTCATGTCAAGTGTACAGTTGCCAGCACCAAAATATGTATTACGCTTTTTTGGCAAAAATATAAAAAAAAAATACAAATAAAACCGTTTACAGACGCTTCCATTTCGTTCCGCGCATTTTGAAATACGGAGCAAACAATTCTGTTATAATAACAAAATATTATATAATAACATTTGATTATTAAATTTATATTTAAGTTTGTGATATATTTTATGAGCTCTGTAATACATAACTATATTAGAATTATTTTTGTGACTGGCGATACAAAAGTAATATAATAATATTATTTTGTATTATTTTTATTATAAAATATTTAAATGATTTTTTGTGATATATTTATAGGCGTAAATAACCTACAGACTGTATACCTACGTGATAATATTGTCGTTCTTAACATTATGATTTCAGAAAATTTCAGTATAAAATATTATATTGCTTCACAATTCTTTTCATATTAATATTTGGGTTTTTGGTGTATTTCTGATATTCGATTTTTTTATTCGCGCTATTATTAAGTAACTTACGACCGGTTAGTATGGATTTTATATTGCGACAAGTGTAAATACTAAGTGAAATCTAATACCAACCAATAATTAGTACATGTAATCGAAGTATTTATGGATCTCACAATAGTTTTTTTTCAATCAGTTTTATTAGATTTAATTAGTGTAAATTTAAAATGCTCTGTAATTAGTATATTAACCGTACTAATTAAGTTTAAATAAAATAAAATACGTCACGCGCGATAGAAACATGCCACTCTTCAAACCGAAACAAAGCAACGCTGCTCGGCGGCAGAAATAGGCGTGGTGGTAGTATATTATATTATAATATAATTATTTAAGAGTAGTAGAGCTCTTTGTGACGGGCTCGTCCGGGGAAGTACTACCACCACGCTTTTTTCTGCTGCCAAGCAGCGTTGCTGTGTTTCGGTTTGAAAAGTGTGGTTACCGGTGTAATTACAGTCACATGAGGCTTAACATCTGTATGCCTCAAGTGAATGGACGCAGGGCAGTGCATCGTAGGGCATGTTCTTATCGTGCGTGACTTACGAGGCAATGCTTTGTTATAGGTGATGGTTACCACTTAAAATCAGGTGGGCCATCTGCTTGTTCCATCAGCTAGTTATATAAAAAAACACAACACAGAGGGGGCTTATATGCTTAAAACATTATTACTGTGGTTTTTAGCTTTTCTGTTTTCTGTATTGTTCTCTATATTGTGGTTTATTTGTTCTGTGTATTTTGTGTCAAGTAAATATTTATTTATTTGTAGTACTTCCAATGTAGGTATAATAAAAAATAAATGGTAGTATAATTGTGAGATTGTGATTTTCACCAAAGTTTTGATTTCCATTACCAATTTCGTATCGCGGAAGAGCATCTGAGAGTCGCTTATCCGAAATTAACTAAGAACCGACAAAACTTATACACAACAAAGACAATGCAACGACCCCCCCCCCCTCTCTTACCCTCCCTTACCCCTTAAGGTTCGGCCAAACCGTCAGTAACGTGGAAAGCGACTGCGAAGCGGGAGCGTCTGCTGCGCGGCGGACGCTACCCATACTTTTCTATAACGCTTTTCCCGTGTCGCTTAGGTGTGCCAAGCGCCTTATAGAAAGTATGGGAAGCGTCCGCCGCACATACGGCTTTTTCCTTTACAGTAGGTGGACAAAAATGAATTTAGATATCTAATCAGTTAGTGAAATTAACTATCTTTTTATAGTTGTTGATATCCCGACAGTTATTGCCTTATTTAAAACTCCCAATCAACCGCAGGAATATAACGACAATACCTCTATAAATGAACCAGAAACATCAAGCGGAGAAGAATTTATAATTTATTTTGCATGAGAAAATTTTGTATCATTTTAAATCACTTATTTTATATAATTTCAATTTAAATCTAGAAACGATTAATAAAACCTACCTATTGCAATGATAATATCATAATTTAATTGTTTAAACACTATATAAACAAAAAAAAAATAAGATACATTTTTGTCCACAAAACGTACCAAATGCCGTGTGTGCGCCGCGCGGCAGACGCGCGGCAGACGCTCCCGCTTCGCAGTCGCTTCGGTCGCGCAGGTTTGGCCGAAGCTTTACTCTTATCGCCCGCAAAAGCACTTTCCGTCTAATTTCATTTCTATCTGCAGAGCAGAAAATTCCATTTTCCAACGCTCTGAAAATTATTTTCTATATCTTTGTAAAGATTGCTATCGAAGGAACTTCAGCTTGATGACCTTTGACCATAGCACTTCGACAGGACTCACAGTTTAGTTGGTAGTCCTACTTTGTTTCCATTTTTTCCTCTTGTTGTTTTTTTTCTTTTTAAGTCATGCCCCTTGTGTCGCAAATAAAATTAAATAAAAATATTGTAATCTATTTTTCTTTTTAATCCGCCTTCTGCCAACCGAAGTAGCGTAAAGTTATATCAAGCTCAAAGCACTGGCTTCAAATTTATAAAATGGTTTTTCAGTTAGCCAAAAGGCCCATCCCGCAAAAGGCGCATTTTTTATTTATTCTTCGCTCTATTTATCTATTTATTTAAAACTTTCACACAAAACAATGTGGTGCTAGGATGACTTAATGTTAATAGCATTGTATGTCATACTGGATGTGCTAAAAGATAAAATGGTTTAATGTAGGTATTTCAAACATTTAGTCACCATAAAAAATAAATTGAATACCGCGTTTACATTTAGACATCGCGCTGCCATTCGCATGGACGGAAATGCGGCCGGTCATTCGTCAACGCGAGCGGACATGGAAGTGGCCTGTTTACATTCTCGCATTGCCAAAGTCCCTGCACATTTACACGGACATGAGCTGAGTGTAAACGCGGTAGAAGAAACAGTATATATGTTTTACCTAAGTAAGTAGGTACTTTAATATTCAATATTAAAAGTAATTAAGATTTAATTTTAAGAGCTCTACTAAGCTCTTTGTGTAGGGCTCGTCCGGGGAAGTACCACCACCACGCCTTTTTCTGCCGCCAAGCAGCAACGCTGTGTTTCGGTTTGAAGAGTTTGGTTGCCGGTCTTATTACAGGCACATGAGGCTTAACATCTGCATGCCTCAAGTTGATGGACGCAGAGCAGTGCATCGTAGGGCACGTTCCTATCGTGCGTGACTTACGAGGCAATGCTTTGTTATAGGTGATGGTTACCACTTAATATCAGGTGGGCCATCTGCTCGTTCCATCAGCTAGTTGTTTAAAATAATAATAATAACTATACATACCTACAATTTTACTTATTATTTTACTTTATGCAAGAGTAGCCTGTGGTTCTACCATAATAGATACAATAATAACCCGATTATAAATACCTCACTAGTTTTCACTTATCTTATCTTTTTTATTCCTATCTTCAATAGAAATATATTCTGGAATCCCGTTGAGTACACAACTTATGGTATCCTCTAAATCCTTTGCAAAACAACGTACTTCATGCCTGCATACATCGCAGAGCTTACCTCACCACCATAGATTTTACTAAAGAGCTCTAACAGCTCAGTTGGTATTAGCTCTGCCTTCGCTGTAAGCTGTGGGTTCAATCCCCACCCAGAGCAAACATTTGTGTGGTATAATAATAATTATTTGTTTTTTGTCTGAGTATTATAATTATAAATACACAATACCTACCTGACTATAATTTTTAATGTGCCTACAACGATTAAACAGACCTACCTAGAGATAACTTAAACGGTATATATTAAGCAAGACTATACCTATTATACCTACCTACTATTAAATTGAAAACCTCTGCCTGCCTCCATATTGCCATACCCTAGGCAGGGTTCATGTGATACTTACTAAGACCCAACAACAATGTATGTACCTAAACTAAACCACGTGTAAGCAATAAATATATTGAGTATTGAGTATTGATATATGAGTTCCATATAAAATTATATTAGTGTAATATCAGATTGCAATATTCTTGACTCTTGTTCAAGGATACCGTAGCTTGAACGTGAAAAAACTTCGATATTCACATAATTCGGGGTTTCGATGTTTCGCGTTGTTATGATTGAAAAAGTTTAATCAAATTCGGCACAGCTCATTGTTAAGCATTGGATACCCATAACACGTGGCTAAAGCTTTCAGAAAAGTTATCTAAAGATCTCTAAACAAAGATGATATTAAGTAACATGGAAAAGTCAGGAGAAGGCCTATACCCAGGAGGGGTATCCTTACATTATTTAAATTATTTTCAGGTTTTTTTTATTTATTGTGTACATAAGTTAATTTTATTTATAAACAGCTTACATTATGGGATACCGGTAACAAACGACCTCGCCTTATTTTTTTTAATATTATACGTTATTATTTTATAATAAAATACACTAATAATATTTCGGCTAATTACGGCTAACAGGTAATTTAACACTGGCCTAGTTTTTGAACCACGCCTTCTGGCAAAATATAAAGTTCATCCTGTCATGCGCCAATATTTTTCTATTAGGTATAAAAATTGTGTCCTTGTCTTTTTTTTGCTTTTTTTTTGCATTGGTGTACTCAAAAAACTGAAACAAAGTGAGCCAACTTGAGTGTTTGACACACTTTGAGTGACTTCATTCCTCATTTCAACTCTACTTCATACATTATTGCGAAAGTTGAGATGTTTGCATGTTTGTGGCTCAATCACGCCAGCACCCTAAACCGATTGGGGTAAAACTTGTAATAAATATACTTCGTAAACCCGATTAGCATGTAGTCTACTTTTTCTCTAGACAATTTTCCGAGAACGAGGTAGAAATATGAACGATTCCAATAAAGAAAAAAACACCTTAAATATTATTATTATACGCAAGCAAAGTCGTGGGCGGCAGATAGTATTACATACTTTGATATCCTTTTTTTATGTTTATTTTCCTAATTTACAAAAATATTTTCTTAGTGAACGCCTACACCCTTCTAATAGCGGTGGTAGACATTAACACGTCTATCAGCATTTTTGCTGAGTATACCCCATTGACTGAACTGTATTATAAGAAACTAGTGGCTTCCCGCGGCTTCGCACGCGTTGAAGTGGTGAGCCGTGATTGGGCAAACATCCAAACATCGTAACTTTCGTATATTATTGGGATAGGATTTTAAATATACGTAGGTATAACAGATACCTATAGGCGTACATTATCTAAATTTGGTAGGTAGGTATAGGTACTGAGTTTAGCACAAACATGACAAATATAACAAAGACAACCTTACACGGAAAATATGTAGATACTTATTTGTCCTAGTTTCTACCCCAAAAATAACGAAACGAAACAGCTTCACGACTTTGATCCCCAGGCACGGTAGATACCCTCAGATCTCTTCGTACCAACTCAAGATTCCCGTTTTTGGAAGGGTCTCTTACAAACATTGACGCCTCGTTGTATCCTTTTTACTCGAGCGCAACCGATTTGAATTATTTATTATAGAGTATATTTATTTACTTCAAGTTTGAAATCAATCGCACTATACGTTAAAAATCTCCCATACTAACTTTTACAGTCATTTGCACCCTTTGCAGGGGTAACTTTCAAAAATTAAAAATGTCATTCTTAATTATTTATTTCTTAGTATATTTACCCCAAGTTTTAGTCAATCGCACCACGCGTTACAAAACTCCCATACAAACTTTGACATACAATTTTTCATACCAACGTTTTCAACCCTTTTTACACCCTTAGGGGTTGAATTTCCAAAAATCCCTTCTTAGTACACCTCTACGTCGTAAGACCTATGTACTATTTAAATTTCAAGTCTCTAAGACCAGCGGTCAAAAAACTCCCATACAAACTTTTACATCCCTTTGCACACTTATTAAGGGTAGTTTAAAAAAACTAAAAATGCCTTTCCTAATTTTTAGCATTGGAGTACCTACATCTTCAAATTTCAAGTTTGTAGGTTCAAGGAATACAATTTTTCATACCAACGTTTTCAACCCTTTTTACACCCTTAGGGGTTGAATTTCCAAAAATCCCTTAGTACACCTCTACGCCATAAGACCTATGTACTCTTCAAATTTCAAGTCTATAAGATCAGCGCGGTCAAAAAACTCCCATACAAACTTTTACATCCCTTTGCACACTTATAAAGGGTAGTTTTAAAAAACTAAAAATGCATTTCCTATTTTTTAGCTTTGAAGTACATGTACTCCAAGTTTCAAGTTTGTAGGTTCAAGGAATACTATTTTTCATACAAACGTTTTCATCCCTTTTTACACCTTAGGGGTTGAATTTCCAAAAATCCCTTCTTAGTACACCTCTACGCCATAAGACCTATGTACTCCTCAAATTTCAAGTCTCTAGGATCAGCGGTTTAGGCTGTGCGTTGTCTATATGTCAGTCAGTCAGTCAGTCAGTCAGGACTTTGATTCTTATAGTATTAGAGAAGTTTAAAAAAACTAAAAATGCCTTTCCTATTTTTTAGCATTGGAGTACCTACATCTTCAAATTTCAAGTTTGTAGGTTCAAGGAATACAATTTTTCATACCAACGTTTTCAACCCTTTTTACACCCTTAGGGGTTGAAATTCCAAGAATCCCTTAGTACACCTCTACGCCATAAGACCTATGTGCTCATCAAATTTCAAGTCTCTAAGATCAGCGGTCAAAAAACTCCCATACAAACTTTTACATCCCTTTGCACACTTATAAAGGGTAGTTTTAAAAAACTAAAAATGCATTTCCTTTTTTTTAGCTTTGAAGTACATGTACTCCAAGTTTCAAGTTTGTAGGTTCAAGGAATACTATTTTTCATACAAACGTTTTCATCCCTTTTTACACCTTAGGGGTTGAATTTCCAAAAATCCTTTCTTAGTACACCTCTACGCCATAAGACCTATGTACTCCTCAAATTTCAAGTCTCTAGGATCAGCGGTTTAGGCTGTGCGTTGTCTATATGTCAGTCAGTCAGTCAGGACTTTGATTCTTATAGTATTAGAGAAGAGAAGATATGAAATATTGTTATTGTATCAATATTTAAGGTTCAAGGTAATAAACGCTTTTTTTTTTCTTTCCTTTTTTTAGTGTCTGCGTCAAATATCAGATCAGTACGTGTTTTTTGAGTTTTGACAACTAAAAGAAGAAGAAACTTAAAGAAGTTTTTTTTTTATTGTGTTTCCCAAAAATCTAAGTATCTGTTAAAGCCCTGCCTCCTGCACTAGTGCTTGCTGTATGACTGGAGACAGTTACTTCCCAAAATAACTTGCTTAAAAGGTAGATTTACAGTAGAGGACAAAAAAAATATAGTTGTTCTTCTTCTTGTCGTGTCACTAGTTTCTTTCGAAACAGCGTGGTGAAAGGATTTTAAGTGCGCCTCAAAAGGCTCCTTTCGAGCACTAATATAGTAGTAAGAGTGTGAGATGTATGTGTATGAAAGTGTTGTGTGTAAAATAATAATAACTTGTTTTTTTTTTCGAATTTCAAATGTCGTATTCGATCATTCGGATATCGTTTTACAGTGGGTTTTCTATGAAGATGCGATAAGTGCCCGCACCCGCGCGTGAATAAAAGTTCTCAGTAAGCCGGATAGAGACGTAGTGAGTTTATTAGGGGTAGTTTGATAGTGGCGCTAGTGACTGAAAAGATGAGGAGTAAAAGGTTATGTGGTATGGCCATGTTATACGAAGGTACAAACAGAAAGAAATTTTTAATTTGTACCTGTTTGAAATTATTATTTTAAATAATTGAGTATTGGAAACTTGCCTATAATGTATTTTTTTAGTTTTTTTAAGTAATTTATTTGTACCTCTATCATAATAATTTATTCATTGTTCTATTTCTGTTCACTGCTACATTGTTATATTTAATTGAGGAAACTTTGTTGGTTTATGTGTTTTATATGTTATTTTTTTTACTGATCCATTGTACTGTTTGTTTCCCAAATAAAAAAAAAATAAGAATGTCATGTATCGAGAAGAATGCTAGGGGTGAATGTGGATGGATATAGTAGTAGAGGTAGACTAAAGAAAAGATGGATGGATTGTGTGAAAGATGACATGAGTAAGAAAGGAGCACAGAGATGATGGCTGATAGATGAGAGTGGAGGGAAAAAACCTGGTGTGCCGACCCCACATGAAGTGGGATAAGGGCAGGAAGATGATGATGAAGCTGGATAGGGGCACTTAACGAATCTTCATACAAAACCCGCTGGAAAACGAAATCCGACTGATCGGATTGGAAATTTAAATAAAAGGTTGTCAAAACTCAGAATAGACAGTAGACAAAGAATAGATAGAAAATTCATTATTGCACAGAAAAAAATGTATCGTACATAGGCGAACTTAATGATAGAGAGCATTCTCTTCCAGTTAACCTTTGTGTAGTTTAAAAAAACCGAAATGGTAGTGCAGAAACATGGATGATAGGGAGCTATTTTCTACAAATACAGTAAAATACATATTTGATATAACAAATAATAAAATATTTATAATAAATATTAAAATTGGTAATATAATAATATCTACACTAATATTATAAAGAGATAAGATTTGTATTTTTGTATGTAACGAATAGGCTCAAAAACTACTGGTCCGATTTCAAAAATTCTTTCACCATTAGAATGGTACATTATCCCTGAGTAACATAGGCTATATTATATTTTCAAAAAATCAGGGATCCTTACTAAAACTCCAATAATGTAACCCAAGGTGGAAAACAAAAAACCTTACATCGCGTGCGCTGCGAAAACTATTGATGATAGAACAAAATAATGTACTACGATTTTGTAGAACACGTCATCATCTACAAAAAATGTCGCGACAGCATATGTCTAACTATTATAGTTATGTCACAATAAGTGTTCTTTTATTATAAAAAACATAATTGAAATGCCGCCGCTAGAAAAGGGTCTTTATTTATACCTTGGTATTAATCCTTATCCAAATAAATCATTTTATAATTAAGACGGTTTCAATACCTATAGATTACTTCTTAAATTTTTCAAATCGGACATTTCATTCAAAAGATATAATGAAATTAAAAATGTTAACGGGTCCACGGGTCACGCACGGGGTGCGACACTCAAGGAAAAGGGCGTATGAAATAAGTAGACACGAGGCTCGAACGCACGGTCTAAGTTTATCCTAAAATGTTCAAAAAAATTATGACCACCCATGCGAAGCTGGGACAGGCCGCTAGTATAAGATATAATATTACTTTAGGTACTACGTACTCACAGAATAGAATAGTACAGTTTGAAGATGTCGTGATGAGTAAGTGAGAGTGAGTGGACTTCTCGTTTGCAAACGGCGTGGGGAGCGAAATTCAATTTCCCGTCCCGTCAGAATACTCTAAATATTCCTAAGTTCTTTACTTTAATAATTTCGAGCACAACGAATGCTCGCAAAATTATGTTCCAGAAATAACTAAAAGAAAACGCCAAGTCATTCCTCTCAGTCGTGAATAAATTTAATAAGAAACCCCTAAGGTGCACTTATTCGGGCCTTTTGAGCGGGCGCTGGCTGGGAGTGTGTCCCGCTTAGTCCCAAAACAGTAATTAAGAATTGCGACCAGCCTCTCAAAGGCTTTGGGAAGGTACTGACGTCACAAAAAACGACAAGGTGTAAGAAGCATCATCAGCAGCATGAAGACGTCCACTGCTAAGTCAAAGTCAAAGTTAAAAGGTATTTATTAAAAAAAAATCACAAGGATCACATAAAGCTCTTAAAGCTAGGTGACTCTAGGTGCCAGTTCCACGCGACCAAAGCCTAGAAGAACAGGCAACAAATTTACGGCTTGGTTCCTACCGTTCTTTTGTAATGATCCTTGCCATATGCCAAAGTCGTCAAAGATTTTAGCGCAGTCATTTGGGATGGGTAAATGGTGTACTTAGTTCTTCTGAGCACGCTTCTGTTAAACTATGACGTGAAATCAAAGCTATCGGTTATGTTACAGATAAATGAGGCTTAGAGCTGATTTCACCTTGCTTTGTTAGTTACTAATCAAGGATTAACAGGCCGTTAAATCTAACCTTAGATGTCAAACGCGTACATTTTGACATATTTAACGGCCCTTTAATCCTTTGTTAATCTAACAGAGCATGGTGAAATGAGCTCTTAACATAATATTATGTATAATTTAAGTTGATGGACGCAGGGCAGTGCATCGTAGGGCACGTTTATATCGTGCGTGACTTGCGAGGCAATAGCAGTGTTTTGTTATAAGATGATGTTTGTCACTTTGCATCGGGTAGGCTATAACACAGGACAAACATCTAATACCCCACAAAGGTATCCACCGTGCGTGAGTCAGATAATAGTGAGAATATTTGATTTAATATTTATACAAGGTGTTCCACTACTTGTGTTTAAAAACTTCAGGGGGCTAAAAAGTACCCATCAATATGAATAACTTTTTCTAAGGAACCAACACTGTTAACGCAAAAAACTGCTGTTTCATACCTACCTGACTCAAATGTATGAAATAGCTTTTTTTTTTTAAACACAAGTATAAATCACACCTTGTATAAATCGTCAATTTTCATAATTCCCGTTTGAGCGGGCATTCGACTTAATCACTGAGCTAAGTTTTGAAAAAGTCAATTAAATATAATAATACTGCGTTGTCTCAACATCTCATTCCCGTTTCAATTTGATTCGTTATGTCATATCATAAGAAACAAGACCTGACCGACTGACTGATATCCTGCTCGCTCAGACAGAAGTTATAAATATTCATGATTAAGATGCTGACAACCGCTAATGGTAGTTTTCTTACAAAGAAGTTTCATTACGTTACAACTATTAAAACATTTTGTTTGCAAACAAAATGTTTGTCTACCATGGTAGACAAACTTGCTTATCAAATCTTCCGAATTCTCATGACCGTTATTCCAAGATAATTTTGAAAGACAATAGTTTCATCCATCCATGAACCACTGGTTCTAGTGATTTGAAAGGTAAATCGTGTTAGAACGGAATTTCAAAAATAAAAGTTAGAAAATATACATTCTTGCGATTTTGATCCCCAGGCAAAGTGTATATACCGATCAGAGGTATATCCAAATTATTAAACTTAGCACATATCATTGTTGTAGTTGTTATTCCATACGTGACAGGTTGCAAGCCCATCGCCGATGCCAGAACACTAACTGGTTTCCTCACGCTAGGAACCAAGCCGTAAGTTTCTTGCCTGTTCTTCTAGGCTTTGCTCGCGAGGAATTGGCGATAGTTTCACCTAGTATATATATTATACTAGTGGCTTCCCGCGGCTTCGCACGCGTTGAAGTGGTGAACCGTGATTGAGCCACAAACATCAAAACATCGTAACTTTCGCATTGATTTGTATATTATTAGGGTAAGATTTTAAATACCTACGTAGGTATATGGGATACCTATAGGCGTACATTACCTATATTGGGTAGGTAGGTATAGGTACTGACTGAGTTTGGCACAAACATGACAAATACAACAAAGACAACCTTACACGGAAAATATGTACTTATTTGTTCCTAGTTTCTACCTCAAAAACAAACGAAACGAAACAGCTTCACGACTTTGATCCCCAATCACGGTAGATACCCTCATATCTCTACGTACCAACTTAAGATTCCCGTTTTTAGAATATCCCATATATAACACAGAATATAACATTGACGCTTCGTTGTATCCTTTTTACTCGAGCGCAACGAAGGAGGGTAACGTTTCAGGGGTTGTTTTCGAAAATCAAACAGTTTTTTTGTTATTTATCCACAGAACACATTTTCTTTTAGTTTGAAGTTAATTACACTACGCGTTAAAAATCTCCCATACAAACCTTGGGACTTTGGCAGTCTTTTGCACCCTTTGCAGGGGTAGTTTTAAAATAGTGAAAACGTGATTTTAATCTATTTATTGTGGAGTATATTTACTTCAAGTTTGAAATCAATCGCACTATGCGTTAAAAATCTCCCATACTAACTTTTACAGTCATTTGCACCCTTTGCGGGGGTAATTATCAAAACTTCAAAGTATTATTCTTAATTATTTATTTCTTAGTATATTTACCTCAACTTTTAAGTCAATCGCACCACGCGTTAAAAAACTCCCATACAAACTTCGACATCCCTTTGCATACTTATTAAGGGTAGTTTTAAAAAACCTTATTATTCCTATTTTTTTAGCCTTGAACTAAATCTACTTCAAGTTTCAAGTTTGTAGATTCAAGGAATAAAATTTTTCATACCAACGTTTTCAACCCTTTTTACACCCTTAGGGGTTGAATTTCCAAAAATCCCTTCTTAGTACACCTCTACGCCATAAGACCTATATACTCTTCAAATTTCAAGTCTCTCTAGGACCAGCGGTCAAAACACTCCCATTCAAACTTTTACATCCCTTTGCACACTTATTAAGGGTAGTTTTAAAAAACTAAAAATGTGTTTCCTATTTTTTTGCCTTGAAGTATATGTACTCCAAGTTTCAAGTTTGTAGGTTCAAGGAATACAATTTTTCATACCAACGTTTTCATCCCTTTTTACACCCTTAGTGGTTGAATTTCCAAAAATCCCTTCTTAGTACACCTCTACGCCATAAGACCTATATACTCTTCAAATTTCAAGTCTCTAAGCCAGTGGTCAAAAAACTCCCATACAAACTTTTACATCCCTTTGCACCCTTATTAAGGGTAGTTTTAAAAAAATAAAAATGCCTTTCCTTTTTTTTTTACCTTGAAGTATACAGGGTGTCCCAGAAATCAACGTCAAGCCGAAAACGGGCGATGGGCCAAGTCATGATAGTTAACAGAAAAATATAAAAAAAAATATTTACCATGTACCTTTCGAATTATGAGTATTTCAAAAAATTACAGAAAAACTGACACCCTTTGATGATCTTTTAAGTCCTGTGACTACAAATATTAACTTTTCGTAAAACTTTTTTCTGTAATGTAACCATGGATAACCCTTCTGTAAAATACAAATCAAAATTAAATCATAATTGCCTCAGTTTTAAATAAATTGTTAGATGTTTGGGCAACATTTAATTTAAAATAATTAGATTACCCAACTTTAACCGACTGTACCGTAAAAAAAATGTACTACACTATTTTGGCAAAAAACTTTAAAAGATGGCGCATTTATTTAGGATTCCAAAATAGTATGATACTTGCTAGAGTACTCCTTAATTTTGGAAGAAAAATATTTTTTTTGAACTAAACCGGATTTCATGACAATTTTATTTGATTAGATAAAATGTTTGTAACCTTTAAATTGTGGACTTAAAAATGCCTATGCTGCGTTTTTAAGTCGCTCACAATTCACAGGTACAAGTACATACCATTTCGACAATGTAAGTGAAACAGATAGAGCCACCATCTTGTCGAAAGAGTAATATGGGTTATCAAGTAATTTGTTAGTTTTAGGTGTATAATAATAATAATAATAATAATATAGCCCTTTATTCAGATCACTTTTCACTAATTTAAATTTAAAAACTAACACTGGACTTATAGACTATTTATATTAATATCTGTTGTTTTGTTATTTTTCCTAGATCTGTTTGCCAGTCGGCAAAGGCCTCCTCCAACCTTTTCCATTCTTTCCTTTCTTGTGCTACTCTGTTCCACATGACTCCTGCCACTTGTCTGATGTCGTCATCCCACCTTTTACGCGGTCTGCCTCTCTTCTTTTTGCCTTCTCTGGGGTACCATTGTGTCACTCTTCTGCTCCGGCGTCCGAACTGTCAACAACTTTTTCCGTTTCCGGCGTCCGAACTGTCAACAACATAGTGATTGCCTCCGACCGAAATCAAACGAAATAAAATAGAAAACACAACAACTGGCGAGTACACTCCGTCTCAAAAGATAGCAGAACCATCAGGAAGCAACTACAAATAATCAGCAACGTGAGATTATTGGCATCCATCGAGTATTTACAAGCACAACATCAACGATTCGAGGTTAGAAAACAATATTTCATTCACACAGTGACAGTTACTACATCACCGAATCTGACACCATAGATAGTGTAGCCAACTACGAAAAAAAAAAAATCTGACACATTCTACCATTGCGTTCCATTCTACGCAGGAAAAAATTTCAACGCGTAAAAGATGGAAGGTCAATTTCAAATTCTTTTCGACAAAATGAAGATCGAAATGCAAAATCAAAATGCAGAATTGAAGGATTCTATCACAAAAAATATTATGGACAAGATGGATGAAAAATTAATTCCCATAGTGGAGGAAAATAAAAACTTAAAAATTAAAGTAGGAAAACTAGAAAGAGAGCTCGAGTATCTTAAGAGAACAGAGAGAAACAATAATATTATAGTGTTTGGCTTAGAAGAAGTAGAAAAATCTCCCTATGAACTAATACAAAAGCTAAAGAAAATTTTATATCAGGATCTAGATATCAGCATAGAAGAGTATGAAGTCAACAAAATTCATCGCCTAGGGATTAAAAACAGAGAGAGTAGTAAACCGAGACCAGTACTGTGCTCGTTTATAAATAACTGGAGAAAGAACGAAATCATTAAAAATAAAAAGAACTTTAAAACAATATATATCACTGAAGACTATCCGAAGGAAGTATTGGAAAAAAGGAAGGATTTGCAAGTGAAGTTAATTGAAGAGAGGGAAAAAGGCAATACAGCGTACTTGAAATATGATAAATTAATAGTTATAGAAAACAGCAACAATTTAGAGAAAAAGAAAAGGGAACCATCTGTTTCACCCTCCTCCTACAACAACCAACAAAAAAAGCAACAAACCCTAGATACAATCAAATCAAACAGAACAAACGCTTTTGACATAATGCGATCTAGATCCAGCTCTCTTTCGAATATACCTAAAACAAATAAAAACCAATAGCAACTAAAGAACGGAACACGGAAACCAAACTCAATCAAAGAAACTGAAAACAAAGGAACAATAAATCATCAAGCTCCCCCAAGCCGACTGGTCCTCGTGGGGGAAAGAGACCACAACCCTCCAACACAAAATACCAACAAACATAAAAAATCTGTAATATATATCGCATCGCTCAATGTACTCACCCTCAGAACAGAAGAAAATCTTATGGAACTAACATACGCTCTAAAACAAATCAAGTGGGACATCGTTGGTCTGAGTGAAGTGAGAAGAATGGGCGAAAGTATTATTTCCTATCCAGACTACCTACTATACCACATAGGAGAGACACAAGGCCACCATGGGGTAGGATTTATCATCAAAAAGCATATGGCGGAGTACGTAGAAGAATTCATTGGAATCTCCGAACGCATAACGATTATGAACGTGAAACTACCGGGATACCAAAACCCATGGTCTATTGTACAAGTTTATTCACCGACAGAGCAATCAAACCTGGAAACAATAAATACTTTTTACCATGATCTAAATGAGGCTATCCAAGAACACGCACACAAAAACCTTATAGTGATGGGAGACTACAATGGCCAAATTGGAACAAGACGCCCAGGAGAAAACACAATACTAGGACCATTTTCGTATAATAACAAATCCAGAAGTAGGAATGGGGAAAAAATTACTAACTTCGCACTAGAAAACAATCTAACGATACTAAATACTATATACAAGAAAAACATGTGGACCTGGATATCGCCTGACGGCCGAACAAAAACCAAATCGACTTTATTTTGACCAACAGAAACGATAACTTCACAAACTTCAACGTCATTAAAAGATTCAATTTCAACACCAATCATAGACTTATTAGAGCTGAACTGAAAACAAAACAAGCAAAGAAACCTAGACCGCGACAAGACCCAGCAAACACAAAACTCAACAAACAACAACTAGAACAACTAACAATCACCCTGAGAGATGAACTACAAAGACAGACTACAAAGATAATACCACGAATCTAGGAACCCAAGAAAAATACAACTACATAGATGACATTATCAAAACTCAGACGAAAACTATAGCAAACACCAAAAATGATAAAGGAAACTATTTATCAACAGCCACTGTAAAACTACTGGATGAAAGAAATGATCTTATCAGCGCAAAAAATATCCAAAATAGAAGAAAAAAACTAGCCAAACTCAGCAAGGAAATTAAAGAAAACATAAGGAAGGATAGAAAACAATGGAGGATGAAAACGATAGAAAACTACATACTTAGAACGGGAGGAACCAAAAAAGCGCTCAAGGAACTGACAAAAACACAAAAATGGATTGTTAAAATGAAGGATGATCAAGGGAAATGGAAACATCATAGAACAGATATATTGGAAATAGCTACTTCATACTACAAGAAACTCTACACATGCAACACTACGCAAGATGAAATAGATCTGGTGGAAACGTCAAATATTCCAAATATCCTCCAAACCGAAGTCAGGAAAGCTATTGAGACCCAAAAAGAAGAAAAAGCAACAGGACCCGATGGCATAAGCAACGAAATTCTAAGACATAGCAAGGAAATCCTGATACCAGTCTTCACAGATATCTTCAATGACATAATAATCAACGAAACCATTCCCCAACAATGGACTGAATCCAACATCATCCTATTATATAAGAAAGGGGATAAATACGACATTGGTAATTATCGCCCGATCAGCCTTATGTCCAACATTTATAAGATCTTCGCTAAGATCATTTTAAAAAGGATTGAAAAAAACCTAGACGAACACCAACCGATCGAGCAAGCAGGATTCCGCAAAGACTATTCGGTAATCGACCATATCCACGTAGTGCGGCAAGTTTTAGAGAAATATAATGAGTACCAGCTCACATACTACATCGCATTTATTGACTATAGTAAAGCATTTGATTCTCTACTACATGAAAGAATATGGGAGGCACTACTAGAACAAGGTATCGAACAGAAATACATCAGACTATTAAGAAACATATACAAGCACAGCACAGCAAGAATTCAACTCGAAAAGAAAAGTGCTGATTTCAAAGTGGAGAAAGGCGTTAGACAAGGAGATCCCCTATCCCCGAAACTATTTTCCGCAGTTCTGGAATCAATATTCAGAAGACTGAATTGGGAACATCTAGGAATTAAAGTAGATGGCGTGTTTCTGTCCCATCTGAGATTTGCAGACGATATAGTGCTACTGGCAAAAACATCGGAAGACTTAAATACCATGATAAAAGATCTTGCGACAGAAAGTGAGAGAGTTGGGCTGACACTGAATCCGGAGAAAACTAGAGTGATGACAAATGGAAACCAACATACCATAGAAGTAGGGAACACAATAATTGACTACACTGACGAATACATCTATCTGGGACAGCTTATTACTCAGAAAGAACCTATGCGAAAAGAAGTGGAGAGAAGGATTGCAAATAGTTGGAAGAGATACTGGAGCTTGAGAGAAGCCATGAAAGATACAAAGCTACACATAAACATAAAAAGTAAATTGTTCAACACCTGCATACTACCCGTTCTTACGTACGGCTGCCAATCATGGGCATTAAATCAACATATTTTGAAGAAACTAGCAACTTGTCAATATGCAATGGAGAGGAGCATGCTAAATGTCAAAAAGTCGGACAGATTGAAAAACCTGGTCATTAGAAACAAAACAAAAACTACAGATGTAACAATAAAAATCAAAAGACTTAAATGGAGATGGGCTGGCCACGTAATAAGAGGACACGACAAATGGAGCAGAAGTTTTAGGTGTAAGTTTGAAATAAAATTCAGTCATTGGATTTCTTCAGTAATAATTTTAATTTAATTACATCAAGGATTTACAGCAAATGTTCAAACTGTTTGCCTTCAGCTGTAATGCAAGCTCTACATCTCCTTCAAAATGTCCTTAAAATTACACGGTCATTTTTAAGGAGATGTAGGTTAGGTTAGGTCATGACTAACGAAATCCAATAACTGAATTTTATTTCAAACTTGCACCTAAAACTAACAAATTACTTGATAACCCATATTACTATTTCGACAAGATGGCGACTCTATCTGTTTCAATTACATTGTCGAAATGATATGTACTTGTACCTGTGAATTGTGAGCGACTTAAAAACGCAGCATAGGCATTTTTAAGTCCATAATTTAAAGGTTACAAACATTTTATCTAATTAAATAAAATTGTCATGAAATCCGGTTTAGTTCAAAAAAAATATTTTTCTTCCAAAATTAAGGAGTACACTAGCAAGTATCGTACCATTTTGGAATCCTGACTAAATGCGCCATCTTTTAAAGTTACTTGCCAAAATAGTGTAGTACATTTTTTTTACGGTACAGTCGGTTAAAGTTGGGTGACGTAATTATTTTTAATTAAATGTTGGCCAAACATCCAACATTTTATTTAAAACTGAGGCAGGTATGATTTAATTTTGAATTGTATTTTACAGAAGGGTTATTCATGGTTACATTACAGAAAAAAGTTTCACGAAAAGTTAATATTTGTAGTCACAGGGCTTAAAAGATCATCACAGGGTGTCAGTTTTTCTGTTATTTTTTGTAATACTCATAATTCAAAAGGTACATGACAAATATTTTTTTTTATATTTTTCTGATAACTATCATGACTTGGCCCATCGCCTGTTTTCGGCTTGACGTTGATTTCTGGGACACCTTGTATGTACTCCAAGTTTCAAGTTTGTAGGTTCAAGGAATACTATTTTTCATACAAACGTTTTCAACCCTTTTTACACTCTTAGGGGTTGAATTTCCAAAAATCCCTTCTTAGTACACCTCTACGCCATACTACCTATGTACTCCTCAAATTTCAAGTCTCTAGGACCAGCGGTCAAAAAACTCCCATACAAACTTTTACATCCCTTTGCACCCTTATTAAGGGTAGTTTTAAAAAACTAAAAATGCTTTTCCTTTTTTTTTGCCTTGAAGTATATGTACTCCAAGTTTCAAGTTTGTAGGTTCAAGGAATACTATTTTTCATACAAACGTTTTCAACCCTTTTTACACCCTTAGGGGTTGAATTTCCAAAAATCCCTTCTTAGTGCACCTCTACGCCATAAGACCTATGTACTCCTCAAATTTCAAGTCTCTAGGACCAGCGGTTTAGGCTGTGCGTTGTCTATATGTCAGTCAGTCAGTCAGTCAGTCAGTCAGTCAGGACTTTGAGTCTTATAGTATTAGAGATAAATGTATATTGTATATATTATATATATATATATATATTATACTACTAGCTGATGAAACAAGCAGATGGCCCACCTGATGTTAAGTGGTAACCATCACCTATAAAAAAGCATTGCCTCGTAAGTCACGCACAATAGGAACGTGCCCTACGATGCACCGCCCCGCGTCAATCAACTTGAGGCATAAAGATGTTAAGCCTCATGTGCCTGTAATTACACCGGCAACCACACTCTTAAAACCGAAACACAGCAACGCTGCTTGGCGGCAGAAAAAGGCGTGGTGGTATATAAGACATTTCAAAGTGATCCCTTTGATTGTCTACACTATCTACACTAATATTATAAAGAGGTAAACTTTGTATTTTTGTATTTTTGTATTTTTGTATGTAACGAATAGGCTCAAAAACTACTGGTCCGATTTCAAAAATTCTTTCACCATTAGAATGCTACATTATCCCTGAGTAACATAGGCTATATTATATTTTCAAAAAAATCAGGGATCCTTACTAAAACTTCAATAATGTAACCCAAGGTGGAAAACAAAAAACCTTACATCGCGTGCGCTGCGAAAACTATTGAAGATAGAACAAAATAATGTACTACGATTTTGTAGAACACGTTATCATCTACAAAAAATGTCGCGACAGCATATGTCTAACTATTATAGTTATGTCACAATAAGTGTTCTTTTATTATAAAAAATTAATTGAAATGACTCCGCTAGAAAAGGGTCTTTATTTGTACCTTGGTATTAATCCTTATCCAAATAAATCATTTCATAATTAAGACGGTTTCAATACCTATAGATAACTTCTTAAATTTTTCAAATCGGACATTCCATTCAAAAGATATGACGAAATTAAAAATGTTAACGGGTCCACGGTTCACGCGCGGGGTGCGATTTCACTCACTCAAGGAGAAGCGCGTGCAAATGTATGAAATAAGTAGATGCGAGGCTCGAACCCACGGTCTAAGTTTATCCTAAAATGTTCAAAAAATTTATGACCACCCATGCGAAGCTGGGACAGGCCGCTAGTACTGAATAAAGACCGTTTTGATTTTGATTTTGACGATGTTTTCCTCCACCGATTGAAAGCACTATCATTGGGCATGAAGTTCAACGTATTTGAATATAATGACACGATGACCGTATATAAAAATAATACCAATATGTTCAATTTCCATTTTTTTATTGGATTGGATTATTTTTCCATTTTTTTTTATTTTGTTTTTATTCGTGTTATTTTAGCAAACAAATGCCTATCTATGTCTGTGTATCTCCAAAATGGCGTCTACCGCGAGAAAAGTCCTATAAATATAGATTTATCTTGAAATAATAATAATTTAAGAAAAAAAGCACTCGCAATCGAAGTCGCGTCAAGCCGCTAGTATAACCATAATATAGAATTAGAATGATAGAGATAAGAGATATATTTTCAATAGACTGTGAAAACAAAAATCTACAACCTAATATTACCGTTCAAACTGTATCGATATATCGTATAGCTAATACGATAAAACCGTACAAGTTATCGGTTGTAGGCTGTCATGATTCTTTTTAGTTTTTATTTGCGAATCCAACACACAAAATGTTAAAATTACACTTTTAAACTTTATCGATATCATGTATGTTTATTTACACATCCTTTTTCCTACTTCTCACCATACCTACCATACGCATTTTTCTGCCGCCAAGCAGCGTTGCTGTGTTTCGGTTTGAAGAGTGTGGTTGCCGGTGTAATTACAGGCACAAGAGGCTTAACATCTGTATTCCTCAAGTTGATGGACGCAGGGCAGTGCATCGTGGGGCACATTCCTATCGTCCGTGACTTGCGAGGCAATGCTTTGTTATAGGTGATGGTTACCACTTAACATCAGGTGGGCCATCTGCTTGTTCCATCAGTTAGTTCTATAAAAAAAAATACCTCTTACTGTTTTAGTTTCGATCATACGTCACGCACGATATGAACGAGCCCTCCGAAGCACTGTTATGCGTGTCCATCAACTTGAGAGATACAGATGTTAAGCCTCATGTGCCTGTAATTACACCGGCAACCACACTCTTCAAACCGAAACACAGCAACGTTGCTTGGTGGCAGAAATAGGTAATACTGAATACTTGCTTTGTTATGTAGCTTAGCTCAAAGTATCCATCTATCAAATTGTTGGGTAACATTGTACACTCTTCCACGAAATCACATTGCGTTGATAACCTAAACAAACGCTACAAATTAAAGGCGTGGTGGTTTTCCCCCGGACGAACCCTTCACAAAAAGCTCTACTACTCTGTCCTATAGCTAGATCTCTATTATTCCAAGGCATATGCTTGTAAATGGCCAATCTCCGGCAACTTTTCGATAAAGCTCCTTTTGTTAATTAACTTTGTTAATGACATAAGTTCGCCTCGCTTGTACATTCATTTCTTGTTTTACTGCTTTCTTTTTGATTGAAATTGATCGATCTTTGGGTTCTTATTTTGAAAAAAATACAAATCGAAGTAATTGAAACTTATGCTTATGATTTTTGACTTGTGAACGCAAATAAAATACGGAAGCAGTCCTCTGAAGGCTGGGCAATACTATACCTTTTATGAGTAGTAGAGCTCTTTGTGTGGCTCGTCCGGGGAAGTACTACCACCACGCCTTTTTCTACCGCCAAGCAGTGTTGCTATGTTCGGTTTGAAGAGCGTGTTTGCCGGTGTAATTACAGGTACATGAGGCCTAACATCTGTATGTCTCAAGTTGATGGGCTCAGGGCAGTGCATCGTGGGGCATGTTCCTATTGTGCGTGACTTGCGAGGCAATGCTTTGTTGTACTTATGGTAACCATCACCTATGGTTACCACTTAACATCACGTGGGCCATCTGCTTGTTCCATCAGCTAGTTGTATAAAAATACGTCTAGTCTAGTACAAAAAAACGCATTACGATGATCTCAATATTTTTAAATGTTTAAGTTGTTTTTTAAGCACACATATATTTTCAAGGATGTGGACGACATCATGACGAAGAGATTATAATAAGAGGTTAAACTGACATACACGCTAGAAAGAACACGCCGTTTTTTCTCTTATTGTGAGCAATGTACAAAACTTGGAAACGAAATCGAAACGCTTGTTGTTCATCGTCCACTCACAGATTAACGTGGGTATTTTTCATCGTTTAAAAACAAAATCCTAAAATATTTAATAAAGTTTATTTAATTATCGATGGAAATACCTTAAGCTATGTCGGGAATCCTCGCCTAAGGGAATAAACGTAGCTTATGGTGCAAAATTCTACCTCCGTTTCGAACCCACGTCCTTTCGATCAGAAAGCGGGGTCACTCCCACTTGACCACCGATGCTCGTTACTTATCTAAGTTAGGGATTTGGTAACGATGTAGGATAACAAATAATCTGCCTTAATAAATGTTAAGTGGCTACTTAATTAATTAATGTGTTTTTACCTTCATACTATAAAATTCAACTAAACCAACACAAAAGTTCAGTTGGTCTATTTAGTCCTAACAAACAACTTGAATATTTGTTTTTGTTACAATTAAAATTGAATTTTAATATAATAAAAATGCAAAATATTAATGTATTTTTTAAATCTGAATTCACTCGTATTGAAAGTTATTTTGATAGTGACAATGAGGAAAGTTCTGATATACTAGAATCGGTGAACAAAGCGGATCTTGCGTGTGATAATGCTGAATCTTTGATAAGGTAAATCTTTTATTAATTATTTTGTTTGTATGAGCTTTTTACATACTACTTACTCTTCTTCTTTACAACTTTCTTTCAAAACAGTGTGAAAGGTATTTTAGGCGAAGACAAGAGCTAATGTCACTTTCGCTCGCACGTTAAGACATGTCTAAGATATAAAATCACTAAACCCATTTTCGACAAATCGCAATTAAACATTTTCTGTGCAATCACATTGCACACAGTTTAATAAAAAAATCATTTTAATCGATACAAGTATTCCTACTCAAAATATTGCATGTACAAAAACGAGCAAAGTAAACTTTTGTTTAGTGATTTTATATCTTTCGACATGTCGAAACGTGCGAGTGAGAGTTACATTAGCCCTTGTCTTCGCTTTAAGTGCGTCTCAAAAAGCTCCTTTCGAGCACTTGACCCATGCTTCAGGACTTACCAAAGAAACAAGCGTATGGCTCACGTGATTTTAGGTGGTAACCATCAACTATAAAAGCATCGTCTTACAAGTCACGTTAAGACTGCCCTGCGTCCATCCTGGCATCAAAAATGTTAAGCCCTCATATGCTTGTAATTTCGCCGGCACCCTCACCCTTCAAACCGAAAAACAGCACTGCTTGACGGCTGAAATAGGTTTGGTGGTAGTACTACTACAACTGAGCTTCTTCTACTTGTAAAACTGAGGCCAGCTCACATCTCAGTTGCTAGTAACTTTGCCTTATGTGCTGTAGGCCGTGGGTTCGATCCCAAACAAGGATAAAATGAACAAAGCAATTTGATCTGCTTCTTGGTGTTTTATCCTAGTGAAAGTAAGTTATTTAAAAAAACTGTATTATTTTATTTTATCACTCATCTAGTTCCCATAGAAAAATATTTGCTTAGTATAAAATAAATAAATATTGGTGGACATTCCACACAGCACCATCTCGCCCCAAACTAAACCAAAGCTTGTGATATGGGAACCAGACAGCTGATATACTACTTATATACTTTTTTTTGTAAATACATGCTTATAATATTATATAACACCCAGACAGAGAACAAACATCTATGTTCATCACACAAATGTTTGTTCTCGGTGGGGATCGAACCCACAGCCTACGGCGCAGAAGGCAGAGCTACTACCGACTGAGCTGTGAAGGCTGTCAAGGGCATGTTGTATGGGGCAGATAACGCAGTGTGAAAATGTCCTTAAATATATATATATTTCATTACTATTCTGATTACAATACGTGTAAGTTGAAGACTGACAAACCTTACATTAAACTTGATTTCTCTTGCAGAAATAACGGAAAGCTAAGGAGTTTCAGGCACGAAGCTAAAGAAACGGAACCTTCGCCTTCAGGCCAAAAAGAAACAGACGCGCAAATGGTTCTTGATGACGTCAGCAACTTAAAAACCCTTTTGAAAATACTATACGACTGTGAATATCCAGAACCTCACGAATTTTTTCCGAATGTGTGGGAGATAGCGGCCGCCGAAAACAAAGTATTCTCATACTTCATACGCAAGAAAAACTCCGCTATGTACAAGGATCCTGAAAACTTTCTAGCACATATTAAGGAAGACATTTTTGCTTTGATAGAAAATGTCTTACAAAAAAAGTGGATTGTGAAAATAAATTTTACCATTCATTGTGATTATTGGCTCTTGAACACCGAATCCGCACCTATCGCAAAAAGCAAATACTCATACATAGTGTGTCGACAAGATAGCTTGGATAGCTTAATCAAATTTGTAAGCGATAGCTTCATGGAAGAATTTAAAGCCGACACGCTGAAGTTAAAAGAAATTAAATGGTTAAGTTTAAATTTCAGCGAAAAAGTTCAGACTGATTATAAATTTGTGAGAGTAATGATGAATTAATTGAGGTATTTATTATATTTAATTAATTATTTAATTTTGCTAAAATGGTCCATCTAATATGAATATTATTTTCACGATCTTAAATTAAGTCCTTGTTTTCATAAATTTTATCGATGATGTCTTTATATAAACAATAATGTAAACATAATAAACAATAATGTAATAATAAACAATTTTTTTATCTATTTGAAGTATTATTTACTTATTACCTTTATTGTAGCAATTTGCTAAAAGTAAATAAATATCCATAACATTGTACCCTGCTTTGTTTTCGACTGTATATTTAAACAATGAAAGTCAACATCGTGAATAATCCCACTGTGGTTTTAGATCCGCCTCAAAAACTATTTATAATCCGAGTTACATCCGAATCTACTTAGCCGTACGACGTGATTGAGATACAGTCAAAAAACCGGACATTCACAATAATTAAGATAATACAACAATATTTTTGTTAATCCTTTATAATTATTATTTTAAGAGTAGAAGAGCTCTTTGTGAAGAGCTCGTCCGGGAAAGTATTACCACCATGCCTTTTTCTGCCGCCAAGCAGCGTTGCTGTGTTTCGGTTTGAAGAGTGTGGTTGCCGGTGTTATTACAGGCACATGAGGCTTAACATCTGTATGCCTCAAGTTGATGGACGCAGGGCAGTGCATCGTAGGGCACGTTCCTATCGTGCGTGACTTACGAGGCAATGCTTTGTTATAGGTGATGGTTACCACTTATCATCAGGTGGGCCATCTGCTTGTTCCATCAGCTAGTTGTATAAAAAAAAATATGATTCTCAAAAACATGATTGTATGCGTTTTTTTAGTTATGTATGAGTGAAAGTTGTTTGACGGTTGTCTCTGTCTCAATAAAATTTGCGGCATAGTCTCTTCTCTTGTCGTATCACTAGTTTCTTGCGAAACAGTGTGGTGAAAGGATTTCAAGTGCGCCTCCAGAGGCTCCTTTCGAGCACTTGACACATGTTACTTTTCAGGTTCTACAACATTCCTCACGATGTTTTCCTTCATTGTTTGAGAGTACTGGCATTGTTCACATATATTTTTGAACAGAAAAACTCATTGGTGCACGACCGGTTTCGAACACACGTACATACCTTAGGATCGAAAGGCCGCTACCACTAGACCACCAGTGCTCTCAATATACGGACAAGTTATATAGGGTTCATTGTATGTCGTGAGGTCAAAGTCTTTATTCCCACAATCAACTGAGGTTAATACGTACAATCGACTTAGAGCAAGTGCGTGACTGTGAAGCCATACCCATTGCGGGCTAAACACGGCAAATCCACAGAAAAGATCAACCAACCACGTACATACAAAAACGCTATACAAGGTGTTCCAATACTTGGGTTTAAAACTTCAGGGGGCTAAAGTACCCATCAATATGAATAACTTTTTCTAAGGAACGAACACTGTGAACGCGAAAAAAAAACAGCTGTTTCAAAAGTTCAATACCTACCTGGCTAAAATGTATATTGTAAATTCTAAGAATACCAAATACTACGTAACGTTCCTGATTGTATACTTAAGACATGAGAGAAATTTTATGACGATACTATACCTTACATCTGTTTTCCGAGAATTTTTAATGGGCGTCGTGAAAGCTAAGTACTTATCAACACCCAAGAGAAGCAAAGTACTTATAGAGAGGCCTTCCTTGTAGAGCACCGATTTTTAGGGCACCCGTTTTTGAGCACCGATTTTTAAAGCACCAATTTTTAGGACACTTGGTTCTTGAGCACCGATCTTGTTCCTTGTAGAGCACATTTTACTATATTTCTATTGTTCCAAAAATGTATAAAACAAGGACAATATACAAAAAAATACAATATTGTACAGAAGACAATATAGTACAAGAAACGTCAACCAATTACTGTTCCTCTGTTTGAACTCCTCAACGCAAACTCGCCAAGCGTAAGTATGCGCAAACTAATTTGTGTCAAATTCGATATGGGCGTTTACACAATTTGAATTCATAACGAGACATATCATTCAAACGTTACGGAAGGTACTGATATATTAACTGAAAAAACTGAATCAGGTAAGATGGCAGTCAAACGTCTTAATAACAATTAAAAAAAAACTGCTTCACGACTATGATCCCAGGCACGGTAGATATCCCCTCAGATCTCTTTTGATACTCAAGTACTAACTATGAGAGGCTAGTCAGAGGTACGTCCAAATATTACATTTGGCACATACCCGCATTTTGCAGTAGTTGGTATTCCAAACGTGACAGGTTGCAAGCTCATCGCCGCTGTAAATATTAGTATTAAATTAGTTACTACATTTAACACTTGATAATGGGAAAGCATTGAAAAGAATAGAGTTGAAAAATCTATATTTTATCTCATAAGATCATCATAAAGAACATGTGACAAGTGCTCGAAAGGAGCTTCTTTGAGGCGTACTTAAAATCCTTTCACCACACTGTTTTGAAAGAACTAGTGACACGACAGGACTTGGTACTTGGTGAGCGGACAGACTTGGTTTCCGCAAGTAGGCCGCTGTGACACGACAGGAAGATAAAAAAAAAGTTGCAACGATAAAAAAGCTACTCAACAGTCGCTACAAGAGAACAAAATCCAGTTTCAGTGGCGCAGATGCCCCACCTGATATTAAGTGGTAACCATCACCTAAAACAAAGCACTGCCTCGTGAGTCACGTACGATAGGAACGTGAACTACGACTACTCTGCTCCATCAACATTAACAAAGATAACAATAATTTACAAAATACACAAGTGCTAGCTACCTGAACGGTTTATAGACAGAGCCAATCGTCAAATAATGTCTTTTTTCTCTACTATATTAGATTGTATGCATTAGGTATTATTAGTTTGAAGCGGAGCGTGTGCTGCGGTATGAATTTGATTGCCTCTACCTTTTTCTGTTATGCTTACGCCTCACTAAATTCGATTGGCACCATACTGAAGCTTCAATATTGTAAAAAAATACAATACAATACATTACAATACAAAATAATTTATTCATGCCACACATACACAGTTTATAAAAATACAAGAATAGACATTAAAAGTAAGAAAGTGACACAAATTGGCCGTCACTCAGCATAAATGCTATAGCATCATACGCTACTATAACGCTGGTCTTCCGTGACACCATTCCGTGCAAAATCCATTGCACGCGCAAAAAAAATGTCTCGCCACGAGATTTGAACCCTTACCTGCATCTCAGCTCACATGCAAGCTACATTTGACAGATTATGAAATTTAAAGATCTTAATTTGCTTGTCCATTCAACATTATATGTTTCAAAAGCCTGTTTTCTCAAAAATTACAATGCACACGTAAAAATAGGTTCCCTTCACAGCTCTTATAAATTAGCCCTACGAGATTAGAGACGCGCGTCAGATGGGCTCGAGAAAGCGAGCTGTGCGAACGTGTGCCGCGATCCAACGACCAGTCGAGCGATCCGTCGAGCGATCCCTCGACCAACCGTGCCCAGTGCGTTAGGGCTGTGAAAAGTTCAAGTGACGGTACACCCATTTTGGTTATGCCAAGACAAGTGTGATAATTCGTGTTGCTGGTGGTTTTCTGGTCTCGAGGTCAATGACCTGGTTGAGGTATGTGATTATGATGATTATTAAGTTAATCGCTTGATTTAGTTTATGCTGGCGCAGCTCTCTTTCGCCTTTTAAGACACAAAAAGAAGCAAAAATATGAGTTTGCAGGTCAATTCTTAATTTTTTTTTTAATGTAGTAGTGTGTATTTATTTATTTATTTTTCATATCTTTACTCAACAAAACTTGAACCAGTATTACTATAAAAAAAACATTCAAAGACAAAAAAATTACATAGAACAACATCTTATTTATAGGCTCTTCTCCATCCAAAGGTTATCTGGAAGAGATCGCTTTTTAGCGATAAGACCGCCCATTGTACATATATATAGTTGTTATTATTTGTTTCCTATTTTGTTCGTTTGTAAGGTGTACAATAAAGCATTTTCATTCATTCATTTTCATTCATAGAATACATTATTCGACAAGCAAACACGGGTACATCATAAAATAACAAAAAAATACAACGTATACAAGAAACTAAAGCAGGAACTTACCTAAGACATTTGATAAAATAATAATTAATTTAAGCAGGTAGGTATTTAATCCTATGTTATTGTGGATGTCGACCAGCATAAAGCAATAGCACGAAGCAGCATAAAGTATTTAAACAGCGAGTTTTTTTTTTAACCGTGTTATCGCTATATTATTAAAGTATTTTTTTCTGTGAATATGGCGAGCTTTTAATTCTATATGCAACGCTCGTGAATATTTTGTTATATCAAATCAAAATAAGAATTTGTTTGGTCACTTTCATGTTTCTGATTAATTCAAAACATAGTGTAGGTAAGTACCTAATGTATTTTCAATAACAGTGCGGTTAAAAGTGATCTCATTATCACGATTGAAGTTAGACCATAGAACACTGACTAGTAGCAGATATATCTTTGCGCATTTATTCAGCATGCTTTTCGCAATGCAATGGTTTTTATATGAAATAAAAAAAATAAAAAACATTGATGGACTTTCCACACAGCACTATCTAGCCCCAAACTAAGCCAAAGCTTGTAATATGGGAACCAGATAGCTGATATAATACATATATACTTTTTTTTATGTAAATACATACTTAATATTATATAACACCCAGACAGAGAACAAACATCTATGTTCATCACACAAATGTTTGTTCTCGGTGGGGATCGAACCCACGGCCTACGGCGCAGAAGGCAGAGCTACTACCAACTGAGCTGTGAAGGCTGTCAAACTTGTCAAATAACAAGGATCACTTGAAAACGTCTTATAAAACGAAATAAGCCCAAAAAAACTTTATTGTCAAGACAAGAAAACTTAAGTGTAGGTAAACACTATAAAACTAATAAAAAAAAAGACAAGAAAACTAACAATATTTTTTTTGGGGGCAGCGCGATCTCTGAGTAATTTTTTTTTTATAGATAGAATTGCCGAACTTACATTCTGTACATTCTTCTGTAAGACTGCAGTTTGAGAGAGCTCTTACTGTTCAAATATTAATTTATTTCTCTTGTTTACGAAAAACAAGGGTTTTTCGTCGGTAATTTTACAATGGCAAATTGCTTTGGTTGAACGGCCTATTTAATACCAAAAATTGGGATGTTCTCAGGGGTCAATTAATTGAGTTTACTGGCTCATATTTTCCGGGCTTTTTCGAATAATTAATGGCGTTAAATTGTTTGTAAAAATATTCCGATTGGAATTTTGGTGCGTGAGAAATATACTAATGGGATAACAAGAACATCATGAAATATGAAAGTGCTTTATTTTTTATTTTCAAAATTGCTTCGTAAATTGCAAGTAAATAGAACGTTGAACGTCCTATTTTTTAAGAGTAGTAGAGCTCTTTTTGAAGGGCACGTCCGGGGAGGTACTACCACCACGCCTTTTTCTGCCGCCAAACAGCAACGCTATGTTTCGGTTTGAAGAGTGTGATTGCCGGTGTAATTTCAGGCTCATGAGGCTTAACATCTGCTTGCCTCAAGTTGATGGACGCATGGCAGTGCATCGTAGGGCACGTTCCTATCGTGCGCGACTTACGAGGCAATGCTTTGTTATAGGTGATGGTTACCACTTAACATCAGGTGGGTTATCAGCTTGTTCTATCAGCTAGTTGTATAAAAAAAAAACAATTTCACAACTTTCATGCTAAGCACGGTAGATGTCTCTTCAGATAAATTATCTGTATCAAATAGTAAAAAGATTAAAAATGATTTGAGGATATCAAAGGGTAGTAAAAAGTACGTCCAAGAATTGCATTTTAGACATACCCTCTTTTGCAATAGTCAGTATTCCATACGTGACAGGTTGCAAGCCTGTCGCCGCTGCTAGAATACTAATTGGTATCCTCCCGATGATTTCCCTTATACACAATTTAATACTAAAGAGGGGGATGTTCCCTGTGGAGTACATTAAGAGTAAATAATCTCTTATTTTTCGGGCTTTTTCGAATAACTGATGATGATGAAAAAAGTTTTTAAAAATAATCGCACGGAATTGAGGTGCGGTTTGAATTACATTTTTTATAATATTATTTTTATTCAGTAACTTTATTTGTTCTATAGGATTGTGTCGTCATAGAACTGTTAAAACTTTTTTATCCCTGTAGTTCAATGGCAGGACGATTGAAACGAAAACTGGCCCATTTGTTCTATAGAACTAATAATATCTGGTAACTTCCATTAGTTCTATGAAACTGTTGGTACATTACAAAGTACCCATAATAATGTGAACTGATCCATAACTTCTAAGATCTATAGATGTTCTTCTAAAGTGTAAAATGTTCATCTTGAGCTCGCTTCGAACTATGCTTTGAAGAGTTCAGGAGTTTGACGGCTACCTCCGGCAACTGTTACAGGTAAGCCGCAGGGGATTCTGCTTATTTACGAGTAATAGTATAAAAAAGGGGATCTTTTTTTATACTGCAATGTACCTACTATAGTTATTACTTAATATACTGGCTGGTGGAAGAAGATTGCCCACCTGGTGTTAAGTGGCTACCATCATAAAGCACTGCTTCGTCAGCCATGCACGATAGGAACGTACCCTACGATGCACTGCCCTGCGTCCTTGAGGTATACTGGTGATGGTTTGCAGCAAAGGAGGTAAAAAGAAGATATTTCACGACATTTATTCACATTAACCCCTTAGATCTTTTGGTGCCAAGTACCCCTTAAGTTCCCCCCTTAGCATACACCCTTTAACACCCCCTTTAAGCACACCCTCTTGATTAGGTACTATGTGAGTACTTTGTCCACAAAGTACTCACACAAAGAGAAACTGAAAAGAGTAGTCAGAGGTGCGTCCTATTGTCACATTTCAATAGATGCAAAAGCCTTTTTACGTTACTTCGACACAAACACTTATCTTACAAAGCTTATAATATGGCTACCAGAGATAGCTGATAATTATAATACCTATTTTGTAAATACATACTCATAATATATTATAACACCCAGACAGAGAACGAACATCTATGTTCATCATACAAACTACCAATTTCTAATAAAGTGTGACGTAAGATAGGATTATGAGTTTTACCACACCGGTATTAAGTGCTGATATTGGCCCTTAGAAAATAAACAAAACTTTCAACCCCAAAACAATTATATAATAAGAACAAAGTACCCATAATCTGAACTGACCCTTATAGGTTTAGCTACACTTCATGGCGTGCCTCAGAATTGTGATTATATTATTTTTCAGAATTTCAGAATGAAAGTCCATAAAAGGATGCAAAAGACCCAAAACCGACAACAGTGACGTCTGAGAGGGGAAGGTTATGTTCAGCAGTGGGTTATTGCGAGCAGATGATGATGATGATCATTAAGAGTCGTAGAGTTCTTTGTGAAGGGCTCGTCCGGGGAAGTACTACCACCACGCCTTTTTCTGCCGCCAAGCAGCGTTGCTGTGTTTCGGTTTGAAGAGTGTGGTTGCCGGTGTAATTACTGGCACATGAGGCTTAACATATGTATGCCTCAAGTTGATGGACGCAGGTCAGTGCATCGTAGGGCACGTTCCTATCGAGCGTGACTTACGAGGTAATGCTTTGTTATAGAAGATGGTTACCAGTCTTAGTTCCATCAGCTCTTTGTATAAAAAAAAGCTCATCGATAAAGACTCTTGAGTTGCTTCTTGGTACTGATATATCTGGGAAGATATCTACAACGCCTGGAGATCAAAGTCGTGAAGTTCTGTTTTTTTTATTTCATTTGAATGTTTGGATGTTTCTGGCTCAACAAATTATTTACTTTAAATTGCCATTTGGAAGTATTTAAATGAGAAGCATGTTTTGAACACTGCCATCAACTTGAGGCATAAAGGATGTTAAGGTCTGATTTCACCATGCTCTGTTAGATTAACAAAGGATTAAAGAGCCGTTAATATGTCAAAATGTACGCGTTTGACATCTAAGGTTAAATTAACGGCCTGTTAATCCTTGATTAGTAACTAACAGAGCATGGTGAAATCCGCTCTAAACCTCAAGGGCCTGCAATTTCACAGTCACAGAAACACAGCAACGCTGCTTGGCGGCAGACATAGGCAGTGCTGAATACTTGCTTTGTTATGTAGCTTAGCCCAAAGTATCCATCTATCAAATTGTTGCGTAACATTGTACACTCTTCCACGAAATCACGTTGCGCTGATAACCTAAACAAACGCTACAAATTACAAATTCAAAACAAATGTTTGGAAACACAAATATTTGTGTAGTTCAAATCGAAAGTTTCGGTCTTTTATTAAGCCAAGTTTTGATCTTTTTTTTTTTTTTTTTTTTTTTTTTATACTACTAGCTGACGGAACAAGCAGATGGCCCACCTGATGTTAAGTGGTAACCATCACCTATAACAAAGCATTGCCTCGTAAGTCACGCACGATAGGAACGTGCCCTACGATGCACTGCCCTGCGTCCATCAACTTGAGGCATACAGATGTTAAACCTCATGTGCCTGTAATTACACCAGCAACCACACTCTTCAAACCGAAACACAACAACGCTGCTTGGCGGCAGAAAAAGGCGTGGTGGTAGTACTTCCCCGGACGAGCCCTTCACAAAGAGCTCTACTACTCTTGTTCTTCTTGTATTCTGAGTTGCGTGCTTGAGAGAGCACTGGTGGTGTAAGTCAAAGTCAAAGTCAAAATGTATTTATTCAATAAAATCACAAGGATCACTTTGAAACGTCTTAAAGCTAGGTGACTCTTAGGTGCCAGTTCCACGCGACCAAAGCCTAGAAGAACAGGCAACAAACTTACGGCTTGGTAATGTTGGTGTAGTGGGAGTGACCCCATCTTCAGATCTTAAGGTCGCGGGTTCAAATCTGGTCTACTGCAGCGCTCAAAGTGATCCTTGTGATTGTACTGAATAAAGACCGTTTTGATTTTGATTTTGCTGGCATTGAGCACATATTATGAGTATTTTCGTACTGAATTAAGGTCGCGGGTTCAAATCTGGTCTACTGCAGCGCTGGCATTAAGCGCATACTTTCGTACCGAAAAATTCATTCGTACATGATCGGATTCGAAACCACGACCTAACGATCAGAAGGCAAGATCACTTTCACTAGATCAACAGTGCTCTTTTGGATTCTCAGGTACATTTAAGACGTTTCTAAGTGATCCTTGTGATTCAATTAAATCAAGCCCTGTCAAGAAATCGAATCCACAACCATCAGCACAAAATAAACACAGGCGGTCTAGCGGTAGCGGCCCCGCCTTCCGATCTTAAGGTCCTGGGTTCGAATCCGTTCGTGCACCAATGAATTTTTCTGTTCAAAAATTTATGTGCACAATGCCAGTACTCTCAAACGGTGAAGGAAAACATCGTGAGGATAACATGTGTCAAGTGCTCGAAAGGAGCCTCTTGAGGCGCACTTAAAATCCTTTCACCTCACTGTTTCGAAAGAAACTAGTGACACGACAAGAGAGAGAGAGCACAAAATACAGCACAACCAAC
Organism: Chloroclysta siterata; assembly: GCA_932294275.1. Classification (NCBI taxonomy): domain Eukaryota; kingdom Metazoa; phylum Arthropoda; class Insecta; order Lepidoptera; family Geometridae; genus Chloroclysta; species Chloroclysta siterata. The sequence continues at coordinate 26,334,064 of OW028591.1, read as the reverse complement.
TGAACTGTAAGTCCCGGTATAGCCCTTCCGGTTCGATCAAACATTTTAACGTAAAATGGTCCTGAAGGCCAAAATTGGGTATTCCCTCTCGATAGTAAGTGGACAACGTGAGCAGTTACTGCTACACCCTTCCTAAAAGGCTGTCAGGGAAATGTGAACCTTAGTGTCATAACCTGTGAAATCAAAATATTATCATAAAAGGGTTGTACATTTTATATCCTTCTAGCCTGTTCTAAGCCAACATTCATTGTGGCTGAATTCAAGTCCTGTATTATAAAATTTATTATAAAAACTGGAGCAAAAGTGAAAATTATGTGAAATTCACTCGCTCAACCTTATTTATTTACAAGCTGGTGCCCGCGACTTCGTCTGCGCAGGATTAGTCACACAATATCTTTATAAATTGTAGCATATGTGTTATTCTGATGTGTAAGCATTATTGTAAAGATTCATTAAAATCCATTCAGTAGTTTTTACGTGAAAGTGTAACAAACATCCATCCATCCATCCATCCATACTTGCAAACTTCGCGTTTATAATATTAGTAGGATTTAAAACTTTCACACAATACAATGTAGTGATAGGAGGACTTAATGCAAATAGCATTGTCTACCATTGTTTTTTATTTTTTATTTTTACATTGTAAATTAAAAAAATTCACGCCTTACACGGAAGAATATATTGATACCAATAAATGTATAACAACTTTATTATATATCTGGCAATAAACTGATTTGATTTGATTCGATATCAGTCATCATGGGCGTGCAGAAAGATGGTGAAGAAGGTATGGCGTGAAAACTAGTAAACTTAGTTATGTAAAAATTATTAAAAATAATCGTGAATCATTAAAATTTAAGAGTAATAGAGTTCTTTGTGACGCTCGTCTGCGGAAGTACTACCACCATGCCTATATCTGCCGCCAAGCAGCGTTGCTGTGTTTCTGTTCGAAGAGTGTGGTTGCCGGTGTAATTACAGGCACATGAGGCTTAACATCTGTATACCTCAAGTTGATGGACGCAGAACAGTGCATCGTAGGGTATGTTCCTATCGTGCGTGACTTGCAATTATTTGTTATAGGTGATGGTTACCATTTAACAAGAAGGTCATCTGCTTGTTCCATAAACAAGTAGTATAAAAAAATATTACAGGTTTCAGTTTGAAAGTCTTAAAGGCGTTGTTTCATCAATATATGGAGCCGGGGTCGGGTTTGTGTACAGTTTATATTATTATCGCTTAGCAATAAAGTAACTGTTTTAACTGTTTTAATTTGCTTTATTTTTACTTCATTTTCTTGCATAACAAGATTTTATTGGTCAAGGAGAGCAACACAATGCACTAAAAATATGGCGGACTGACATGCGTGAATGTCATTTTCACAACTGTTGTATAAGTCAAGCTTGAGAGTGAAAGTCATTACCGTCAATAAAAAGCAACAAATCTGTCAAAAAATTAAAAAATGCAATGCGTCATATCAAACGTCATGTCAAACGTCAATTACAAACTGTCATGGCGGCTCTAAAAATGTGCACGTAGTAAGAAATTCGAACAGATCACCATTTAGTGATGAACACTTTATTAACCTAAATTTTTAATGGTAATCTTCAATTTTTTGCAAATTTTTCTATGTGCGGTACATAGACCAGACCCAGAATAAACCTGTCCTTTTCGGATTTGAACTTAAGAATAAATTGTGTTGCTACCACCACCAAGTGTTTTCAATTGAATTGTCAAAATCTACGATAATTATTACAATATTAGCAACTCGCGACTAACTGCCCTATCACTTTAATTAAACTCGACTCAGTGAGTTTATGCTTCATTAGGATCCGCCCTAATTATAACGTATCCATTCACCTCTTCTTCTTCTTGTCGTGTCACTAGTTTCTTTCAACAGTGTGGTGAAAGGATTGGAAGTGCGCCTCATAGAGGCTCCTTTCGAGCACTTGATACATGTTTTAGAAATTTTTAGGTTCTACGTCATGCCGGTTTCTTCACGATGTTTTTCCTCACCGTTTGAGAGTACTGGCCCTTTGCATATACATGTTTAAACTGAAAAACTTTTTGGGGCAAGTCTAGTTTTGAACCCACGACCTTAAGATATATTCAACTTAAGGAGAAGTTGTTTCGTAATCATCATCAGCGTCATCACTCCCATTAGGGAGTGACGCCTTTTGATCATGGTCTTGGATTCGAATCCGGCGGTACAACTAAGTATTTTTCGCTTTCAAAAAATGTATGTAGGTACGCAACGCCAGAACTGTGCAATATATGAGTGCTAAATTGCGCGCCACAATTGACAGCCACAAAAGGCGATTGCGTGCGGGCATGTTAGGTCTGCCTCAAATGCCAGATGCGACCTTTGGGTCCAAATTGTAATAGTATCGGAACCGCCCTTCCATGGGTTCTGAAGAGGAGTTTGATGGTAATGGTCATTGCGAAGACCCTTTGATGAGATATCTTTGAGCTGATGGTCAACAACTCTTTGTTGTGAGGCTTACGGCCGGTTTCTGAAAGCTCGATCAAAACTAATCGGATGTCTAGTCATTCGCCATTTCAGCTATTACATGAAATTAGATAGAAATAACAAGTGACTTGACATCCGATTAGTTTTGATCGGGCTTTCAGAAACCGGCCGTTAGAGTCTGGAGCGTGCAATTAATATCTAAAAACTTAAAAAAAAAATAAGGCAATTTCAGGCACATGAGGCATAACATCTGTATGCCTCAAGTTTTTGGACGCAGTGCAGTGCATCGAAGGGCACGTCCGTATCTTACGTGACTTGCAAGGCAATGCTTCTTAATAGTTTGGATGTTCTCGATATGGCTTTTTTTGTAATGAAATGTTGCCAACTTACAAATACATTAGTACTTTCTTTTTTTTATATATAACTTGGTGGTGGAACAAGCAAATGTCCCAGTTGGTGATAAGCGCTAATGTGACTCTCGCTCGCACGTTTCGACATGTTGAAAAATATAAAATCACTAAACTCATTTTCAAAAAATCGCAATCATCCATTTTGTTGCACACAGCTTAGTAAAAAAATCATTTTGATCAATACAAGTATTCCTACTTAAAAATTTGCTTTACTAGTTTTTGTACATAAACATATATCGCCACTTAAGGTTAATACAAGTGCTATTTATCTCTTGTATTAGCCTTAAGTGGCAACCATTACCTATAACAAAGCATTGCCTCGAAAGTCACGCACGGTATACACGTGCCCGATAATGCACTGCCCTGCATCCATCAAATATATATAGGGCATACAGATATGCCTCATGCCTCATGTAATGTAATTTCCCCAGCAACCACACCCTTCAAAGCGTAACACAGCAACGCTGCTTGGGCTAAAATAGGTGGTAATATGGTGGTAGTACTGATGAGCCTTTCACAAAAAGCTCCACTACTCTTCATAGACAACACGTCAAAACAAAATGGCTTTTTCTTTAACAGTAAAAAAAAAGTTTAATATCAGTAAAATGGAAGTTTCGTAAGGATTGGAGCCCAGTACCCCAAGTATGAGTTTTGTTTACCATATTCGGTTTTTCGTTTTTGTTCCGTGTTCATTGCGGGTTTTGTATGAAGACGCGTTAGAGATACTGATACGGAACTTTATGTTCTACTACTAATTTTCATCATACTTGCAACATAAAGTTCCGTATCGGTATCTCTATCGCGTCTTCATACAAAACCCGCAATGAATACGGAACAAGCGTATGCAGAATTGGTCGTAGCGGTAGGCATAACAGGCTCCAAAAGTTGTAATGGAATGTTTATAAACCCCAGATAAACATTTTTACTAAAAATTCATTACTTAAGGGAAACAGGATTCTCAAAAATTACAGCAACATTTCTTTTTTATGCTTATTATACTAGACTTTATTCTCGATATATTCAACATGCAGCTTCCTTTTGTGTAGCTGGCAACCAACGCACTTTAGATTCTCAGACCTAAAAATAAAACTAAATGCACACATCAATACTCTATGATCTCTATCTGTCAGTGTCATTCTTTTTGTTGCGCGGCAACCGTTACGTATTTTTCTTGTGGGAAAAGTTTAATATTTTTTATTTCAGTAGATATCTGTGAAAGTTTGCCTATTATTTAACGCTAGGAAGATGCCCAAGCGTTACAGTAACGATAATTTGGAATATAATATGGAAAAAATCGAACGCCGTATGAAAAGACGACTAAAGCGTCGACGCCGGCATGCTGCCAGTTTTTCTGATGAAAAAGACACTATTGTGTCATGTTTTCCAGGTAAATGTTGTACAAAATATCGATATAGCACCGATCATTTTGATTGGCAAAGCTGTGTGAGATTTTTCATAACCTCAATATCGATAGACGCGGGTGGTGTACGAGATACACCGACGTGGTCATTGGACTCGGGTCATACACGTGATGTATGGACGAGATCTTTACTCATTGGTTTGGTCCGTGAGGCCTTACAATGCAGTTTCATGTACAATATGGGTATTATCGTTTTTTCAGACTCTGACAAGTCTGAAAACGATGATTACACGGCTGGTGAATTGGAGACTACACCAAAAAGTCTTTCAACTGTAAATCCTGTGATGGAGGAACCTGTTGATACAGGGAGCATATTACCAGTGGATAACAATCAGGCAATGCCTGCTACTGACCCAGACATCTGGTTGGCCTTAGGTGACCTCATGCCAGATTTGGCCCTGCCATGAATATGTGGCATGTATATGGACAATTATAAAAGTTGGTTTTCAAAAAGGATCTGACTATAAATCCTGCTTAGAAAAAGTTCAAAAAACAGTTGCACTATTACAGTGCTTGGGATTTGTAATAAATTTTGAAAAAAGTATAACAAATCCCTCAGGTCTGCCAATTTCTTGGTTTTATTTTTGACTTATAAGACATGACATTACAGTTACCTTCAGATAAAAGGATTTATATTAAGAGGTTGGTTCAAAAATATCTCACACTTGATAGGTGCTACATTTGTGACCTTGCATAGTTAATAGGGACATTAGTGGCAGCATGTCCTGCCACAAACTCTTAGAACACCATAAATACCGTTATTTAGTGGACAGTAATGGTAATTATGATTTAATTGTTGATTTTATTGGTAATTAAATTGGTGGGATAATAATATAAATTCCACTCATAGAAGTATAGCCTATCAAAAATATGATTTAAAATTGTTTACTGATGCCTCCTGTTGGGGAGCATTTTGTTATGATAGTAGAGCTAATGGTATTTGGAAAGAAGAGGATTCCACATAAAATATTTGGAATTACTGGCTATATTTTTAGGTATTACATTTTTTGTGAAACATAAACAGAATATTATATTTTGCTTCGAGTAGACAATAAAACAGTAATATCATACATAAACCGAATGAGTGGTATTCAGTTCCCTCATCTCAACGACCTAGCTAGAACCATATGGCAATGGTGTGAAATAAGACATATCTGGCTCTTTGCCTCTTATATCAAATCATGTGATAATAAAGAGGCAGATGAAGAATCTTGAAGAATCAATCTAGACATTGAGTAGGAATTGAATGCTACTATGATTTAAGTAATAAATAAATAAATAAATGGATAAATAAAAATGCCATTGCATTTCAGAAAATTGTATCAATATTAGGTCAACCTGATATTGATTTGTTTGTATCAAGAGTTAATGCTAAATGTCCATTGTACATATCTTAGAAACCAGATCCAGATGCCTGGAATATTGATGCTTTTACAGTTGACTGGTCAAATTATTTATTTTATGCACTTCCTCCGTTTGCATGCATTCCTCATTCAGTTTAATATTGAAATATTTACAAAAAATTAAGCATGATAAAGCAACAGGCATCATGGTAATGCCATATTGGTCATCACAGCCATGGTACCCAGTCCTTCAGCCAATGTTAGTTTCAAAATTACACTAATTGCCATGATTTTATCAGACAAGCATGGCTGAATTGGTCTATTCCTCCCATATCCATGTATATAATGTTTGCCTCTCTTTCTAATAATACACTAAAACAGTATAGTGGCTCATTTAAGATTTGGTATGGTTTTTGCCAAGAACATAGTATTGATCCATTTGCACCTTCAGTGCCTAAAGTATATTTTTTGACAAAATTATTTTGAACATTTTTATTTTATATAAGATATTTTTTGACAAGTTCTTTAAACTCCCATAAAGCAGCACTATCTCTTATTGGCTCTAAAATTGGGGAAGATGATCGCATAAAGAGGCTATTTAGGGGGTTCTATAAGTCACGACCACCACTAGCAAAATACCATGCTACCTGGAACCCTAATAGGGTTCTCAATGTGTTACAAAACTGGTACCCTAATTTGCCCCTAAGCTTTAATAAATTAACAAAGAAATTAGTTATATTACTTGCATTGAGTACAGCACAAGGAGCACAGACTCTTTCTCTAATTAAAATATCTGACATCAAATTTCATAATGATATTGTATACATTTTAATAAATAGCATTACTAAAACTTCTGCTCCAGGCCACAGTCAACCTAATTTATACTGTCAACAATTTATAAGTCAACATAATTTATATTTTGAAAAATCGGAGATTTGTCCAGCAAGAACATTGACTGATTACATGTCCTTTACTGCAGAAATTAGAAACCATACTGATCACTTAAGGTTATTGACTCTCATAAAACCACATAGACAAGTTTCATCATCAACAAGTGAAGATGGATTAAAGCTACCCTTTCAGGGTGTGGTATAGATACAACCATCTATTCAGGGCATAGTACAAGACATGCCTCCACTTCGACTACAAAATCAAATGGGGTATCTTTAGATGTAAATAGGCAGACTGCAGGTTGGACAGAGAACTCATCCACATTTGCTAAATATTACAACAGGCCAATAGTTAGCACTCCAGGGCAATTGGCCCAGGCTGTACTCAATGGAAATTTGTATAATTGTTTTCATAACATTTGAGATTTTAAATATGGATATTTTATATTGGATACAATAAACATGGTACAAGTACAAAACATAATAATTATGTCTATACCTTAAGTCATAGGTATGACTAATTTAATTCTAAATATTGAGGATATTGAGTTTAAGTTTTTAAATAAAAGAAATTTAATTTGTTTTATAAACATGTTTGTTTCTACTTTATCAGTAAAAGTACCTCAACTTTACCAATATTTTCTCTGAACATCTGCATGTTGAATATATCGAGAATAAAGTCTAGTATAATAAGTGATCAAACAAGCTTACCTTGTGATGTTCGATCATTATTATACGAAGAACTTTATTCGAAGATATATGAACCCTGCCCACCCAACCCGTTGGTAAAGTTGAGAAGTAGGTTCTTGAGGCTCTAAAAAGAATGACACTGACAGATAGAGATCATAGAGTATTGATGTGTGCATTTAGTTTTATTTTTAGGTCTGAGAATCTAAAGTGCGTTGGTTGCCAGCTACACAAAAGGAAGCTGCATGTTGAATATATCTTCGAATAAAGTTCTTCGTATAATAATGATCGAACATCACAAGGTAAGCTTGTTTGATCACTTATTATTTTTGATCTTCTTTGTAATCAGTGAAAAGGCATTATATAGTTAAATCACATGGATCGCTAAAACGTCTTAAAGAATAGGAGCCGCGCTTATTCCACTCGCGGCACATGCATTTAATTTTGTCTGTGTAATTTGAGATACCTTGCAAATGTTACAATAACATGAAAATGTTAGCAAGGTGAAGTACTACCACCATGCTTTATTCTGCCGCCTAGCAGCGTTGCTTTGTTTCGGTTTGAATAGTTTGGTTGCCCGGTGAAATTACAGGCACATGAGGCTTAACATCTGTATGCCTCAAGTTGATGGACGCAGGGCATTGCATCGTAGGGTAAGTTCCTATCCAGTGTGACTTACTATGCAATGTGTTCTTAAAGGTGATGGTTACCACTGAACATCAGGTGTTTTTTTTTTCAACTAACTGATGGAACAAGCGGATGGCCTACCTGATGTTAAGTGGTAACCATCACCTATACCAAAGCATTGCCTCGTAAGTCACGCACGATAGGAACGTGCCCTACAATGCACTGCCCTGCGTCCATCAACTTGAGGCATACAGATGTTAAGCCTCATGTGCCTGTAATTACACCGGCAACCACACTCTTCAAACCGAAACACAGCGTTGCTGCTTGGCGGCCGAAAAAGGCGTGGTGGTAGTACTTCCCCGTACGAGCCCTTCACAAAGAGCTCTACTACTCTTAAAATTCCAACAGCAATATATCAGCAACAAGCAAGATTGCTTGTTCCATCAGCAAGTTTTATTAAAAAAACCTACCAATTATTTCGAAACAGAGTTTTCGGTGTAGGTATCAATTTCATCTCGGTTTTGACCGTGCCTTTTACCGCCGGTCAAGAACAAATTTGTCTAACATTGAAACACTGAATTTCTGAACTCTGGCACCTAGCCGAATGCCTTTAAAAATACCTATTGCTTTAACAAGATCTTTCAGACGGACGGCTTCAAAGCCTGAGCTGTACCTACCTATTTTCCGCTCAGTATTTGATATTTATAATGGAATTGTGATTTCTTATTATGTCAGAGAAAAAATATCTTCACTACATGTAATTCCCCGGCATGGTAGATATCTTAAATTACGTTTCTATCAAAGTTTTATTATTATTGTGTTTTTATACACATTGACGAAAATAACTGTTCTACAAAAGTCCCTATGGCCTAAAATAAATTAATATGATATTCTCTTACTTATAGTTCTTTGAAGATTAATAAGGAGGCTAGTCAGAGTTACGTCCGAATATTACATTTATCACCTACTCACATTTTGCAAATTTAAAGTTATTTAAAATCCTTCAAATAAATATTTTAGACTCCATTTCGTCTCAGAGAGAAATCTCAGATGACATAGAGCAAAGCCATGTGCCCTACGCACTTTCACGGCGGACGTGCTCTATGTATCAAGCAACTTCAACTTCCTGCGATTTTTACAATGCAGTCGGTCTATTAATTAGACCAAAGTCAAAGTCAAAAGGTTTTATTTATCTAGTAAAATCACAAGGATCACTTTGACCAAAAAACATCAGACAGAACCAAAACAACCCTTCTTCTGAATAAGTGTAACGTGCCATCGTCACCTACTTACATAAAACTCATTTCCTCGCATAGAAAATTCCATTTGGCACGTAAAGTACGTAAACGGGTAAATTAGGTCGAAATGTAACAGCGAAGTGCAAGTACAGATGGCACCAGCATGTTCGTGACATTTACAGAATTGTGTCACTATTTATACATTATACCTTTCCGATGGAACAAGCCACCTGCTTTTATAATAACGCATTTAGGGTGCCGGTGGGGCTGCCCCGGTTCTGCAGCGCGTCGGGGATATTCGCCGAAGCGTGGGTGGACTGTTTCTACAGCACCTTGCGCAAGCGGTGCACATATCCATGGGGCGCAGAATCCGGGCCAGCTCCAACGGCATACTGAATGTGTTTTCAGCTAGATTCGACTGCGAGTACCTAAACCACTATGCTATGGTACATGCGCAGTACCTAAAGTAGATACCGACCATCCATTTCTGCCTGTGTGTAATATCTATGTATGACTATTGTGTAATTAATAATGTATGTAAATTATGGACTAAGTTGTCTGAAATAAATGAATTTATATATTTAACTGATAATTTTCATCAATGGCAAAACATTGCCTCGCAAGTCACGTTCGATAGGAACGTTCCCTACGATGCACTGTCCTGCATCCAGTAACTTGAGGCATACAGATGTTTAGCCTCATGTGCCTGTAATTTCGCTGGCAATGACAGCCTTCCAATCCAAACACAGCAACGCTGCTTGACGCAGAAATGGGCCTGGTAGTAGTACTTCCCTGGACGAGCCCTTCACCCAGGGCAGTGCCTCGTATTGCACGTTTATCGTGCGAGACTTACGAGGCAATGCTATGTTATAGGTGATGGTTACCACTTAACATCAGGTTCAATAAGCAAGTAGTATAAAAAAGGGATGAGAATCAAGCGAGAAGTGTATTAGCGGTTGTCAGCGTCATAAAAGCATACAGATCCAGAAATGAGAGTCGTGGAAACCTTAAATTTTAATATCTACTTATGTCGTTAACTGTATCTGCTGAAAAGCCTCCGTGACGTCATCCTTGATTAAAAATAGTCTACTGTGGATTCTTTATGCTACCCAATATATACATGCATACTAGGTACGATACTCATACTTTTATATAATGAAAAAAGTCATTAGAGAAAAATTTTTAAGCAACAATGTTTAGTAAATTAGATATAAAATAAATTATGTTTATAAAATCAACTTTAGGTAAATATTAGATAAAAAATTTAGGCAAAACTAAATGTTTAGTTAAATTAGAAAAATGATATTAGTAAACATTTTATACATTTAGAAATAAAAAGGTCTCTGATTATGTCAGAGGGACACTTATTGGCATTTCAAGATGCCGAAAAAAATAAGTACATATTCAGTGTTTTGTTTTTCGGTCTTGGATTTTGTTTTTTTTCTTGCGAATCCAGGTTTTGTATGGAGACAAGACAAGACAAGCGATAGCGTGTCGAGAATTACTCCTTAAAATCTAGGTATAGAAAACACGGTCTCGTTAAACAGAAAATTAAATATAAAAGTAGAAAAAACTCAAACTTGAGTTACTGGTCCAGCCGACGCCGACGCTCAAACGTTTTACGTTTAAATGATTTTTAAATATAAATCCAAATGCTTTACAATTTATCGCTAAAAACATCGTTAATTCGGTCCAACGCCTCAGCCACTGGACCGATTCCAAATAAATTGGTATAAAGAATCCTTGAAAACCTACCAAAGGCGTTTTATTAAATTGGAGTGACACAACGAAGAAAATCTGGATTCCTAGCTTCTAACCTTTGCTTATTCACTTATGCTTTGCAATAATATAGTGAGTAGAAATAAGTATTCGTGGCAAGTGGCAAAGGATAAACGCCGGTGGCATTTTCATCTCATGAAAATGTTAAGATGACGTTCAGTGTTATCGTGGCTGGCACGGGAGGGGCGGGTGATGGAAACGAGGGCCAATTTCACTGCAATTTACATCATTTAAAATGAAAATAAACTGAAAAATAAAGCTATAATACCCTGAAATAAAGAACATAGTAATAAAACTTCGTATTCACGCAAACTTACTTACACACTCTAAACTAGAAAAAAAATAGTGCGGCAAATATTTTCCTTAATTTTTCTAAGCATACAACTAGCAACTTTGAACATTTGACACATGGTAAAGAACTTTTTAGGTTCTACGACATGCCGATTTCCTCGCGATGTTTTCCTCCGCCGTTTGAGAGTACTGGCATTGTACACATAAATTGTTGAACAGAAAATATCATTGGTGCACGACCAGTTTCGAACCCACTACCTTAGGATCGGAAGGCGGGGCCGCTACCACGAGACCACCAGTGCTTTATTTATAAAATTTATAATCAATGAAATTATTGATCGAGTGAGCGAAGCGAACGAAGATCTTAGTTTCAACTTGTTGATCGAGTGAGCGAAGCGAACGAAGATCTTAGTTTCAACTTGGGCGATTTGGCATTTTATGTATGTATGTATGTATGTATGTATGTATGTATGTATGTTTGTCTGGCGATAACTTTAGAACCTTTGATCCGATCTGCATGAAATTTGATATGTCGATAGCTTGTACTTGAGAAATTTACTGGTAAGTATATGAGTAAAATCGGATGAAGGGTTTTTGAGATATGGGGTTTTTTAAGAGGGCAAAAATAAAAAAAGTTACATAAAAAAATCAAGTTACATGTCATATGAAAGGGCTTTGTTTGGACATTCCAAAACAATTTTTACTTTTTTTTTGGGACGCTCGGTTTTCGAGATAAAATTTTAAAAGTTAAATTAACATAACCAGCGATCCAAGAGCTCCCATCTCTAAGAGTTTCGTTGACATCAAGGTTTTTCTACTGGTCGGTCAGTTCCTTTGATTTTTCTTATTTTTTTTTCTTGAAATAAATTAAGGAGGTACTCAGTTCTCATAAAATGGTGACGACGACCAGGTCTGATGATGGAGCCAAGGTCTGTTCAACGGAACTCTTCAATAAATAGGCCAATAGAGTTGAAACTTGGTAACCATACCAAGTTAGTAGGCGGTAGTCAGAAAAAAGTCCAAAGATAATGTTTGGACTTGCCTCTGACTACTACCGACTCAAAGTTTTGATGCGTTCGTCGGGTCGCATCACGAGATCTCAGTTCGGGGCGAACTACTAGTTAATTTTGAGTGTAGTGTAGTTCCACGCGACCAAGCCTAGAAAAAGAATCATCTTATATAGACGTTGAGGTCTACTCGTAATAATCTTTTGTAAATTGATATATTTAAGAGACAAAATAAAGTTTTTTATATTCTATTCTATTCTTACAAACGATCAGTATTACGAAGAACAATGATACAATAGATAGGTAGGCAGTACCTACCTTTAAAGACTGTACCTAAAAACTAGAAAAGAAAAAGAAAACTAAGTAAGTAGGTACGTACAATATAGTAAATAATATGTACGCAAATAAAATGAAGTGAGAAAAATACTAGCTCATAAGAATTAAGAGCATGCTCACCGGCGGCGCTATAGAATCTTATTAGCTTGCTTTGCTAAGCGCTCCCGTTGACGAGCGACGCGGACGGGGATCCGAAATTAGACGACAAATTATTTTACGTTATGCTGAGTTGCAGATGACACTTTTAGGCTACACACAGACTGCCTGAGATAGCTGAGCTTATTCTTCTTGTCATGTCACTAGTTTATTTTCAAAACAGTGTGGTGAAAGAATTTTATGTGCGCCTCAATGAGGCTCCTTATAGCACTATATATATTTATAGTTAAACAAGATGTTCCAATACTTGTACTTAAAACTTCAAGGGGCTAAAGTACCCATCAATATGAATAACTTTTTCTGAGGAACCAACACTGTGAACGCGTTCCTTAGAAATATTCATATTGATGGGTACTTTAGCACCCTGAAGTTTTTAAACACAAGTATTGGAACACCTTGTATATATATATGCAAGGTGTTCCATAAGTTGTGTATATAAACTTCAGGGGGCTAAAGTACCCATCAATATGAACAACTTTTTCTAAGGAACCAACACTGTGAACGCGAAAAAAAAAACAGCTGTATCATACATTTTAGCCTGGTAGGTATTGAACTTTTGTATGAAACAGTTGTTTTTTGTTTCGCGTTCACAGTGTTGGTTCCTTAGAAAAAGTTGTTCATATTGATGGGTACTTTAGCCCCCTGAAGTTTATATACACAACTTATGGAACACCTTGTATATATTATATATATATATATAGATAGCTGAGTGAAACTTATAAACGCCAATTATTATAATTATCTATTAATTATCGGTTTTTTTATTTGAATGATAAGATTTATGCATATATTTCAAGGTTTGCTCACTCAAGTTATTTTCTCATGTTTTTTTCTAGTGCTGTTACCCCCGTAAAATAGGGCACGGTCATTGGTCATCTAGAGGCCTATTATCCCAGTATAATTGTACCATTCAGCGCAGTGTTTAATTGTTTGTTATTTTATGTAGTTTTTTTTATGCACAGTATTTTTGTGGGTTAATAATTAATCACTTTTTTTATTCTTTCTAAATTGCTTGTTAGCCTGTTTAGCTTGTTTATTCATCAAGCCATAGCCTTCACAGCTCAGTTGGTAGTAGCTCTGCCCTCTGCGCCGTAGGCCGTGGGTTCTATCCCCACCGAGAACAAATATTTGTGTGATGAACATAGATGTTTGTTCTCTGTCTGGGTGTTATTATATATTATAAGTATGTATTTACATAAAAAAAGTATTTAAGTACTATATCAGCTATCTGGTTCCGATATTACAAGCTTTGGCTTAGTTTGGGGCTAGATAGTGCTGTGTGGACACTTTTGGTGGACACCAATATTATTATATTATTATTATAATTGCGTACAACGCAGTAGCAATTCATTCAGTCATTCATTCATTCAGTAGCAGTAGAAGTAAAATGAGTAATGACTCATTTTCAATTGTATGCGAGCATTCGTGAAACTGTACGATCGTGTGTCTCAACATTTGCATGAGAGCGACGGATATTACTTTAAGTTTTAAGCCGGCATCGGTTACCCAAAGTGCAGTTAAAGTTAGTTTGTGAAGCTTCATTAGTCAGCTTCGAAAAGCTCTACAGCGACCACGGTTTTCTCGTGTTTATATGCACTTTCACCTACTTTATAAGACAAACTACAGGTAAAGCCGGAAAGGTCACCAATAGAAGATGCCAAAATTAATTATGAAAGTAGAATACATAGCTTGGTAACTTGGTAGGTAGGCTTGGTTTTTTGTTTAGTCATCTACTTTACTGTTTTTTTTTTGTATAAGTAAATATAACCTATCTGTGGAAACTTTTAATTGGCCTTCAGTTACATAATCTTTTTTTTAAGATTTAGTTAATTGTTTTTCAATAATCAATAAACAATAATCTGTACCTAGCTGTAAGTTTTCCTAAAATTCACTAATAACTAACCTAAAACTAAATAAACCATCACTAATAACTAAGCATTGCCTCGCAAGTCACGCGCCCTACGATGCAATGCCCTGCGTCTGCGTCCAACAACTAGAGGCACAAAGATGCTATAGTCGCATTAAACACTCGCTGCAAACTCGGTCATAAATCATCATTTTGCGCGATCATTATTTTTTTTTCCTACACACCATTTTTGGGGTGTACAGGTAATAATTTACAAACACATCTACACTAATATTATAAAGAGGAAACATTTGTATTTTTGTATTTTTGTATGTAACGAATAGGCTCAAAAACTACTGGTCCGATTTCAAAAATTCTTTCACCATTAGAATGCTACATTATCCCTGAGTAACATAGGCTATATTATATTTTCAAAAAAATCAGGGATCCTTACTAAAACTTCAATAATGTAACCCAAGGTGGAAAACAAAAACCTTACATCGCGTGCGCTGCGAAAACTATTGAAGATAGAACAAAATAATGTACTACGATTTTGTAGAACACGTCATCATCTACAAAAAATGTTGCAACAGCTGTTGCGACAAATTTCAATGCCTCCGCTAGAAAAGGGTCTTTATTTGTACCTTGGTATTAATCCTTATCCAAATAAATCATTTCATAATTAAGACGGTTTCAATACCTATAGATTACTTCTTAAATTTTTTAAATCAGACATTCCATTCAAAAGATATGACGAAATTAAAAATGTTAACGGGTCCACGGGTCACGCGCGGGGTGTGATTTCACTCACTCAAGGAGAAGCGCGTGCAAATGTATGAAATAAATAGATGCGAGGCTCGAACCCACGGTCTAAGTTTATCCTAAAATGTTCAAAAAATGTATGACCACCCATGCGAAGCTGGGACAGGCCGCTAGTCACTAATAAAAGAACGCGCCGAGGATTCTCAACACTAGTGTAACACTAGTGTTGAGAATCCTCGGCGCGTTCTTCTGTTGAGAGTCTTCGGCGCGAGCGCATGCACGTTATCGATAAAAAGAATGACTCAGCGAGAGCGCCCGGTGGTTGCGCGGTCGGAGAGGTCATGTATCGATAGTTCTTATCGACTCCAATAATGCACATCTCTGCGCTTAAACAAAAGGTTCGAGCCGTTCTCCTAAGCGCAAGAGAGAGAGCAATATTGCTGTCTCGTTCCGATAATTTATGACCGAGTTTGCAGCGAGTGGTTAACGCGACTTTAACATGTACATGTAATTTATTCGGCACCCACCGCACCCTTCAAACCAAAACACTACAACGCTACTTGACGATAGAAATGGGCATGGTGGCAGTACTTCCCCGAATCAGTCACACAAGTTCTAGAATAAGAATAAGATTTATTTATCGTAAAACTGTGTAAATAGATCTTACAGAGGTAATTTTGTTCCAACCGTCTACACATTTCGGGCATTGATAGATAGAAAGATAGAAACAAAGACATTTAACACATTAAAAACAAAAATAAAGTTTAAAAGTTTCAGTGAAGTACAATGAGCGGTCTTATCGCTGAGAGCGATCTCTTCCAGACAACCTTTACAATATTGCTTTAATATCCCTATAGCCATCTTTGACTTATCACGCAAGCTTTTTCTAAACTTACTTCTCTTCTTACCAATATATTCAGATCCTCCCAAAGTGAGGTCCAAACATTACAAAAGCAACATTAACTCCAAACATGAGGAACTGCAATCAATTACTTCTTACAGTCGTAGAGCACAGGACTGACCACTAGAACATTCTTATCACGAGCGCAGTCGCAACGAGCCATGGTGGCACCGTCTAAAACAATATTAATGTGAACAGTGCACCACACTAGCCCACATCTGAATATCTGGTTCACTTACATCATACAAAAGAGCGGTAGGAACCAAGCCGTAAGTTTGTTGCCTGTTCTTCTAGGCTTTGGTCGTGTGGAACTGGCACCTAGAGTCACCTAGCTTTGACGTTTCAAAGTGATCTTTGCGATTTTATTGAATAAATACCTTTTGACTTTGACTTTGACTTTGACTTTGACTTTGAGTGTTGTTGATAGAATAGCACTTCTGTGCTCCGTTTATGGTACCTCTTTTTTCAACGTTGACAACCTACCACGTGCCTTTTGTACTTTTTTATAAGCGTAATCCTTTTGTACTTTTTCATAAGCGTAGTCCATAAAAAGAATAAAAAAATAGAATTAGATTTGACTATATGTTGCTACCTCAGACAAAATAAAAAAGTAAAGACGGAGCTCTACGAACAGGAAAGTGAGGCCAGTTTTCTAAACATGTGTGCGAAGGCCGGTGTTGCCATGACAATTCAAATTACCCCAAAATTACAAAAATAACATTACTAATTATAACGTCTATCATGATATAATCTAACACAACATAACTGATTATGGGATCGGTTAGGTTGTGTTTGCCTTTCCTAACGGACATACGAAATCTACGAGTTTACAATTTTTTTACAGATTACAATCTCGCGAGATAGATTATAATCGGTTTTCACAATTTTACGGATGTAACCTATTTTAAGAAATAATAATCGTAATAATCAGTTCACAAACGGGGAAGATATCGCGTTGCCGTGGGTCAAGATGACCGACAGACCAGCCATCAGCGCGATGTTTGACAATTTCGTTCGGTGTGTATGAATTTCTGGTCTCGGTATTGTCTGTATTTCGTTCTGTATTGAACCTAGCTTCACAATGAGTGCAGCCAATGAGCGTGAAGGTAATTTGACCTCGTAGAAGTGAGCAACCAATGGGCTCGAAATCTTGTGTACATCCGTGTGTTCGCCGGACACATGGGGCCCACGAACTTAGCGAACACCCGTGTATTCTCTAAGCACTCGACGGGCTTAAAATATACTGATAACCATCATAAGAAACGAGTAACGTTACGTTGCGTATCACATTATTACCAAATAATACGGTAAACAAAAACACTTCATACTGGCAACACTTGTGTTCCAAGCAATAACCTCAAACTTTTATTTTGATTTATTGAAAATTATTGGTTTCCAAATTACTTACGTGTGAAATGTGATTCCATCCCGCTTTTTATATTTTGAAGATTGATTCTTACACCCTTTCACAACACAATTCGGCATTTTTACTGGTAAATTTATAATTTCTCAAAACGTTGCTCCCCACGAGCCGCGATAGCTAGACTGACAAGGTAAGGCGTAGTTACGTTGTACGCGTGTGTGTGTAATTGTGTATGTACACGTCAAGGCGTAGTTTGGCCGGCCTCACTTTGCTGTTCACAGAGTTCCGTCATTACTTTTTTATTTTGTCTGAGGTTGCTACGTGCAGTTTTATGTTTTTTTTAAATACTTGCTGATAAAAAAGGCAGATAGTTAAAAACTTTTGATGTTAAGTAGCATTAACTAAGCTTCGCAAGTCACGCATGGCATAAACGTGCCCTACCGCGAGGCATAAGTTTATTAAACAACATGTGCCTGTACTTTCACCGGCACCCTTCAAACCGAAATACGGCAACGCTGCTTGGCGGCATAAATAGACATGGTTGGTAGTGTTCTCCGGACAAGCCCTCCAAAGAGCCTAAGGATTTCAATGAATTTAACCAGCTGTTTCGTAAAGGCTGTTATCAAGTCCTGGCAAAAAGCCAGGCAGTAGCTGCATCGGCAAACGTGATTTAATTTCATCCAAATTTGGCTGCTTAGAACTACTAGTTTGGTTAATTTGAACTGCTGAGCGGTAATTGCTTGGCTCGGCTCATATTTATGTGGCTTGTACAAAAATTAAAGTAAAGGTTTAACGTGAATCTTTATTGAGATTAAGGAATTTATGGCGGCTTAAAAACTCTCGTCTCCAGAATTGAAAAAAACTGAAAGATTTTCCTTCATCGGTTGATAGTGCATTGATAGTGTATGTGCACAATGCCAGTAGCACTGTGCACATACATTTTTGAACAGAAAAACTCATTGGTGCACGACTGGTTTCGAACCCACGACCTTAGGATCGGAAGGCGGGACCGCTACCACTAGACCACCAGTGCTCTGAACTCGGTAATGGTTTTGGCCCACAGGTCGTCCGGCATGCGATAAGTGTTTTTTTAACTCGTTACTCAATAATATATTACACAATTTATCTAAACATCAACCGAATTGAATGAACCGTGTTCTTTTCCACACCTCACTTAGTGGCTCGAAAGTAAAAAGCCAGAAAAACCAACGAAAGTTCGCTGACAGAAGTTACTTGGCTCTGTTTGCGTAACTTTAGATAAAGTCCCGCAAAAACTCGAGCTTAAAGTTAGTCAGTGCAGTTGAAGCGAAGGCGATGCTGAGATGTTTGAGATCGTAAAGTGTTTTGTTGATAAGCCCACTCCACTCCTGACGGAAGACCAGCGTTAGGTGCTGGCCAACTAACTTTATGCTGAGTCAGAGACCCTTTTGCAACTCTTGGCTTCTAATTTTTTAGTATTATCGTTATGTATGTTTTATTATTATTGTAGCTAAGTAGGTATTTGCAAATAAATATGTTTTCTTTCTTTCTTTCTTTCTTTCTTTCTTTCTTCTTTCTTTCTTTTTTTCTTTCTTTCTTTCTTTCTTTCTTTCTTTCTTTCTTCCATTGAAAGTGGCGCCACTGACTGAAAGTAAAGGAGCCATAGAATAAATACAGGAACAACTTTACGACTTTGATGCCCAGACACGGTGGATATCCCCTCAGATGTCTTAGTACTGATAGATTATTTTGAGGATGTCTACAAGGAGTAGGATCATACAAAAAAACGCTAGGAACCAAGCCGTAAGTTTATTGCCTGTTCTTCTAGGCTTAAGTCGCGAGGAACTGGCGGTAGATTCACCTAGTCTAGTTAATAAGACGATTCAAAGTGATCTTTATGATTGTACTGAAAAAAGACAGTTTTAATTTTGATTTTTGATGGTAGTCAGACTTTTAAATATTACATTGGGCACATACCCACATTTTGCAGAAGTTGGTATTCTACACGTGATAGTTTGTTTTCAAGCGCGTATCTTTAGAGTTTCGACTGATATTTATGTTATTTTGTAAATATATACTTATCATGTTTTTATTACTCAGATAGAGAATAAATTTATTTAACACTAGCAGCTTCTCGCGGCTTCGCACGCTTTAAAGTGGTGAGCGTGATTTGTAGGGGTAATTATCAGAAATTAAAAGTGTCATTCTTAATTATTTATTTCGTAGTATATTTACCCCAAGTTTTAAGTCAATCGCACCACGCGTCATAAAACTCCCATACAAACTTTGACATCCCTTTGCACACTCAGTAATCAGTAATCAGTAATCAGTAATATTTATTCAGAACAAAGTTACAAAGTGCACAAGTTACAAAATAACGATGAAACTGCGAAAGTTATAAACTGTGATGCAGTCTCAACGCCCACCTCCATAACCAATGAGCAATAGCTCTGCAATTTAATGAACTAACAGGGTATTATAAAAAACAAACAAAAACTTACAAAATAAAAACTTTAAGGTAGGTTCATTGTGTGAGGGGATCTCCTGACACTTATTAAGAATAGTTTTAAAAAACTAAAAATGCCTTTCCTATTTTTTAGCCTTGGAGTACATGTACTCCAAGTTTCAAGTTTGTAGGTTCAAGGAATACCATTTTTCATACAACCGTTTTCAACCCTTTTTACACACTTAGGGGTTGAATTTCCAAAAATCCCTTCTTAGTACACCTCTACGTCATAAAACCTATGTAATCCTCAAATTTCAAGCCTCTAGGACCAGCGGTTTAGGCTGTGCGTTGTCTATATGTCAGTCAGTCAGTCAGTCAGTCAGTCAGTCAGTCAGTCAGTCAGTCAGTCAGTCAGTCAGTCAGTCAGTCAGGACTTTGAGTCTTATAGTATTAGAGATATACCTCTACATTAAATTATAAGTAAGAAAGGAGTGAGCACTGAGATGACGAATGATAGAGGAGAGTGGAAGAAGAAAACCTGTTGTGCCGACCCGATGCAGCGTGGCATAGGTAGGAAGATGATAATGATACATTAAATTACAATGTTTGTTCTTGGTGGGAATCGAACCCACGGCCTACAGCGCTGAAGGCAGAGCTGCTACGAAGTGACGTGTAAGGGCTGACAACTTACTTAGAGGACTGCTTGCTTAGCTTTTTAGCTCACTTATCATAAAATTTCCGAAACAATTATTTTTGAAATTCCACACTCAATCATCATCTTCCTGCCCTTATCCCACGCTGCATGGGGTCGACACAACAGGTTTTCTTCTTCCACTCTCCTCTATCATTCGTCATCTCAGTGCTCACTCCTTTTACTCATGTCATCTTTTACACAGAAATTTGAAATTTAACATCCAATAGTTTAAAAAAAACCGGCCAAGTGCGAGTTGGACTCGCGCACGAAGTGTTCCGTAACAGTATCTATAAAAATGGCAAAAATATCACGTTTGTTGTAGCCCCCTTAAATATTTATTTTATTCTGTTTTTTAGTATTTGTTATAGCGGAATCAGAAATACACATCATCTGTGAAAATTTCAACTGTCTAACTATCACGGTTCATGAGATACAGCCTGGTGGCAGACTGACAGACAGACAGCGGAGTCTTAGTAATAGGGTCCCGTTTTACCCTTTGGATACGGAACCCTAAATAGGTGTCAAAGTTTGTATGCAAACACGCGCGCAAATTCGGGCCGTGTGCCATTATTTATACATTTAATCGTGCGAATTGAACTTTCGCCACATTATTATCTAGGGTCAGCATAACCAGATAAGTTTCAGACGGTATGGTTCAGTAGGACCACAAGAGAGCTAAAGCAACGGTCGGCAGTTCCACCGAATGGTATTCTACCAAATTGGTTAGTGGTCTGCGAAATTACAGGGTTAGTAAACTTCGGGTATGTAATTTAGTTTAAACTGTACTGGAAGGGAACATCGAACGTTTTTGGAAACTGTTAATTTATTTTTGACACTATTGCTGTATCTATAGAACATTAGAAAATATTGTAAAATTATTTTCTTCGTAAACTATACCCGAAGAGTCTGAGTTTTGTTTTTTTTTCGTTTTTCGTTTTCAGTATTGTCAGGCCATTTTTGTATAGATACTCGTTAATTTTCAGCTCGCCCTAGTAGAGCCCTTGTACGCTTATCAAATCTTCATCCAAAAAAACCTGACGATACAGATTATAAGCTTTTTAAAACTAGGAGTGTGGCTGTTACGCCGATGCACGGTAGTCTTCTTTTCTAATCTTTAACTCTACGACCATAAGGATACGCCTGCCTGGAAGAGATCGCTCTCAGCGATAAGGCCGCCCAATTTTGCGTAATAATGTGTATTGTTTCTGTGTAGTGAACAATGAAGAGTTATAATATCTATCTTTCTATTATTTCATTACATTTGGCGCATGTCCACTTTTGCAAGAAGCCTTCAGGGCGTCTAAGGAGGTAGACAGCGGCAAGTCCCATTTGGCACATGCCTAGTTTTCTGCAGTAGTTAGTTTCAGTGTTCAAGAAATGCCTCATAAGTTTTGAAGTAGAACCAACTCTTGTCACCTAGTTTATAAGACGTTTTAAAGTGGACCTTATTTTGAACTGATTAAAGACCGTTTTGCTTTGGTTAGGTGTTTCTTAAACACCTAATCCAGAATGACCAAAAGATTTACCGGTTTAGACTTCATCAAGTATTCCGATTGTGCGTATCTGCCTCAGTTAAGCCACTATATCGTATCGTACAGAATAGAATACTAAAGTGGTTTCTAGGCCTCAAGGCTTTGAGGATTGAGATTGGCTATTTGAAACCAGTAGATATCAACATATTTTTTTATATGTTACCAATATTTATTTAATTGACACCAAAAAAATAACACAAAAAAATATTTAATAAAAATTTGAATTAGTAAACGGATCAAGCATTGAATCATCCATCACTTAAGTGGCTTAATCCCAACAATGCGAACATCACATAACATACTCATCAGCATGAAGAAACCCACTGAACCCTCTGCATCCACCGACTTCCTGCGATCCTCACAACGTTGTCCATCCATCAAGTAAGACAGCGTTCCATGCTTCGTCTGCCAGTTTAAAGTCACCATTCAAGAACCTTTATTCCCCTATGATTGTCAGTTCATCACTGCTTGGTGGCGAAAATACAAGCAGTGGTAGTACTCCCCTGGACAAGGAGGACTCTTTCACAAAAATCTCTACTATTAAGATATTTAATAAAACTCATAATAATAAGTGTATCTTTTGTTTCAGGTAAAGCCACAGAACCTATTATGAAATGGGCATTCGAGCTTGGAGTGGATCCATTACCTTTCTCTTGATCATCACCCACAGCGGGAGTCACTGGCTCAACTGCGGCAAGATACCAGAATGCAGCTGCAAGTGGTCTTCTGGAAAGAAGACCGCCTCTTGCGTTCAGGCGGGCATGAAGCAGTTACCTCTACTCGCTTCAGACATCCAAGTCCTGGACCTTCACGGAAACCCTTTGAGAACTTTGGAGGAAGATGCATTCGTAAAAACAGGCCTGCTGAATTTGCAGCGACTCAACCTCAGCTCGACAAGTTTGATGTCTTTGCACCATAACGCGTTCAGGGAGTTGCGAATACTAATAGAATTAGATTTGTCTCAAAATGAGCTGCTTCAGTTATCACCTGATACCTTCAAAGGTGCAGAACGTCTGAGGCTTTTGATCCTCAACGGCAATCCTTTGAGCGTACTCGTTGCAAAACAATTCCCACCACTACAGTATCTCAAGAAACTTGAAATATCGCGTTGCAATCTCCGAACGGTCCACCCACATGCCTTTATCAACTTACAAGCTATTGAAACTGTGAACATACATCAGAATCTACTATCTTATCTTCACCAAGACACGTTCAATTTGCCTGTACTCAAAACCTTGACATTATCAGAAAATTCTTGGTATTGCGACTGTAGGTTACGAGAATTCCATGAATGGTTTCTGAACAGTAACCTGGGAAACGAGGAAGTTGTATGTGCAGGACCAGAAAATAAAGTGGAGATGTCTTGGAGAGTGCTCAAAAGAGAAGACTTGTTCTGCCCTCCTTCGGCTTACTCCAGTCCCGCGGTGATAAGGACAGAAGCTGGTGCAGATATCTCTTTTGGCTGTTTAGTTCGAGGTGACCCAAAGCCTAAAGTTAACTGGCTTTTTCAATATGCGGAGCAGAAAAACAATACAGAGAGAACCAGTGATGTGGTCATCAACGAATATCCTATTGAACACTACGATGAGTACAG
Source organism: Chloroclysta siterata (assembly GCA_932294275.1). NCBI lineage: Eukaryota > Metazoa > Arthropoda > Insecta > Lepidoptera > Geometridae > Chloroclysta > Chloroclysta siterata. The sequence continues at coordinate 26,310,296 of OW028591.1, read as the reverse complement.
TGACGATTTCTTAAACAGAAGTGCTCAGTGGGTCAACGTGACCATAGCTAATGTGACAAATGAATTTTCTGGTGAGTGGAAGTGCAGTGCTAAGAGTCGGATTGGAGAAGCTTCTGCTTACGTCACAATTTTCCTTCCCAAAGCTAGAACAGCGAATGCTAGAGTTGCTCCGGAATACTCCACTTTTATCTACGTAGCAGCGTCTTTACTGGCCATGACCTGTTCTGGGTTTGTAGCGTCATGTGTTTGTTGGAAAACTCGACGTAGAAGTGTACCGCCTAGCAGAAGCTTCACCGACCAAGAAAAGAAGCTTCTAGATACATCTCTAGCTGTCAGCTGTGACAGGACCAGTGCCGATTTGAACTCTTCGTACGGCTTTGAAATGTTAGATAGATCCATGAGTTTAGAAAGTGAGGACATACAACGGTTTGATCCAGTTCAGATCACATTTGAAGGTCCGCCGGGGACGTTTCCACCACCTCCAGCAGAGTTTGCCTTACCAGCTCCATATGGGAGCATTTTCATATCAGTTCAGGTGTCTCAAAATGAGGAGTTGTACCCTGATCTACTTGGGGGTGGGTCGACGCTGCCCAGGCGAAGTAAGACCTGCTTCCTGAAGTCAGCGTATGACAACATGGGTCCCAGAATAACGGCTGCTGGAAGTTCAACTTGGTCTCTACCCGGTGCCAATGCAGATATTAAGACGGAAAAAGATCCGATGACCATGCCACTGTCTACCTTTTCTACAGAATTTACAGCGTTGTAATAATTAGCTTTAAGAGCAATAGCTGGTCTTTAAATTGAGGATTTTGAGTGACATGACTTCACTACTTTGAAATCATAGAACTGAAACTTTGTTTTTGCTACAAGAACATTACATGTTTTATTATGAGGTGCTAGCAATAGGAATTTGAGTTGTACTATTTCTACTTTTGTGTGATATATTATATCTGCATATTCTGCTTGTAATTACCTACATTCAATACATTTTGTTTTATCCATTAAAAATATGTTAGAATACCTTCATTTTTTATTAGCCTCTCTGGGATCAGACTGAAGTCGTAAGCCCATACTGCCTCGTATGCTTTTTTTTCTTAAGGCGAAGATAAGAGCTAATGTGACTCTCGCTCGCACGTTTCGACATGTTGAAAGATATAAAATCACTAAACTCTTATTCGAATAATCGCAATCAACCATTTTGTTTTTTTTACTGAACTGTGTGCAATGTGATTGCACACAAATGGTTCATTGCGATTTTTCAAAAATGAGATTAGTTATATCATTCAACATGTCGAAACGTGCGAGCGAGAGTCACATTAGCTCTTGTTTTCGAGCATATAATACTTTTGTTTGGTGGCTCAAGCATATAATAGTTTTCAACAAAGAATTACAGATAAAAAACGCCTCCAAAACAAGACCGTCAAATCAACACAAACTGTCAAATTGTTTTTATTTAGATTATAAAAAAGTTGCGTCACAATATTTTTTACCAAATATTGGAAGAAAATGAAATCTCCTTTATATTTTACGCCGGTCATTCTTTGTTAAATTTTTGTCAACAAAATCAAATTTCTAAAGCAATTTTATTTACCGCGTGACGTGACCTGAACAGAACCAGGAGCATTATGAAGCGTAAAGACTTATTCAAACGTTTTAAAAGTTTGTTCGATGCCCCGGCAAGTTCTAAAGTAATTTAAACTCTGTTATGTTGCGATAAATCATATTTTCTCTTGAATTTCGTAATAATGCTGAAGAGTTCCATACCTATTTCTAGTCTAAGACATATCAAAATAGTGTATCTACTTAATGTTTTTTATTGAAATATATTTTAAGTTCAAAATAATGTTAGAATATTTACAATGTTATATGAAAACTTTTAAAGCAAACATGAACATTCTTATCCGTGTTTCTGATTTTATTTTATATTTTCTCAGTCTGTAAGAAATCGCTCTCAGCGATAATGTCGCCCATTGTACCTTATTTTTGTATAGGTATATATCTGTGTTATCCTTTGTGTACAATAAAGAATGTATTATATCTATCTACTAGGTACTCATTAAAAAAATATAGATACATTTTCACAACTTTCATCCTGGCGAGGTCAATTACCTCTCAGATCTCTTAGTACCAAGTACCTACCCAAGATTATTTAAGAGGTACTCAGAAGTACGTTCAATTATTACATTAAGCTGGAAGGACCATACCAAATCAAAAACACCGCAAAGGATTATTTTAGCCGAATAATCAATCAATCCGCAAATTTACACGAATCGCTAACCACAAACTTAGTTAGCAACTATTCATTTGGAAAATGATGCGTCTAACGTTTCAAACTAATACGCAAATCTGCAGCTTAGTTACAGGGTTGCCACACTGTTCTCGACTATAATTTTTTAAGCAAGTTTGTATAGGCTTGTGGCCGACTCGGTATTTTTAGGCCACTGTAAGGCCTCTGCCATGGCTTAACAACCGCTAGGGCTGAGACAGCCCAGAAAAAAAAAGCACACAAACAAAGCAGAAAAGTGCCTTCCAAAGCAGAAAAGCTCAGATTTAAATGCCACTAGAGGTCACCCATTCAAATGAAGACCGCGCGGAACGTTGCATAATTGAACACAGCAATTAGTTAGAAGTCATAATAAGGAAGATCTTGGAAGGCCTTGGTTTAAAAAAAAAGTGACTGTAATTTCCTTAGAACACTCTTAAAACTAAAGATCCTTGATGACGTTTAAGAGTGTAGCCAGAAGCACGTCAGGGTCTTGAAACTGGTGAATTAGTAAAAAAACAGGCACTCGACAGTTATCCCTAGGCATGGTAGATACCCTATTAGATCAGTTGACAATTTAGGAGTTTAAGATCTAAAAAGCATAAAGGTAGTAAAAATTCCACAGCATAAAATTGAACTAAAAAACATCAACTAAATTTAAGACCATAACAAAACAAACTAAGCCCAAACCCCATAAAAGAGGGTTGAAACATCCCCACTAAGCTCGAAAGCCATACGCCGTGGGGTTATGGTGTGTGTGCACTCGCGCTGAAATAACCAGCGTTGACGCAAATGCTTCACAGTTGCACAGAAAAGTATTTGACAAACAGTAATTATAGTTTTATTCAAATAGAAAGAAACTGGACACTTTGCTTTTTATTTGTGTTCAGGGGATGAGATAGACTATAGGCTGAAATAATGGTGTGCATGAAAAAGTCAAAGTCGAAAGGTAATTGGTATTTATTCAATTTGACTTTGGACTTGTGAATTTGGAATCAAAGTGCCAGTTACACTCGACCAAACCTAAAACAGGCACCAAACTTACAGCTTGGTTCCTACGATAAGGCTACTTCATCTCAAATTGTGTAAAACACAGAAGCAGACAGACTAAAGAACACTACAGAGTTCAGTAAATAAGAGCACAAGTGAAAGTGGCCCTGGCATTGAATCAAATCATCAAGAGTTATCGATATAAAAACTAATTTCACTTACTAACCCAATAAAGAATTTACCAAATTCAGTCATGATATTATAAGTGTGACTACTGCGTGTAAAACCTTTTCTGTGATAACTGCAACCAGAAGCAGGGTTGACGCGCTCGTTCCTTTCCATAACGTAACATTTACTCAATGTGACAACCCTATTTGTAAGCGCAGGTTGCACGCTTCCTGTTAAATTTTCACGATATATTTTCAGTTTATTTTGACGTAACTGGCGCGGAGTTTCCACCCCGGTTGAGATATGTACAGATTGTACAGTCACAGACTACAGCCACTAGGATATATAAAATTCGAACCTTTCAAAATAATAAAACAAATCAAAATCCAATCAAAACGGTCTTTATTCAGTACAATCACAAGGATCACTTTGAAACGTCTTATATACTAGGTGAATCTATCGCCAGTTCCTCGCGACCAAAGCCTAGAAGAACGGGCAAGAAACTTACGGCTTGGTTACCTTTAATACCATGTTTGTCCCAAAAATTCTGACAAAATAAAATAAGTCATTTGATTTGAAAAATATGATGTAATTTGAAAAAATATTAACACTTCTGCTGATTTTGTAATTATGGCTTTTGCTGAGACTTTAGTTTATTATTTGTGGTTATACCATTTTGAAAGTTATTAAATGTATACCATAAAGAATTACAGTGAATTGAAATATAATAAAATTTTAATCTACATTGATGATGATGATGTTCATGTTAGCTTAATGTTTTCGGTAGATTTTGGCCGAGTGTATTTTTATGGTAAAAAGATTTTGCTTTAAAAAAATTATGAACTTATAATTTAAATTATCTAGTTGTGCAATTCGATGTTCACAAAAACACAAAGAAAAAACTAGTGAGATGCAACATAAAAACATAAAAAAATATCATAAAGATGCGCTCGTTCATAAATCTTTAAATCTAAGCAAACAAACTGTAAATAGTTATTTTGTAAGATAAAGTGAACTTAGTTTACGTTTGTAAAACTTTTGGAACAAAATTAATTGCTTTAAAACGAAAGATAAGTATTAAATGGGAGTGCCAACTTAAATATTTATTTATTTTATTCTCCTTTGAATAACCTTACAATGAAACATAACATGAACCCATAACAATAATTGATCGAGTGAGCGAAGCGAACGAAGATCTTAGTTTCAACTTGGGCGATTTGGCATTTTATGTATGTATGTATGTATGTATGTATGTATGTATGTATGTTTGTCTGGCGATAACTTTAGAACCTTTGATCCGATCTGCATGAAATTTGATATGTCGATAGCTTGTACTTGAGAAATTTACTGGTAAGTATATGAGTAAAATCGGATGAAGGGTTTTTGAGATATGGGGTTTTTTAAGAGGGCAAAAATAAAAAAAGTTACATAAAAAAATCAAGTTACATGTCATATGAAAGGGCTTTGTTTGGACATTCCAAAACAATTTTTACTTTTTTTTTGGGACGCTCGGTTTTCGAGATAAAATTTTAAAAGTTAAATTAACATAACCAGCGATCCAAGAGCTCCCATCTCTAAGAGTTTCGTTGACATCAAGGTTTTTCTACTGGTCGGTCAGTTCCTTTGATTTTTCTTATTTTTTTTTCTTGAAATAAATTAAGGAGGTACTCAGTTCTCATAAAATGGTGACGACGACCAGGTCTGATGATGGAGCCAAGGTCTGTTCAACGGAACTCTTCAATAAATAGGCCAATAGAGTTGAAACTTGGTAACCATACCAAGTTAGTAGGCGGTAGTCAGAAAAAAGTCCAAAGATAATGTTTGGACTTGCCTCTGACTACTACCGACTCAAAGTTTTGATGCGTTCGTCGGGTCGCATCACGAGATCTCAGTTCGGGGCGAACTACTAGTTATAATAAGGTTAAGATTTTCCGCAAATATTCGCAAAAAACAAAGAAATTGTGCGACAGCCTTCACAGCTCAGTTGGTAGTAGCTCTGCTTTCTGCGTCTTAGACCGTGGGTTCGATCCCCACCGAGAACAAACATTTGTGTGATGAACATTGATGTTTGTACTCTGTCTTGGGTTATATAATATTAAAGTACGTATTTTCAAAAAAAATAGTATATATGTATTATATCAGCTATCTGGTTCCCATATTACAAGCTTTGGCTTAGATTGGGTCTAGATAGTACTATGTGGAAAGTCCACCAATATTTATTTATTTTAAATCGTTCGCTTTATTTAGTTATCATGCTTGCATTGGTACAAATTTCTCAAACAGTCCAGCAAACACCTTATCCAAGCAGCTCTAACAGTTATTCGACGTTCAATCTGTAAAACGGACGGAAACGGAAGTAGCTGATCGTAGGAAATGAGAGATTTCAGATTCGCTCGAGTTATTTCAGCAGCTTTCAGTTGGCTTGTGTATTTGTTGTTGAACTGTAGATAACATTATAAAACAAATAAAAATGAAATGAAATTAAAGCAAGCATCTCTCGTCGATTAAATTGAATGTAACTTCGTTTATCGAGCAGGCTTCGATATTTTTTTTTACCTTTTAGGTATAGTAAAAATAGGTTTTGTATCGTTCCATCCAAAGGTTGTCTGGAAGAGATCGCTCTTAGCGATAAGGCCGCCCATTGTACTTATTTTTTTTTATGTCTTTGTATGTGTTTTCCTTTTTGTACAATAAAGTATTTATCTATTTATCTATCTATCTCTAATAATTATGTCAGTAATTCGATAATAATTATTTTTATGTTTACATAAATAAAGAAATATAAAATATAATAAAAAAAACAGCTCTTTCATACATTTTAGCCAGGTAGGTATTGAACTTTTGTATGAAACAGCTGTTTTTATTTCGCGTTCACAGTGTTGGTTCCTTAGAAAAAGTTATTCATATTGATGGGTACTTTAGCCCCCTGAAGTTTATATACACAATTATTGGAACACCTTGTATAATTATTTTTTTGTAAATAGATTATAACATCCCGATAGAGAACGGTGGGGATCGAAAACACGACCTACCGCGCAGAGGACAGAGCTACTACTAACTGAACCGCGAGGTCTGTCTTTATTTTTTTTTTATCTGAGAAAGAAAAAGTATATTTGATATTTTTTATTAACATAAACCCTTAACCTCTCAAAAATCCTCCTTATCCTATAAAAATAATTTATTCAATATCCACCTGCCAGGTTTGCTGAAGACAGAAATTCGCTTCCAATAAATGCTGATAAAGAATTCATGGTAGAAACAACTTATTGCCAGTTGATATTTTACGAGGAAATCTATGTTCGGAAATACAAGGGCCCAAAATAACTCGTGCTAATAAAAAAATATGAATCATATATGGCGGCGGTTGTATACAGCCTGTGTAAGGCTTAGCATATGTATGCCTCAAGTTGATAGACGCAGAACATCGCGTCGTAAAATGAAACAAATAAATAAATAAATATTGGTGGACTTTCCACACAGCACTACCTAGCCCCAAACTAAGCCAAAGATTGTAATATGGGAACCAGATAGCTGATATAATACATATATACTTTTTATTTTGTAAATACATACTTCTACACTAATATTATAAAGAGGTAAGATTTGTATTTTTGTATTTTTGTATGTAACGAATAGGCTCAAAAATAGCGATGTAACGATCTCGAAATTTTTCAAACCGACTCAAACCGGTCTGAAACATAAGCAAACCGACTTGTAAATCAAACCGCAAAAATATATGTAAACCGGTTTGAAACCGGGTTACAAACCGAAATGACAAAGTCAATACGACGAACCAATTTGTATTGCTCATGCTAGAATTTTATGTTATGGAAACCGAAACGAATGAGTTAAATTTATGTAATTTCAGTAATTTGTATTCATAATCCGGTATGAATACAAATTTAACTCATTCGTAGAACCCAAGAACAAATTGAATCGACTTTTTCAAGTCAATCTCATTTTCATATTTCGGTTCGGTCCGACCCGAAGTACCGACTCGCGGTTCCGCGCCGCACCGTGCGTGAGTTGAAGAGGGACAGCGATCAACAAACCGCTCGCTTACTCAACCCGTCCAGATCGGTTCGGCATAGGTTCAACCCGACTTGAACGGTTTGAAGCTCAACCCGGGTTGAACCGGGTTGGTAACCCGAGTCGTTACATCGCTACACAAAAACTACTGGTCCGATTTCAAAAAAAAAAAATTCTTTCACCATTAGAATGGAACATTATCCCTGAGTAACATAGGCTATATTATATTTTCAAAAAAATCAGGGATCCTTACTAAAACTCCAATAATGTAACCCTAGGTGGAAAATAAAAACCTTACATCGCGTTCGCTGCGAAAACTATTGATGATAGAACAAAATAATGTACTACGATTTTGTAGAACACGTCATCATCTACAAAAAATGTCGTGACAGCATATGTCTAACTATTATAGTTATGTCACAATAAGTGTTCTTTTATTATAAAAAATTAATTGAAATGCCGCCTCTAGAAAAGGGTCTTTATTTATACCTTAGTATTAATCCTTATCCAAATAAATCATTTTATAATTAAGACGATTTCAATACCTATAGATTACTTCTTAAATTTTTCAAATTGGACATTCCATTCAAAAGATATGACGAAATTAAAAATGTTAACGGGTCCACGGGTTACGAACGGGGTGCGACACTCAAGGAGAAGGGCGTATGAAATAAGTAGACACGAGGCTCGAACCCACGGTCTAAGTTTATCCTAAAATGTTCAAAAAATTTATGACCACCCATGCGAAGCTGGGACAGGCCGCTAGTATAATATATAATAACACCCAGACAAGAACAAACATCTATGTTTATCACACAAATATTTGTTCTCGGTGGGGATCGAACCCACGGCCTACGGCGCAGAAAGCAGAGCTACTACCAACTGAGCTGTGTAAGGCACGTTCATATCGTGCATGACCTGCGAGGTAACAGCTTACAGTATTATTTTGTACTACTTGCTGATACAAGCAGATGGCTCGCCTGATGTTAAGTGGTAACCATAATTTTTAACAAAGCATTTAAATGTCACGCACGATATAATGCACTGGCCTTCAAAATGTATGTGCACAATTCTAGCACTCATAAATGATGAAGGAAAACATCATGAGGAAACCAGCATGTCGTAGAACCAAAAGATGTCTCAAGTGCATGAAAGGAGCCTCCTTGAGGCGCACTTAAAGTCCTTTCACCTCACTGTTTCGAAAGAACTAGTGACATGACAATAAGAAGCGTCATTAGCTTTAAGACCAAAATATGAACTAGCGACTAAAAGTTATCAAAGAACAAAGTTCGCGAGTAATCACGTTCACAGGAGTTGTAGAGCTCTTTGTAAAACAGCTCGTCCGGGGAATTAAATAGTTCTGTTGCCATAGTTCTGTTGCTCACATTGCTGTATTCTAATTGTACTCAACGCAACATATACATAGATTTATTTACTACATAAACACACAAGAACCAGTCAAAAAAACAAGGGCAAAAGATGAGCAAAAATGATAAATTAAAAATAGAAAGAAAAAAAAAAATTATATAAGCTGGTGCCCGCGACTTCGTCTGCGTAGGATTAGTCACACATATCTTTATAAATTGTAGCCTATGTTATATTCTGATGTACAAGCTATATTACTGTAAAGTTTCATTAAAATCCATTCAGTAGTTTTTACGTGAAAGAGTAACAAACATCCATCCATCCGTACTTACAAACTTTCGCGTTTAACGTTAACATGGCGTTTTTTATAATTTAATTATATATACAAGGTGTTCCTTAAGTTGTGTATATAAACTTCAGGGGGCTAAAGTACCCATCAATATGAACAACTTTTTCTAAGGAACCAACGCTGTAAACGCGAAAAAAAAAACAGCTGTTTCATACAAAAGTTCAATACCTACCAGGCTAAAATGTATGAAACAGCTGTTTTTTTTTCGCGTTCACAGTTTTGGTTCCTTAGAAAAAGTTGTTCATATTGATGGGTACTTTAGCCCCCTGAAGTTTACATACACAACTTACGGAACACCTTGTATAATTATAATTCCATGTTTCTGTGTGGTACAGCAGCAAAATGGCATCGACTCAGCATAACGCCGACCAACTGTGAGGTAGCTATGCGCTGGTAATCTGTCGAGACCTTCAGGCTATACTCTGCTGGCTTGTTGGTATGTCGTTGTCTTAAGGGTCATTTTTCCTTGCCTTTATAATCCGTGCGTACTATTAGTGCACTATGACCCAGAGAACTTTACGTCTCAGAGTGATGGACGCAGTGCAAGGCAGCTCTCACAGCTTAAAGTCCTCCCAGCTGAGCTCAGTAGCTCTGCCCTCTGCGCTGTAGACTGTTTGTTCGAGTTTTTTTAATACAACTCGCTGCTGGAACATTCTCGCTGCGGATTGCCCACCTAACGTTAAAAGTTAACCATCAGCAATAACAAAGCATTGCCTTGTAAGTCACGCACTATAGGAACGTGCCCTACGATGCACTGCGACCATCAACTTGAGGTATACAGATGTTAAGCCTCATGTGCCTGTAATTACACCGGCAACCGCACTCTTCAAACCGAAACACAGCAACGCTGCTTGGCGGCAGAAATAGGCATGGCAGAAATTGATGGACACAGACATTTTTTTCTTTGTCTGGGTGTAATACAAATAAAATATACAAGTAAATTGCCTCAGCTTGGTTCCCATAGTACACACGGTTACATATCAAACAACACTAAGCCAAAGGAAAATGACGATTGCTACAAGCACATAAAAACCGGCCAAGTGCGAGTTCGACTCGCGAACCAAGGATTCCGTGCCATTATCTATAAAAACAGCAAAAAAAAACACGTTTGTTGTATGGGAGCCCCCTTAAATATTTATTTAATTCTGTTTTTTAGTATTTGTTGTTAAAGCGGCAACATAAATAGTAGGAAGGAAAACATCGTGAGGAAACCGGCATGTCGTGGAACCTAAAAAGTTCTATAACATGTGTCAAGTGCTCGAAAGGAGCCTCTCGAGGCGCTTAAAATCCTGTCACCACACTGTTTCGAAAGAAACTAGTGACATGACAAGAAGAAGATGATGTTATAGTCAACGAACGAAAAATCATTCGTAGTAGAAATATATGAGAGAGACCTACGTCTGAGGTAGACTTCTTCGGGACGAGGATGATGAGTTGGTGCGGCTTATTGAATATTATGTTTGGGAAATTATTATTTTATTTGGCAAAAGAATAATTTCCAAACCTGACGGAATGATATTGGATTTACCGGATAAAATTATAAGACGTTTGTTTTTGTCGAGAAACGTTTTCAATTTATTCAGGAAACTTCCAGATAAATGAACAAAACTTAATACTTTTGCATAAAATATTTGATTGAGCTCTGGAACCATTTCAGAGTAGTAGCTCGTCCGGGGAAGTACTACCACCACGCCTTTTTCTGCCGCCAAGCAGCGTTGCTGTGTTTCGGTTTGAAGAGTGTGGTTACCGGTGTAATTACAGGCACATGAGGCTTAACATCTGTATGCCTCAAGTTGATGGACGCAGGGCAGTGCATCGTAGGATATGTTCCTATCGTGCGTAACTTACAAGGCCATGCTTTGATGGCTACCACTTAACATCAGGTGGGCCATCTACTTTTGCCATCAGCTAGAAGTATAAAAAAAAAACAATCGCGTCTTCATACAAAACCCGCAATGAACACGGAACAAGAATTAAAAACGAGAAACCTAATATGGTAAACACAACTCATACTTGGGGTACTGATTATAAAAGAAAGTGAATTGAAAGATTCGAACAAAAATATCTTTAGAAAGATATAGTGGGTTCAAAGCTTTAAATCCACACTTTGCTCACATAACTCTGCCTTGTGTGAAATCAGCTTTACATGATACCTATTATTTTATACAAATTGAAATGTCAGCGATGTGATTCGATTATCATGTCGATATCTCCAGAAGGTTCTGATAATATCGAGAGGGTGTCAGTATGAATTCACGAGGGTTCGAGAACGAATGGGGTAGTAAACTGGTTATAATGCCTATCGCTTGGCACCGACAGAACTACTTAAGTGGCTGACAAGCGACAAACAACTTCACACTCGTACATTTTTATAGATATCAATTCACTGTACACCAATCTGATATAAATCGTAACTTCATTCGTGATTTTATCTCTGCAAAATTCACGGTCTGGGCGGTGAGAGCACTGGTGGTCTAGTGGTAGCGGCCCCGCCTTCCGATCGTAAGGTTGTGGGTTCGAAACCGGTCGTGCACCAATGAATTTTTCTGTTCAAAAATGTATGTGCACAATGCCAGTACTCTCAAACGGTGAAGGAAAAAATCGTGAGGAAACCGGCATGTCGTGGAACCTAAAAAGTTCTATAACAGTGTCAAGTGCTCGAAAGGAGCCTCTTGAGGCGTACTTAAAATCCTTTCACCACACTGTTTCGAAAGAAACTAGTGACACGACAAGAGCGAGAGGCGGTGATGGGCTTGCAACCTGTCACGTATGGAATACCAACTGCTGAAAAATATGTGTATGTGCAAAATATACACTTGGACGTGCCTCTGACTTACCCTGTAGACATCCTCAAAAAATCTTGAGTTGGAACTTGGTACTGAGTGATATGAAGGGATATCTTCCCCCAGGCACGGTAGTCGTCCGTCGGTAGTCACCCCAGACCTGTCTTATGAATTTGATTACCTTTACCTTTTTCTGTTATGCCTACGCTTCACTAAATTCGATTGGCACCACACTGGAATTTCAATATTGTATTATATTAAATTGTAACAAGGATTATACAAAAAAACGGTAGGAACTAAGCCGTAAGTTTGTTGCCTGTTCTTCTAGGCTTTGGTCGCGTGGAACTGGCACCTAGAGTCACCTAGCTTTAAGACGTTTCAAAGTGATCTTTGTGATTTTATTGAATACCTTTTGACTTTGACTTTGACTTTGACCGCAGTCGTGAAGCTGAGTGTAAAAACTAGTAAAACAATTTTTTTTCAAGCTTGCTTGTAGCAGGATAGCTGTGTGGAATCACTACCGATATTTAAAATGAAAGTGTTATGGAGATATTGATGTATTTTTTTATAAAACTTGCTGATGGAACCAACTGATGGCCCACCTGATGATAAGTTGTACCATCACCAAAAATGATGATGATAAAGGTGATTTCAGTAATATAATAAATCTAAAAACACTTACGCCGTCAACATGTTATTAAAGTTGTGTAAGCTTTACCACGAGTCCTTTTTACCTTCAAGCACTTAAGTAACGCTAAGTACGCTTAAGTAGTTAAGTAACTTATGTAGTAGCCCAAGATATGCCGGGCCCTTTGTAAATACTTAGGGGTTGGGGTAGTTTTTGCGGGAAAACATTGTTGAGGGTCTTGTAAAACCCACAATTGCCATTGAAGAGGTCAAATCGATTTGAGGGTAAACGGTGGTTTTAATATCCCGATTTTTATGGGGTAAATAAGATATTCCTAAGATATTACTTGTAGGTATATTATTGGAGAGTGCCTGGATTTTAAGGTCGTAGGTTCGAATCCGGTGGTGTACTAATAGATTTGGTGAAGGAAAACATCATGAGGAAACCAGTTAGTATTCTATCAGCGGTGATGGGCTTGCAACCTGCCACGAATGGAATACCAACTACTACAGCAAATTTTTCTGAAGTTGCATGTGCCAAATATAATGTTTGGACGTACCTCTGACTACTGCTACTATTCTTCTACTTCTTTGACAATCTTGACAATCTTGCCAGTGTCAAGTTAATTGTATTAAATACTTTATAGTCAACTCAGTACATAGTCAAGTCAAGAGTAGTGGAGCTCTTTGTGAAGGGCTCGTCTGGGGAAGTACTACCACCACGCCTTTTTCTGCCGCCAAGCAGCAACTGTTTGTTTCGGTATGAAGAGTGTGGTTGCCGGTGTAATTACAGGCACATGAGGCTTAACAACTGTATGCCTCAAGTTGATGGACGCAGGGCAGTGCATCGTAGGGCACGATCCTATCGCGAGTGACTTATGAGGCAATGCTTTGTCATAGGTGGTGGTTACCACTTAACATCAGGTGGGCCATCTGCTTGTCCCATCAGCTAGTTGTATAAAAAAAGTCGGCAGTCATTTTTGAAGAAAATGTTGGCGGTTTTCAAAACATTCTAAACATTTTCGGTCAAATCAGGATATCACATAAACACTTTCATTCCAAATGCTAATATGCTTTGTGCTAAGAGTCTGTGCCTGTGCGAGAGTCATGTTGGTTAAAATACCACCGAAATTACACAACACAAAATAACACTAGAAAAACAATTAAAATGAAAAAGCTATGTTGTTTCAAAATGTCAGTAAACGAATCGATGCTAATATTGTTTTTCGTGAAAGTGCTAAACACTATCACTAAAAATAATGGCTATTGACCCCTGGGTTCTCCATCTTCTCGTGCCCTTCGAAGCGCCGAAGCGCCCAATGGCAAAAATCCACCCAATTAGCTTCTCCCAAAGAGCAATATCAGTTAAACCTTAACGCCCAAACACCGCACTTAATTGGTCCAAACGAGCGCAATATATATTCTAAGTTAATAAAATGGCCTGATTTCCCTGGACGCGAGGTTCATTAGTCTTCAAGTATCTCTTCGTTAAGGCCCGTTTATAAAGTTACGGTTACGTGATTTTAAGACTTAATAGTGGACATCGCCTGATACGGCACCTTAAGTAAGGGTCAGTAAAAAGGTGACATACGAGTATAATGACGACATTGTCAGGATCGCGGGAAGTCGGTGGATGGAGAGGGCTTGGAATCGTTCTTCCTATAAATGTATAGGGGAGGCCTATGTCCAGCAATGGACTTCTTTAGGCTGATGATAATGATAAACTCTCTTACACTTTCGATTTTTCAAATTATTTGGAACGCTGTTATCCATTCAAATTAGTTTAAATGTATTAAATCAAGGACGACCTCTGCGGCGCAATGATTCGAAGTGATTCCTGTGAATTTGTTGAATAAATTCTGTTTTACACCCTCGCTCAGATACTTAACTGAAAGTCTACTACCTCCGCTAAATAACATCGCTATATTTCAGCGGACGATATGTTGGAAGCTTGAGAATTTACCGGAAATTGGAATTTCACGAGTGCCCACTCATGAAAACCTGGCCACCCGGCCAAGGTTGTTGTGCGACGTCTCTGCATATGACGTCGGTATAATGACGGCTGACGTTTCATAGGAACTGAAGAATTTACCGCCAATTGGACTTTCATGAGTGTCTAGGTTTCAATTTGAACATGAAATTTACAATTTGAAGTTTGACTATTCATTGAAATCGCAATCGTAACTCTCCTTTATAACATTGTAGTTAGTAGTTAGGGAACGTTCATTGCTATCTTATATTGCGTCTCTCTTGTCGTGCCACTAGTTCCTTTCGAAACAGTGTGGTGAAAGGATTTTAAGTGCGCCTCAAGAGGCTCCTTTCGAGCACTTGACACATGTTATACAACTTTTTAGGTTATATGACATGCCGGTTTCCTCACGATGTTTTCCTTCACCGTTTGAGAGTACTGGCATTGTGCACATACATTTTTGAACAGAAAACTCATTGGTGCACGACCGGTTTCGAAACCACGACCTTAGGATCGGAAGGCGGGGCTGCTACCACTAGACCACCAGTGCTTTCATATTGCGTTATTTTATTTATTAATGATTTTATTTATTAAATTAACAATTTTTTATACAACTAGCTGATGGAACAAGCAGATGGCCCACCTGATGTTAAGTGGTAACGATCACCTATAACAAAGCATTGCCTCGTAAGTTACACACTATAGGAACGTGCCCTACGATGCACTGCCCTGCGTCCATCAACTTGAGGCATTCAGATGTTAAACCTCATGTGCCTGTAATTACACCGGCTCACACTCTTCAAACCGAAACACAGCGTTGCTGCTTGGCGGCGGAAAAAGGCGTGGTGGTAGTACTTACCCGGACGAGCCCTTCACAAAGAGCTATAATATTCTTGTATGATAGCTACACGTTTGACCACCATCTCACCCGATGGACAGTGAAGATCTAAGGTGGATTTGCATAAAACTTGAAGTATACATAATTTGTAACCTGGAATAACATATTGGCTACTTTCCATCGGGGTAGGTACCACGCGGGCGCAGCGCCAAGCGGATGCTTGTGTTAAATAAATAAATATTGGTGGACATTCCACACAGCACTATCTCGCCCCAAACTAAGCCAAAGCTTGTGATATGGGAACCAGATAGCTGATATACTACTTATATACTTTTTTTTGTAAATACATACTTATAATATTATATAACACCCAGGCAGAGAACAAACATCTATGTTCATCACACAAATGTTTGTTCTGGGTGGGGATCGAACCCACGGCCTACGGCGCAGAAGGCAGAGCTACTACCAACTGAGCTGTGAAGGCTGTAAATACATTTATATCAGTTATAATGGTTCCAATAATAAAATATTTGCTTAGTTTGGGGCTAGATGGTGTTTTGTAAATGTCTGTAAATATTTATTAATGAATACCTTTAAGTTTTGGACGTTAACTAATAGAAACTTATTTTATTCTTCTTCAGTTAATTAATGATTGATTTCTGCAAAAATAAAGCAGGTGAATGTCAAAGGTCATTCATCATTAGACCAGTCCCCTTATTCACTAAGAAGTCACGGTGGAAGCACGATAAAACCGCAACGCCATCATACGGTTAAACATCTAAAACAGTAAAGCCTGAAAATGTATGTGCACAATGCCAGTACTCTCAAACGGTGAAGGAAAACATCGTGAGGAAACCGGCATGTCGTAGAACCTAAAAAGTTCTATACCATGTGTCAAGTGCTCGAAAGGTGCACTTGACTAGTCACTTGATTTAGTTAGTTTTAAGTGCGACCAAGAGAGAGAGAGAGAGAGAGAGAGATAACAAGGCACGGTAGATATCCCCTCAGATATTCCACGTACCCACTCTAGTTTCCATAAGGATGTCTTAAAGAGTATGGTATCCGCTTTCTGAAGCACCTTAAAGATGCCCCTAGCGTTCAAAATGGTTTTTACTCATTAGAATGACATGCATCACTTTGAAACGTTTTTTAGCAGCCACCCATCAAAATACCGAGCAGAACGTTGCCTAAACGGATCGGTTAGCCTGCAAAAATATAACAAAGTTGAAATAACTGGAATTTTTCGTGCAATTAGTTCAACTGGTTGAACATAATAGTTGAACTTAGTGGAACTGGTCCCTAGAAGCTTTTATGTTGTGATTATCGGATCGTTACTATTGCCACTTCGTTTTGAATAAGGAGTTAAGAACTGTTAGGTATCCTGTGACTGATATACCATTAATCTTGGTGCTAAAGACGGGGACGGGGCCTAAGGTTCAACCGCCTATAGCCACATGCAATCGCAATTAGCACATATACGTACCTAGTTCCTAATTAATTTTACAGATTTAGGAATTTTGTAACCAAATGTATTGTAAAATACGTTATCTCGTGATAGCACCACCACAAACCTTTGCGGTTTTAAGATGCTTTATTTCCAAAATATGTGTATCCAGTTGTTAAATTGTTAATAAAAAAATTGTTATCATAATCCTATAACTAGTTTACATGAACTGCGTACTCTGCCGCCAAGCAGCGTTGCTGTGTTTCAGTTTGAAGAGTGTGGTTGGTGAAATTACAGGCACATGAGGCTTAAGGGGCTGACCACAATCAAACAACTTCTCGCTCGCACGTTTCGACATGATAAAAGATGTAAAATCACTTAACTCATTTTCGAAAAATCGCAATCAACCATTTTGTGTGCAATCATATTGCATACAGTTTAGTAAAAAATTCATTTCGATCGATACAAGTTTTCCTACTTAAAAGTTTGCTTATGTACGAAAACTAGTAAAGCAAACTTTTGAGTAGGAAAACATGTATCGATCAAAATGATTCTTTTACTAAACTGTGTGCAATGTGATTGCACACAAAATGGTTGATTGCGATTTTTCGAAAATTAGTTTAGTGATTTTATATCTTTCAACATGTCGAAACGTGCGAGCGAGAGTCACATTAGCTCTTGTCTTCGCCTTAATATCTGTATGCCTCAAGTTGATAGACGCAGGGCAGCACTTCGCAGGGCACGTTCCTATCGTGTGTTACTTAAGAGTCAATGCTTTGAATTCAAAGCACTGACTCTTAAGTAACCTAATTAGGTTACGTCACAAACTTGATAAGCCTTATTTTCCTGTAATTAAATGTAATGTATGTCTTATTTTTACTTATTTTTATAATAAAGTTATGGTTATCTCTTACATCAGGTGGGCTATTTCTTTTTTCCAACAACAAGAAGTAAGTTAAATAATATTTCAAGTTAGAACTCTATTGTGTCTATAAATAAAGCATATTTTATTTCTTTTATGTCAACAAATGTTAAGTGAAATCGCGCTATAAACTAGGCAATTGATAGGTATGAATCCCCTATGTCATAGAGAATAATGCCCCGCGGGCATTATTCTCTATGACATAGGAGATTCCGTGCCATAACCGTGTGACGTCACAGCGTGGCCTAAACCCAATCGCGTTTCATAAACCAAAAAATGAACTAAGAATGACAACTAAGTCATAGGGAATACCGTTTTGTCCGATTTCCCGCCGCTGTCTAGTCGTATCTGAGTAACGTGATTGCATTGGCATAAGAGAATAATGCCCGTGGTTTCCACATCGTGTGGCAGGCAGAACGCGTGTCAGTTGCGTTGACGTGTCACCTCATTGACACTCGGCTAAAGTAGGTTAAGCATTTCAGCTGTGCGATTCCGTCAACAGCATTCACCCAAGTGACCGCGGAATACGCAGTGAGTTTTATATTTTGCATCCTGTATAGGTAACATTCACCCATAACTTCACAGCTCAGTTGGCAGTAGCTCTGCCTTATGCGCCGTAGGCCGTGTTCGATCCCCACCGAGAACAAATATGAACATAGATGTTTGTTCTCTGTCTGGGTGTTAAATAATATTATAAGTATGCATTAACAAAAAAAAAGTATATATGTATTTTCAGCTATCTGGTTCCCATATTACATGTTTTGGCTTAGTTTGAGGCTAGATAGTGCTGTGTGGAAAGTCCACCAATATTTATTTTCATTTATTTATTTATAACTAGCACCACCTGCGTGTGTGTTTTCGCGAGTGGAAATGCTAACGTGAGTGTGGCGAAGCTCGTGATCGCGCGAGAAGTGAGCGTGGATCCCCTGGGTGTAACTCCGCGTGATTTAGTTAGGTAGATAGTCTACACCCTGTTGTATGCAGGTTTTAGAATCACTACGCACTGTCGACTGGTCACTACTGACCAAAACAAAGAGAACTAACTAAATATGATCTACCTAGATAATTTTAACTGTATTAAGCAATTCGATACCTGCCTACTAACTCATCATCTTCCTGCCCTTATCCCACGCTGCATGGAGTCGGCACAACAGGTTTTCTTCTTCCACTCTCCTCTATAATTCTTCATTTCAGTGCTCACTCCTTTCTTACTCATTTCATCTTTCACACAATCCACTTTTCTTTGGCCTGCCTCTCCTTCTAAAACCATCCACATCCATTTCCAACACTCTTCTCGTAATATGACTTTCTTCCCTCATGACATGCCCATACCACGCTAACCTATTGCTTCTCAACTTATCCGTCACAGGCGCTACTTTCAAACTTCCTCTAATATACTCATTCCTTATTTTATCCTTCCTTGTCACACCGCACATCCATTTCAACATTCGCATTTCTGCTGCATGCACTCTTCTCTCATCCGTCCCTTTGGTTGCCCAACACTCAGATCCATACAGTACGTCAGATACCTGCCTACCAACTACATACACAGACAGATACAAGTTTTCCTACTCAAAAGTTTGCTCTCGTACTTATGCAAACTTTTGAATATGAAAACTTGTATCGATCAAAATGAAATTTTTACTAAACTGTGTGCAATGTGATTGCACATATAATGGTTGAATGCGATTTTTCGAAAATGAGTGTAATGATTTTATATTTTTCAACATGTCGAAACGTGCGAACGAGAGGTACGCTCTTGTATTCGCCTTAAGTATTGAACTAGGGTGGAGACCATACCGAGCGACTGAATTTAAAGTAGTGTGTCTTGTACATTACGTACATACGTCGAAGAAGTAGCAATTGTAGTGTCGCCACTGAGTTACACGGGTGACTGGCGCACACACATAATTAAACTTCACAGGCAGAGTTTCCATCGACCGAATCGTCGGCGACCAGTCCACAAAGTCCAAGTGAAAAGGTATTTATTCAATAAAATCACAAGTATCAATCTAAGTGCCAGTTCCACACGGCCAAGACTAGAAGAACAGGCAACAAACTTACGGCTTAGTTCCTACCGTTCTTTTGTATGAGCCTTGTTATAACACTTGTACTTGTTATAACAATGCGTAATGGCTCTTAAGAAATGTTTGAACTTTACAAAGTTCAAAAAAGTAATATTCATAATTTTTTGTTCGCTGACAGTACACGTGTAACGATGCGAGATAAAAGGTAACGGTTGCTTTGTTGTAAGGGTTGACCTTAAAAACGCTAGCTCGCGGCTTGGATTTTTTACGAATCAAGAGGCACGGCAAGCTTAGTGCGCGAAATCTACACCAATATTATAAAGAGGAAAGATTTGTATTTTTGTATGTAACGAATAGGCTCAAAAACTACTGATCCGATTTAAAAAATTCTTTCACCATTGGAATGCTACATTATCCTTGAATAACATAGGCTATATTTATTACTCAAAAAAATTAAGGATCTCATCTAAAACTTCAATAATATAACCCAAGGTGTAAAAACATTGGGCATAAATTGTCTTTCAACGCATGGGCTGCAAAAACTATAATATTGACGATAAAAATAAATGTTCTACAATATTAAAGAACACATCAATATCTACAAAATACTTTGTAATACCATATGTCTAACTATCGTAGTTATGTTACTATAACTTCTTTTTTACATTTTAAAAGTTGATATAAATGCCGACCAAAATCAGACCATGTTATCCATACCTTTTTATTAATCCTTATCCAAATAAATTATGTCGTGTTAAATGTTTCAAATCGGACATTCCATTCAAAAGATATTACGAAATTAAAAAAATCACGTTTGTTGTGTTGCCCCCTTGAATATTTATTTTATCCCGTTTTTTAGTATTTGTTGTTATAGCGGCAACAGATATACATCATCTGTGAAAATTTCAAGTATCTAACTATCACGGTTCATGAGATACAGCTTGTAGACAGACGAACAGACAGACGGACGGACAGCGGAGTCTTAGTAATAGGGTCCCGTTTTACCCTTTGGGTACGGAACCCTAAATAGCTGAAGGCTATTTCTGGCAACATGCCCAACAAACAGGCGACTTCCTGCAGTACTGCGTTATTTGGTCTACTTGCACGCTTAATATCTGGAGGGTGGTAAATGTGGTTAATTCTTATATATTTTGTAGGCTTTAACCATATTTTATATGATTAAAAATTATTATTGTAATGGATAGGATCTGTTACTGCCAAGATAAAGACATTTACCTATTCTTTTTAGTAGATCTGTATGCCTCAAGTTGATGGAAGCAGGGCACGTTACTATCGTGCGTGACTTACGAGTTAATGCTTTGTTATAGGTGATGGTTACCACTTAACATCAGGTGGGCCATCTGCTTGTTCCATCAACGAGTAGTATATAAAATAAATATAAAAAAAGATACAAGTTGTGAGTTTATCAATTTTAGGATGTTGCAAAAGGAGCAAAAATATGTGTTATTTACTTATTTCTTAGATATTTTGTTTATTATATTGGAGACATGAACTTACTCAATTTATAATTTATACAAGGTGTTCCATTAATTGTGTATATAAACTTCAGGGGGCTAAAGTACCCATCAATATGAATAACTTTTTCTAGAGAACCAACACTGTGAACGCGAAAAAAAACAGCTGTTTCATACATTTTAGCCAGGTAGATATTGAACTTTTGTATGAAACAGCTGTTTTTTTTCGCGTTTACAGTGTTGGTTCCTTAGAAAAAGTTATTCATACTGATGGGTACTTTAGCCCCCCGAAGTTTTAAACCCAATTATGGGAACACCTTGTATATCGTATACATCATAAAAATGTTAAGTATCATTGTCGTGTCAAGCCCTTAACTCGTCTTACTCATAAATCCCCTGAATTATATTTGTCAATTTGTAAAATCCTGAAAAATCGTAACGTCATGCGATAGCATATGAAAAAACATAGAGGGTTGAAATATCTATGTATACAGGGTGTAAAACTACAGCCCTCGAAAACTGAAAGTTCATGGAAAGTTACATAAGAAACTCATCATTATTAGGACATTATAAGTAGGTTTTATAATGGTCGCTAATGTTAGCAGCACTGTTTCTTCCTATTAGGAACTTCATTGGTTGGTACAATAAAATTTATTCTAGCAATCTGTTAAGCGAAGACCTACTCTAATGTGACGAACCTTTTCGTTCCGTGACTGTACATGACTGCAAAGGTTCTGATATTAAGATTTTTTTTTGAGTTCCGTACCCAAAGGGTAAAACGGGACCCTATTACTAAAACTCCGCTGTCCGTTCGTCTGTCTGTCTGCCTGTCTGTCCGTGTATCAAATGAAATTTTCACAGATGATGTATTTCTGTTGCCGCAACAACAAATTCTAAAAAACAGAATAAAATAAATATTTAAGGGGGCTCCCATACAACAAACATGATTTTTTTGCCGTTTTTGTAGATGGTACGGAACCCTTCGTGCGCGAGTATGACTCGCACTTGGCCGGTTTTTTTTTATGTTACGGAACGTGCTGAAGGCCCACCAGAAGTTCAACAGCTGCCTTTGCAGTGGAAATCGCATTTCTCGAAAGCACGTTTTTAAAGCACGAGTCGTGACTTTACGTACATATTTATAAAATGTGTTCCAATACGTATGTTTAAAAACTTCAGGGGGCTAATTAAAGTACCCATCAATATGAATATTTTTTTTCTAAGGAACGAACACTGTAAACACGAAAAAAAATCAGTTGTTTCCTTAGAAAAAGTTGAATATTGATGGGTACTTTAGCCCCGTGAAGTTTTTGAACACAAGTATTGGAACACCTTAAATAATATAACAGATAGAAAACAAACATCTATGTTAATTCAATAAACATTAATTTGTTCGCGGTGGTTGACCCACGGCCACAGCGCAAAAGCCAGAGCTACTACTAAATGAACTGTGAAGGCTGTTGCGGTAATAGTCTTATTACACCCTCTATGTATTATGTAGGTGTTATGTTATGAGGATAAGGTTATTCAGAGGCAGGTGAAAGGGAATCTTAATGAACCCACCCCGTGTGTTAAACCTACCCCGAGTGTTAAATCTACCCCGTGTGTACTTAGCAACGGAAATATAATAACTTTTGGTTTCATAGAATGGTGTGGAACGAAGGGCGCACGTGGGAAGTATTGAGGAGATTATAACGTGTTGCCATCTTGAAAAATATTTTAACATATATTTTTGTAATAATGATCTTACAAAGTATGGTAAGAGTAGTAGAGCTCTTTGTGTGTGGCTCGTCCGGGGAAGTACTACCACCACGCCTTTTTCTGCCGCCAAGCAGCAACGCTGTGTTTCGGTTTGAAGAGTGTGGTTGCCGGTGTAATTACAGGCACATGAGGCTTAACATCTGTATGCCTCAAGTTGATGGACGCAGGGCAGTGCATCGTAGGGCACGTCCCTATCGTGCGTGACTTACGAGGCAGTGCTTTGTTATAGGTGATGGTTACCACTTAACATCAGGTGGGCCATCTGCTTGGTCCGTCAGCTAATTGTATAAAAACAAAAAAGTATGGTATAAACTGAGCTGATTTCACCATGCACTGTTAGTTACTAATCAAGGATTAACAGGTCGTTAAATCTAACCTTAGATGTCAAACGCGAACATTTTTACATATTTAACGGCCCTTTAATCCTTTGTTAATATAACAGAGCATGGTAAAACTGGCCCTTAAACGTACATTTTGACATATTTAACGGCCCTTTAATATTTTGATAATCTAACAGAGCATGGTGAAATCAGGCCTTAGCCTACTATTATTGATCGATTATAAAAAAAACCGCTTGGATTATTTAAATTTGACGAGCACATGGCTTATCTGATGTTAAGCGGTTATTTTTGCCCATAACAATTACAATGACTCACAGAGCACGTCCACCGATAACGTGCCCTAAGTGGTATTGCATTGCATCCACTCTGTGATACCATCAGCCCTGAAAAGTATTTTCAAAAAACATGTTTTCAACACCTAGACTCGACAATAATTCGGGATCAAATGACACCGCCAGTACTCTCAAACGGTGAAGGAAAACATCGTGAGGAAACCGGCATGTCGTGGAACCTTAAAAGTTCTTTAACATGTGTCAAATGATCGAAAGGAACCTCTTGATGCGCACTTAAAATCCTTTCACCACACTGTTTCGAAAGAAACTAGTGACACGACAAGAGAGAGATCTAAAAAGAATTTTCAAAAAACATGTTTTTCAACACCTAGACTAGACAATCAATTGGAAATCAAACGACACCATTGGATAGAAACATTCCACCAACAAATAGGTATCTTGGAAGTTTCTCGATCGTCGGCAAAGACAAAGCGAGCAGAGGGGCCAATCCATTAATCCAATTTACGCTGTCAGCGGTATCGCCCTTTATTGGATTCCAAGTAGTGATGTACCTACTCATTTTTTGGCCGAATAGTACTAGGTGTCTAGAACTACTAATGCTCGTTTCACACTTGCATAAGAACAGTAGAATGGAAAAATAATAAGTTAAGCTTAAGTTATTGTAAGAAAAAGATTTTCTATTGTGACACAAACTAAAGATCTCACAACGTAGCTAATCTAATACTGATATACAATTTTGTTTTATAATAATCTAGATGACCCGGTGTACCTACTTCGTATCACCTATCCTCGCAATTTTTCCACATTTTCTCACCGTTTCAACCTTCCCTGGACTACGAAAAAGCTTTCAAAACCAAAATAAGCTAAATCGGCCCAGACGTTCTCGAGTTTTAGGGAGACAAACGAACAGCAATTGATTTTGATATATATAGAAGAAGATAATAACATTGCACCCAGTATTGCTACTGTCTGTATACATTTATGTAATGTAGTAAACATTAAACCGACAGTAAAGTTATTATTATCCAGGCACATTAACCTTTTGCCATCAGACCCTCTGTGCTCAAATACCAATAACATCAGCGCGTTTTTTTGCGCGCGCGCACCGTCGCTCCTTGCGTGTTATTTTACGTCTAGCGATAGAATGCTTTTGTTGTAGGTGATTCGGTTTGCTTCATCTGAAAGCTATTGAAACAAGCTATAGGACTAAGTGTAATTTTTTTGTATTGTGTTTTTATTTTATTTTGCACAGACCTTTCATTGGCAAAACATTGTAAAAAGGTATATTTTCGAAAATAGGAGTATTTAAGACTACAGATCTTTTTGAATATTAATTATGTGAATATGATGAATAAGATCTTCAAAACGCCTAAAGGCGTAGGGCACATAAAGTTACGACTCTAAAGATGGTCCCTAAAAATTCGTCTAATAAAGTTAGGAGGTACATCACTAAAAACAAACGATTTGATCCAAAATTTGTCTGATCTAAAACTTGCGATCTTCAGGTCTCTGACACCGATGCGAATATAAAGTGATAGTTCAATCCTTTTACGTAGATTGGATTTTTGATAGCTTTATGTTTATTTTACTCAGATATTCGCGAAAACGAAGGTCACGAAGCACTCAGAATTAGCAAGTTGTAGTGGCAATCGACAGGCCATTGCTTGAAGACAAACAAACTGACAACATATAATTTTTTATATACTTTTGAATATAAATATAATAAAATAAATGGTTTATTTACAAAGAAAATTACAATGAATACAAGTATAAACAAAATGTACAAAATACATATGAAACAGTTGAGCTACCTGCAGACCATTGCAAGCGATCTAGAGATAGCGTAAGTAAGCCAAATCAGACAATGAGCCAGATAGTCACCAGCCCTCGGGTCACGCGTCGCCTCGATAATGAATCGGAATAATAATAATAAAACGATCTGGATCATTTGAGCTATCTCTAGATCGTTCGCAACGGTCTGCAGATAGCTCAACAGTTTCTATATAAGTATATATAGTATAAGTATAAGTATGTTTTAAATGCATTTTCTAAATACTTGTTGTAATTGTAGTTTTCGTTGTAAATAAAAGAAAAATTAACCCCACCCAAACATACCGTAATAAATGAACCTCGCTTTTTTATAACCAGTCTATCCCAAGGTATACGGCCCCAATTGTATTGTAATAAGGTTGTAATTTTAAGTGCATACTGTGTATCCTTTCTTATTTAATTTTGTCGTGAAATCAATTGCCGAAGGTTGGGTATCAGAAACAGCGACACAAGTTTTACTTATGCAGTTTTCAGTGTTCTCTTATTATTTTGTCTCCTATTTTTTATGTTCACTAAATAAATAATTGAAATAAAAGAAATGTATCCATCTATTTACGAGTATCTTATCTACACTTCTACACTAATATTATAAAGAGGAAACATTTGTATTTTTGTATGTAACGAATAGGCTCAAAAACTCCTGGTCCGATTTCAAAAATTCTTTCACCATTAGAATGCTACATTATCCCTGAAAAACATAGGCTATATTATATTTTCAAAAAAATCAGGGATCCTTACTAAAACTCCAATAATGTAACACAAGGTGGAAAACAAAAACCTTACATCGCGTGCGCTGCGAAAACTATTGATGATAGAATCAAACAATGTACTACAATTTTGTAGAACACGTCATCATCTACAAAAAATGTCGCGACAGCATATGTCTAACTATTATAGTTATGTCACAATAAGTGTTCTTTTATTATAAAAAATTAATTGAAATGCCGCCGCTAGAAAAGGGTGTTTATTGGTACACTGGTATTAATCCTTATCCAAATAAATCATTCCATAATTAAGACGGTTTCAATACCTATAGATTACTTCATAAATTTTTCAAATCGGACATTGCATTCAAAAGATATGACGAAATTAAAAATGTTAACGGGTCCACGGGTCACGCATGGGGTGCGATTTCACTCACTCAAGGAGAAGGACGTGCAAATGTATGAAATATCTAGCCGCGAGGCTCGAACCCACGGTCTAAGTTTATCCTAAAATATTCAAAAAATTTATGACCACCCATGCGAAGCTGGGACAGGCCGCTAGTAAGTTATAACTTTTAAGACCATACTGAATCAACGGTTTTTTGTGTTATTTTTTCTACCGATCGAGAGCACTGGCAAGCGCATATAATTTTATAATAACTCTACGGATATTATAAACTCTCTGCTAAAGTATGAGTTGAAGTATGGAAGCTTTCCTTTCAATGTTTTTATTCACCGAGAGCAAACATTCAATCGTAGGAAGAAACTATGAGAAATGCACAGGTATAAGTTTACGAACATAACCGTAACTTCTCGTAATTGTTCCGGTCGGGTTCAAACAGATTCGTATTGGAATAGAAATATAACCCCTTGAGGAGTACCCGGCCCACATCGAAGAACGACTCCTTATAGTGCCGAATGAATTAATGAATGATTTTTTATTCAACATACACATAAAGAACACAGATAAAATCATTATAAAAATTATATTCGTTTAATTATACTTTTTCTAAGGAACCAACACTGTGCAAAAATAAACAGCTGTTTCATACAAAAGTTCAATACCTACTTGACTAAAATGTATGAAACAGCTGTTTTTTTTTGCACAGTGTTGGTTCCTTAGAAAAAGTACCTCTATAATTAAACGAATATTATTTTTATAATGATTTTATCTGTGTTCTTCTTTCTGTTTTTGGTTTCAAACAAAAGTTCAATACCTATCTACCTGGCTAAAATGTATGAAACAGCAGGTTTTTTTTCGTATTCACAGTGTTGGTTCTTTAGAAAAAGTTATTCATATTGATGGGTACTTGAGCCCCCTGAAGTTTTAAATACAAGTATTGGAACACCTTGTATAATTAAACGAATATATTTTTTATAATTTTATCTGTGTTCTTCTTTGTGCTATTTATGTTCAAACACCCAGACAGAGAACAAATATCTATGTTCATCACACAAATTTTTGTTATCGGTGGGGATCGAACCCACGGCCTACGGCGCAGAAGGCAGAGCTACTACCAACTGAGCTGTGAAGGCTGTCATTTTAACCTTTGACTTAATTATTTTGGTATATTAAGTTTTTCCATACCATTGATAACAAAGGAATACGTGATATCTATAAAACATTTATACTCGGTTGTTCTCCGAAGAGGCCCCTGCAGTCAAATAAGTATGCCCGAAGGAGGGGCGAGCACTTTATCATACTTATAAATTGTTACAGGTACCAACTGATGTATGAGCCCGATTTGCATGGCCGATGCTCCTAGTCTCGAAGATAATAGAGAAAATGGCATTGTTGTACTCAAAGGCAAATGGTTTTTAAAAGGATCAGGAGCATCAAATTCTGTTGGATCACAAGGATCACTAAAATGTCTTAAAGCTAGGTGAATCTAGTTGCCAATTATAAATTAAATAAATAAATATTTCTGGACTATCCACTCAGCACTATCTAGCCCCAAACTAAGCCAAAGCTTGTAATTACCAGATAGCTGATATAATACATTATAAAGGTTTTTTTGTAACTACATACTTTAATTATATAACACCCAGACATAGAACAAACATCAATGTTCATCACATAAATGTTTGGTCTCGGTGGGGATCGAACCCACGGCCTACGGCGAAGAAAGCAGAGCTACTACCAACTGAGCTTTGAAGGCTGTCAACGTAACTAATCCTCTAGAAGAATAGGCAACTTACAACTTGGTTACCACCATTCTTTTTTCATCCAAAACGGAATAATAAAAGTAAATTTGTGTTGCCTGAAATAAAAATTTATATATTGTTTACTAATTACCTTAAGTACCTACTTAAAACCCTGAGTAGGTATAATGGAGTATTTAAGAACTACTTTAAAAATTCACAAAACTCTGGCACCAAAAACAACATTGAAAGCAATCTACTTAAAAACTCCAAAGTTGCTCTCTACGGAGATTGGAATCGCGACCGCAAAGTCAGAGGCCACTAAAACTGCCACAAGTTAAAGGCCACGAAAACCGTCACATCCTGTCATATGAAATTGCAGATGCAACATTTTGATTTACGACACGCGCAGTATTGCCAACTCAGTTAAAATATGGACAGTTAAAAAATACAACTGCCATTTCGATACGCTCTCTTTCAAACCATACATTAATAAAAAAGCAATACCTTTTACTGAAATACTCGTATGTTACAACAGCAATTATTGTGAAACATACTAGACAGGACAATAATATTAATGAAAGCTTTTTTTTATGAACTTTTTTAAAAAGCTGATGGAGCAAGCAGATGGCCCACTTGAAGTTAACTGGTAACCATCACCATGATAACAATCATCAAACAACAGCATGATAGGAATATGCCCTACGATGCACTACCCTGCGTCCATCAACTTGAGGCATACAGATAATAATCCTCATATGCCTGTAATTACACCGGCAACCACACTCTTCAAACCGAAACACAGCGTTGCTGCTTGGCGGCAGAAAAAGGCGTGGTGGTAGTACTTCTCCGGACGAACCTTTCACAAAGAGCTTTACTACTCTTAAGCTAAACCACCTTTAGTAACACATTGTATCTGTTTGTGGTAAATAAAACAGGTGAGGAAAATATAATAAATGAAAATTTGACCCCACCAGTGGCCTAGTTGCGGAAACCAGTCTCCTCAACAAGTAGATATAAGAGTGTAAGTGCTAAACCAAGGCTAAGACCCTTTTTCTGGTTTCCCCTACCTGATATAACTAAGATTTCATACTACTGTTCAATTTAAAAAAAAAAACACAAAGAAAATGCAAAAGTCTCAAAAAATATTTAGCCAGATCTAACGCAAGAAGTCGATATGTTAGAAACACCAGTCGATCTGTTTTCTACCTTGTTTACTTTGCTTATAAATAAATGGAAATTTTTGTGAACGGAAACATTTTAAATTGAGCTACTGATATTGTCCAGGCTTGTGTTCAATATGTTCATACAAATTTAATTTTTGTTTATATTTTTATGTTACTACGATTTTTATGTTATGTATTATTTAATATGTTAATAATTGGATTGTTTAGTAAATTATAAAAAGTGTTAATGAAATTACTCTATCGTATTAGGTTAGCTTATAAAGATAGGGTAAGGAAAATGATGAAAAATATATAAATAAATAAATAAATTTTGGCGACTGGAATTGACTTGAGTGAGGCGAAGCTCGTGGTCGAAGTGAGTGCGGATCCGCTAGGTGAAACCCGCCGTGATTTTGTTGGTTAGAGAATCGACACGCATTCATTGTCCGTCCGATCCATTCGGACGGACAATGAATGAAAATTAATGAATGAGAATACTTTATTGTACACCAAACAGAACAGTGCACTTGAAATTTGAATAGAATTAAATTGTACAAGGCGGTTTTATCGCTGACAGCGATCTTTTCCAGAAAAGCTTTGGATGAAGAGGATTGTAAAAGTATGGAAGATTGGTCGCAGGTGCACATGGAAATTTATAAGAGTAATAGTTAGAACAGGTATCTATACAAGGTGTTCCTTTAGTTGTGTATATAAACTTCAGGGGGCTAAAGTACCCATCAATATGAACAACTTTTTCTAAGGAACCAACACTGTGAACGTGAAAAAAAAAACAGCTGTTTCATACATTTTAGCCTGGTAGGTATTGAACTTTTGTATGAAACAGCTGTTTTTTTTCGCGTTCACAGTGTTGGTTCCTTAGAAAAAGTTGTTCATATTGATGGGTACTTTAGCCCCCTGAAGTTTTTATACACAACTTATGGAACACCTTGTATATTTTAAAATAAAGGACGATATTGCTATTAAGGGAACTGAAGAGCTTTTAGTCAAGTCATTCAATAATAAAATCAATAAAACCGAATGCCATTTGTTTAAGAAAAAATAAAAAAAAACTGAAACAGTCTAAAGACCTTGATCCCCAGG
This sequence comes from Chloroclysta siterata, assembly GCA_932294275.1. Lineage (NCBI taxonomy): Eukaryota > Metazoa > Arthropoda > Insecta > Lepidoptera > Geometridae > Chloroclysta > Chloroclysta siterata. The sequence goes on along the minus strand of OW028591.1, from coordinate 26,279,712 downwards.
TGCGGAATAAAATCTCTAATTTAAATATGAGCACGTCCAAACAAATGTGCAAAAAATGTACGTTATTGGACGTCCAAGAAAAAAAAATACTTTAAGGATTCATGAGATATTTCACATTTAGGTGGCGCGGTTGGAATGGAGCCTTTCCAGCCGCGTAACGTCGTACACGGTTTTAAACGGTTAAATATGATTCAAACTGATCGCTCAACAAATGTACGTTAATTGTACTTCCTAATCATAGTAAAATATAATCAAAAAAATGACAACATGTAGTATAAATATCTAAACTAAAATACTCATAGGTCAAATGACAAAGCGCCTGACTATACTCTTAAAAGAAAATGCTATCAAATTATTTCAGACGTTTGTATTATGGACACGTAATCATAGACATTATTATATCGAAAATCATAAGAGCCGATTTTTAGATCGGGGCGAACCATTAGCACTGGTAGAGCCACCTAAAAGTTACACCTAAAAGAGTACCTTTCAATACTACTCTTGCGAGCTCTTTGTGAAGGGCTCGAAAGGAAGTACTACCACCACACCTTTTTCTGCCGCCAAGCAGCATTGCTGTGTTTCGGTTTGAAGAGTGAGGTTGCCGGTGTAATTACAGGCACATGAGGCTTAACATCTGTATGCCTCAAGTTGATGGACGCAGGGCAGTGCATCGTAGGGCACGTTCCTATTGTGCGTGACTTACGAGGCAATGCTTTGTTATAGGTGATGGTTACCACTTAACATCAGGTGGGCCATCTGCTTCTTCCATTAGCTAATGGTATAAAAAATAAAATAAAAAAAAAACCTAGGTACAAACAGTATTAGCAGCTTTTGTTGCAAATTACTGAATGCAGAACCGCTGGTCCCAACTTGCACAGCATCGATCAATGTCACTTAGACAGATTAAGTTGCGAAAGTTGGAAGTTGCAATCTTTGTTGCTTGTATTCCGGAGAGGCGGCACCGACGGTTTTATCTTGAGGAACGAGAATGAAACGGTATTGAAATAAATTGAAGTGAACGATATTGAAAAGACGAGAGAGAGACTATTAAAATAAATAAAAGTTGTTGGGCATTTTACATAAAGAAATCTCTCGATAAGAGTATGAGTAGAACAGCGCAGATACAGATATAATAGTAGAAGCAAATTTTTTGGAGTAAAAAGTAGCTTATAATAATATGCTTAGCCAGGTTTCGAAATATATTTGATGCTCACACATTTCAACATTTTCAAAAATACAGATAAGTTTTCCGACGAAAAAGTTTTCTTTAATTCGTACCTATTCAACATAATAGTGGGATTTTTTTTGGATTAAATTATATTTTTGTTGAACTGTGTGCAATGCACACAACTTAATTGATTGCGATTTTTCATAGATAAGTTCAGTGATTTTATATCTTTCAAATTATTGTTAGAAGTACATTAGCACTTGTCATTGCCATAACTGATACCTACACACATCAAGCAAGATCACGAAGAAAGAAGAAACATACACACACCAAGAAGATGTTTATCGCACGTTTTTTTTCGGTTCAAGGGCGTCGCCAAGGGTGAGCAGAAAGGGGCATCCTACAGATTAAAAAAATGTAGCCAACTGCAAAGAAAACAAAGTCTTAAGGCCTATGTTGCATGTAAAGCTTCATGCTCTTGACTGTACCTACAATTCATATTTTTTCATTGCGTCCAGGTGGGGGGGGGGGGCATGGGCTGGCGACGCTCTTGCCAATATCGTTACAGTATCGCACCACAGCAAGGCCCTGTGGCGACTTGGGCCTGCCGCAGAAACTATTACTGCAAAAGTTAAATCAGTTTTGTTGCCTCCTAGCAAGCAGTTGTTGTTGCCTTGCACTCTACTAGCAATACAACCTCAATGTACAATACAATACGATACAAAATAATATAAACAAAGTGTTCCAATATTTGTTCTTAAAAATTAAAGTACCTATCAATATGAATAACTTTTTTTAAGAAACCAACACTGTGAACGCGAAAAAAAAAGCTGTTTCATACAAAAGTTCAATACCTACGTGGCTAAAATATATGAAATAGCTGTTTTTTTTTCGCGTTCACAGTTACGGTTCCTTAGAAAAAGTTATTCATATTGATGGGTACTTTAGCGCCTAAAGTTTTAAGTACAAGTATTGGAACACCTTGTACATGCCACACATAAAAAAGTGTTTATAAAAATGTTATAACAGCAGACGCTATTATAACGCTGGTCTTCCGCGACACCAGTAACAATGAGATTTCTGCAGCAAACAAACATACAGAACCAACTGTGCAAATTGAAGTTTACATACATAAACCGCATTAGATTATTACGACAGGAACCGTAAATAAATAAATATTGGTGGACATTCTACGAGGAACTAGCCACAGTCTAGGATTGGAAGCCAGGGCTGCTACTTTTAGACCACCATTAGATAATTGCGACAAAAAAAAATAAAGCATAATATTGAAAATAGCGTAATATATAAAAAATTGCGTGAGCGTTAATAAATATATGTTAGCGGACATTCTACGCGGAACCTTAGGATCATACAAAAGAACGGTAGGAACCAAGCCGTAAGTTTGTTGCCTGTTCTTCTAGGCTTTGGTCGCGTGGAACTGGCACCTAGAGTCACCTAGCTTTAAGACGTTTCAAAGTGATCCTTGTGATTTTATTGAATAGATACCTTTTGACTCTGACTTTGAACTAATATCTTGCCACAATCTAAGCCGCACAATCTTTGGAAACCAGATAACTGGTATACTCCTTATGAAATACTTTTTTATATATTGTTGATACTACTTGCTGATGAAACAAGTAAATAGCCCACTTGATGTCAAGTGGTAACCGTCATCTATAATAACGCTTTACCTCGTATGTCACGATAGGAATTTGACCTAAAATGCACTACCCTGCGTCCATCAACTTGACCTTCCTTGTCCCTTCACCTAATTTCAGCAACGCTGCTTGGCGTTCCACGTAGAGAGGCTCTTCTGCTCATTATATTTGCGGTGCCTGAATTTTTTAACAATAAGTATCTAAAAATTAAATAACAAAAAAAATATCCAATCGCCACACAAACAAAGCCGGTAGCGGATGCCAGTGAACCATAAATACCAAAACAAGCCTCTTTTGAAGATAAATAATCCGGGAACATGACGGGGGCTGACGGGAGGATATCCGGGACATACGACCCTAAGCCCGGGTGTACCAACCCTGTTTTTTGCTCCATGTATTCATAATCAAACCGGCTGTTTTCATTAAAACTAGTGGTTCGACCCGAACTGAGAATTATATTTAACTAGCTCTTACCCGCAGCTTCGCTCTCGCACGTTTGTTTTAAAATACTTGTAAATAAAATAATGGTTTATTGATATCATTGGATAGTTGAATCACAAAGATCACTTTGAAACGTCTCAAACCTAGGTGGATCTAGGTGCCAGTTCCACAAGACCAGGCAACAAACTTACGGTTCCTACCGGTACTGGGTTCCTACCGTTCCGTTATTGTTAAATTTGATTAGCACCACACTGGAGCTTTACTTCTATATTATATTAATATATATTACAAACTAGTGGCTTCCCGCGGCTTCGCACGCGTTGAAGTGGTGAACCGTGATTGAGCCACAAACATCAAAACATCGTAACTTTCGCATTGATTTGTATATTATTAGGGTAAGATTTTAAATACCTACGTAGGTATATGGGATACCTATAGGCGTACATTACCTATATTAGGTAGGTAGGTATAGGTACTGACTGAGTTTGGCACAAACATGACAAATACAACAAAGACAACCTTACACGGAAAATATGTACTTATTTGTTCCTAGTTTCTACCTCAAAAACAAACGAAACGAAACAGCTTCACGACTTTGATCCCCAATCAAGGTAGATACCCTCATATCTCTTCGTACCAACTCAAGATTCCCGTTTTTAGAATATCCCATATATAACACAGAATATAACATTGACGCTTCGTTGTATCCTTTTTACTCGAGCGCAACGAAGGAGGGTAACGTTTCAGGGGTTGTTTTCGAAAATCAAACTGTTTTTTTGTTATTTATCCACAGAACACATTTTCTTTTAGTTTGAAGTTAATTACACTACGCGTTAAAAATCTCCCATACAAACCTTGGGACTTTGGCAGTCATTTGCACCCTTTGCGGGGGTAATTATCAAAACTTCAAAGTGTTATTCTTAATTATTTATTTCTTAGTATATTTACCTCAACTTTTAAGTCAATCGCACCACGCGTTAAAAAACTCCCATACAAACTTTTACATCCCTTTGCACCCTTATTAAGGGTAGTTTTAAAAAACTAAAAATGCCTTTCCTTTTTTTTTGCCTTGAAGTATATGTACTCCAAGTTTCAAGTTTGTAGGTTCAAGGAATACAATTTTTCATACCAACGTTTTCATCCCTTTTTACACTCTTAGGGGTTGAATTTCCAAAAATCCCTTCTTAGTACACCTCTACGCCATACTACCTATGTACTCCTCAAATTTCAAGTCTCTAGGACCAGCGGTCAAAAAACTCCCATACAAACTTTTACATCCCTTTGCACCCTTATTAAGGGTAGTTTTAAAAAACTAAAAATGCCTTTCCTTTTTTTTTGCCTTGAAGTATATGTACTCCAAGTTTCAAGTTTGTAGGTTCAAGGAATACTATTTTTCATACAAACGTTTTCAACCCTTTTTACACCCTTAGGGGTTGAATTTCCAAAAATCCCTTCTTAGTGCACCTCTACGCCATAAGACCTATGTACTCCTCAAATTTCAAGTCTCTAGGACCAGCGGTTTAGGCTGTGCGTTGTCTATATGTCAGTCAGTCAGTCAGTCAGTCAGTCAGTCAGGACTTTGAGTCTTATAGTATTAGAGAAGAGATTATTGTAAAAAGCATAATGCTATAAGCATAATCATGCTTTTGTATGATGCTTGTTACATACTTTTTCCGTAGTATCCATAATGTTTCTTTTCATCAGAGTTGTATAAAAAAACGAATATTGGAGTTATTTAAATTATAATAAGAAAATTAAAAATAATCCTGGTAAAATCATGCAATTGCAATTTTTCATCCATAGTAAATTTGATTATATTATTAAAAATCCAAGGATATATTTATGTTTAAACCATTGAAATTCCAATCAATTTAGCTCAAGGGCATCTTGACCAAACCTTGTCCAAAACGTCTACTTAATCAAATTATTTGCCGTCCAATTTTGCCGCTTTCGAATCAAATATAAAAAGGTTTTATTCTTGTTGACATTTAATTTTGCTGAGATCGAGAAAACTGGTAAGGACGTGACTGTCTTATTTAAGTTGCAGTGCCCTTAGCAGCAGTTTATGAGGTTATTCAATCGTTAGCGAATGCGTCAGTTACTTAAAATATAGGACCATCACATAATAAAAGAGGTGCGACGTCGTAAGGTTACGACCGTCAAACCACTTCCCGCTCGCACTTTTCATCATTTTTGATGTATAAAATCATTGAAAGTAGTTGAAAACCCCAAACAACCAAGATTCGGAGAAGAACATTACGAAGGCTCAGCAAAAATAGAATTTGAAATGTGCGAGATAGTAGGTACATTTCTAGGTATAACGATTCTGGGCCTTCTCCATCCGATATTCCACAATCTTGACAATGTCGCCAGTCCATCGGCAAGTAATTTTTTTGTTTTTTTTTATTGGTGACTTTCCGCACAGCACTATCTCGCCCCAAACTAAGCCAAAGCTTGTAATATCGAAACCAGATAGCTGATATAATACATCTACATGTAATATACTTTTTTTTTGTTACCACATTCCTATAATATATTTTATTACCTATTATTCCACCCAGACAGAAAAAAAAACAGCTATGTTCATCACACAAACGTTTGTTCTCGGTGAGGATTGAACCCACGGCCTACGGCTCAGAAGGCAAAGCTACTACCAACTGAGCTATGAAGGCTGTATTTGTCATTGTCCATTCACAATTGGTAGCGACAGCTGTAGCAACAGTAGTAAGAGAAGTCGTTGCTTGTTTGTCGTGCTGTCAAAAACGCTTTATTTTCAGTACATACATTAATACATACATACGTCGCATTTCAATCAAAAAGCAATACGACTTATTTTTCTGTTATCGCTATTGCTATTGCTTGTTTTTAGGTGATCAATCCGCCGACTCCTAGCCATTGTAAGTAGGTTACTTCACTATCACTACATATATATACACTACTTTCTCTGTCCCTATATCCCTATGTATGCTTAAATCTTTAAAACTACGCAACGGATTTTGATGCGGTTTTTTATAGATAGAGTGATTCAAGAGGAAGGTTTATATGTATAAAACATGCATAATATCGTAGAGAAACACTGATAATTTAAGAGGTTTCTAATGTGATGCCGTAAATAACATATTTTTTTGCGCTTACATTACAAACGCTGGCTGAACCCTACGAAATAGATCAAAATAATGTAATACAGTATTGTACACCTTAAAAAGGTCTACAAAAAAGTCCGCGATGGTATATGTCTATCTCTTAGGGATACCCCACAATAACCGTGCGAAGCCGGGGCGGGTCGCTAGTTATAAATAAATTAAATGCTAGCAACCATTTTCTCATCCCAGTGCTACTTGCTTCAGAGATTATGTTAAGTGGTATTCCGGCTATGGCAGTCGTTAAGCCATGACGAAAGGCTTTAAAAGCCATTAAGTTTATTCCTGTACGGCGTAGCCCACTATATTTCGTAGTAACCTATATTAAAAATAGATACTATGATATGATTTCATAATAATATGTTAAAGTCTTTATACACAAGGTGTTCCAATACTTGTGTTTAAAGCTAAAGTAGGTACCCATCAATATGAATAACTTCTACCTGGCTGAAATGTATGAAACAGCTGTTTTATTTTTCGCGTTCACAGTGTTGGTTCCTTAGAAAAAGTTATTCATATTGATGGGTACTTTAGCCCCCTGAAGTTTTTTAACACAAGTATTGGAACACCTTTTATGCCCAATGCAGGAAACAGAAAGAACTTTATGACTTTGATTCCGGCACGGTAGATATGCCTCAGATATCTTAGTGCCATACCATCTTTAGATTATTTATTTTAAGCTTCTCTAAGAGCTACGTCGAAGTATTACATTCCACAATTTGCAATTTTTACTATTCCATAAGTGACAGGTTGCAAGCCCATCACCGCTGCTACAATACTAACATGTTTCTCACAATGTTTTCCTAACTGACATTGCGCACAGTAATTAATAAGTGCACATCGTGTTTCGAACCCACGATCTAATGGCAGGGTTACTCTCACTAGACCACTAGACCACCAGGCCTTTTTCTACCGCCAAGCAGCGTTGCTGTGTTTCGGTTTGAAGAGTGTGGTTGCCAGTGTAATTACAGGCACATGAGGCTGAACATCTGTATGCCTCAAGTTGATGGACGAAGGGCAGTGCATCGTAGGGCACGTTCCTATTGTGCGTGACTTACGAGGCAATGCTTTGTTATAGGTGATGGTTACCACTTAACGTCAGGTGGGCCATCTGCTTGTTCCATCAGCTAATTGTATAAAGATAAAGATAGTGCCTAATACAACATCAGCATTTTTTTTAAGTCGAGGAAGTGGGTACGCGAATTGCGCAACTGAAGTGGAGATGGGCAGGACACTTGGCAAGAAGGGATGATGGGAGATGGACGAAGGCAGAAACAGAATGGTGGCCAAGGGATGCTCGAAGACCTAGAGGCAGACCACCCGCCCGTTGGTAGAACATTGTAATAAGTGCTGGAAATGGATGAATGAGACTCGCAAGGGAACGGAAAGAGTGGCGTATAAAGAGGAGGCCAAAACTCAGTAGTGGGTGCAAACGGTCTGATGAATGATGATGATGATGAGAGTAGTAAATTAATTTATCTTGATTTTAATTAGCCGATTACCAGTGCTATGGGTTCTGGTTGCCCTATATTTTTAGAAATGATAAGATGGGATTTTTTGCGGCGTTTTTAATAATACCTCAGCTCATTGAAAGCCGACCTCTTTTTAGATTAACTGCTAAGGAAGTGAGCATAGCTTTATGGCTTTTTAACACCCTTAGTCGTAGACTACCCTCAAACAACTTCCTGTTCGAACATTTAATTTTTATTGAAAATATAACTTAAACATTTTTTTATACCTATATATTTTCTATTGTTTCTTTGTGTTTCTCCTGTTGATTTGATATTGTGTTTTTTTATATAATTTGTAATGTGTGTGTGTAAATAAGTGTGTAAGTTACACCACACTATTTCGAATGGAACTAGTGACACGAAAATAAGAATTAGCAAATTTTAATGTTTTCTTTGTCTGAATGTAGTTATGAAAATATGCTGAAACCTCTGAATTTTTGTTATTTGCGATTTTTCATAACTTCAGTATTTTTTGCCAGCCTTCACAGTTCAGTTGGTAGTAGCTCTGCCTTCTGCGCCGTAGGCCCACCAATAAATATTGGTGGACTTTCCACACACCACTATCTAGCCCCTAACAATACCATGTAATATGGGAACCAGATAGCTGATATTATAAATAATTCAATTTTTTTTGTACATACTTATAATATTATATAACACCCAGACAGAGAATGTTTGTTCTCGGTGGGGATCGAACCCACGGCCTACGGCGCAGAAGGCAGAGCAGGCTGTCCAATAAAAATAATGGTATAATAATCACATAATATAAGCCAAAAAATCATTTATTTCAGACAATAAATTGTCACAATAAAATTTAATAAAAAACACAGCAGTTATCGGTTGATGAGAAAAAACCTTAACCACAATTTTAAGACGAAAATCAAAAAAGTATTTATATTCATTATCAATAACTATTCATGTTGATATTGATTATATTTTTAAACTATTTAAAAGTATATTCAAATGCCTGTTTTACTGAATATTAAGACTAAAATTAATAGATGACAAATTATATTAAGTCTACCGTTCTTCTTTCAAAGCTGTCATCTTATGGAATGTTTAAACCACCAGATGTTCCTTGTCAAGTTTCGTGGGGTATATGTAGGCGATGTCATTGACCTGGGCTTGAGGTACTTCACGTGCCTCCTTCTCCAACTTCATGGCGTAGATGTAGTACACCAGAATGAAGTAGGCAGTCAGACCTAGAAGAAAAAACAATCTTAGAAACCTAGTGTGCGTATCATCATAGCAATACAAAATTAAATACAAATCATTGCGTTCTACAAAAAATACTGTTGGAACAAGCATATGGCCCGCCTGATGCTAAGTGGTAACCATCACCTATAACAAATCATTGTCTCACAAGTCACGCATCATTATAAGGCGAGCCATCTGATTGTTATGTTATAAAACTTAATACAATAAATAAATAAATAATGGTGGACATTCCACACAGCACTATCTCGCCCCGAACTAAGCCAAAGCTTGTAATATGGGAACCAGATAGCTGATAAACTACATATATAGTTTTTTTGTAAATACATACTTATAATATTATATACCTCTAACACCCAGACAGAGAACAAACATCTATGTTCATCACACAAATGTTTGTTCTCGGTGGGGATCGAACCCACGGCCTACGGCACAGAAGGCAGAGCTACTACCAACTGAGCTGTGAAGGCTGTCTATAAAATAAATATTACTGGACTTTATAAATACAACAACCTTGTTCATTGTTAGCAGTAGAGCTATGTGTGGCTTGTCCGGGAAGTACTACTACCATGCTTATTTCTGCCACCGAGCAGCGTTGCTGTGTTTCGGTTTGAAGGGTGTGGTTGTCGGTGTAATTACAGGCACATGAAGCTTAATATTTGTATGCATCAAGTTGATGGACGCATTTTCCTATTATGCTTATCTTCTGAGACAATTATTTGTTATAAGCGATGGTAACTGCTTAACATCAGGTGGGTTAGCCACTCGTTCCACCAGCAAATCATACTAATATTACAAACGCGAAAGTTTTTAAGTATGGATGGATGGATGTTTGTTACTCTTTCACGTAAAAACTACTGAATGGATTTTAATGAAACTTTACAATAATATAGCTTATACATCAGAATAACACATAGGCTACAATTTATAAAGATATTGTGTGAATTGTCCAAAATATGACGTTAAGTGTCATGTAAGTAGGAAAAAAAAACCATCTGCGAGCTATTCTGACGTTCACTGCCAAAACCGCTAGAGTTACACATAATGTACTACGCCACGCTGATATAAGCTACACGAAATACTAATCGTACGCTGACGAAGTCGCGGGCACTAGCTAGTAGTATATAAAAATACCTAATAAAACCAATCTAAAATGATAGGGATTATGAAACAGGCAAGTTGTGTGCTTGTAATACCGGCTCCCGTACCACCCGTTTGGATTAGAAGTTACATGAAGGTCAAAGGAAGAACTTATACTCGTAAATACCTAATTATAAGATCTTATAGGACAGTATTAGATTACTGAATATCAGCGACATTTAATCTTTGTAAGTGGGCGTCCGGGATCCATGGAATAAGAAAACGAGTAGGTAGCAATTAGCTCACTAAATAACATGATATCTTGTTGGTATATATCTTTATAACTGTGTTATATCGTAACCATCACCTATAACAAAGCATTGCCTCGTAAGTTACGCACGATAGGAACGTGCCCTACGATGCACTGCCCTGCGTCCATCAACTTGAGGCATACAGATGTTAATCCTCATGTAATTACACCGGCAACCACACTCTTCAAACTGAAACACAGCGTTGCTGCTTGGCGGCAGAAAAAGGCGTGGTGGTAGTACTTCCCCGGAAGAGTCCTTCACAAATACCTCTATACATTATCACGCTCGATAGAAATGTGTCTCACAATGCACTGCCCTGTATCCATCAACTTGAGGCATAAAATAGACTATAAGCCTCATGTGCCTTTGTTATTGCAACTGGAGCTTTATTATCATCTTATGAAGTTTTTTTTGCCTTATAGGCTTGGTCACCTGGAACTGGCATCTAGATTCAATCAGCTTAAGAGTTCAAAGTGATCCTTGTGATTGAATCGAATAAATATCTTTTGACTTTGACTTTGACCTCAAATTACGAACTGTGTATACCTTCTTCAAGTCTCATTTAAATTGTTAAATCAGGAGAACTCTAATACACACACACACAAACATATTCAACACACACACTCACCTAATACTAAGATGTTTATTATTAGATACAAATAAGTTAGAATTTTTGTAATTATATAATGTTAAAATTAGATTCGTTCAAAACTTTAAAACTGTAACTATATTCGGGAGAGTACTGTTTCTTGGGCCACAGCTAACGCTATTCCAGGACACAGGCCCCACATTTTACTGATGATTTTATTTATATTTTATTATTGCCAATAAACATTTTCATTTCATTTTCATTTCAATCTGCTTACGAGAACTCAAACTTTCGCTATTATGTTTGAAACAATACCATATCGTATTCGTTTCTGCGTTGGTGTAACATGAATTAGCTGCTCCAATGACAGGCTGACAATAGACGTTGACCAGTGAAGGTCATGTTACAATAGCCTGACGAGCAGTTTACTGTCATTCGATGCGAAATGGGCGGCAAAATAACATAATTTTGCCATGTTAGTCAAATATGCCATTGGAGCATGCAACGCACACGCAAACTCATTTAATAAGGCGATGACAATTATATACCGCACATTTCAACACTTTTAAAGATATGAAATTATTGAACTTTATATCAAAAATCGCAATCAACCAAGTTGTGTGCAATCATTGCAGATAATTCAGCTAAAATATAATTTTATTCCAAACAAGTTTTCGTACTTATTCAAACTTTAAGAGTAGTAGAACTTTGTGAAGGGCTCGTCCGGGGAAGTACTACCGCCACGCCTTTTTCTGCCGACAAGCAGCGTTGCTGTGTTTCGGTTTGAAGAGTGTGGTTGCCGGTATAATTACAGGCACATGAGGCTTAACATCTGTATGCCTCAAGTTGATGGACGCAGGGAAGTGCATCGTAGAGCACGTTCCTATCGTGCATGACTTACGAGGCAATGCTTTGTGGCAATGATTTTTTTACTAAACTGTGTGCAATGTGATTTCACACAAAATGGTTGATTGCGAATTTTCAAAAATGAGTTTAGTGATTTTATATCTTTCAACATGTCGAAACGTGCGTGCGAGAGGTACATTAGCTCTTGTCTTCGCCTTAAAGCTAGGTGACTCTAGGTGCCAGTTCAACGCGACCAAAGCCTACAAGAACAGGCAACAAACTTACAGCTTGGTTCCTACCGCTTTTTTGTATGATCCTTGTTACAATGTATTATAATACAATATTGAAGCTCCAGTGTGGTGAGCTCCATGTACTTACCAAGGTCAATGCAGTGTGCGATGATATGAGGGTTTCCACTGTCAGAAGCGTTGTACATAAAGCCAGCAATGGTCAGGATCAGGCGGAAGGTCGCGAACCCGACATAGGTTCTGATGGGACCGGGGCGTTTCTGAAATATAAAAGTACGTACTATGCTGTTTATTTCATTCGTCAAGGATTTTTTTATTACTTCTTGCTGATGGAACAAGCAGGTGGCCCAATCGATGTTAAGTGGTAGCCATCACCGTTTTAGGTGATGGTTATCAGGTAGAAAACATCAGATAGATAGATCAACAGATTAAAACTTAAAGTTTGCTTTACTAGTTTTCGAACATACTGGTATGTACGAAAACTAGTAAAGCAAACTTTTGAGTAGGAAAACTTGTATCGATCAAAATGTAATTTTTACTAAACTGTGTGCAATTTGATTGCACACAAAATGGTTGATTACGATTTTTCTAAAATGAGTTTAGTGATTTTATATCTTTCAACATGTCGAAATGTGCGAGCGAGAGGTACATTAGCTCTTGTATTCGCCTTAAAGTCAAAGGTATCTTAAATAACAAGGGGTTTGAAACGTCTGCAACATAAACAGACAATACATTGTGTTTGCTAAAACCACACATGCAAAACAAGTTCCCACAAAGTATGTCGACAAAAAATATGGCGACCGCGAACCGGAAAACGAGTAAGATGGCCGAAGAAGAAGGGTCAATTCACACGACCCACACATACAAATTGAACTTTCAATCTTGTATTAAAAATATATTTTACAATATATTTACAAATTTACTTAGACAGAATATTTATTATTTTATTTTGGAATTTATGGAAAACTTACAGTTAGGTACATAATTATTGTTTGAAAAATATTTAACTAAATCTTTAATAAAAAGGTTTCCACAAATAGGTTATATTTTCAAAAAAAAAGTTAGATTTTAAAGGATAGTTGACAAAATAGGCACGTAAATAATGCCTATTATTTACGTGCCTATTAAAGTACGTAATCGTAATCAAGAAAGGAAAGATATACAATTTATCTTTAGCCATGGTCTTGGGGACGCTTCCGAAAGGCATTGGTTAAGATTTATGCTTGAACTATATCTAGATGATTCACAACGGTCTTCATATAGCAATATTTTTTAATAAAACTTGTCGGTAAAACGTGCAGATGGCCCACCTGATGTTAAGTGGTACCCACCACCTATAACAAAGCATTGCCTCGTAAGTACGATAGGAACGTGCCCTACGATGCACCGCCATTAAACAGAGGCAAACAGATGTTAGGGCTTGTGGCCTATAATTACACCAGCGACCACACTCTTCATGCCTTGCATGGCTGCTTTGTATATTTTGTAAATATTATGTACTAGTGGCTTCCCGCGGCTTCGCACGCGTTGAAGTGGTGAACCGTGATTGAGCCACAAACATCAAAACATCGTAACTTTCGCATTGATTTGTATATTATTAGGGTAAGATTTTAAATACCTACGTAGGTATATGGGATACCTATAGGCGTACATTACCTATATTAGGTAGGTAGGTATAAGTACTGACTGAGTTTGGCACAAACATGACAAATACAACAAAGACAACCTTACACGGAAAATATGTACTTATTTGTTCCTAGTTTCTACCTCAAAAACAAACGAAACGAAACTCAAGATTCCCGTTTTTAGAATATCCCATATATAACACAGAATATAACATTGACGCTTCGTTGTATCCTTTTTACTCGAGCGCAACGAAGGAGGGTAACGTTTCAGGGGTTGTTTTCGAAAATCAAACTGTTTTTTTGTTATTTATCCACAGAACACATTTTCTTTTAGTTTGAAGTTAATTACACTACGCGTTAAAAATCTCCCATACAAACCTTGGGACTTTGGCAGTCTTTTGCACCCTTTGCAGGGGTAGTTTTAAAATAGTGAAAACGTGATTTTAATCTATTTATTGTGGAGTATATTTACTTCAAGTTTGAAATCAATCGCACTATGCGTTAAAAATCTCCCATACTAACTTTTACAGTCATTTGCACCCTTTGTGGGGTAATTATCAAAACTTCAAAGTGTTATTCTTAATTATTTATTTCTTAGTATATTTACCTCAAGTTTTAAGTCAATCGCACCACGCGTTAAAAAACTCCCATACAAACTTCGACATCCCTTTGCATACTTATTAAGGGTAGTTTTGAAAAACCAAAAATGTTATTCCTATTTTTTTAGCCTTGAAGTAAATCTACTTCAAGTTTCAAGTTTGTAGATTCAAGGAATAAAATTTTTCATACCAACGTTTTCAACCCTTTTTACACCCTTAGGGGTTGAATTTCCAAAAATCCCTTCTTAGTACACCTCTACGCCATAAGACCTATGTACTCTTCAAATTTCAAGTCTCTCTAGGACCAGCGGTCAAAACACTCCCATTCAAACTTTTACATCCCTTTGCACACTTATTAAGGGTAGTTTTAAAAAACTAAAAATGTGTTTCCTATTTTTTTGCCTTGAAGTATATGTACTCCAAGTTAAAAGTTTGTAGGTTCAAGGAATACAATTTTTCTTACCAACGTTTTCATCCCTTTTTACACCCTTAGTGGTAGAATTTCCAAAAATCCCTTCTTAGTACACCTCTACGCCATAAGACCTATATACTCTTCAAATTTCAAGTCTCTAAGTCCAGTGGTCAAAAAACTCCCATACAAACTTTTACATCCCTTTGCACCCTTATTAAGGGTAGTTTTAAAAAACTAAAAATGCCTTTCCTTTTTTTTGCCTTGAAGTATATGTACTCCAAGTTTCAAGTTTATAGGTTCAAGGAATACTATTTTTCATACAAACGTTTTCAACCCTTTTTACACTCTTAGGGGTTGAATTTCCAAAAATCCCTTCTTAGTACACCTCTACGCCATACTACCTATGTACTCCTCAAATTTCAAGTCTCTAGGACCAGCGGTCAAAAAACTCCCATACAAACTTTTACATCCCTTTGCACCCTTATTAAGGGTAGTTTTGAAAAACTAAAAATGCCTTTCCTTTTTTTTTGCCTTGAAGTATATGTACTCCAAGTTTCAAGTTTGTAGGTTCAAGGAATACTATTTTTCATACAAACGTTTTCAACCCTTTTTACACCCTTAGGGGTTGAATTTCCAAAAATCCCTTCTTAGTGCACCTCTACGCCATAAGACCTATGTACTCCTCAAATTTCAAGTCTCTAGGACCAGCGGTTTAGGCTGTGCGTTGTCTATATGTCAGTCAGTCAGTCAGTCAGTCAGTCAGGACTTTGAGTCTTATAGTATTAGAGATTTGTAATTTTCTTTGTAAATAAATGTTTTATTCAATAAATAACAGTGACAATAGCAATCTACATAATAAATGCCCGGTGACGTCATATCAAGGTGAACTCAGCGCGAAATACTTTAAAAGTGGTGTATAAGATACATTGACGTTATTACCATAACAATTGGTAATGAGCTCAACATTTATCTAAAAATAGCAGACCAAATTAGTCTACTACTATCACTCTATACAATATAGCTTCATTATTATATTATGTAGTATAATGACAAGGATCATACAATAGAACGGTATAGGAACCAAGCAGTAAGTTTGTTGCCTGTTCTTCTAGGCTTGGTCGCGTGGAACTGGCACCTTTAAGACTTTAAGAATTCAAAGTCATCCTTGTAATTCCCTTTGACTTTGACTCGATTTTGGTTTGGAATTTGGACAGAAATATTATTGTCAACATTCTGTAAAAATTTAAGTCAAAGTCAAGTCAAAGTCAATAGGTATTTATTCAATAAAATCACAAGGATCACTTTGAAACTTCTTAAAGCTAGGTGACTCTAGGTGCCAGTTCCACGCGACCAAAGCCTAGAAGAACAGGCAACAAACTTACGGCTTGGTTCCTACCGTTCTTTTGTATGATCCTTTTACAATGTAATATAATATATTATTGAAGTTAAGTGAGGCGTAGGCATACAGAAAAAGGTAAACATAATCAAATTTATAAGACAGCACACGCTACGCTTCAAACTAATAATACCTAATGCATAAAATTAAATTGAGATTAGAATCGGGAATCGTTTTCTGACATTTTGGGAGACGAGACAACATAGCTTTTTCATTTCAATTGTTTTTCTAGTGTTATTTTATGTTGTGTTTTGTAATTTCGGTGGTATTTTAACCAACATTACTTGAGGTCTTAGCACAAAGTGCAAGAATTTGGAATGAAAGTGTATTATGTGATATCCTGATTGGACCGAAAATGATTCGAATGTTTTGAAGAAAACCGCCACCATTTTCTTCAAAACAAATGACGGCCGACTTGACCATGGACTGACTTGACTATAAAGTATTCAATACAAATCACTTGACACTGGCAGGATTGCCTGTCGAATAACTAATAGGAGCCATAAATGGAGAGAAGAAAGAAAGAATTGAGATTAGAATCAGTTTTTTTTTTTTTCTATTTACAATGCCTTAACAGTAAAAACTAAATCGACATTGAAAAACAATGGTCAAAATCTTCCTCTTCGCTCAAACTATTTATTAAACCAAGTGCCCTAGTCAAAGGTGCTTCCTTCAGAAGGTTGGTCCCGCCTGTAGGGACTAGCAACAGCAACAGTTGTCGGTAGAACCTAGCCACGATCTGATTCTTGCAATAAATTCAAAGCGGACGCGAGTCATAAAGATCGTTGCGACCGTTCATTTGTGCATTGTGCAGGTCTCTGAACCGTCTGGACTTGCCAATTGACATCTTTATAACTTCATTGGAAGGAAGTGGAGACTGTCGATTAGGTCCGAGGCTAGTGTAGTCAAGTAACTAGATATAGAAATGCTACTAACTGAATTTGACTTGGAAAATCTAATCAAATACTATTTAATAATATTTAGTGCACCAAAACCATAGGCGAAATATAAAGAACAATATTGGTTTGGACAACAAAATCGGTCGTCACTCAGCTTTATGCTATAATAGTGTTTGATGCACTACTACAACGCTGGTCTTCCGTGACGCAGGAGTACAGCAGCAACTGCGGTGGACAGCATTATCATTTCCTCATACAAATAAAAACAATAACAAGAGATCATTCAGATTAAATTTTGCTACCAGAGCACCGGTGGTCTAGTAGGAGTGACCCCGCCTACCGATCGTAAGTTTCGAATCCGGTCACCAATGGATTTCTCCTATCGAAAGGTTCCATAGGGCTAGTTGTAAAAAAAAAATGTGCGTAATGCCAGTACTCTTAAACGGTGAAGGAAAACATCGTGAGGAAACCAGTTGGTATTCTTACAGCGGCGATGGGCTTGCAACCTGTCACGTATGGAATACCAACTACTGCAAAATGTGGGTATGTGCCAAGTGTAATGTTTGGACGTACTGACTACCCCCCTTAGACGTCCTCAAATAATCTTTTTTTTTTATACAACCAGCTGATGGAACAAGCAGATGGCCCACCTGATGTTAAGTGGTAACCATCACCTATAACAAAGCATTGCCTCGTAAGTCACGCACGATAGGAACGTGCCCTACGATGCACTGCCCTGCGTCCATCAGCTTGAGGCATACAGATGTTAAGCCTCATGTGCCTGTAATTACACCGGCAACCACACTCTTCAAACCGAAACACAGCATTGCTGCTTGGCGGCAGAAAAAGGTGTGGTGGTAGTACTTCCCCGGACGAGCTCTTCACAAAGAGCTCTACTACTCTTAAATTTGGAGTAAGTACTTGGTACTAAGAGATCTGAGGGGATATCTACCGTGCCTGGGGATCAAAACCGTGAAACTGTTACAAAACCATTGAGTCAGAGAGTCAAGTGTAATATACCTAATGTGTTTTCTACATTTAATAACTGACTGGACTAAAAAGTGAAAATAGTGCCAAATGTTATATTTAGAAATTCTGTTATATAGAAAGTAACTTTCCTAGAACGGATACAGCCAATATTTTTAATCTTTAGAAAGCACCTTGGTTATAAAACTCATTACTCAATCAAACGTCTGAACTCCGGCAAACCTTTCCTTATTAAATAAAAAAGCCAAAGCTTCATAAATAAATTCGCTATTCCAAGACGTTCAAACAGCGATTTTCAACAAAACAGAATGTAGACCAAAATACATTCTGTCAGCGCAACAAAAGAAAAACCGACCAAAACAAGGAAAGTCCTCCATAACTCCTCTTTTAAAAATCAGCATTGAAATTCCCGAAAGTCGACAAAGGCCGATAAATAACAATGACACGAAAGCTATTATTTTTTATGCATGAGCTCTTCGCCCTGTAACTCGCCATAATAAATGTCGTGCATTTTGACTCTTTAAGCTGGCCGAAGTCCAGTGCAATGGACAGATTTGCGAGGAAAACAGGTTACCGGTTGGTACCTGATAGAACATCTTCCTGCCCTTATCCCACGCTAATTACCTACCGAAAGTACCGTTACCGTTCCGCTATTTTTAAGCTGATGGCCCAACCTTCGCTTCGCAAGTCACGCACAATAGGAACGTGCCCTACGATGCACTGCCCTGCGTATGAACTTGAGACATGTCTCTAATTTCACTGGCAACCACACCTTACAAACCAAAACACATCAACGCTGCTTGGCAGAAGAAATAGGCATGGTGGTAGTACTTCCCCGGACGAGCCCTTCACAAAAAGTTCTACTACTATAACATGGCCCGCATTTGTGTTCTGATAAACCTGCTTTTTACATAAATAGAAACCCATAAAGCCATGCTCTTTAATACCAACCGCAGGCAGTTAATTTTTAAATGTCCCGAAAATTCCAAACCAGTTCTCAGCTTTAAATCAGCAATTATTTTACCGAATTCAGACGCAGATCGAACTCTCTTCTCTTCGTGTTTCTTTAGAAACAGTATGGTTGAAGGATTATAAGTGCGCCTCAAGAGGCTCCTTTCAAGCACTTAACACATGTTATAGAGTTTTTTAGGTTCTACGACGTGCCGGTTTCCTCACGGTATTTTCCTTCGCCGTTTAAGAGTATTGGCATTGTGCACATACATTTTTGAACAGAAAAACTCATCGGTGCATGGTGAACCCACGACCGTAGGATCGGAAGGCGGGGCCGATATCACTAATTTTTACTGTTCCTTTGTTGATTCTCCGAAACTTTGGTGTTTGTGATTTTTCATTCACCTTCAGTAACACTACGGGATAGAATCAGAAATGAGTAAATCCGTAAGAGAACCAAGGTAGCCGACATAGATCGCAGAATCAGCAAGTTGAAGTGGCAATGGGCAGGTCATATAGCTCGACGGACTGAAAACCGTTGGGGAATAAAGGTTCTCGAATGACGACCACGAACAGGAAAACGAAGCGTGGGACGCCCTCCTACCCGATGGACTGACGACATTGTCAGGATCGCGGGAAGTCGGTGGATGGAGAGGGCTCGGAATCGTTCTTCCTGGAAATGTATAGGGGAGGCCTATGTCCAGTGGACTTCTTAGGCTGATGATGATGATGACCTTCAGTAATTATTTATTCTCCAGTGTTGAAATTTGCGAGTAAGAAGTTGTTTAACAGTGTCAGTCTCTAGAGCCTAAAATTGTTATTCCACCTTAACGTCCCACCCGATGCACAGAAGCACTCCGTAATACGACTACCGAACACCAATCCATCACGGTGACCGTGTAGAATGTAACGACGAAGTCCATTCATTAGAAATACCCAAGCCAGCTTGTTCATGTAGGTATGCAAAAGCATTTCTAGCAATATTACAAAACCCAGCTACAAACGACATTACCTCTCCATCACAAGCGACACCAAGTATACACGCCATAAAACGTAGAGAGGTACTAGCTTCCTTATTTCAGCACCAAATAATTTTCCCAAAAATACTTCCTGCACTTGTTTACGGAGCTATAAAAATAACGGTTGTCTAGTCTGGGTCGCAATAAACAAAATGCGGTCGTGAATGGGTCACGGAGTGTAAGACGCGGGTGATATTTTGTATAACTGCTGGGGCATTATTCTCTATGACATTAGGAGATTCCGTGCCATAACCGTGTGACATCACAGCGTGGTCTAAACGCAAACGCGATTCAGAAACCAAAAAATGAACTAAGTATGACAACTAGGAATGACAACTAAGTCATAGGGAATACGGTTTTGTCCGATTTCCCGCCGCTGTCTAGTCGTATCTGTGTAACGCGATTGCAATGGCAATAGATAATAATGCCCCAGGTGTTCATAATGTTGGTCTTGGGATGGTAAATTTAATAGACTAAAGAATTTTTTTACAAATAAAATCACAATAAATACAAGTATTTACAAAAAACATTGTAGATCGGATTTATAAAATCAGTAACTCCCATTTCTATAGGACTGTAACGTCATAGAACTGTAATTTTTTTTTTATCCCTGTAGGTCAATGGTAGGACTATTGAAATGAAAACTAGCCCATTTGTTTTATAGAACGAATATTATTTGGTAACTTCCATTAGTTCTATAGAACTTGGTCCATGGAACTGTTATTACTTTTTTTATCAGTAAGTACTGAAAACTTCAGGGGGCTAGAGTACCCATCAAGTTCGGTACTAGTATTTTAACACCTTTTATAATAGAATCTAACCGTATAAACGCTTATTTAGCATAAATATAACAATACCACACAAGCCCGAAGTCAGTAAAAAAGGTAGATAAAACAAAAATTATCCTTTTCCAGCGGCATTTGTGTCACTGTAGGTACCTCTGAAATGGTCGGTATTTAGCTAAGCTTAAATGTTATGTGTATTATAAAATCGGCATGGATGCATTTTAAAACTAAATAACGTAGTCAAAATTGTGGCACGTTTAGAGCCATAAACCTTGTGAGCATAGTGTATTTGTAAGTTTTCCAGAATACACAATTTCATATAAGCCTACGACCTCTGCTGGGCAATAACATCCTCCATCTTATGTAAATCTTTGCTATGATAAATAAATAAGCTAATACTATTTATAAACTAATTTATATGGAGCAAAGTATCTCAATTATATTGACATAGGCTTGTTTGTATCCCAGTAAAATACAACCACTAAGAACGTTGATCTTGAGATCCTTCCAAGATCTCCTCTCACAAGAACTTTACAGTTTTTCTTTACACCAATGAGTTTTCGCATTGATATACCTCTATAATGAGCGATCGTCTGTACAATGGGGAGTGTTCTGAGGAGTTGTTTAATTTGGTGCCTGCGGCTGAATTTCACAATCGCACCACTCACGTTGCAGGTGTCTATAGGCGACGGTGACTACTTTCCATCAGGTGGCCCGTAAGCTCGTCTGCCAGCTTGTAAAAATGTATGTGCACAATGCCAGTACTCTCAGACGGTGAAGGAAAACGCCTCTTGAGGCGCACTTAAAATCCTTTCACCACACTGTTTCGAAACTAGTGACAAGAGAAGAGAACAAAAATAAAAATAACCAACCTTATGTATTCCAACCAAGCACGCAATATTGATCGCCAGCCAGATCAGATCGAAAATTGTCATGATGATCAGCATCCATCCCACTAATTGCAGGGTCTGTTGGTCCAAGGCTGCCAACTTGTTATCCAGAGCAATGGCGCGTGGGTTGTCGTCGTCCATATCTGAAGAAGGGTCCACGTGGTCGAAGCCATGGGTCTTGAGGCTGCAGTACAAGGTGATCACCACGAAGAAGAGAGTACGGATGGAGTTGATGAACTAGAAAATAAAAAGATTATTTATCTCTAGATCATCAACTGCCTGCAGATAGCTCAGCTGTTGATAAATTTTACATTTTGTTATAGTCGCGTTAAACACTCGCTGCAAACTCGGTCATAAATCATCTTAACACTAGTGTTGAGAGTACTCGGCGCGGGCGCATGCACGCTATCGATAAAAAACATGACTCAGCGAGAACACCCGGTGGTTGCGCGCTCGAAGAGGTCATTATCGGTAGTCGATATGAATGTATCGATAGTTCTTATCGTCTCCAATAATGCACATCTCTGCGGTTAAACAAAAGGATCGTGCCGTTCTACTAAGTGCGAGAGAGAGAAAGCAATATTGCTGTCTCGTTCCGATAATTTATGACCGTGCTTGCAGCGAGTGTCTAACGCGACTATTATAATAAATAAATAAATATTGGTGGATTTTCTGCTTGTTCCATCAGCTAGTTGCATAAAAAAAACAGCAATGAAAGCAATTTGTAAATCAAATCATTGAAGTAAATGAAAAAAAAAGAGAAAGTTTTGATTTATAGCAACTATAACTCAATATCTATCTTTATATACTTTAACACTTTCCTTATTATGAACGAGTAAGTAAGCGCTTGCAGATTTATAATTCTACTGGGGTTTTACTTTTAATTATAATATTCGTAGAAATTCGTAGCAGGTGTATGAGTCATTTGTAAATGAATCAGGAAAATAAATATAAAAAGTTTTTATAAGTGATTTATAACTTAGCAGTTTATAATTTTAAATTAAGTCTTTCTTAACGATGCGCTTGCGACACGATTGGTTTCGTATATTTTTATTAATGTCATTTTTGCACAAGGTTAAGAAAGGACGT
The DNA here is from genome assembly GCA_932294275.1 of Chloroclysta siterata. NCBI lineage: Eukaryota > Metazoa > Arthropoda > Insecta > Lepidoptera > Geometridae > Chloroclysta > Chloroclysta siterata. Next base: position 26,256,853 of record OW028591.1, on the reverse strand, counting down.
TTATTAATCAAAGTCTTTTTTTATAATACAACTAGCTGATGGAACAAGCAGATGGCCCACCTGATGTTAAGTGGTAACCATCACCTATAACAAAGCATTGCCTCGTAATTCACACACATTAGGAATGTGCCCTACGATGCACTGCCCTGTGTCCATCAACTTCAGGCATACAGATTTTATGTTAAGTCTCATGTGCCTGTAATTACACCGCCAACCACACTCTTCAAACCGAAACACAGCGTTGCTGCTTGGCGGCAGAAAAAGGCATGGTGGTAGTACTTCCCCGGACGAACCCTTCAAAGAGCTCTTCTACTCTTAAATTCTATGGTGGGTAGTCAGTTAAGTAATACACTTTGGCAAAATAATTTTTTTTTTAATTCTTACCAAGCTAATGTATCCGAGGATAAAGCAACCAATCCTGAGTGGAATGCAGCAGCAACAACGGCTGAACATCGGCTCTCTGCCGACGGAGTTAACCGACATACTGTAAAAAAAAGCATCATCAATTCTTCTTCTTCTTGTCGAGTCACTAGTATAATTCGAAATAATTTTGTGAAAGGATTTAAAGTGTGCCTCAAAGCACTATTCATCATCAATGAGTAGTATGATTACAGAGTAGTAGTAAATAATAAAAAAAAATGGTGGGCTTTCTACACAGCACTATCTAGCCCCAAACTAAGCCAAAGCTTGTAATATGGGAACTAAATAGCTGATATAATACAAAATATACTTTTTTTTTGTAAATACATACTTATAATATACATACATACATACTTATGTATATTAAGAAGTACTACCACCATGTCTATTTCTACCGCTCCGTTGCTATTTCGCTTTGAAGCGTGTGGTTGTATTTCGGTTGAAGGGTGTTAATATAAGGTGTGATAGTAGGTACTGTGTGGAATGTCAACCAATATACATAATACAATAAAGTTATTAAATACGTACCTACCTACGTACATGGTTGTATTGCATAACATTAGGTACCTAACGTGGTTATAGGTACCTGGCACGAAAGCCATCTAGTTGGGTGATTCCCGTTGAGTAACACCTTTCAGTCACACTGTGACACAATGGGACAAAAACTTCCCGTTCTTCATATTGCTATTTTTATTTTCCCGTTCGGTCACACTGTTACTGAACGGGAAAAAAAAAGTCGCAATATGTAACCGGTGTTACACAACGGGAATAAATAAATAATATATGTCGCTTTAAGTCACACTAATTAATTAAAGTTAAACTATGAAATTATATGAACATTATTAACTTCATTTTAAATGAATTCGTTAATTCTTGAAACATTTTATTAGCGAAGAGACTTATCATTTTATTTTTATGATTATGATTATTATTATTAATATCATTAAGTTTTTTATAATAGAAATTCAAAGAGTGAATAAAATGGTATTTTTTACATAGTTTCTTTATTTTCTTTTGTGGAAATCTTAAATATCTGTTTTTCTCTGCAATGGCAATCTTTAAATTCACTCAATAGTCTCTGATTGGTTGTGACCACGCCCCAAACCAGGTACCATGTGATGATTGTGCTTATTCAAAATCTTCACTAATATTATAAAGAGGAAAGATTTGTATTTTTGTTGTTTTGTATGTAACGAATAGGCTCAAAAACTACTGATCCGATTTCAAAAATTCTTTCGCCATTAGAATGCTACATTATCTCTGAGTAACATAGGCTATATAATATTTTCAAAAAAATCAAGGATCCTTACTAAAACTCCAATAATGTAACCAAAGGCGGAAAAAGAAAACATTACATCGCGTGCGCTGCGAAAACTATTATATAAAATAATGTACTACGACTTTGCAGAACACGTCATTATCTACAAAAAATGTCGCGACAGCATATGTCTAACTATTATAGTTATGTCACAATAAGTGTTTTTTTATTATAAAAAATTAATCTAAATGCCGCCGCTGGAAAAGGCTCTTTATTTGTACCTTGGTATTAATCCTTATCCAAATAAATCTTTTCATATTCAAGACTGGTTTAATATCTATACATTACTTCTTGAATTTTTCAAATCGGACCTTCCATTCAAAAGATTTCTAAAATATAAGCGCCGCGCGGGTCACGGGGCGCGTTCTCACTCAACGCGCCCGGGCAAGGCGCGAGGTAGAAGGGCGTGCAAATGACTCGAACCCACCACGGTCTAAGTTTATCCTAAAACGTTGAAAAAATTTATGTCCGAAGCTGGGACAGGCCGCTAGTAAATCAATAAAGATACTTAATTTCAAAAAAACAGTTTTTTATTTTTATACTCTTGTAATCAGGTGTGACATAATGGGAAAAAAAAGTTTCGTTGAGTAACAGTGTTACTCAAGGGGAATTATTTATTCCTATTCAGTAACTTCCTAACAGAATAAATAATTCCCGTTGAGTAACACTGTTACTCAACGGGAAGTTTTTTCCCATTGTGTCATAGTGTGACTGAAAAGTGTTACTCAACGGGAATAACCCATCTAGTTCATCAAATGTATCGTACGCATTTACTAGTTTGTATTCTGTGGTCGTACCACAGATTTCACTGTAACATTTTCCTGCTAGATTCTCATAGCGATTTCATTCTTGCGCTGCCGTCGGTTTGTTGACTATTAAATTTGAACCGGTTTTCAACGGTGTCTACCGTCTTGTCTAGATGTTGTATAAATTTAACTTTTTATAGTTATTTATTATTGTTAGTCATGGTCTTACAAATTTTTTTTATACAGCGTACACGCAGATGACCTACCTGATGTTCAGTGGGAACCATCACCACACAAAGCATTGTCTCGTAAGTTACGTACGATAGGAACGTGCCCTACGATGCACTGCCCTGCGTCCATAAACTTGAGGCATACAGATGTTAGGCCTCATGTGCCTGTAATTACACCGGCAACCACACTCTTCAAACTAAAACACAGCAACGCTGCTCGGCGGCAGAAAAAGGCGTGGTAGTAGAACTTCCCCGGACGAGCCGTCCAATCATCAACTAAAAAGTTTGCTTAAGAACGATAACTAGTAAAGCAAACTTTTTAGTAGGATAACTTGTTTGGATCAAAATTATATTGTTGCTGAACTGTGTGCGATGTGATTGCACACAACTTGATTGATTGCGGTTTTTTTATAAATAGTTGTGTTTTTATATCTTTAAAAATGATGGAACGTGCGAGCAAGAGGGCCACACTTGCCATCTCCTTTTGTCGCTGATTGTACCTAATCATAATCATGTGTCCATTATATTTTAAACGTGACTTTTGTAATTTAGTTTAATCATAAAACGGTTTCCACGACTCATATCTACACTAATATTATAAAGAGAAAAGATTTGTATTTTTGTTGTTTTGTTGTTTTGTATGTAACGAATAGGCTCAAAAACTACTGGTCCGATTTCAAAAATTCTTTCACCATTAGAATACTACATTATCCCTGAGTAGATAGGCTATATTATATTTTCTAAAAAATCAGGAATCCTTACTAAAACTCCAATAATGTAACCCAAGGTGGAAAAAGAAAACCTTACATCGCGTGCGCTGCGAAAACTATTGATGATAGAACAAAATAATGTACTACGACTTTGCAGAACACATCATTATCTACAAAAAATGTCGCGACAGCATATGTCTAACTATTATAGTTATGTCACAATAAGTGTTCTTTTATTATAAATATTTAATTGAAATGCCGCCGCTAGAAAAGGGTGTTTATTTGTACCTTGGTATTAATCCTTATCAAAATAATATAATATATATAATATATATATATAATATAATATAATATAATATAATATATAATATATAAAATAATAATCCTTATAAAATTTCATAATGAAGACGGTTTCAATACCTATAGATTACTTCTTAAATTTTTCAAATCGGACATTCCATTCAAAAGATATGACGAAATTAAAAATGTTAACGGGTCCACGGGTCACGCTCGGGGTGCGATTTCAGTCACTCAAGGAGAAGGACGTGCAAATGTATGAAATTAGTAGACGCGAGGCTCGAACCCACGGTCTAAGTTTATCCTAAAATGTTCAAAAAATTTATGACCACCCATGCGAAGCTGGGACAGGCAGCGGCCTGTTACTGATAGTTACTGATATTTAAACAAACATAATTCAATTCCAGTTTCTGTACATATTTTGTTACGAGGAAAATCCAATACCTAACCTCATGTACCTAGATAATATATTTTTATTTATTTGTATATTATTTCCTTCTTGCTAATGGAACTAGCAGAGGGCCTACCTGATGTTGAGTGATAACCATCTACACTATCTCTCACAAGCCCCACAAAATATCGGCATGTTCCAAATATAAAATTTGGACTTGCATCTGTCTACCACTTTTAGACATCCCCAAAGGATCGTGAAGAAAAGTACAAAAAATCTGACGTCTACCGTGCCTGACAATAAGTGAGCTGGTCATGAGTTTTTTTTTCAGTCGTATCAGTGTTAAGTTATCTGTAATACATACGATTGTAAAATAACTCTTATTATTTGACCCAATCACATCAAACATGTTGTATCGCATCTAGCCAATCAGATAGCTCCATTATGCAAATAGGATTTATTTACAAAACTAATAAACCTACCTTAGAATTATGTGGGGGAACGTCGAGAGCCTGAACAGGCTGTATTTTGGTTTTATAACAGGTTTATAACAGCTTTATAACAGGTTTATAACTATTTTTAGCTTTAAAAAGCATTGGTCGCCAAATTGAATGGAAATATTACTAAAGGATATCATACGTGCCCTGCGCTTGCGGTCAATAAAACTCAGTTTTCAATGTCATGTTCAATATTTTCAATATCATGTTCAACGTTCAAAATATAATAAAAAAACTGTTTCCATAAATTAGGCTGGTAGTTTGACTAAGTTAAAACATATAGTTTAATTACAACCTACCCATAATTATTACGGTTTCGAACAATAACATATAACGTGACTTAAATCGATTCCACAATGAGCTGCTGAGCTGTGTGATAAAACAATCAGTGGATGTTTTGTAAATATTTCAATAGAAAAATGCGGGCGGCAAATGACTCACTCGCAGGCTCCAGTGCAAGTACGCAACTATTGCCTTTAAAATGAGTGTAATAAGGTCTTAAATCCTATGCTAAAGTAGGCAATAAACTTATGGCTTGGGTTTCGCAACCTATTTTTTTGGTAGATAATAATAATATCTTTAGAACGTACCACTTGGTACTAAGGATCATACAAAAGAACGGTAGGAACCAAGCCGTAAGTTTGTTGCCTGTACTTCTAGGCTTTGGTCGCGTGGAACTGGCACCTAGAGTCTAAAGAGTCTATCTTTAAGACGTTTTAAAGTGATCCTTGTGATTTTATTGAATAAATACATTTTGACTTTGACTTTTGACTTAAGAAAAGGGATATCTACCGTGCCTGGCGATCAAAGTCATGAAGCTATTTTATTGTTTTGTTTACATATATCAGTTTTTTTGACCGCAATGAAACCTTCTGATTGTCAATCCGTTAATTAACAATACCAGTTTTTATCTGGTAACTTTATATTTATTAGCTACAGAAGGCATGATAAGACAAATAGGTCATCATCCATCCGACTCACAGTTTCGTATCATAACAATCATTGTTTTAAAATTCTGCAATTCTGGGAATGTTATCCGGTTTCATATTACTGCAAAATATGGGTATGTACTATTTACCTACCAAATGTAATACTTGAACGTCTTCTGACTACCCCCCTTAAGCATCCTCAAAGAATCTAAAGTTTGTACTTGGTGCTATTTCAGCCGTCAAGCAGCGTTGCTCTGTTTTGGTTTGAAGGGGTGTTTGCCGGTGACATTACAGGCACATGAGGCTTAGAGCTGATTTCACCATGCTCTGCACAAAGGATTAAAGGGCCGTTAAATATGTCAAAATGTACGCGTTTGACATCTAAGGTTAGATTTAACTGTTAATCCTTGATTAGTAATTAACAGAGCATGGTGAAATCAACTCTTAAGGGAGGCATTCCTCAAGGTAATTGACGCCGGCCTTTTTATTAATAAAAAGGTTGAATCCACCTATGATTGGCGTATGTATCAGTAGAATACAATAATACGATGTGCCTTAAAATTTTACTATACATATCGCTGTTGGCGTTCCTATTTATAATAAATTAAATAATTAATTGAAGGAACTTATTCACATTTTAATGTTCTTTAATGGTGTGTCCAGTGTGGTGAAAAAATATTGCATACACATGTTGGATTAATTTTTTGTGGGTGACGAAAGAATTGAGGGCGCACCTGTACAACACATGTAGCATTATTTTTAAGATTATAAGTTGGACTTTAAAATAAGTAATAAAAACTCCAGCAATAAGTAAGAGTATTGCATTGACCCGATCTAAAAATAACAGCAAAGTGCACACTACAATAAGTACCTACCGACATTTTATAAGCGAGCATTTAACGACGCACGGCGTCTTAAAAACACCTTGGATTTTTAACCACATAAGCATAAATTAACGAAAATAACTTACGTGTCGTACGGCACACTTGACTTTTCCATCATATTGCTGGCAGGAAACAAATAAAGAAAACAATTTATAAAATTCAAATTAGGAACGCGAGACGACGCACGCGCAACGAAGTCGCGAGTGAACTGAAGTGGGACCGATTGGAACGAATGATTTTGAAGATGATTGTTCAAATGACGTCAGCGGATGTACTGGCACAAGCACAAACCAATGCAGAAAGTAATTTGTTTGAAGCCTGCTTCTTTTAGTCGTGTTACTTTCTTTAGTAACAGTGTGTTGAAAGGTTATTAAGTGGTGGTAAAAGAGGCTCCTTTCGAGCACTTGACACATGTTTTAGGACTGTTTTAGATTCTATAACATGCCGGTTTCCATTTCTCATGTTTTCCTTCACCGTTTGAGAGTACTGGCACTGTGCACATCATTTTTTTACAGAACGTTTTATTGATGCACGGCTGGTGTGGCAACGAAACAAGATATAATAAATTTTGCCAGCCCAACTGAGCTGCGTTGGTCTTAGCTCTGCCTTCTGCACTGTAGGCCGTGGGTTCGATCTGTACTGTAAACAAACTTTTGTGAAATGAACATAGACGTTTCGTAGCCGTCTGGGTGTGACAATGGTCTCAATTCTGTTCTTTAATTTTCCTAAACGAATCTAATTTGACAGCACTTAAAACATTGCCGTCCCTTTCTAGAAGAAAGAAACAACAAGGACGGCTATAATTTTAGCTCTATCCAACTAAGTCTGTGCTAATGCAATAATAGAATCGACACCATTGTAGTATAGGTATTAGGTACCTAAGTATGTATAGACAAAAAAAAGTATATAGAATCGCTATTTGTTTCCCATAGTTAAAGCTTTGCTTAGTTTGGGGCTAGATAGTGCTGTGTGGAATTTCCGCCAATATTTATTATTTTTTAATTGGGAAGCCAGAAAATACATTTGTGCTACTAAAATAAAAATATATGAATAGGCTCACTATAATACACAGCTATTTTATTTTATTTTAAAATTAAATACATTTTTTAATTTTAAACAGTCTAAAAAGTTATTTTGACTTTAACTTATGAATGCTCGCGTCTGTACCTACCTAGGTATGTTCCCCGCTGCGCGGGACAATATTAGGCAGTTTTTTTCGATAAAAATGATATCATCAAATTAGTTATTAAGGAACATTCTTGCAAAATAAAAACTGACGGTCTAGCTAGCGGGACCACACCTTCTACACAGTAGAAGTAAGTAAGGTAAGCGACAGTAAGGTCGAGGGTTCGAATACAGGCGACCAATGGCTTCCTTTCTCGAAAAATGCTCAATGACAGTGCTCTCAAACGGTGAAGGAAAACAACGTGAAGAAACTCTGGTTTCTTCACGTTTAATATTCTATCAGCGGCAATGGGCTTGCAATGTAGGTATGTGCCAAATGTTCTTTATCCTGTGTTTAGTCACGTGTCTTGCCTTGTTTCTATGTCATCTGTTTAAGTCAAAGACAAGAGCTAATGTACCTCTCGCTCGCACCTTTCGACATGTTGAAAGATATAAAATCACTAAACTCATTTTAGAAAAATCGCAATCAACCATTTTGTGTGCAATCACATTGCACACAGTTTAGTAAATTAAAAAACATTTTGATCGATGCAAGTTTTCCTACGCAAAAGATTGCATGAGTACGTAAAACAAGTAAAGCAAACTTTTGAGTAGGTAATACATTAGCGTCTGTATTCGCTTTAAGTTTTAAACTATTGTCTGAAATCGTGTTTTCTGTACTGTGGCCTCCCGCGATACAGGCTTGTCCTAGTGCGGGGTCCATCAGCAACCCTTCCGCGATACAGGCTTGTCCTAGTGCGGGGTCCATCAGCAACCCTTCCGCGATACAGGCTTGTCCTAGTGCGGGGTCCATCAGCAACCCTTCCGCGATACAGGCTTGTCCTAGTGCGGGGTCCATCAGCAACCCTTCCGCGATACAGGCTTGTCCTAGTGCGGGGTCCATCAGCAACCCTTCCGCGATACAGGCTTGTCCTAGTGCGGGGTCCATCAGCAACCCTTCCGCGATACAGGCTTGTCCTAGTGCGGGGTCCATCAGCAACCCTTCCGCGATACAGGCTTGTCCTAGTGCGGGGTCCATCAGCAACCCTTCCGCGATACAGGCTTGTCCTAGTGCGGGGTCCATCAGCAACCCTTCCGCGATACAGGCTTGTCCTAGTGCGGGGTCCATCAGCAACCCTTCCGCGATACAGGCTTGTCCTAGTGCGGGGTCCATCAGCAACCCTTCCGCGATACAGGCTTGTCCTAGTGCGGGGTCCATCAGCAACCCTTCCGCGATACAGGCTTGTCCTAGTGCGGGGTCCATCAGCAACCCTTCCGCGATACAGGCTTGTCCTAGTGCGGGGTCCATCAGCAACCCTTCCGCGATACAGGCTTGTCCTAGTGCGGGGTCCATCAGCAACCCTTCCGCGATACAGGCTTGTCCTAGTGCGGGGTCCATCAGCAACCCTTCCGCGATACAGGCTTGTCCTAGTGCGGGGTCCATCAGCAACCCTTCCGCGATACAGGCTTGTCCTAGTGCGGGGTCCATCAGCAACCCTTCCGCGATACAGGCTTGTCCTAGTGCGGGGTCCATCAGCAACCCTTCCGCGATACAGGCTTGTCCTAGTGCGGGGTCCATCAGCAACCCTTCCGCGATACAGGCTTGTCCTAGTGCGGGGTCCATCAGCAACCCTTCCGCGATACAGGCTTGTCCTAGTGCGGGGTCCATCAGCAACCCTTCCGCGATACAGGCTTGTCCTAGTGCGGGGTCCATCAGCAACCCTTCCGCGATACAGGCTTGTCCTAGTGCGGGGTCCATCAGCAACCCTTGTAAACTTCTATTTTTGGTAAATAAATGAATTTTGTATTTTTGGTATTTCATAATTTGTACGTTGAAGGTACCTCAGACCTTACCTTATACCTTACCTTGTACCTTAGATATATCTCGGAATTAAGATATATTGAGCTCCTTTTTAGATAGATAGATAACTCTTTATTTTTCACCACACAGAAACAGTAAGTACAGGGTTAAAGCATACATTACGGTAAAACAATGAACGACCTTATCGCTAAAGCTATCTCTTCCAGGTACCCTGGTACTTTGTACAACCTACTTAGAAATCTGAGGTCATAGTTACCGAGCCAGAGGATTAAAGTCGTGAAGCTTTTTCTGTGTAGGTACTATTTTAGTCTTAGTTTTTCATACAAAGACAGAGAGAGTGAGACAGAGCCTCAGACAGAGAGAGTGTGAGACGGAGCATTAAAAAAATTCACATTTAAAATTTATAAAAATAATCTCTTATTATATCTAAATTATTAATTCATCGAATGTTGCTATGAAATAAAGCAACCAAGATTCGGAGAATAACATTACAGGGACTCAATGAAAATATTATTTTGATTCTTTATTAATATTATTAGCAAACGACTTGGGTGTGTCACTTGCTACTACGTTTTCGTAGGCGGTGTTATTTCCACTATTAGCCAATCAACACCGGCAAAGCTATTAGGTACGTTATTCAAATCAAATCAATTAACTTTTATTTCAGCATTCACACATTCATATCTGTAGCAAGAAATACATACTTTGGCCACGTTTTTCCTCACTTATGTTATGGGGTCATTTTCTGGGGTAATTCAGTTAATGCAACATCGGTTTTTTTAATGCAAAAAAAAATTATTAGGGCCATAAATAACATGAAAAGTACCGAATCGCTCCAATCTTAATCAGAAAAATAGACTCAATTTAACTGGGATATTTATTCTAGAAATTTGTCTGTTTGTTAAAAATAATATAACCTATTTTAATAAAAAATCTAGTCGATATGATAATTTTCGTAGTAAGCATAAATATAATATCTGTATTCCTCAAATAAATAATACAATGTTCTATAGAAGTACCTATTATACAGCCATAAAAGTATATAATCATCTGCCAACAAATATAAAGGAGGTCAATGGAAATTTATTCAAACTAAAACTAAAGAAATGGCTCTTATCAAATATTTTTTACAATCTAGAAGAGTACTTTAGTGCCTAGATAATAGTTTTAAGTATATTGTAACCTATTAGGTACATGATATTAAATGCTTTAGTTCGCATATAATCGTTTTAAATGTAACTACTTTAAGTAGATAACTCCTTGGACTAATCTTAGGTTACCTATTGTAGTTAAATATTTTTTTTGCGATGGGTGGTCGAGGATATCTATAGGAATAGTGTAGTAATATTGTATGCCCGAAAGGGGTAGACTGTTGGAACAAAATTACCTCTGTAAGATCTATTTACACAGTTTTACAATAAATGATTCTTATTATTATACATGAGGTATTGCGTATTGAAGTATTCGCAACAGGTTTGCAACAAACGTACATTCTGTCGATATTTTTTGTATTTTTTTATACGACCTACTGCCCTCAGTAGGTCGGAATCACTTAAAGTCAAAGTCAAAAGGTATATTTATTGAATAAAATCAGATATTATTACTTTGTAACGCCTTAAGGGGCTGACAACTATCAAACAACTTCTCGCTCGCACGTTTCGACATGTTGAAAGATATAAAATCACTAAACTAATTTTCGAAAAATCGCAATCAACCATTTTGTGTGCAATCACATTGCACACAGTTTAGTAAAAATTTCATTTTGTTCGATACAAGTTTTCCTTTTTTAAAGTTAGCTTATGTACGAAAACTAGTAAAGCAAACTTTTGAGCAGGAAAACATGTATCGATCAAAATGATTGTTTTACTAAACTATGTGCAATGTGATTGCACACAAAATGGTTGATTGCGATTTTTCGAAAATGAGTTTAGTGATTTTATATCTTTCTAAATGTCGAAACGTGCGAGCGAGAGTCACATTAGCTCTTGTCTTCGCCTTAAAACTAGGTGACTCTAGGTGCCAGTTCCACGCGACCAAAGCCTAGAAGAACAGGCAAGAAACTTACGGCTTGATTCCTACCGTTCTTTTGTATGCTCCTTGTTATAATGTAATAATACAATAATGAAGCTCCAGTGTGTGTGGTGCCAATCGAATTTAGTGAGGCGTAGGCATAACAGAATAAGGTACCTAAATGCAACCAAATTCACAAGACAGCGCACGCTATAGCAAAGCATTACCTACCTCGTGGGACATGCACGTTAGGAACGTGCCCTACGATGCATTACTGCATACAATATATTTTTTACCTACATAATGTTTAACATGCCTCAGCTCAGTTGGTAGTAGCTGCCAGTAGGCTTCTATGCTGTAGGTTGTGAGTTCAATTCCTGGAATGTTTGTTGTGGCACCTGAAAAAACAGAGATTTTTTTTTCAATAAGTATTTACATTATCTATTTTGGTATTTTATCAGCGGCGATGGGCCGGCAACTTGTCACGTATGGAATACCAACCTGCAAAATGTGGGTATGTGCCAAATATTAAGTTATTTTAAGAGTAGTAGAGCTCTTTGTGAAGGGCTCGTCCAAGGAAGTACTACCACCACGCCTTTTTCTGCCGCCAAGCATCGTTGCTGTGTTTCGGTTTGAAGAGTGTGATTGCCGGTGTAATTACAGGCACATGAGGCTTAACATCTCTATTCCTCAAGTTGATGGACGCAGGGCAATGCATCGTAGGGCACGTTCCTATCGTGCGTCACTTACGAAGCCGTGCTTTGTTATAGGTGATGGTTACCACTTAACATCAGGGCCATTTGCTTGTTCCGTCAGTTAGTCCGTTAGTTAGATGTATAAAAAAAAATTACTCGTAGGTAGGACGTAGGTTTTGTTTGATGTACAATACAGTATCTTGATTCATTTATGTATTCATACTGTCGAAGCCTTTTTAAATTACCTACCGAGTATCTCTCACCGATAAGGAAAATCGCCACGGATTGTCCATTCGGAACCAAAACGAGGAAAAAACAATACAAACAAGCATCTTGATAAAATAAATTATGAGGCAAGTGGCTTATGCCGGCATCTCCCCCTTTATCGCACAGATGATGCCGCTAAATGTCAAGGGTGAATCGCCCAGCTTCCAATGTATTTGTCGTACTACTAGCTGACGAACGTAGCTTTGCTCGCGTAGCTATAGTCGCGTTAAACACTCGCTGCAAAATCGGTCATAAATTATCAGAACGAGACAGCAATATTGCTCTCTCTCTCGCAGTTAGGAGAACGGCACAATCCTTTTGTTTAAGTGCAGAGATGTGCATTATTGGAGTCTATAAGAACCTGCGCATGTCTCTGCACATTTCCACGGACATGAGCTGAGTGTAAACGGGGTATACCTATCCGTCTAAGGTTCGTTTATAATTTTTATACGTTCCCTTTGAAGAGTGTGGTTATCGATTAAATAACAGGCACTTGAGGCTTAACATCTAATTGCCTCAAGTTGGACCTGATGGACTTACGACATTGTGACGAACGCGGGAAGTCGGTGGATGGAGAGGACTCAGAATCGTTCTTCCAGAAAATTTTGGCGGCCTATGTCAAGTGGCTGATGATGATGATGATTATTCTCTAGGCCCGGCTAGTCCTGCAGCGGCTTATTTCCATCAATAGCCTTCACCGCTCAGCTTGTAGTAGCTCTGCCTTCTGCGCCGTACGCCGTGGGTTCGATCCCCACCAAGAACAAATTTGTGTGATGAACATAGATGTTTGTTCTCTGTTCTCTGTCTAGGTGTTATTATATTGTAAGTATGTATTTACAAAAAAAAGTATATATGTATTATATCAGCTATCTGGTTCCCATATAACAAGCTTTGGCTTGGTTTGGGGCTAGATAGTGCTGTGTGGGAAGTCCACCAATATTTATTATTTATTTATTATTTACCGCTATATCACGAGCCGTGAGAAGCCAGCTACACCCCTCCAGCCGAGCAGTCGACGTGACAGTCAGCATTGAACTTATCCCAGCGATAACAATAACACTTCAACCTGCCATCGAAACTACTGCCATTTTCCCAAACTATTTAATTTAAGCCACAAATAACGAAACAATATCAAAGACCCATTATCAACACCACGACATTGTAATCATTAAATCTATGGATGAGTACATCAAGTTCGAGCTTTCTATTTCTGGTTTTTGGTAATGCGAGCGCGGTGGGTCAATTATCAAAAAAACAAGCCAATACAGCAGTAATAGTCATCAATATCATCATTAGCCTGAAGAAGGACCCTGCTGGACCTATTATGCTGGACCTCTCTATTCGTGTCAGGTATGGTTGGTTTGGATACTTTGGAACTTAGGCGGAAACTGCAGTTAGCTATGCACTACTGCCTTATACTGCGTCACAAAGTTAACAATCCTACCATATTGAGCAGTATGACTTTGCATGTACCTAACAACTACATACGATGCGGCCGTCGTCGACACCAGTTATTTTCGTGTCACATAGCGCGAACCCGGCATGCTAACAACGCACCGACTCTACGGGCGCTCACACTTTTAAACGATTTTCTACATGAGTTCCAACATGACGACTTTTTTAGTGATAGCCTTAGTTCCATTTATAAGTCCTTATAAGAACATAATTTAAGTTTTAATCATTAATTAAGATAGTCAGCGTTTTGGTGTTATAATGTAAGCTTACTGTCAAACTTGAAATAAATATTCTATTCTATTCTATTCTATTCTATGTCCAGTATTAGTAGTATTTATTTCTGTTAACTTAATGGTTTGCTTGTGTCGACGTCTTGAGGGCCGGAGACAGGAACGTTTTAAGTGAATTCTTTCGTTGAGAAAGTGCCCTGAGGAAGGGAGAGAAGGTCGTCAGGACTGGATGACATAGGACAGAAGGGATGGCTGCTGAACGATTCTGAGCCCTCTCCATTAACCGGCTTCCCGCGATCTTCACAATACCGTCAGTCCATCGGGTAGGAGAGCGTCTCCAACTTCGTTTTCCTGTTCGTTCAGTAGCAATACCTAGCAGTAAAATATGTCGTTGCTTGTTCATTGAAAATAATCTGACACAGGTTTATTGTCGACTAATTCTCTGCCGGAAAATCGAGGTACTTAAAATTTAGTTTTTTTGACAGCCTGACAGACTAGCGCAATAGCGATAGTGGTAAGACTTGTATGTTCAACAAGCAACGACTCATTTTACTAATATTGCTGTCGCATCGGCTAGTTGTTAGATAATTGACTCACGTGTTTTGTTTTTTTTATTTAGTTTAGATGTTTGCCTGCGTCCTAGCATGTAATTTACCAAAAAAAGTATGTAAGTATTCTATGGGCTATTATAGGGAAGTCTGCACCAGCGTAAGCGACCGCGGGCCTTCCTAGTGGACATCTGGTGGCTGAACTGGCAACCACCACCCGTCTCGCAAAAAGGGCCAACCAGCGACCTACTTGCGGAAACCAGTCCGCTCACCAAGTATGGGCTATGATCGGGTCTATGGGTATGGGCTATGGGTATGGGCTATTTACACATTGTTGCGCTACTGTCTAAGTATAAGTACTATGCTAAGGTCCTCTCGATGACCAATACAGGCTGATCGCAAACGAGCGAAGTTAGAATGACCGACTTGCGTCACCTGTATGGATCTAACTTTAGATTGAGACTTTACAATTTAAACTTTGCGAGATTATGTGGGGGGGTCATTAGAAGCAGTTAAAGTTCGAGCTATAAGAGGATGTGTGAAGGGGCTTTAAAATAGCTCGCAGCTAATCCACGGGGTCAATGGGGTCATTCGATACTCGTTTGTGCGATGTGTTACTGGGTTTTATTTGTACATCTCGATTGGAATAAGTAGTTGATCCGATCAGAACTTTCGTTAATCGATAGCTTGTTTTTGAGAAATTAAATCGGTTTTTAAGATACAACAAAAAAGTTAAATTAAGATATCCAATGATCCAAGAGTTAATCTCCAAGCTAACATACCAAGTTAGTAAACAGAAACAAGGCCAAACATAATATTTAGACTTGCATCTAACTACCACCTACTCAAAGTTTTGGAGCGTTCGGGTTGCATCACGAAATCTCAGTTCGGAACGAACCACAAGTTTTATTCGTTTATAAAAATATTTTTATAAAAAACATCTTTGTCTTGTACTTACGTTGCAAAAATATTATTGTTGACGTCCTTAGCGGACCAATTTGTGATTTAATTGTCTCCAGTTATTATTTCAGATATCTTTGTCACAAAACGTCCAGCTTCTACTCCATTTATAATGACGCCTCCTTGACAAAGCTGGCGACTTGTCGACTATTATCTGCATATTATGCCTACGCACATTCTTGGTTGAAGTACGGCATTATTTTATGGGGACACAGTAGGCACATGATTTGGTCATTTTGTAAAAGAAATATTTGTGAATATTGGTAAATATACATCAACCCGAAAGTTGTAGATTCTATTTTGTCAAAAAGAATATTCTAACTTTCCCCGCTATCAGAAATTTGAAAGAAATCACCTTACTTTGAATATGATAAGAATCCCCGCCGTAAAAATAAGCTAGCACCAAAATTAGAAATGTACAAAAACAGTCCCTACTATAGAGCAATATTAATATAGGTACATTGTAATCCCAGAAAACATAAAAAACGAAGCTAACAACATAACATTTGAAAATAAACTAAATAACTAAAGAAATAGACTAAATAAAGTTCACAAGTATCATCATCCAACTTTTACCTACTCCCAAAACTTTCAACCTTACTTACCTCTAAGCATTCTCAAATGAAGCCGCCCAACTTTTATGAGTTAAGCAAAAGTGATTTTTATTATTAGTGATAAGTTTTAAATTTATTTATAATTATAACTTACTTAGGTACGTACTTACATTGAGATACCCATTAAATGAGACTAAAGTCAAGAGTCTCGAACACCGTCGCAAAGTTGCTTGCCTATCGATCTTCTATAGGTTACATTTTGGGGAATGTGCCCAGGAACTTCACGATACTATACCGCCATCACCATTCCACCACAGGACTAGTAGACGCACTGCCGGGTATCATCCATATCTGGTTAGCATACCACCTATTCGCACTAAGCGTTTTGCTTCTAGCTACATTATGCGAACTGCTAAGGAGTGGAACTCATTACCGTCGTCTGTTTTTCCTGACCACTACAATCTAAATCTCTTCAAGGCTAGACTGAATAAGTGTCTTCTAGACCGTTACCAACAGGTGAGATTGTAGTCAAAGGACGGTTTATTCATTATAAAAAAAAATTAAAAAAATGGGCATAAAACCTTCGTAATGCCCCAACGGGGTTCATGTCCTAGACATCTTGTTATCCCTAAGAACTACCAGTATACAGCTTGAAACAATGAATAAATGACTATGATTATTACATAATACGCGACAGTCTGGTCGCGAGGTAGCGTTAACAGACGACCTTTGTCGTTAAACGTTATTTGACTCCGTAGAGATTGGGTTCACTGAGTCGTAATACAAACAGACTATTGATCAATTTCTTCTCTTGATTTGTTTATGATCGTGAGGTCTTTGGAGGAGCTCAAAAGTGCTCGAAAGGAGCCTCTTGAGGCGCACTTAAAATCCTTTCAACACACTGTTTCGAAAGAAACTCGTGACACGAAAAGAAGAAGAAGAAGAGCTCAAAAAACTCTTTCTGGAAATGTATAAGGCCGAAATCGATCAGTGGACTTTTTAAACTGATGATAAAATGATAAATATTTATATATTATTTTATTATTCAATAAACAATTTGTGCCGCAATGCCAAATTGAAGCCAAACCTCTTAAAAAAATTGCCTTGAAAGTCACGCACGATAAGAACGTGCCCTACGATGCACTGCCCTGCGTCCGACCTTGAGGCATATAGTTGTTAAGCCTCATGTGCCTGTAATAACACCGGCAACCACACTCTTCAAACCGAAACACAGCAACGCTGTTAAGTAATCCTTATTATAAGCCAGTGATAATTTATGGTAGATTTAGCTTTACAGATATAAATAAATAGGCAAATAAATTTAAAGAGTATCTAACCCCAAACTTAAATAACAATGTCTTAGATACATATCTCATAGGATCTAGAAATAAATAAAATTCATAACGAACGTGAAAACGAAACATACAAAATTTTTAAAACGAGAGAATGCTCGAATCTAGGGTCAGTTTTATCAATAAACCCTGTCAAGTAAAAGTTTAACTGACGCTAACTAGCGCCAATCCGAAGTTAAAAGTTCTAAATGACATTTAATCTCCTACGTGACAGTTGCCAAGTGTCTGCGCGTAATTAGTAGGGTTGAATTCTTAAGCTTCGGCCAAACCTGTGCGACTAAAGCGACTGCGAAGCGAGAGCGTCTGCCGCGCAGGTTTGGCCGAACCTTTATTACAGAGCCAATAAAGTCCTCTCTTATTCATCTGACGACAAGGTTTAAAAGCAAAAAACCAGATATTCTCTTCAGGATCAGGCTTTGATCTCCAGGCACGGTAGATATCCTCTCAGATCTCTGAATACCAAGTTCTACGTACCTTAAAATTTTTGACGGTACCTTAGAATTTCTCAAAAAATCTTTAAAGTTTGAGTTAAGTTTAAATATTACATTTGGCACGTACCCACAATTCTCAGTAGTTGACATCCCACCCGTGACGGGTTGCAAGCGCATCGCCCAATAGCCATTGTGTAACGATAAAACCGAATTATATTACTATTTCAATGTCTTAGAAAGTCAAAGTCAAAAGGTATTTATTTATTTATTTTATTCTTAGATTCACAGTTTTTCTTATTGTCTGTTTTAATCTATTAAATGTACACTGTGCACTAACCAAATCGAATCTACATTTTATAAAATCACAAGGATCATACAAACCAACGCTAGGAACCAAGCCGTAAATTTCTTGCCTGTTCCTCGCGACCAAAGCCTAGAAGGCTTTGTTGGCGAGGAACTGGCGATAGATTCACCTAGTATATAGGACGTTTCAAAGTGATTCTTGTGATTGTACTAAATAAAGACCGTTTTGATTTTGATTTTAGGTAGGAAAACTTGTTTGAGTCAAAATACAATTTTTACTGCACTTTTGTTATGCTATTTTCCAAAACGTGTTTGATTGCGATATTTCATAAATAAGTACACTGATTTTATATCTTTCAAAAAGTTGAAACGTTACCATCGTGCGTGAATGCGAGGCAATGCTTTGTTAAAGGTGATGGTTACCACTTAACATCAGCTGGGCCATCTTCTTGTTCCATCAGACAATAGTTTTAAAAAAACTTTGATGAGCACGTAAGATTCAACTAGTTCATAAAACCTTTCAAAATAATTCTTGTGATATTGTATATAAATTCGTTTATTAAATTGATTATATTCACGAAGGAAAACATCGTTAAATTTTACGGCACACACAAAACGTTAAGGTAATTAAGATAAGAAAATTGCGGTGAAGTCTGTTTAGTATTAACATCTTTATTTTAAAAATTGCTCGGGAGTGAGTCTTTTTTTATTAAAAACTGCCTTATGCACTATGGTACCACCTCTTCTTGTCGTGTCAATAGTTATTTCGAATCAGTGTGGTGAAGGGATTATAAGTGCGTCTCAAAGAGGCTCCTTTCGAGCACTTGACACAGGTTTTAGAACTTTTTAGGTTCTACGATATGCCAGTTTCCTCACAATGATTTCCTTCACCGTTTGAGAGTACTGGCACTGCGCATATACATTTTTGAACAGGAGTATTTCTGTTTTTTTATTGGCGATTTTTTTTTAATTGGTTTTGAACACACGGGTAAGATCAAGTGACGAGTTTGCAATAATATATTGATTAAAAATCGTTTAAAATTTGTTCATACAAACCTTGGAGTCAAAAATTTCGCGCACCGTTCAGCATTAGAGGAACTTCTGTCATATGTTATAGGTTGTGGAATACACTCTTTGCTATTGTTTTACCTTGACTACCGCATGGGGTTCTTCAAAAAGACCGTTTAAAATATTTAGAGGGTCAGCAACGCGCGTGTGATGCCTCTGGTGTTGCAAGCATCCAAAGGCTACGGTAACTGCTTACCATCAGGTGGGCTATATGCTTGTTTGCTTACGTTAAAAAACGTCGTTTTACAACGTTTTTATCGTTCTTGTAAAATCCCAAGACCGCCCATTGTATTTCATTTTCATGTTTTTCTGTACAGTTATGTGGAATAAATGTTATGTGGTATGCAATAAAAAAAATCTATCTACCTACGTACCTATTTATTTCATAATAAAAAATAAAAAACAACTGGCCAGGACAATGACCCGGCGTATAACCTCGACAGTAAAACTGCGCATGTTTCAATGCTCACGCTAGATGCTTTACGGCCGTAAAAGTGAGGTTACCGTCCATTACTCGCCTCACTGAGCCAATACTGATTGAAACGGCTCTGATTGTAAAAGCAACAATGGCGTCACCGCAGTTCAATAAATAGAAGATAGCGTAGATGCGTGCTGCTATTCCTTATGTTTTTTTTTATTTATTTATTTATTTGTGTTTAAATTGTACCTACTTAACTAAGTTTAAGCACCGAAATAGAAATCACTACATAGTATAAAACAAAGTCGCTTTCTCTGTCCCTATATCCCTATGTATGCTTAAATCTTTAAAACTACGCAACGGATTTTGATGCGGTCTTTTTTATAGAAAGAGTGATTCAAGAGGAAGGTTTATATGCATAATACAAGCATAATCTCTTAGGGATAACCCACAATAACCGTGCGAAGCCGGGGCGGGTCACTAGTATAAATATATTTTGTGATACACGAAAAAGGTAAATTCACCTCCCACCTTACAAGTCTAAAGTGCAGTGAGTACCTTTAGAACTTATGTAACAATTATATCTTTGAAAAAATATTTTTTGTCTTGTATCTTGTGAGAGCTCTTTGTAAAGAGTATAATTATAATCCAGAAAATTAACACCATCGTACATATTTCTGCTCGCATTGTTGTGTTCAGATTTTTAGGGTATTGAGTGCCGTTGCAATTACAGGCGCATGAGATCTATAAGTCGTAGAATGATTGACGCAGTACAAAGAGAAGAGCTCTCTCAGCCGTCTTCCTATTTAATTGATTGGTGGGTGTCATATCTTTAATGAAAAATCTATAAAGTACCTAACAGAAACAAATAGCTTCACGACTTTAGATACCCAGGCACGGTAGATATCCCCTTAGATCGTTTAAATTAAGATTCTTTGAAGATGTCTAAGGGAGTAGTCAGAAGTACGTCCTAATTTTACATAAAATATCTAGCTTACACTCTAAAATGAGTTCAAAAAACAAACAAACATTATATACCCGCACCCGATTGGGTAGTAGGGTAGAAAAGGACACAAAATAATGAGTAGTAGGGTAGAAAAGGACGCGAGATAACCACAAAAATAGCCGCTTTCATTAGCAAAACACAAAAGACGAAAGTAGGCTGTATATCTTTCCGCAAATTGCCTATAAATTTATATTATGACCACTTTTATTTGAGGTACCGAGTTTTCCAGATAAATAGGCCTCTTATTATGGAGTGACCATGATTTGTTGGGTATTATACGGACCCGATTTTATTAGAGACAATAGAATTTGATATACGTCCAGGCGATAACAACGTATGCCGTTTCTTACAAGATCCATTAACTGGGTAATGACAACCTTAGATCAGCATTTTACCCAAGTTTTTTTATGATATTTTTATACTATAGTCGCGTTAAACACTCGCTGCAGGCTCGGTCAGTGCTCAATCTAGAGGTATAGTCGCGTTAAACTCCCGCTGCAAACTCGGTCATAAATTCAAGTTAATCAAAGAATAATTTAGAAAAAAAAAATATTCCCAATAGTTTCGTTGGGATAAAAACATATATTATAGTACTTTCTCGTTTTATTTATATATCTAAACCGGCATTTCGGTTGTGTTTCTAAAATTACACTGATTATTATTGCAAATTCAAATAAAATTGGACTAATGAGTGGATATTTTGATGGGTACTCTAGTTTTTTTTACGAGATGCGATATATATATACATATAACGCATATTTTTTGAACAGCTTCAAAGTATGGACTGCGTGTTGAATTACATGTTATTTGATAACACTAGCTTATTATTACTACACATGTTAATGACACATGCGAGCTCTTAGTATACCTAAATCACTTTTATCTACACTAATATTATAAAGAGGAAAGATTTGTATTTTTGTTGTTTTGTATGTAACGAATAGTCTCAAAAACTACTGGTTCGATTTCAAAAATTCTTTCACCATTAGAATGCTACATTATCCCTGAGTAACATAGGCTATATTATATTTCCAAAAAAGTCAGGGATCCTTACTAAAACTCCAATAATGTAACCCAAGGTGGAAAAATTAATCCTTACATCCAACTATTGATGATAGAACAAAATAATGTACTACGACTTTGCAGAACACGTCATCATCTACAAAAAATGTCGCGACAGCATATGTCTAACTATTATAGTTATGTCACAATCATCACTCACTCAATAAGTAGACGCGAGGCTCGAACCCATGATCTAAGGTTTATCCTAAAATGTTCAAAAAAATTATGACCACCCATGCGAAGCTGGGACAGGCCGCTAGTCATAAATAAATCATAAATCATTTATTGTTTGTGAATCCAGGTTACAGAAAAATAATAAGATGGTAGGTGGGTGTGGTTTGGGATCTCCAGATCCTGCTTCATAGCATACAAAACATTACTATAAAAATAATTTAAATCATGTCAATCAGTTGAAGTACAATAATAATAAAAAAAAATACAATTAAAACAATATCCAATTTAAAAATCAAATTACAATGTCAAGTGGGTAGGTTATTTGACAACATGAACGTCACTGTCACCTAAAAAGTCTTACTGTATAATATGCCTTTCTAACCAAAATTTCGTTCAACTCTCTTTTAAAGGCATCTTTTGGCAGAAGTCGAAGTGAGAGTGGAATTTTTAACACACATGCGAAAGTAAATTTTATCAGCCATTTTGGGAAACACTCAAAGCACAGGAAGTACATTATTCACTTACAATGGCTTTTATATTTATTTGAGGTTGAGTCAAATAAATTAAATTAAACGATCCTTATCCACTGAAGTCAAGGTTCTTTTTGCATCGTCTTCAACTGGCGATTTATGACCGTCAGCGGTTGACCTCGAATGTCGTTTCATGACATGTTTTTAGTGTTCCGAAGCAAGTTTGGATAAACGGTACGGTGGGAATGACCCCGCCTTTTGATCGTGGGTTCGGATCCAGTCGCATGCCAATGACTTTCCCACTTTTTTAAAATAAGTGCTCAAAGCCAGGGCTCAAACGGTGAAGAAACCACTAAATAAGAGATAATAATGGCACTAGTTTTTTTTTATTAAAAATACTTCTACAATGCCTCAACATCACTCAAAGCACTACCTACTTCATCATCGTCAGCCTGAAAAAGTCCACGACTTCGGCCTTCCCCACAATTTTCTAGGAAAGGTATAAGTTCGGAACACTACTCAAATAATACTTGCGCCGTGGCCAAGAACCCAATTGCTTGAAGGGAACTTGGGTTCAAAGTTTCGGTGTACAACAAGGTGAATGAACTTACCCTTACCGTCACAGAATAAATAATGTATGACATTTTATGCGTTTTATTTATTTTTTATTACAGTTATCAATGAGCGACCGGCCTATAAGAAAAATCTAGTTAACAGGTACTTAAAATGCCCTGGGGCAGGCGTTCAGTGACTCAGCGATGCGCCCTCCGTGACTGAGGCTCAAGATTCGAGGGCCTGCAGTACAGGAGCTTGGGTCTTTTACATTACAACTCTTTCAAATCAAATCAAATCAAAAGTTTTTTTATTAAGACAATTACGAGTCCACATTTTTAGTAAAAAACTTAAGTATAGGGGTTAATACTTAATAACTAAAACAGATTTCGTCCTCTGGGAGAGCTTCTTTGACTCGTCAAAAATAATCACAGTAGTATGTAGTATCTGAGGGGGTAACTACCGAGACGACTTCGATCCCCAGATCAAAGTCGTAAAGCTGTTTTTTATGTTCATGGTTTATCATTTTTTTTTTCACATATAGTTTTTTTATTTATTTTTATACAATTTGCTTATGGAACAAGCGTTAACCCACCTGATGTTAAGTGCTAACCATCACCTTTAACAAAGCATTGCCTCGTAAGTAACGCACGATAGGAACGTGCCCTACGATGCACTGCCCTGCGTCCATCAAATTGAAGCAAACAGATGTTAAGCCTCATGTCCTTGTAATTGTAACAGGTGGGCGATCTGCTTGTTCCATCAGCTAGTGGTATAAAAAAAAACTGGCCGGAAGGAGTCGTGTTCAGGAATCCTGTCATGAGACACCCGCGCATTCGTCATCGCTGACGTTTTCTTTACTTTTATATTATTATGTACTAGCGACCCGCCCCGGCTTCGCACGGTTATTGTGGGTTATCCCGAAGAGATTATGCTTGTATTATGCATATAAACCTTCCTCTTGAATCACTCTTTCTATAAAAAAAAACCGCATCAAAATCCGTTGCGTAGTTTTAAAGATTTAAGCATACATAGGGATATACGGACAGAGAAAGCGACTTTGTTTTATACTATGTTGTAGTGATATTAGTCTTTATGGTATATATTAAATATATGGACCACAAATTTAATTTTCGTAGGTTCCTGAAATTAAAAAAAATAATAAAAGTTTATATTATTATTTACAAAACATTATACAAAGTTAGTCCATCTCCCGGACTATGTAAGTTGTCTCGCCAGCGTGTCTGTAGTACGTGCTTCTACAGCAGTTTTCAATAGCACTAGCAAGCGGGGGCTAAACTTGGAAACGAGGCTAATGTGCTTAGTGTGGACAGGGCTTTATAATACATTGTAGTTGCCGCTACTAATGTTAAGACCAGGGCTTATGCAGCGTGGTCCAGAATATGTTTTGTAAGAAAGTTTTTTGAACACGAAAATTAACATTTGCTCGTTTAACAGAGGTTTGAAGATATGGAGGCAAAATAGAGGTTTTTGTAAGAAAATATCGTGAGGAAACCGGCATGTCTTAAAACCTAAAAAGTTCTAAGACATGTGTCAAGTTCTCGAAAGGAGCCTCTTTGAGGCGCACTTAAAATCCTTTCACCACACTGGTTTGAAATAACTAGTGACACTACACGAATAAGAGGAGGTTTTTTTAAGGGGCTGACAACTATCAAACAACTTCTCGCTCGCACGTTTCGACATGTTGATAGATATAAAATCACTAAACTCATTTTCGAAAAATCGCAATCAACCAAATTCTGTGCAAACACATTGCACACAGTTTAGTAAAAATTTCATTTTGATCGATACAAGTTTTGCTACTTAAAAGTTTGCTTATGTACGAAAACTAAAGCAAACTTTTGAGTAGGAAAACATGCATCGATCAAAATGAATTTTTTACTGAACTGTGAGCAATGTGATTGCACACAAAATGGTTGATCGCGATTTTTCGAAAATGAGTTTAGTGATTTTATATCTTTCAACGTGTCGAAACGTGCGAGCGAGAGTCACATTAACTCTTGTCTTCGCCTTAACACGAATTTTACGTTACTCTTAGTTTAATAGAGTTTTGAAGGGCACGGATGTCGGTGTAATTACAGGCACATGGAACTTAGCACTTTTACTCTACGAGTTACAGACGTAATGCCATGTAGGGCACGCTCTTGATGACTATGCTATATGAGGTATTGAAACTGTAATAGGCAGAAATAATGGCTGAACATCAGATGGCCTATCAATTTTGTGAGTTGCCTGTTCTTTTAGGTTTGGTCGCGTGGAACTGGCACCTAGATTCACCTACTTTTAAGATGTTTCAAAGTGAACCTTGTGACTCGACTGAATAACTACCTTTTGACTTTGATTTAAAAACTTGATGTACTGCCAATTGTTATCAAGAAATAAAGAGGTCAATTCAAACAATCCCTCTTTTCGTTCTCAAATATGTAGTGACGTGCTTAAAACTTTATAGATTAAGTTCTATCACGATCAAGAAATTTGTCATTTTACCCACATTTTTCACAATAGTAATCCGAACATGACAGGCTGCAAGCCCATCGCCTACTCGAAAACGATTGAAATTGGCCGTAAATCCACACGAATCCAATTGACATAAATAAAGCCTGAACACACGAGGCAACGAGAAAGGAAAACTGTGGAAAACTCGCCACTATTGTTCTCACAATTGTTTAAGTAAGAACAGACGTACTCAATCCGCTTTTTTACGGCCCGCAATAAGCGGCCTGCAGGAAACCACCTTCGTTATAATACGAACTGTCAGAACGATCATGCTTAAGTTCGTTTTTTATTGAGGACTGAATTGAAATTGAACTGAGGCATAACGTTATTTTCGTATAGACTTTTAATGCAATTAGTAAAAATAACTTTCTGGACCATTTTATATTGCTTATTTTGTTTTACACAATCAATAACCATAAAAATGACGTTGAAGTCTGGGTAACATAATAATAAAAACAAAACAGGAATACAAAAATTGGTACATTTATAACGCAAAAGTCTGTTACTTTTAATGATCGTAAAATAAGATTAATATATTCTTATGAGTAACACTTCTTATGAGTTTATTGTTGTTTATTGGTTATAGTTTTAGTAACATCACCTATGATGCACAGCACAAGTCTAAGGGCCACCGATCACACACAGTATTTTGATAAACTGTGTTGTGGGTCATGATTTAAGTTTTTTTATTTATATATTGACGAGTAGTATAGCTTTTTGTGAAAGGCTCGTCCGGGAAGTACTACCACCACGCTTTTTTCTGCCGCCAAGCAGAGTTGCTGTGTTTCGGTTTGAAGAGTGTGGTTGCTGGTGTTATTACAGGCACATGAGGCATAACGTCTGTATGCCTCAAGTTGGTGGACGCAGGGCAATGCATCGTAGGCCACGTTCCTATCGTGCGTGACTTATGACTTACCAGGTTGGTCATCTGCTTGTTTCATAAGCTAGTTTTATTTTAAAAAAAAAGTTTATTCGTTTTATAATTATATTATTGATAACATAATCTGTGTTGCACAGGTCTGTGGACCACCGATTGCCCTTATATTTTGGCAAACTGGGTCGCGAGTTTCGGTAATATTACTTGGTACAGGTACGGGCCGCAAGTTTCGCATAGCTGTTGTGTAAGCTATGAGAGAGCTCATTTTCGGCTCCCATTGTCCGCGAGTTTGGACTGATTGTTGTGTCCATTGTGCGAATACTTTGCGATAAATGAGTCGCGGTGCTGCCTTGTTTTCGTAAAGCGACCGCCGTGCGTCGTGATTATGAGACTAATGGCGGGTCTATGTAAAAGCAAACGGTAACAACAGTACGTATCGCTATTGCTATTTCATAGCTATCACACATAAGAGTAGTAGAGCTCTTTGTGACGGGCTCGTCCGGGGAAGTATCACCAATAATATAATATTGAAAGTGTTTTGTATTTGTATTGAGTATGAATTTATATGTATGTGTAATATGGGATATGTAGCCAAATCTCGCCTCTATGGCGGTTGTTGTCTGACAATAGCCTCCATGGTGCCAGTCCCAAGCCTGGATAAAGAGAGAGGGCAAAAGGGGTCGGTGTAGCGCAGCGGGCCAATGTTTTTACACATCGGCCTCACTGAGCACCACCACCCTAACACCCCCACCCCAATCCCCTCCTCACACACACACCTCTATCCAACATCCTCAACCAACCATCCCAATCCTTCCCTCACACCTCGGTCCAATGCACCCATCCCATCCTTAAGAAATACCTACACCACGGGGCAATGTGGTCCAGTCTCGTGGGCCTGCCATCCACTAAGCGAGTGACAGGCGGGCGGAGGACCACCTACGTTTTTGATGCTGAGCGTAGGGGGACCGTGAGGGGGGAGGAGAAGATCCTGGTGGCTGAGTGGGCAGATGTCTCTCCCATAACACTCCTCTTTGGCTTTGAATTCCCTCAAAACGGAAAGCCATTGGCAGAGCCAACCGATGGCTAAACAGCATGACGGTCAGCCTTCAGCTGCCGCCCAGGCTAGAGGGGGGGATTGATGGGGTTTGCAGTCGGCGGTGCACGCCTTATGCTGAGTGTCAGTGGTTGACGCTCGCTCTGGTGGTGCCGTTGAGACTCGCGAACAACGCAATTCCCCCCTCTATATTTTATTAGTAGCCCTGATGTACGAAGTACATCCCCAGGTGCGGACTCCGTGGAGGGTGGGGAGCTAATAAAATGAATTAAAACACAAAATAGACATGGCTTCAAATAAAAATAAAATTGACCACACTACAACCCCCTCAGCAGGGGAGGCGGTTAAAGACTTGGCGGCGGCCTTCGCGGTCCCCCAGTCCAACACTGCTGCCTGGACGGTCGTTGGACCAAAAGGCAAATACAAAGACAGAAGACAGACTCACAAGACAGGGAAAGGTGTACGGCCAATGGCCGGAACCTCACACCCTAGCACCCAACCTCTCGAGGCGGCGGCAAACGTCCCGGAGAGGAAGGAGGCCAGTAGGCTTACACTGCAGAAGAAGGGGCAAGGTAGACCTGGGGTGCAACAGGCGGCGTCAAACTACGATGCCCCTGTGCGGAGAGGCCCCAACCCTAGCTTCTTCTTCAAGCAACGACAGCAGACCAGACAGACAGGGACTGACAGACCGACAGAGACGACTGACCCCGCACCGCATGCCCCGCTAACGAGGCCCACAGGCTTACCCACACCACCCGTTGGGCCCGATGGTTGCAGCGGTACGGGAGGCGGACCCACGAGGCACAAAAACCGCAAAAACCGCCAGAGGCGCGCTGCCCAGCAGATTGCAAAATCTGCTCAGGCACCGGCTCATAATGAGCCCTATAAGCGCACTCGGGTGGATGATACGGTTTCCCCTCGTGGAGACTACAAGAAACAGAGACTTGACAGCACGCGTCGTGCACACCCCAGTTACGCGGAAATTGCTCAAAGCAATCTCCAAGTAGCAGTGGTGAGGGGCGACAATCTACAACTGACGGAGGAGCAGGCGACTCTAGTGAAGAGTTATCTTGTGCGTCGCATACTGGAGGAAAGCAAGGACTCCAGTGTCGACTTCTCCCCGGGCTTTATGGGTAGACCGCTCATTAGTGAGGGGGCCCTGAAGCTGTGGTGCGAGAACGAGCCTTCACTGGTGTGGCTTGCTGCTACGGTCGAAAAGCTGCCATCCGCGACCTGCCCGAGACTCAAGGTCGTCAAGCAGAGTGAGCTTACTCGGAAGATTCGTGCAGCCATTTTCTTGCCGGACTGCACGAACACTCTGGAAGACACTAGCCTTGTCTTGGCGAAGCAGAACAAATGGGCGCAGGTCAATACATGGACAGTGTACTCCCACTCCTGGCCGGAAAGTGACATCCTCTTCGTGACGGTAGGGATACCAGAAGGTCTGGTCCCCGCCATCATGGATCGAGGCCGCAGACTGTCACATAACCTGGGGAGTATATACGTCCGCTTCTACGGGGCAAACGGCGCCCTGCAGGACACACCTCCAACGGCAGAACAGACACTGATACAGACGGAAGCCCAACCTGGACCCAGCGACCAGAGTGCTCCAACGGATAGGCCTGAAAATCCAGCAAAGGCGGTCCCCCCACACTCGTCACCCAAACCGTCGTGCTCATATGCGATGGAGGAGATGGCTGTGGAGCTAAAGGAGCTCATGGGCTCTGACACATCAGAGGAGGGAGAGGGAAGCCAGGATGATGGCGACCCAATCTCACTCTTATGATGTACTACAGTGCAACCTCCAGCACAGCCTCACTGCAACGGCTAACCTACGCAGAGTGCTGGGGGCCAACAACAAGAGGACCATAGCCCTGATCCAGGAGCCGTGGATCAGGGCAGGGCGTGTGTGTGGTCTAAACAACATGGATGGTAAGTTAATATATGATAGCAAGGGTACAAATCCACGTACATGCATTTATGTACCAAGCACTATAACAGCAGTGCCCCTCACCGAGTTCTGTTTCAGGGACCTGACATCAGTCAGACTCCAGGGCGAAATCGGGGGGGAGATCATTGACGTCACGCTTGCATCAGCATACATGCCCGCTGACGAAGCCATACCCACAAAGGACGTCATGGACCTGGTAAGACACTGCGAACTAAACAACTCCAAATTAATAATATCAGCAGACACAAACGCACACCACCCAATATGGGGCATGCCGACACCAAACAATAGAGGAGAGGATCTGGTAAACTATCTTTTTACAACAACCCTCTCCATAGCAAACAAGGGCGCAGAACCAACCTTCGTGACGAGAAGAGCCCGCACCATCATAGATCTGACGATGGTCTCAGGTAACTGCCCCGATTTCGTGCAGAATTGGAGGGTCTCCGATGAATCCTCCTGCTCTGACCACAGGTGGATAAGATACGAACTGGAATTATGCACCCAAACACCAGCACCGACCCGTAACCCGCGACGCACTGACAAGGAAATGTTTGTAAAGTCTCTCAAACAACGTCTCGGAAACACTACATCAGGGTCAGACATAACAAACACAACAGAGATAGAATGTGCAGTCAAAAACATAACGGTAAGTATTTCCAGGAGCTTCGAAGAAGCCTGCCCCCTAACAGCCGTGCGGCAGGGAGACCCAACCAAACAAGGTTGGTCCAAGGAACTGGAAAGACTAAAATGTACCGTAAGAAGGTTATTTAACAGGGCCTATAACACTCGCGACGACACCGATTGGGATAAATACAAGCAGGCCCAAGCCAAATACAAAAAATGTATACGCCGCAGTGGTCGTCGCGGGTGGAAAACCTTCTGTACTAACATCGAATCTAACAATAAAGCTAACAGAATTAGGAAAATCCTCGCTGCAGAACCAAACCGGGAAATTGGATCACTCAAAGGACCTAACAATACATAAAACAACAGCAGAAACACACACACTCCTACTACAAACTCACTTCCCGGGATGTCAAATAAACGACGACACCGAGTGGCAAACGACCGACACGCCAACGCCAAACGATACCGACTGGGCGGTTGCAAGGTCAGTCATAACCGAAGACAAACTACACTGGGCTATCAACACTTTTCAGCCATACAAGTCGCCAGGACTCGACGGAATCTACCCCGCCCTCCTGCAGTGGGGCAAACAACACCTCATTGTAGTGCTGACAAGGGCGTTTAGGGCATGTGTAGCCTTCCGCTACGTACCACTGCAATGGAGAGAGGTAAGAGTACTCTTCATACCTAAACCCGGGAAAAGCGACTACACCGAAGCAAAATCCTACAGACCGATCAGTCTCACCTCTTTCTTACTCAAAACCCTAGAAAGACTTTGCGATCGGCACATACGAGATAACATACTCACAACTGCACCCATTCACCCTCAACAACACGCTTACAGCGCAGGTAAATCGACAGAATTAGCGCTGCACGTAGTAGTTAGCAGACTAGAACGCGATATATCTAACAAAACTTTATGTCTCGCAGCCTTCATAGACATCGAAGGCGCTTTCGATAAAACTAATTTTAGCAGCATAAGCGTAGCACTAAGAAAGCATAGAGTAGAAATGGCACTGGTGGATTGGATCATAAACATGTTACAGCTTAGGGCTGTTAGAGTGGACCAGCAAGGACAAACCAGGGGAGTGGTGGCAAAGGGCTGCCCGCAGGGCGGGGTCCTCTCACCACTCCTGTGGAACCTAGTGGCAAATGATCTAATCACCAAATTAAATGCACAGCGGTTCTTCACGGTAGGCTATGCCGACGACCTAGCCATTTTAATATCAGGGCATTTTGCCAGCGTGGCTTGCAATCTAATGAACAACGCGCTAAAGGTCGTCGAAGCATGGTGCACAGATTATGGGCTGACCGTAAACCCTACAAAAACGGAACTAGTGATGTTCACAAACAAGCGCAACCTAGGAACGTACCTACTCCCGTCCCTCTTCGGCACGAGACTGAGCCTATCAGAAGAGGTAAAATACCTAGGCATTACAATGGATAGTAAACTAAACTGGGCTAAGCATTTGGACAATAAAATAAAGAAGGCCACCATCTCCTTCTGGCAATGTCGCAAGATGATAGGCAGGACATGGGGACTTCACCCAAAAATAACCCTTTGGCTTTATAACACCGTTATTAGACCCTCACTCACGTACGGTGCCCTAGTATGGTGGCCTCGGACAAAACAGGTTACCACTTCAAATAAATTACAAAAGTTTCAGAGACTGGCATGTGTAGCAACGACAGGGTGCATGAAGACTGCCCCCACGGCAGCAATCGAAGCCCTAATAGGCCTCACACCCCTTCACCTACACGTCCAACAGGAAGCAGCCGCGGCCGCTTTTAGACTCTGGGTTTTAAAACTATGGGAAACAGACACAAGAGCACACCATACTACCATAATAGGAGAACATGTAGGCAATAACCCTCTATTGCTTTCCGTTTATGATAGGATACCCAAAAAACACATACAGACAAGGAGCTACACTATACAACTACACGAGGAGCCTAGCGACAGCTCCAGCATACATGAAATAAGAATATATACAGATGGCTCTAAAACAAAAACAGGTACCGGCGCCGGGACATTCTCGGAAGACCTAAACATCCACATATCAGCATCTCTGGGCCAGCACAACTCCATTTTCCAGGCAGAATGTGTCGGGATAATCCAAGCTGCCAGTGCAGTACTACGAAGAAAGGTAACTGGTTACAACATCAGAATCCTCTCGGACAGTGCTGCAGTACTACAGGCACTAAACAGGTACGAGCATAACTCCGGACTAACCATACAATGTCACCAGCTACTGGAGGAGGTATGTAAGTCAAACAAGAGCATCACCCTACAATGGATCAAAGGTCACAGTGGATCTAGGGGCAACGACGGTGCAGACGCCCTTGCTAGGAGGGGCTCAGAAATGCAGACCGCAGGACCAGAGCCAAAAATTCCTCTCCCTTTTAGTCAAGCACGATCCTGGATCCGCAGCAGAACCTTTGAACTACATCAAGCAAACTGGGCAAGTACACAGGACTGCAGGCAGTCGAAGGAGGCTTTTCCGGACCTAAATCCGAGATACTCCCGAAAACTCCTGAGCCTGAAACGTGACAAACTCCGCACTGTTATCGGAATTGTCACAGGACACTGCTCACTAAACAAGCACCTTTTTACACTGGGTGTTACAGACAGTCCACTATGCAGAGGATGCCTAAACACAGAGGAAACAGCAGCACATGTACTCCTTGAGTGCAGCAGCGTGGCACCTCAACGAGCACTCTATCTTGGAACACCGAAGACGCCTAGGGAAGCCTGCACCAGCATAAGCGAGCTGCTGGCCTTCCTAGAGGACATCGGGTGGCTGAACTAGCAACCACCACCCGTCACGCAAAAAGGGCCCACCAGCGGCCTACTTGCGGAAACCAGTCCGCTCACCAAGTACCAAGTACCAAGTATGGGATATGTAGCTGTGGTTGTGTGCGAGTGCATGTGCTTATGTTTGGCTTATTTAACAAGCAACTCATATTACTACTACTCAGTCAATATCTAGCCACAAACTAAGCAAAGCCTGTACTATTGGAACCATATAGCTAGTATAATACTTATATTACTTATATACATAGGTACTTATTACCTATAATATTATATAACACCCAGACAGAGAACAAACATCTACGTTCATTCCACAAAACCCCTGGGCCGGCCTCTGTCGGAAAGTTAAAGTCAAAAGGTATTTATTCAATTGAATCACAAAGATCACTTTCAAACGTCTGAAAGCCAAGTGAATATAATATGCATAAGCACCAGTGATTAGGTGTTACCCCACTTTCTGATCGCAAGGCGGTAGGTTCGAATCCAGTCGTGCACCAATGGATTATTCCTTTCGAAAAATGTATGTGCGCAATCCCAGTGCTGCAAGCAAAACAGCGTGAGAAAACCAGTTAGTATTCTAACAGCGGCGATTGGCTTGCAACCTGTCTCGTATGAAATACTAACTATTTCAAAATATGGGAATGTGCCTAGTATAATGTTTGGACTATAACCCCCCTTAGACATCCTCAAATAATCTTAAGTTAGGACTTTGTACTTAGAGATCTAATGGTATATCTACCGTGCCTTAAAATCAAAGTTAAGAAGCATCTTTTTTTCACCACTAGTAACTTACTCCTTTTATTACGATTCCCAAAACTGAGCTTACACATTTGTAAATCAACGCAAACCTATAGAAACCAACATTTCAACGACTTTCGGCCAAGCACCCAGTTAAAAGGAGTCCATACGTTAATGGCTAGCCCGCTATAAATAACGCAGTCACTTGCCCAAGGTTCGGACCCCTGATATAGTAGCGTCAAGTTAATAAACGCTTTTTGAAAGATACAAAATCAAAGATGACATAAAAAGATATTTATTCAATTGAATCACAGGGATCAATTTTCTTCACCACCTGGGTTTTATAATATACTAGCTGGTGCCCGCGACTTCGTCTGCGCAGATTAGCATTTCGAGTAGCTTATATTAGCGTGGCGTAGTACATAATTATGTGTAACTCTAGCGGTTTTGGCAGCTCACGCCGGAATAGCTCGCAGATGGTTTTTCCTACTTACTTGACACCTATGTTTATATTTTGGACAATTCACACAATGTCTTTATAAATTGTACCCTATGTATTATTCTGATGTATAAGCTATATTATTGTAAAGTTTCATTAAAATCCATTCAGTAGTTTTTACGTGAAAGTGTAACAAAAATCATCCATCCATCCATCCATACTTACAAACTTTCGCGTTTATAATATTAGTAGGAGGATTAAAAAAAAAAGAATTATATTAGCTTTCTGGTTCCCATATTACAAGCTCTGCTTAGGGCTAGATAGTGATGTATAGAAAGTTCATTTTTTTTTTTGATACATTTTGATAAGTCTTATGGCTTAGTGAATCTAGGTGCCATTTCCACGCGACCAAGCCTAGAATAACAGGCAACAAACTTACGGCTTGGTTCATACCGTTCGTGAGTATGATTATTGTTACAAAATTATATAATAATGAAGCTCCAGTTCGAAATAGCGTAATTCTAGTAAAAATAATGACATGAAATTTTTACTATTAAATAACCTAAGACGCATATACGCCCTTTTGTTTGCTTGACAGAGGCCTGGTTATCTCAATACTCCGTTGGCCACTAGCTCCGTACTTTTTACTTGATGATAAAAACCTGCCAAAAGAATCTTCTTAAACGCCACAAGCAGAGCAAGAACGGCGAAACTTCAGTACAAAGAGTCTATTAATCTGTGACTGGTCGAGAATCGAACCCGGATTGATAGTTCACGCACCATTAGGCGCGGGTAGACTGAAACAATGTCTATAGAGGATGACTTCTTTAAAAATGTGGTAGAAGATTAGATTGTTAGCTTTGGGGCTTAAAGCGCAGACTACCGGCAAACAATTTTTGCACAATTCACAATTTTAAGAGATATAAATTTTATATCTCCTAAAATTTTTATTGTATTTTCATAACTACCTTAAGTTAAGAGTAGTAGAGCTCTTTGTGAAGGGCTCGTCTGGGGAAGTACTACCACCACGCCTTTTTCTGCCGCCAAGCAGCGTTGCTGTGTTTCGGTTTGAAGAGTGTGGTTGCCAGTGTAATTACAGGCACATGAGGCTTCACATCTGTGTGCCTCGAGTTGATGGACGCAGGGCGGTGCATCGTAGGGCACGTTCCTATCGTGCGTGACTTACGAGGCAATGCTTTGTTATAGGTGATCGTTGCCGCTTAACATCAGGTGGGCCATCTGCTTGTTCCATCAGCTAGTAGTATAAAAAAAAAAACAATAGTTATTTACTTACAACATACAAACAACAAAGTTTCGTGGCATACTATAAAAAAGTTTCTACAAAAATATAGCGCTCAAAAAAGAGCCTCTTTGAGCTGCACTTAAAATCCGTTCACTACACTGTTTTGAAAAAAAACTAGTGACAAGACAAGAAGACCAAAATATCATTTTGATTAATAATTTGAATTTGAATTCTAAAACGAAAACATATTTTCCATAAAAACCCTGGATCCTAGTTTTTTTTATACAACTAGCTGATGGAACAAGCAGATGGTCCACCTGATGTTAAGTGGTAACCATCACCTATAACAAAGCATTGCCTCGTAAGCCACGCACGATAGGAACGTGCCCTACGATGCACTGCCCTGCGTCCATCAACTTGAGGCATACAGATGCTAAGCCTCATGTGCCTGTAATTACACCGGCAACCACACTCTTCAAACCGAAACACAGCGTTGCTGCTTGGCGGCAGAAAAAGGCGTGGTGGTAGTACTTCCCCGGACAAGCCCGGACAAAGAGTAAAGTAGAGTTCTAGTACCATGTAAGCCAACAAGATATCGAATAAAAACACGAATAATCCTTCCACATCGCAAAAAACAACGATAACACGACTTTAAACCACTCAATAAGATGCATCATGTAATATTCACTATTTAATTTAATTTTATTGCGACGCCCCGCTGTAGTGTTCATAAAAAGTATATTTTCTAAGCATAGCACTCCGTAGGTCACTGACCTCACTGTATCTGCATTTACCGTCTACATACATACATACAGATGAAAACTAGCTTGTCTGATGGTATTTAGTTCAATCAACTCAACAACTGGAGAGTATCTGGCTCAGCACATCAGCATTGCCATTCAGCGTGGCAATGCAGCCATTGTCTTGGGGACATTTCCGATTGGCACTGATTTGGATCAGTTGAGCTATCTCTAGATTGTTCGCAACGGTCAGAAGATAGCTCAACTGTATCATGTGTATTTTGTACATTTTGTAAATACTTGTATTATAGTAGTATGAATTGTAATTTACTTGTAATTATTGATATTACAGTCACATTAGACCTAATGTGTGCCTAATAGCTCAATGCATCGAAGGGCACGCGAAGCAGTGCTTTGTCGTAGGTGATGCTTACCACACTTAATATCAGGGGAAGGAGGTATAATGCTTATTCCATCAGATTATTTGCTGATGGATATTTAAAAAAAAGAAGGAACAGGTGGCATTCAAATTAACGTCCTCATCTCTTAACCTACCTCGTCACCCCCTACGATAATCTAGTGGTCCTATTATAGCCACGCCAAGCAAACGACACCGAAAATACCAGGCTGAAGTAAGGAGACAGAGCTAGTTCAGACAGTAACAATATAAACTTTATACTGCCCCGTTCTGTAGCTACGGTGGAGTGTGGATGTCCAAATTGCAAATTAGTTAGTGCACTGAAGGAATTCGCTTTATGTTTCCATCAACGTAGCCGCTTACTGCTTTAAGCAATCGTTTGAATAAAGTTTGTAACCTCAGGAGTAGTAGAGCCTGTGAAGGTGTGTAGGTTGTGTACTTACAATATCTACTTAATTTGCAGCGCCCTACAGGGTATGTGTACTCGCTTAATAGCTACCTTAGACCTAAGCTATGTAACTGTATGTACATGTTGGCAATAAATAAATCTGAAATCTGAATGGCTCGTCCGGGGAAGTACTACCACCATGCTTACCACACATTGGATTACGGAGACTGTTGATATACTGGGGGGTGGGGTAAATGTACTATCCTTGTACCCCAGCTAGTCTCGCCCTGCTGACAAACAGCAGAGCTACTAACAGAGAAGGAAAACTTGAAACAATCCCGGCTCGGTGCCAGCCGTTACGCACCTGCAACCGAACCGACTCCGCAGTAATGACCTGTCATTCCTGTGGGATCAGTCGGTGAGGTTGAGAGAGTAGTGTAGGTTTTGGGCATGCCTGCACTATCTTAATCGCGTCCCAGGCGATGCAGCGTCCGTGGAAAGGTCACTATTGTCCTTGGACGCTGTTTAAATCATGTTATATAAATGTTATAGGCCTAACTATAATATACTGCATGCTTCTCTGAATGAAATTGCGAAGGCCACTTTGTATATGATATGTTATGGTTTAGTTAGATAGTTAAAGGCTGGTTCCTGAAAGCTCGATCAAGAAAAGAGAGTGAGAAGAATTGAGACTATGAAGAACTGAGCATGCGAAAATTTGGCAATGTGATAATCTGGAAATGTGTAAAATTGGGAAAGTGAAGATCTGGGAATGTGTAAAATGGGGCTTGTGCAAAATTGGGAAAGTGAAGAACTGAGTATAAAGGAACTAATCGGATGTCAAATCACTCGCCATTTCAGCTATTACATCGAATAAGATAGGGATAGCAAGTGACTTGACATCCGATTAGTTTTGATCGGGCTTTCAGAAACCGGCTGTAAGAGTAGGAATGAGATTTACTTTAAGATATAGAATTACTCTATTGTATTATGATAATCCTGTAAAGATAGATGTAACTTAAAATAAAATAAAAAAAAGTCTACCGTCAAGTTAGTGTTGCTGTGTTTCGTTTTGAAGGGTGCAGTTGCCGGTGAAATTACAGGCACATGACGCTTAAATGTATGCCTCAATTTGATGGATGCAAGGCAGTCCATCGTATGACACGTTTCTACCGCGCATGACTAGGTAATGTTTTGTTATAGGTAGTGGTTACCACTTCACATCAGGAGGGTTATCTGATTGTTCCTTCAACAGTAGAATTAAAAAAAGCCCCCCCTCCCAGTTCAGTTGGTAGTGGCTCTGCCTTCTGTGGTGTGTGGGTTCGATTCCCGTCTAGAAAAAATATTTTATGAGATGAACATTATTTTAAGTGACAAACATATACAAAATTTAATATAGAGGTAATATTACAATACAAAACCATTTATTTCTGCCACATATACTTATACAAAATATATTTCTATAACAGAATGCACACGAAAATTGTTGTATTCTTTCAAATATCTCATAATATACATAGCACAGGTTTTGCTTTGTTAAGGGTTCATTGGCGTAGTGTGAAATGTGTATTAATATGTATTTACTTACATATATGTTTTTTATAAAGGCATCATGTGACTGTAATTGCATCGGCATTATTTAACTAACTTTTTTGTACGTTATTGTTTTATTTATTTATTGGAAAACCAACAGCTTATTATAACTTAAATAACATGCATGATATAGAAACGAGAGTGCCAATTAAAAGTTTTCACTTGATATTAGTGTGTCTTATAACGTACAAAAAAGTTCTTCGCTTGTTCTAGAATCCTCGGTAATAGTTTAATATGGTATCTAGTCTGTAAAAACGAGTAAAAGCAATTAAAAAACCCAGGTAAATTGCTAAACTTTTAGTTTAAAACTGCACTCTGCACAAAAAATATATTCCAATATTCGAATTTTATCGAAATCAAGTTATTTTGCGGTTTTCAAAGTGATAACTCTGACTTTGAACAAAAAAATACGATTCCCGAGCTTCCGTAGCCCGGAAGGCTTTTAAACCTTAGAGGGTTCATAGCACACAGAGCTCTGTATGTATGAACATTGGCCAGTTAGCATGAACTTAGTGGTATGAGCGATTTTTCAGAAATATTTCGTCCAGGGAAATACTATTATTGTCACTTACTTACATACATACTTCCGCGAATCAAAATAAACCTCATTAATATAATTTATTAATATAATTAGATTCATATAATTTATTCATATATATTAATTCATATAATTGTAGCTGTCTTATAGAGGTAGAGCGAGCGTCTAGTGTAAAGTATCTTAGAATCATTGTAGATAATACCTTGACTTGGAAACCGCATATACATTTCACCGTCTCTCGCGTTAGGAAACTGATCTATGTCTTCAAAAACTTGCGATCTGTTCTCAGTTTCCAACTACTTAAAACAATATTCCTTGCCCTTGTACAGTCGATTACATCGTATTGCATAGTGTCTTGGGGTGGTCTGCCCAAAACTACAATGTTAAGACTAGAACGAGCCCAAAGGGCTGTCCTCAAAGTTATGATCAAAAAACCCATCTGGTTCCCCACCAAAGATCTGTACTCCGTCTGCCAAGTTCCCACAGTGCGACAACTATTTAT
Organism: Chloroclysta siterata; assembly: GCA_932294275.1. Taxonomy (NCBI): domain Eukaryota; kingdom Metazoa; phylum Arthropoda; class Insecta; order Lepidoptera; family Geometridae; genus Chloroclysta; species Chloroclysta siterata. The sequence continues at coordinate 26,217,450 of OW028591.1, read as the reverse complement.
ACTTCAAACGATCCTTCGAAAACATGCACAGCTCGAATATGACCCAAACCTCATAGCATCTAAACGAAGGTCGGATAAGGTCTGCAAGGTAGAGTCTCGTCGCACTGCAATGGCGAGTCGTTACTTTTACTTTGCTAGCTCACCATTATATAACAAAATAAACCGCAATTTAAATATATACCCATTGACTACCTATAAATGTAAGCAAAAAACTCTTGAGTGGCTTCTGAGCCTGACCTATGAGGATACTGAGGATCTTCTAAGGCTAACAACTTAATTGTTTGTGTACTCACCGTTCTTCAACCCTCCACGCATCTACATAACACCCTATTCTCCATTCTTTGTCTCTCATACCCAAACTCGCACTACACTCATTGACACAAACATAATTATTTTCATACCCCCTTATCCACACGGAAATCACATAATTAATACCACACTCACACACACGAGCTCACAAACACACACAATTGCACACGAATAATTCACTATCCTAACATATTTTATACAGTTTCACAGCTAACCTACTTAGCTTAAACTTCATTTAGCATCTACTGTTAATGTTAATTTTAGTTATTACTTACTTCTTGTTACTTTTAATAATGTACTTACTTTCTCGTTTATATTTTATTATTATTAGTATTTCCACTGTACTGGAGGAGGGCGTTGGTATCTGCGACACAGTTTAATACTTCTGCAGATATCATCGTTCCCGACTTTAAGTTACTGGTATTTTTGTTTCCCAAATAAACATATATTTTTTTTTTTTTGTAACTTATTTAAATTTATCTATAATTATAGCCGATTGTTGGCACTACCACAGAATAAATAATTAGTATACAAGCTGATGCCCGCGATTTCGTCTGGACAGGATTAGTCACACAATATCTTTATAAATTGTAGCCTATGTGTTATTATGATGTATAAGCTATATTATTGTAAAGTTTCATTAAAATCCATTCAGTAGTTTTTAATTGAAAGAGTAACAAACATCCATCCATACTTACAAACTTTCGCCTTTATAATATTAGTAGGATTACATACACTAAAGTTTTGAGAGTATTGGATTGAACTTATTTCGATTGTTTGTTTGTTGCCTGTTCTTCTAGGCTTTGGTCGCGTGGAACTGGCACCTAGAGTCACCTAGCTTTAAGACGTTTCAAAGTGATCCTTGTGATTTTATTGAATAAATACCTATTGACTTTGACTTTGACTTTGATTCTGTAGGGCTAATCATCATCATGATCATCACCTTGAAGGAGCCTACTGTCAAAACAACTTCCAAAAAGTTTTTTTTTAATTTCGCTCTCATTTTGATTAGACCAAGAGCTTTTTTGTCATTATTAGGATTCGTGTTCATGCGCCCTGTATATTATTAAGCCTCTTCTTGGAAACTTCTTTTATTTTTATTTTCATGTGTTGAGGCATTTTTTATATGGGTGTTTTTTCTTCTTTCTACTGCACGTAAAATAAAACTCGCCGCGTAAAATTTTGTGACTAGGCTTTGTAAAGGCGCAGCTATTTGTGTCACAAATCCAAGAGTAGAGCTCTTTGTAACGGGCACGTCCGGGAAAGTACGGTGGTGTTTCGGTTTGAAAGGTGTGGTTGCCGGTGAAATTACAGGCAAATGAGGCTTAACATCTGTATGCCACTAGTTGATAGACGCAGGTCACGTGATGTTAAATGCTCACCTACGCAAATAGGAACGTGCCCTACAGCGTACTGTTTTACGTGCCCTACATGCCCTACAAAAAGGTTAAGTGACATTGCATAAGGTCGTAAGTTGTCAAACGACAAACTTCACGTTTGCCATTTTATTTATTTATTTTTATTTTTATGTTTTATGTTTTACTTTAACTTTAATTTCTAATTTACAATGTGTACCTTTTCTACTATGGACCCACGTGTCTGCAATAAATAATAATAATAATTATTATTATTCAAAATAATTGAAACGGCCATACATCGAATTATTTATAATATTATTGGGAATAACTATACCACCCTCCTAACCAAGTCTACACAATCACGTTTCAATGCAATGATCTATCGGCTCATACGAACGTAGTTTTAAAATATAAAAATAATTTACTATCTATTTTTCTGTATCGGCCGTCTGTTTTTCTTTAGCATATTCACACTCAGTTCTTTAGATAAAATATGGACCTTCATTCAAACTAAGTACCTATCGTACCCAAATGTTTTTTCTATTCAAATTCTCATCCAAATTCAAATCTCATTTCTTTTGAAATATTCGTGTATTTTCTTTATTATGTTATTCAAACAAAAACCACTGGATTCTGAGAGCCGAAAGAATCGTTAAATTAATCTTGTATGATCACCGTTGTAATATTGTATGTTTTTAAGGCCCACCTGATTCTAAGTGGTAACCATCACCTATATACTAAGGCATTGCCTCGCAAAGCACGTACGATAGGAACGTGCCCTACTGCACTGACCTGTGTCCATCAACTTGAGGCATTCTTCACACCAAAACACAGCAACGTTGCTTGGCGGCAGAAATACGCGTATTATATTTTATAAGCTGCCAAATATGGATATTTTACTAAAATACCCTAAATATTTAGGATGGCAGTCACAAATAGGTGATTGCATGCGGGCATATAGTGTTATAAATAAAATTTACCCGATCGAAAATTAACATCAACGTGTAGTTATTTTATGTGTTAATTTCAAAATTTGAAACGACTCTAGTTGTCAGACATCTTTCTTACATTACTTTAAACAATCATGCAAAGTTCGCAATGTAACTGTTAACTTCTTGAAACTTTTAAAGTTGAACTTTGAACTCAGCCCAACTTTGGACTACCCACAGTTGTACAAGCTAGAATTGCCTGCTTAATTAAGGTGTCTCTACCTGCCAAACTCATCTGTGCCACTCTCTCATTAACTTAATTATTATTATTATTTTTATACTACTTACTGTCGGTATTCCATACGTGACAGGTTGCAAGCCCATCGCCGCTGTTAAAATACTAACTGGTTTCTTCTCAATGTTTTGAACACTGGCATTGCGATCTTAATATTATTTTTTTGTAGAAAAATTATTAAAACAATTTCAAAATTTCGATGAAGTCATAATTTTTTTATGCTCTATATACTGAGGTTTACGAATATAATTTATGCATGGTTGAAATTTGAATCCACTAAACTATAACCGCTACTTCCTACCTTCTACTAGCTTACAGCCTTCACAGCTCAGTTGGTAGTAGCTCTGCCTTCTGCGTCGTAGGCCGTGGGTTCGATTCCCAACGAGAACAAACATTTGTGTGATGAACATAGATGTATGCTCTCTGTCTGGGTGTTATATAATATTATAAGTATGTATTTACAAAAAAAAGTATATAAGTAGTACCTTTAGCAGCTATCTGGTTCCCATATCACAAGCTTTGGCTTAGTTTGGGGTGAGATAGTGCTGTGTGGGATGTCCACCAATATTTATTTACCTATTTATTTATTTATAGTACTTTTGGTGAGCACTGGTGGTCTAGTGTGGTAGCGGCCCCGCCTTCCGATCCTAAGGTCCTGGGTTCAAAACCAGTCGTGCACCAATGAGTTTTTCTCTTCAAAAATGCACTGCACAGTGCCAGTACTCTCAAACGGTGAAAGAAAACATCGTGAGGAAACCGGCATGTCGAAAAACCTAAAAAGTTCTAAAAACATGTGTCAACTGCTTGAGAAGGCCTCTGCGCACTTAAAATCCTTTCACCACACTGTTTCGAAAGAAACTAGTGACACGATTAGAATAAGAAGTAGGTACTACATAGCAATATAGTAAATTGGTTCAGCGCAGTAAAATCAATCATTCTGTTTGTTGTGCAAACGCAGAGCGTATCGGACGTGATCGCCAAGACGTGGCCCAGATTACCCCTTCCCGAAGGCTATTTGATTAATAACATGATGTTTGTAGATGCTATTGGACCATTACGTTAAGTAACTAAAGGCGTTTGAACGTGGGACTGCTTACATGGGGGCAAAAAAGGGCAACCTCTTCTCGCTGAGAGTGATATCTTCCAGGCAACCTTTGTTTGGAAAAAAGTCAAAGTCAAAGACAAAAGGTATTTATTCAGTTGAATCACAAGGACCACTTTGAAACGTCTTATAACTAGATGAATAAAAGTTACACGCCCGCGACCAAGCCTATAGAAGAATAGGCTACAAACTTACTATTGTGCCACTGGGCTTCTAATTAGAAAATTTAAAGTGTACATTAAGAATAATCTATTATAGAATAAATAAATAAATAAATATAAATATTGGTGGACATTCCACACAGCACTATCTCGCCCCAAACTAAGCCAAAGCTTGTGATATGGGAACCAGATAGCTGATATACTACTTATATACTTTTAAAAAAAAAAAAAAGGCTTACTGTACTTTAAATAGCTATATTAAAAATAAAAGTGCGTGGCCCGATGTCCCGGTCGTTCTGCCCATCGGCAGCTAACATCTCTGCAATGTCTGTAGGTACTATTGTGTGTATTTTTTTTTCTCTACTTCAATAGATTGTATGTATGCATTAGGTATTATTAGTTTGAAGCGTAGCGTGTGTTGCTTATACTTTACTAACAGACCAGCAACAAAAGTAACTGAAGAATTCTTCTGGTTTGTAGTTCGAATATTTCTTAAAGCAACTCGCTTTTGACCAAAGTTTTGAACTTTATTTGAAGAACCACCTTGAGCCATAATTATTAAGCCAAAGTTGTAATCTCTTCGCTAAATCTGCAGAGCACTGGTGGTGTAGTAATAATAATAATCTATTTTTTTTCAGAAAAAAAAAAAATACAGAAATTTTTTACATTGTAGTAGGTGCAACATAGGTGCGGTGTGTTGACGAATACAGTTTTTGTTGAATATACAATTTAACAATTTGGTCTCTATCTGTACTTTACAGTGAAAAACGTTGAATCTTGCTTTAACTAAGTTAGAAACTTGTGTTTAGACACAAGGGTCTCTGCTTCGGCTCTGATTGAGAGATGATAGGTTGAGTAAGTAGGTGAACAGGTCAAAACCAAAACAAAGAGTGTATACACAAACTAAGTACCTAATCATTAAAAACTAATATTAAAAAAACAATATAGGACTCCAAGTGGTGGTAGCGGCTGAGGCGTGCAAACCTGGTTTTCCGGTTTTACTGAAAACGGGAAAAAGAGCCAAATTTTGCAATTTTTGAAAACCGGGGTTCTGGGATAACTCCGTGTTGTCCCTGAAACCGGCAATGTCCGGAAACCGGCATGTCGTAGAACCTAAAAAGTTTTATAACATGTCTCAAGTGCTTGAAAAGAGCCTCTTGAGGCGCACTTATAATCCTTTCACCACACTGTTTCAAAAGAACCAGTGACACGACAAAAAGAAGAATCAACAGAAAATGTGCATTGAATAACTGAAATGTTTGATCTAGCTTCGTCGCTGACTACTAGTATATTTGTCCGAACATAACTTTCGAATCGTTAATCCGAACTGTATGAAACTTAGTCGACAGGATTTATATACTCGTAGATGACTAGTTGCCGCCTGCGTTTTCGTTCGCTAAAGTTAATTGGCATTTATTCAATTGAATCACAAGAATCACTTTAGAACGTCTTATAAAATAGGTGAATCTAGCTTCTCCTCGCGACGAAAGCCTGGAAGCAGAAAGGAAACAGCTTCACAAATTGTATCTCAAGGCATGGTAGACATCCCCTATCTCGTAGTAACAAGTACGAACTCCATATTCTTAACGGATGTGTAACAGGGGTAGTCAGAAGTATATCCAAGCTTTTGGTACAACAATTAAAGTCAAAATGAATGTATTCAATTAAATCACAAGGATCACGTCTTAAAACTAAGTGAATCTAGGTGCCAGTTCTTAGAAGAACAGAAAAAAACTTACAGCTTCATTTCTATGACGTCCTACGGTTCGTTTTCAGTTTCATGCTTGCTTCGAGCATTCATTTTTAGGATTCCGTACGGCCGTACCCAAAAGGTAAAACGGGACCTTAATAATTCTAATTCGTGGTAGGGGAATAAGATCTGCACGGACGTCCCGCAATAGGGTGTATCCCCAAAAGGTAAAACGGGACCCTAATACTAAGACTCCGCTGTCCGTCCGTCTGTCTGTCTATCTGTCTGTCTGTCCGTCTGCCAGTAGGCTGTATCTCATGAACCGTAATAGTTAGACAGTTGAAATTTTCACATATGATGTATTTCTGTTGCCGCTATAACAACAAATACTAAAACACAGCATAAAATAAATATTTAAGGGGTCTCCCATACAACAAACGTAATTTTTTTGCCGTTTTTATAGATAATGGTACGGAAGAGTGGTTCGTGCGCAAGTCCGACTCGCACTTGGCCGGTTTTATTTTCATTCATTTATGCATTCTTCTTCGGTATCCTCCAGAGGTTACCATGCCGTCAGAGGCTCAGTAATCAAGAATGCGTTAAAAGTACAGAACATTAGCAGGCAATCCTCGAGTGAGAGTCTGGCGGGTTAAGCTTTAATTTAAGTTGGTGTTCGTTGCGAAAACAGATTCCGATGCTGGGAGCTCGGCGTGTCGAGCTCGCGGCTCCGAGTCTTAGGAGGAAGCGGTTTCGGGTTCTGAAGAAACTCATATTATAATCTAAGCCTAATAAGTGCGAGTGAGTACACCCTTACTGATAATCTTTCATTTATTATAAACTAACGACCTGCTCCGGCTTCGCACGTTTATTGTGTATTATCCCTAAGAGATAGACATATACAAGTACGGACTTTTTTGTAGATCTTTTTAAGGTGTACAATATTGTAGTACATTATTTTGATCTATATCGTAGGCTTCTTCTGCAAGCGTTTGCAATGCGTTTAAAAAATGTGTTAAAAAAATGTTTTCACATTAGAAACCTCTAAAATTATCAGTGTTTCTCTCCTTTATTGTGCCTGTATTATACAAAAAAACCTTCCTCCTTTTTTAAATAGCCAACTCCGATCGAAAATGCTAAAAAACATTTAAATTTTATTTTATTTAAACTCGTATCTCGTCGCTTATAAAATACACCATTACATGCGACTGCGCCCTCTTGCCAACTTAAAACTCACTTATTTTAACTTAACTTCGACTTTGGGTTCCAGATTCCTTGACTTTCGAGCAAGTTCTAATCAAGAATTGAGCTTTCAAGGGATAGTTAGCACAAGAATAATTACCGCATCCAAACGACTTAAATAACAAATAAGAGTCTCATAACTGTGGCTTAAAATAAACTTAATTAATAATTGACATTCATTAAAAACATCTACCTTCCACGTTAAAACCTCGGCCTGCCACTATGTTGCTATAACCTTCGGGCTCGTCCGGGGAAGTACTACCACCACACCTTTAACTGCCGCCAAGCAGCGTTGCTGTGTTCAAACCGAATTGAAGAGTGTGGTTGCCGGTGAAATTACATACACATGAGGCATAGCATCTTTATGCCTCAGGTTGATGAACGCAGGGCAGTGCATAGTAGGGGACGTTCCTAACGTGCGTGACTTACGAGACAAAGCTTTGTTATTGGTGATGATTACCACTTAACAGAAGGTGGGCCATACACTTGTTCCATTAACAACTTAACTATGTATGTACCAAAACCATGTGAAAGCAATAAATATTACCATGTGATGGTTACCACTTAACATCAGGTGGGCCATATGCTTGTTCCTTAAGCTAGTTGTATAAAAAATAATGTATTACGTTGAGTATTGTATTTTTTTATTGACTCGCACCCTGATGATTTCGTTCATCATTCTCGGCAGAAAAACCTCCATTTCATTACTTATAACGAAATTGTTCGAGCCCTTTTAAGTTTCAACCTCTTTTTTATACAAATTTCATTATCCTAATTATAGGGTTCAAACAGTCGAAATTCCCTTAATTTTAGACCTTTGAATTTTATTCGAGGCTCAAAAGCTTTTGGCGTTCATAATTTCAGAACGGTGAGGTTTTTTTGAGCGCTACTACAAATGATAATGACGTTTCAAAGTGATCCTTGTGATCGTACTAAATAAAGGTCGTGTTGATTTTGATTTTTTGAAAGTACTTCCCTGGATGAGTAGATTAACGAAGATTGAATTACAAAGCCAATGTCAAAAGTTCATTTCGAAACTTCTGATTTTCACAATCATATGGATCACTTTGAAACGTCTTATAGCTAGGTGAATCTAGGTGCCAGCTCAACGCGACCAAGCCTAAAAGAATGCAACAATCTTACGTTTTTTTTATACAACTAGCCGATGTAACAAGCAGATGGTCCTGATATTAAGTGCTAACCATCACCTATAACAAAGCATTGCCTCGTAAGTCACGCACGAAAGGAACGTGCCCTACGATGCACTGCCCTGCGTCCATCAACTTGAGGCATACAGATGTTAAGGGCCAGTTTCACCATGCTCTGTTAGATGAACAAAGGATTAAACGGCCGTTAAAAATGTTAAAATGTACGCGTTTGACATGTAAGGTTAGATTTAACGGCCTGTTAATCCTTGATTAGTAACTAACAGAGCATGGTGAAACTGGGCCTAAGCCTCATGTGCCTGTAATTACACCGGCAACCACACTCTTCAAATCGAAACACAGCAACGCTGCTTATCGGCAGAAAAAGGCGTGGTGGCAGTACTTCCCCGGACGAGCCCTTCACAAAGAGCTCTACTACTCTTATACAAGCCTACAAAACAAGCCTATAGTTATTATTTGTCTGTGAGTCGGGTACAGATTTCCGATTTCCGGCTCTTCCAAGTCGTCGCCATTTTATTGCGCCAGGTAGCGATAAAGTCTAAAATATATGTAGCTATAAAAACACTCGTAAACTCGAAAATTTCATAAAACAAATAGGCACAACCTTCTGACAATGCGGAGTTATGTGAAGGAGTTTATTGCAAATTGTTTGTTGTATTGCTTTAGGCCGATTAAAAATATCGTGTGTTTTTCTGTCGTTAATCGAAAGTTTTATGGTCCCTAAACCACCATTACGAACCTATGATAATACAGACATAAAACTGGACCAAATCTTCATTCAAATACATTTTTTTACAAAGAAATTACAATGAATACAAGTATGTACAAAATACATATGAAACAGTTGAGCTATCTTATATCTGCCACCTGATGTAAAGTGGTAACCATCACCTATAACAAAGCATTGCCTCGTAAGTCACGCACGATAGGACGGTTTGAAGAGTGTGGTTGCCGGTGTAATTACAAGCACATGAGGCTTAACATCTGTATGCCTCAAGTTAATGGACGCAGGGCAGAGCATCGTAGGGCACGTTCCTATCGTACGTGACTTACGAGACATTGTTTTGCGTCCATCAACTTGAGGCATACAGATGTTAAGCCTCATGTGCCTGTAATTACACCGGCAACCACACTCTTCAAACCGAAACACAGCGTTGCTGCTTGGCGGCAGAAGAAGGCGTGGTGGTAGTACTTCCCCGGACGAGCCCTATAGGTGATAGTTACTACTTAACATCAGGTGGGCCATCTGCATGTTCCATCAGCTAGTTGTATAAAAAAAAGATTCTACTCCCTTCTCAGTTTAAAATAACTTGTTTTTGTTTGTGTCTAAGCATAATAATTAAAACCGTGACCCAATTCCACTTTAATCTAAAATTCTTGTATAGTAGTATGTATACCCAACGAAACTTGTAAAATGGTAACAGTATAGATAACACGACCAGGATTCGTCATTAATATTCTTTTCACGTAGACCCCGACCTAAATATTTACAAATTAACATACGCCCCACATCGAATTAATAAGTAGGTAGGTAAAGGGCGTTATTGTGTACTGTTTGTGCTAAGGGTTGTGATGCACAGAGTCGTATGAGCATTTTTTTTATTCTTGAGCAAAGGATCTTGGTGTAGAACATTGTACCTTCTTGCTCGCACATTTAATATTATTTACAATATTTGATTATAAATCACAAGTATGATAAAGTTATGAAAAAACTAAAACTACCAAGCTTCGAAGAATATCATTAGAAAACTAATTAGTTTTTGGTAAGGAAGCTTGATTGGATTAAAATTATATTTTTGCTTAGCTTGGTCGTTTTTTCATAAATAAGTGGTCTCTCTCTCTTGTCGTGTCACTAGTTTCTTTCGAAACAGTGGTGAAAGGATTTTAAGTGTGCCTCAAGAGGCTCCTTTCGAGCACTTGACACATGTTATATAGAACTTTTTAGGTTCCACGACATGCCGGTTTCCTCAAGATGTTTTCCTTCACCGTTTGAGAGTACTGGCATTGTGCACATAAATTTCTGAACAGAAAAACTCATTGGTGCACGACTGGTTTCGAACTCACGACCTTAGGATCGGAAGGCGGGGCCGCTACTACTAGACCACCAGTGCTCTCATAAATAAGTGGTAGGCATCTATAACAAAGCATTGCCTTGTAAGTCACGCACAATAGGAACGTGCCCTGCCCTGCGTCCATCAACTTGAGGCATACGTGGCTGTTAATACAACAGGCAACCACACTCTTTAAACTAAAACACAGCGTTGCTGCTTGGCGGCAGAAAATGGCGTGGTGGTAGTACTTCCCCGGATGAGCCCTTCACAAAGAGCTCTACTACTCTTTACACAGTCTTGGCCGCCCAATGTGACACTGCCTTAAAAAATACCTACAGACATATCCCATGAAATATTCCGTGTAATCCGGTGTTGTATTAAGCCGGGCGACGGTATGATTAATATACTGTGATACGAGTGAATGCGCTTTTAAAGTATTTGCTTGTCTGGAAGATCGCTAAATGGCCAACGCGTGAAGTAAGAAAGACAGAAAATACATGAATATTAGACACAACACGGTTATACAAGGTGCACAATACATGTACATGACATGTAGGCGGTTATACAATACATGTACTTAAAACTTCAGGGGGCTCCAGTACCCATCAATATTCCTTAGAAAAAGTTATTCATATTGATGGGTACTTTGGCCCCCTGAAGTATTAAGTATTGGACCCACAAGTATTGGAACACCTTGTATAAAATAAGTGTGTTAAAACTAAAAAAACTATGTATCATATCAGCTCATTCGGATCCCTAAAGTTTTGCTTAGTTTGGGGCTAGATGTGGGAGTGAAATTGGCGCCAATATTTTTTGTGTAAAAAAATAAATTAACAGAAAATTAAAATTACAGACTACAATACTAGAGGTATTACCTAAAATAGGAAGCCAAGAGTTGTAGAAGAGTCTCTTACTGGAAATACTAACGATTCGAGTTTTCATGAATGGTCTTTTTACACACTGTACGTTTCTATTCGATAGCGATATTTTATTACAGAGTATCATCACCTTTAACCCCAACACAAATAGTTTTTCCGCATGCAGTGGTTGATTTTAATTATTTTGTATCGATAGTTCTGCGTACGAGTTTGGAAAGCTGTGATTGTTTGAAAGAGGAGACCGTCATATAACGATCGTATTATAAACAGGGCGGTATGCGGAAGAGTAGTAGAGCTCTTTGTGAAGGGCTCGTCCGGGGAAGTACTACCACCACGCCTTTTTCTGCCGCCAAGCAGCGTTGCTGAGTTTCGGTTTGAAGAGTGTAGTTGCCAGTGTAATTACAGGCACATGAGGCTTAACCACTGTATGCCTCAAGTTGATGGACGCAGGGCAGTGCACCTTAGGGCATGTTCCTATTGTGCGTGACTTACGAGGCAATGCTTTGTTATAGGTGATGGTTTGATGGTTACATCAGGTGGGCTATCTGCATGTTCCATCAGCTAATTGTACAAAAAAAAACACGCACATACAAGTTTTGCTAACTTTCAGGGAGGAAAACTAGTTTAAATCAAAATATTATTTTTATTACATGGGATATAAAAGCGAGCAGTGTTTAACCTGATAAGTATTGTATATACACAAGCGATTGTCAGCGTCTTAATGACGGTCACAGTTTTCAAAGGACAAGGCTTTGTTGAAGTACCTACGGATTCGATTCAGGTTGAAGGTATAAATTTTGCATGCGATTGAAAACGGGAATGCATTGCTCGCTTGCTTTCCTCTCGCCTGCTCCAGGCCAATCTATCAGGCCCAGCCGGTAGATAGTTCTCTCAAACACTTTATCTATCCAGCGAGCCGTCATGGAGGCCTTGAGGCGACCTAGAAATGTATTACGAGAATTTTTGACGTTATTTTCTAAAAAGTTCAAACATTCATAGCATCTTTATTCAGCTGTCTGTCTGTCCGTCTATCACCAGGCTGTATCTCATGAACCGTGATAGTAATTTATGTGCACAATGCCAGTACTCTCAAATGGTGAAGGAAAACATCGTGAAGAAACCAGCATGTTGTAGAACCTAAAGTTCTATTACATGTGTCAAGTGCTTGAAAGGAGCCTCTTGAGGCGCACTAAAAATCCTTTCACCACATTGTGAAAGAAACTAGTGACACACAAGAAGAAGAACCGTGATAGTTAAACAGTTGAATTATGATTCTTTGATCTAGTATGGGTTAAAGTGCGAACCTAAAAAAAACGTAAAAACTTTACAATTGTACATACCTATTTCATGAACGATTCCTTTCAATTCTGCTAATGAGAGAGCAGGTTAACGGTCAGAAGTACTCCATCAATCTGCAGTCAGCGCCAGGGGCAGGTAGATTGTGAACTCTTCTTTGGGCGGAAACTTTCAGTCATTTCTCAAATCACAGTTTTCTTTATACAGGCGGCGGTATTCAAAAGTGTCCTTTACTAAAGCTTAAATCCGTTTGATTTATGTACTAGCCGCCGCCCGTGGCTTAGTGGGTCACTAGGTAGCTCATGGTGTAGTGCTGATTGATAATATCATTATTGAAGGTCTTAAATATTAATCCCTTTTCGGGTATGTGCCAAATGTAACGTATCCCTGACTACCCCCTTAGATGTCCTCAAAGAATCTGGAGTTAGTAATTGGCACTAAGAGATCTGAGGGGATATCTACCGTACCTGGGGAACAAAGTGGAGCTGTTTCAGTTTTCCTTTTCAGACTCATGGTTTTTTTTGTTCCCTTAGGTTGAGTAGTAGGCATGATTGGGCTACACACATCCAAATACCACTGGAGGCACATGCGTTGGGTTTCGCCATCAGGTTCTTTGAAATGGTTGTCTAATTAGGACGCCCGACGTCAATTCCATACAAATGAATAGTGCTATAAGGCCGGTCCAACTTGTAAACTAACCATGTCAGTTCTTACCGAGTGACGGATTTTTTTTTCCGATGCCGAAAGTCCTCACAATTTGTTTCTGTGAGTCATTTCTAACTCTCATAATATAAATAAATAAATATTGATGGACTTTCCACACAGCCCTATCTAACCCCAAACTAAGCCAAAGCTTGTTATTAAAAGCTGATATAATACATATATACTTTTTTTTGTAAATACCTACTTATAATATATAATAACACCCAGGCAGAGAACAAACATCTATGTTCATCACACAAATATTTGTTCTCTGTGGGAAACGAACCCACGACCAACGCGCAGAAGGCAGAGCTAACTGAGCTGTGAAGGCTGTCAACTGTCAACCATGTCGGTTTTTACTAAGTGACGATTTTTGTTATCGCCGCTGAATTCACGAATTGTTTCTGTAAGGCAATAAAACAGACCCCGAAGCCACTTCTAGCTCTCTCATATATATCCATGTCACAAGCACGAATTCCTGATTTATATTTTGCCTGAGGTTTTTTGCTATTTATATTTTGCGTGATATGAATACTGTTATTGATGGCTTGGTTCACTCAGTTATTCGAATCAGTGATTTATAGCCTAGTTTTGTTTAGAGGGGGAAATTTGCAGGTTAGTGGAACCACGGAGTAAAATAAATAATGGTACGCACGCAAATAGAGCAAGCCGCACAAAGCTAAACAAAATTTATTTTATTTACTAGCTGCCCGGCAAATGTTGTTTTGCCATATAATTACTACAATGACTATTAAAAATTTGGGGTTGGTGATAGAAGGGTGAAAATTTAGGGTTGTATGTATTTTTTAATGCCACATTATTAAAAAAAAATGTTTGCGGTGGTAACTAACATTGTGACACGAGAATTTTATATATAAGAAGATTAACCACATCGAATTATCATAACAGCTTTATAGTCAAAACGATAACATAGTTTACATCAAGAATTTTAACATATATATATACATATAGTAACATGGTATATATAACAACATAATAACAATGAATAACATATAGGAAGTAGGTATAGGAGTATAAAAAAATTGTATATTACAACTCTCCCTCACAGTACTTCAAAGAAATCTTTCTCAAATGAAAAATGACGCTTACTACAAGTACAATGTTATTCTTCTTCTTCTTTTCGTGTCACTAGTTAATTTCAAAGCAGTGTCGTGAAAGGATTTTTAGTGCGCCTTAAAGTGGCTCCTTTCAAGCACATGACACATTTTTTTAGAACTTTTTAGTTTAAAAGTACTGGCACTGAGCATTTTGAACAGAAAAACTCATTGGGCACGATCGGCTTTGAACCCACGACCGGCTCAGGCTCAGACTCGCTATACACGAGCGGTGTATAGCGAGCCTGTTTCCGTGTGTACTACGGCGGAACACGTTACCGTGGAAATACAAATATCATAAATCCTCACGATAACAGTTCCTTACACGCACGGGAACCTAAATAAATAAATATTTGCTGACATTCCTCATAGGACTCTAGTGGGAGGTACCCCGTCTTCTGATCGTCAGGTCATGGGTTTGAATCCGGTCGGGCACCAATGGGCTTTTTACAATGAAAAATTTATGTTCGCAATGGCAGTGCTCTCAAACGGTGAAGGAAAACATCGTGAAGAAACCAGCTTGGTATTTTAGCACCTGTCTTGCAATGTTCGGAATTCGGAACATACTTACGGCCGGTTCCTGACAGCCCGATCAAAACTAATCTCATGTCAAGTCACTTGCTATCTCTATCTAATTCGATGTAATAGCTGAAATGGCGACTGACTTGACATCCGATTAGTTTTGATCTAGCTTTCAGATACCGGCCGTTAGTTAATAAACTGCTAAATGTGGTTATGTATTATACAATTGGACGCACTTCTTAGTACCTCGCCTTGTAAATTTTACTATACTCGTAGTACCACCAAAACATATTGTATTGACAAAAATATTGCATTAACATAGTCACGGGCAATAAGCGCTGAACAAACTTGAAAACATTTTAACGTTAAATTTTACACTCTACAGCCATTCATTTAATGGCAAAAGATAAAACATTCGATCTGTTATTTAGTGCGATAAGCATAGGAGCTTGAATTGTTCAAGTATTTTTAAAGCGAAATGTTGAGAAATGGAATTTAAATAAACATTTGTCTTAAAACACGCTAAAGGTTTTATTTTATTTTATATGTGATAGAACAAGAGAGGCCCCATGTTAGGTGGTAACCATGAACTATAACAAAGCATTGCCTCGCAAGTCATACTCGATAGGAACTTGTCCTACGAATCCTATGCACTGACCCGCGTCCATCAACTTGAGGCATACCGATGCATGTTAAGCCTCATGTGCCTGTTATTACACCGGTAACCACATTCTTCAAACTGAAACACAGCAACGCTGCCTGGCTGTAGAAATATGCATAGTGGTAGTAGTGCTTCCCCGGTCGAGCCCTTCACAAGGAGCTATACTACTAAGTTGTAGGCGTTTACAGATTGGTCGTTTTTTACACGTGTCGTTTGTTTCCGGTGCTTGAAAGCGTGCACATCGTGCTTTACAAGTAGTCCGCTGAGTGACGAACTAAAATGAGCTGAGCTAAGCGAAAATTTGAAAAGCGTTTTCGTGTAGCTTAGTCCATGGATAGGTTGTTAATGCTTCCAATAAATTTTTCGCTTCGAGAAATTGTATTGTATTGACAGTGCTCTTAATCCATGAAGGAAAACATTGCGAGTGTATTTTTTTTATATAACTAGCTGATGGAACAAGTACCAAAGCATATATCAAAGCATTGTAAAGCAAAGTAAGTCATGCACGATAGGAACGTGCCCTACGTTGCACTGCCCTGCGTCCATCAACTTGAGGCATACAGATGTTAAGCCTCATGAGCCTGTTTACACCGGCCACTACATATTTCAAACCAAAACAGCAACAAAAACGCTTTTTCTGCTTGTAGTGTATATTTCTAACAGTGGCGATGGGCTTGCAACCTGTCACGTATGGAATTCCACCTGCAGCAAAATGTGGGTATGTGCCAATATATATTTGACTACGCTCTTTAGACTAGACATCCTTAGAAATTAATCTTTAATTTGTATTCCATACTAAGATACCTGGTGCGATATCTACCGTGCCTGGAGATCAAAGCCAAAGTGTTTTTTTTATGTCTTCGTTGCTGTTTCTGACGTCAAGCAGCATCGCTCACATCTTCGCGAACAACAGTTTCACAACTCAAAGAAAACTTATCTAATTTCAGTAGAACCCGATACAAACCGACACTTAAATACAATGTACTCGTTACTCGAGCAGTAGTTAAGGCAAAAGTAATTATGGCCTGATGAAACCATAAAGTGGCCCATTCGCAACCTCTGCCTTTTAATTAGCAAGCCGCGAATCTAGACTAAGGTCGGGCCTTAATCTATGTGGCATGCGATGGATCTTTAGATATTGTCAACGAATTTGTATCATTTTCAGAAGATTTTCCGGAGGGTTTTCCTCTCAGTTATAACATGAACAGTTTTAAAAAAGTACTTGGTACTAACTACAGGCAAAACACGTTTCTGTGGCGAGCAAGCGCGAACTTCAATAGACTGAGTAAAGATCTAGATTTTGACCTTTTCAGCACGAGTGTTGGTTCAGCCAGACAGCGGCTGAACAGGGAGTTCTTTGGTAATGAATAGTACGCACTATATAATATTATATTCACTACTCCATCTATTTTGATATAGGTACTGTCGACTACGGCGTTCACATTATATAATTCAATAATGTTTTTTATCCGTGAAAACCTATAATTGGCTCTCTCGTTTCTATATCATGTATGTTATTTAAGTTATAATAAGCTGTTGGTTTTCCAATTAAATAAATAAAAATAAAATAAAAAAACAGCTTCACGACTTTAATCCCCAAGCACGGTAGATATTCCCTCAGATCTCTTAGTACCAAGTACTAACTCCAGATTCTTTTGAGGATGTCTAAGGGGGTAGTCAGAGGCACGTCCAAAAATTACATTTGGCACATACCCACATTTTGCAGTAGTTGGTATTCCATACGTGACAGGTTGCAAGCCCATCGCCGCTGTTAGAATACTAACTGGTTTCCTCACGATGTTTTCCTTCACCGTTTAAGAGCACTGGCATTGCGCACATAAATTTTTCGATAGGAAAAATCCATTGGTGCACGACCGGATTCGAACCTGCGACCTTACGATCGGAAGGTGGTCTTGTGGGGTCACTCCCACAAGACCACCGGTGCTCTAAAAAAATAATAAAAGCAAATAAAGTCCTTCAGGGTAGGCATCGCACGACAACACCCCTAGTATTGTTGATGTCTCTGGGTGACGGTGATCACTTAACATCAGGTGACCCATCGGTATTCTACAGGATACATTTCGGAGAGTGTGCGACGGAGCTCCACAGCTTGATCGCCTCATCCCCGTTCTACCGGTTAACCTAGTTATTATATTATATTATTATATTATATTGAGATTGCGATCAAATATTTTACCTATAAGTTAAACAAAAAAAAATGGTGAGTGCCGTTTTTATGTATTTTACATAAAAAAATGATAAAATCTCTCATATTTATTTTAATTATTTTTTGAAGCCATATATTTTTTATGGTCTTCAAAGAATTGCTTTCTTCTTGCTTGCCTTCTCGTTTCTTTAAACTTGTTATTATATTTTTATTATTGTCTCACAGACTATTCTGAACAATTAAACCGTAAATGCGGTCGTTATAAAGCTTAACGCCCACTAAAGCTACCAAGTGCTTTAATTGAAGTTTCAATGTTGTTTTATTCGCTCGTCGGCTTAAAGCTCTGCTTTCTTTTTTTTCTGTTCTCGCTAAGGAAAACTTGTAAAAGCAAGGAATTGCAACCAAGGAATAATAACGATTAAATAAATATAGGTGGACGTTCCACACAACACTATCTACTATAGAATAGAATAGAATAAATTTTGATTTAACATAGTACAAAAACACAAGCCTTAAAAATGTTAAAAGGGTAGGGGATCAAAGTGAAGCTGTTTCAGTTTTTTTTTCATATAAAAATTTATTAAGTTTATTTTCAAAACACCAGCGCTCGTGATCGCAAATCAAAAAGCTCTTTAAATAAATAAAATAGTTTAAAGCTTATAAAACAATTTATTACAGTACTCGGTTCATAGTTCAATATCGGAATGCAGGAGCGATCAATGATCATACATCACACAGATGCGACACTCAAACAATATTCCTTTTAGTTTTATCTCTAGGAGCTAAGGAGGGATATTTAAGAACCAAGCCAAGGTATGAACAGGATAAGCGGTAATATACGATAGCAGGGCGTTATAACTTTATATGGCATATACGGCTTTTAAAAGTGAGGCAAAAGTAAAAAAAAATGTAGGGCACTCAATACAGCACTAATTTGACCGAAACTAAACTTAGCTATGGGAGTCAGATTTTTATTCTTCTTTTCGTGATTCAAAGGTTTTTTATGTTATTTTAAGTGATTCAAAGTGTGCCTTAAAGGAATCCTTTCGGGCACTTGACACATGTTTTAGAACTTTTTAGGTTCAAAATGCCGGTTTCCTCACGATGATTTCCTTCACCGTTCGAGAGTACTGCCACTGTGCACAAACACTGAACGGAAAAATCCATTGGTGGACGGCCGGTTTTGAACCAACGACCAGTTTTCAACCCACGACCTTAGGAAAACTAGTGCTCGGAGCCAGATACGAGTATATTACTATAAATACCTACTTTATTTTGTCATTTTAGTCAATTGCCACGCAGTAGATTCGCTATACTAGCACCTAGAGTCACCTAGCTTAAGACGTTTCAAAGTGATCCTTGTGGTTTTATTGAATAACCTTTTGACTTTGACTTTACTTAAGGACGTTTCCAAAGGTCAAGGTTCAAATTCAATACTTTTCAGTCGAGCCAGTCCATAGGAAAGTCAGCCGTCATTTGCATTTTATGATCCAACAGTAAAAATACCTTTTGACTTTGACTTTGGCATCTGAATACGAAATCGGATTCTACAAAGTTAAAGTCAGAAAGTATTTATGCATTTGAAAGATATAAATAAGGGTCTTTATTTGTGATGACACATGGCATAACATGAGCGACAAAGGCATTTGAATCATAAGGATCACTTTGACACGTTTTTGACTGTTGCAGCCTAGTGGCTACCGTCTGCTTATCTTCCCTCCGGCGATACATTCCTTTCAGTTCGATATCCATTTTAAAGATATTTATTGGATGTCAGTTAGATATTGGATCAGCCTGAATGATGGGTGTTGTAATGGATAGGTGCATTATGGCCTGCGTGTCGCTATCCCTTGGGAACCGCCATGTAAGGTCCTGGGGTAAAATGTGGCCCATATAAACTCACATACATACATAAAATCACGCCTGTTTCCCATAGGGGTAGGCAGAGACCACGGATTTCCACTTGCTACGGTCCTTACATACCTCTTTCGCTTCATTCACGCATAACATTCTTCATACATTCTCGTCGGTTTAGGGTACTCTTGACCTGGCTCTTCTCTAGAACGTCTGCTATCTGATCGAGATACGTACTTGATGCTGTAAAAAGTCGTTTAATATAATAATATGTAAATGTATATTATTGAACATTCCACACCTGCCAGCCCTGAACTAACATGTAGCGAGTTTATTGCTTATACTTTTTGTCGTAAATACATACTTATCTATATATATAAAATGCAAAAGTGATTGACTGATGTATCAACGCACAGGCCAAACCCTTAGGGCTAGAAACTTAAAAATTCGCACACGTATTCCTCTAATGACGTAGGCATCCAATAAGGAAGGATTTTTCAAAATTCATAGGTGATGTAAATTTATTTATATTCCGTTAAAAGGCTTACTTAAATATTTTATAAGAATTCTATTACATAATTGTAGGTACAACTAGACTAATATGCTGCTAAATAAATTAATTTCATTTTATTTCATTATTTTAGTTTTTTTTTTACTTAACATACACTGAGGTATAAAATTCATTAAAGATGTTGCCAATCATATCAATAAACCATTCTTCTATTTGTAAGTATTCTAAAGTATTGTTTTTTTATTTTTGCAGTTTTTATAGATAGTGTTACGGAACCCTTCGTGCTCTAGTCCGGCTCGCACTTGGCCGGTTTTTTTGATGATTACTGATGGGTCCCTGAAGGGTTTTATCAATTTTTTTCGTGAGACTCAAAGCTATTGATTTTGATGTAAAAAACTTTACAGCAAAATGAATACTTTTAGAGTGTCAATTGGTGCTCGCGTGTGTTTCAGAATACGGGCCCTAGTTATAGCTTAGAAAGGCCACGGTGCAACACTTTGATACATACCGATGCATATTCATGGCGGGGGACAATCACGAGAGCATTCTCTTTTTGTTTCCGCCCGTTCGATGGCCTGTACTCACGGCCAATGGATATGATAAACACGTACATAAAGATCTGAGTGTCTACACTTACTTTAAACGCGACTTTTAGCGCCTTATCAAGGTGACCCTTAACGGTTACCTAAGACCTAAGGTTTGAAGGGTGTGGTTGAAATAACAGGCAGACGAGGCTCAAGATTAGCAGAGCTTTTTGTGAAGGGCTCGTCCGGGGAAGTACTGCCACCATGTCATTTCTTTATTTTTTTTTTGACGTTTATCACGTCTACAATACATACAAAACGCGCTAGATAAACGGAATCCAAATAACGGAATATGAAATACGAAAAACAAGTTGTCAAAAATTTGAACTCAGGTAGTCATCATAATTTCGATGATAAAAATACCACCTCGTCTGGGGAAGAACTACCACCACACCTTTTTCTGCCGCCAAGCAGCAACGCTGTGTTCCGGTTTGAAGAGTGTAGTTGTCGGTGTTATAACAGGCACATGAGGCTTCCTCAAGTTGATGGACGCAGGGTAGTGCATCGTACGGTACGCACCTATCGTGCGTGACTTGCGAGGTAATGCTTTGTTATAGGTGATGGTTACCACTTAACATCAGATGGGCCATCTGCTTGTTCCATCAGCTAGTTGTATAAAAAAAAGAACTAGTTTGGAACAGTCTACATTCATTAAAAAAGCTGCATATGCTAATCGCCCGTGTGTCAGCAGAGCACGTAAAAAACAAGACAAATTGCGCTATTTGTTCGCGATAGTCCGCCCGATACTGCTGCCCGGTCTACCCAAATGAACAATGTACGGGAATTGTTTGCAAAATATAAAAAAACTGTGTGTAGCGATAATAACACTAACTGCCACACTCGGAGACGAGTTTAAGTTACCTTAAACCTCGTCCCCATGCCTAGTTTGAAGAGTGTAGTTATCGATGAAATTACAGGTTTGAGGCTCCTTATGTGTCCGAGGAAGTACTACCACCATGCCTTTTTCTGCCGCCAACCAGAACCAATGGTTCATTTTGAAGGTTGTGGTTGCCGGTGAAATTACAGGCACATGAGGTTCAAGAGTAGTCGACTCCTTTGTGTGTGGCTCGTCCAGGACAGTACTACCGTCATGCCTATATCTGCCGCTAAGTAGCTGTATCGTTTGAAGGGTGTTTGTTCGTGAAATGACATGCACATGGCTCAAGAGTCGTAGAATTCTTTGTTTAGGGCTCGTCCGGGAAAGTACTTCCACCATGTCTATTTCTGCCGCTTAGTTGCTGTATCGTTTGAAAGGTGTGGTTGCCGGTGAAATTACAGACACATGAGATTTAATATATGTATGCCTCAAGTTGATGAACGCAGGGTAGTGCATCGTAGGGTAAGTTCATATCGTGTGTGAATTGCTAGAAATTGCTTTGTTATAGGCGTGTTACCACTGAACATCAGGGGGCCCGCGTACTTGTTCTTTGATGATATTTCGTAAAATAACAGTTTTTACTGAGCATGTACGCTTTTATTAAACCAAGCCAAAAGTGACTGATTGTCTGTACGATATCTTATCGGTAGGTATGTTTATAGGCAGATATACCTAACTCAATGTATCCATCAATTATTCGTGTCCTTGTGTAACATTTGGGCGATCGCTTGGTCAAAGTAACAGGGTTTTAGCTAATTAATAAAATAATCAGAACAACAAAAACATGTAACAGTTAACAGTAGAAGGTATAGCACTGGTGGTCGAGTGGTAACAACCACGCATTCCGATCCTATGGTCGAAGGTTCTAAACAGGTCGTGCATCAATGAGAATCAAATTTATGTGCACATTGCCATACTCTCAAAAGCCATACTCTCAAAGGTGTAGGAAAACATTATAAGCTTTTATTTTGTCAATAGTTTTTTTTCAAGAATGTATATAAAACAATCTCTTTATTTATTTTTTTCCAATTATGGCTCCTGTCCGTCATTCGACAGAAAATCTTGCCTAGTCAAGTCAGTCCAAATTCAAGTCTGCCGTCATTTGTTTTGAAGAAAATGGTGGCGGGTTTCTTCAAAACATTCGAAACATTTTCGGTCAAATCAGGATATCACATATTACACTTTCATACCAAATGCTTACACTCTGTGCTAAGACCTCAAGTAATGTTGGGTTAAAATACCACCGAAATTACACAACACAACTCAAAATAACACTAGAAAAACAATTTTTTTTTTTTTTTTTTTTTTTACAACTTATAGGTTAAACGTTTGACCGCAATCTCACCTGATGTTAAGTGAAGATGTGGTCGACGATGTGGCACGTTTACCTAGAAAATACCTATTCACTTTTCTCTTGAAAGCATCCAAATTATAGGCATTCGGAAAAACGGACGCCGGTAAGGAATTCCATTCTTTGGCCGTACGCATGATAAATGTTGAAGCAAAGCGCTTGGTGCGGGCAGTTGGTATGTCAACCATGAATGGATGCCTCGTCTCCGTACGTCTGGTCCGATGGTAGAACGGGGATGAGGGGATCAAGCTGTGGAGTTCCGTCGCACACTCTCCGAAATGTATCCTGTAGAATACCGATAGACAGGCAACTTTGCGGCGATGCTCGAGAGTCAGGAGCTTAGACTCGAACAACGTGTTACCTATGAGCCTTTTGGCTCGTCTCTCAATAGTTTCCAAGGCCTCAAGCTGGTATTTGGCAGAGCCATCCCAAAGATGAGAACAGTACTCCATACACGACCGGACTTGCGCTTGGTACAGATAAAGCAGCTGTCCCGGTGTGAAGTACCGTCTCACCTTTGATAGTACGCCTAGCTTCTTGGCAGCTGTCTTGGCCTTGGATTCTATGAACGAGCCAAAATTAAGTTTACTTGTTAATGTAAAACCCAAAAGCTCGAGCTGGTCTGATATCGGTATTGATACATCACGGAAAGTGGGTGTAAGTTCGAACTGACTCCTCTTAGCGGAGAAAAGACACGCCTGGGTTTTCGCAGCATTAAACTTGACTAGATTGGTATCTCCCCAATCAGCAACTGCTTTTAGAGTCAAGTTCATGCGCTCAACCATGGCCTCTCTGAAGGACTGGACCTGTGATCCACTAGCACGTGTGTCAGGTATGTAACTCTCTACAACTGTGCTGTCGTCTGCATACCCAATGATTCCGGGCTTAAGCAGGTCATTGATGTGCAGCAAAAACAGTGTCGCAGAGAGAACTGACCCCTGAGGGACCCCGGCATTAATTGCCAAGTGATCAGACGAGCAGCCATCAACGACTACTCGAAGTGACCGATCCCTCAGAAAGTCTGATACCCAGACACAGAGGTCATCGGGTAGACCAAATGATGGAAGCTTGCTTAAAAGGCCATCGTGCCAAACCCTGTCAAAAGCCTTAGAGATGTCTAGAGATACCGCGAGAGCTTCTCCGTTCTTCTCAATAGCTTCACTCCATATATGAGTGGCATACGCAAGAAGATCTCCAGTAGACCGGTTTCGGCGGAACCCGTATTGCCGGTCACTTAGGAGGTCATTGTCTTCTAGGTATGCCAGGAGCTTATTGTTCAGTATACGCTCCATACTCTTACATAATATGGACGTAACTGAGATGGGTCTGTAATTGACCGGGTTGGCGCGACTTCCCCTCTTAGGTACTGGTTGTACATTCGCAAACTTCCAGGACTTTGGCACATGACCAGTTGTAATAGAAAGGCGAAAGAGGCGTGTCAATACTATAGCTGGAATACCATCCGGGCCACTAGCTTTGTTCACGTCCAGATTGCGTAGAGTCTTGCGAACCTCTACCTGTCGTATACGAATTTTAGACATGGAAGAATCACACCTACTCGAGACAGGTTGAGGTATTGAACTACCGGCATCCAGACGTGAAGATTCCGCAAAAAGAGAGGCAAATAAATTTGCCTTTTCTTTAGCAGTGTGGGCCAGCGACCCATCAGGTTTCAGCATTGGAGGCAGCGAGGGTGTGCAAAAGTTCGATTCAACCGACTTAGCAAGGGACCAAAAAGCTTTACTTCCTGCCGGGTATGAAGCTAGCTTGTTCCCTATTCTGCTTATGTGGTCAAATCGAGCCTTTCGCAATACCTTCTTACAGGACTTGGCAGCTTTGTTAAAGGCTTTCTTCCATTTGCGTATATCATTCGACTTTCGGTTTCGAGCGTCGACCCATGCTAGGTATGCCTCATGTTTTAGCGCCTTAGCACGTGAACATTCCGGTCCAAACCATGGGTGAGCTTTGCCAGATAGTGGTACGTCGGCAAATGGAATAAAATATTCCATAGCCAGTCGTAACACATCTGTCACGGCATCCGCAACAGCCGAAGAATCGCCGGAAGAGAAGCAGACTGGCTGCCAAGGGTAGGATGCAAAGAAAGACCGCATCTCATCCCAATCTGCTGACTTGTATCGCCATACTCGACGAGTACCTTTAAGGCTGGGGTCGGGCGGGGAGTACGTTGATACAGACTTCACCAGACAGTGGTCGGAGCTTCCCAATGGCGGGGCTACCGAGACCGAGTATCGGTCTGGATCAGATGTCAGCAGAAGGTCCAAACAGTTAGCTGTGTGGCCGTCAACATCAGGTATCCGAGTCGCCTCTTTAACAAGCTGGGTGAGATTTAGCGATAGTGCAAGTTTGCGCGTCTCTCTCCCAGCGTGGTCTGTATTCTGGTATGGGAATAGCCACTCCTTGTGATGAGCGTTAAAATCCCCCAGAAGAACCAGTTGGGCAGTGGGATATATCTGTTGGGCCTCGTCAGCCTTGTCACTGATGTGTTCGGTGAGCCTTGTTGTCTCCTGGTCACCATTGTGCGATCGATAGACAGAGGCATAAATAATTTTGTCTATGCCAGTGTCCACCAAAATCCAAAGCGTATTAAAATTGGAGCTTTCCAGATGTTTGAGACGCCGAATACAGATATCATCCCGGGCGTATAGACACACACCTGCACGTGGCTTGAAGCTGTGCTCTAGGCTGTACCCTGGGTAATTGAGGTACGCCACGTCGGATGGACATCCAATCTGCGTCTCGGAGAGAAATAAAAGGATATATAATAATATAAGAATAGAATAATTAAAATGAAAAAGCTATGTTGCTTCCCAAAATGACAAAAAACGTATCCCTAAAACAAGAGACAGACTCAGATTCGTTTCCCACCAAAACGTCCGTGACATTCTGTCAAAGTTTGACATTATGTTGTGATGACAGTTGACACGACTGCATGTATGAGTATTCTACTATCGAGTCCTATAGCATATTAACATAGTAATTTATAAAATAATGAGCTTTTTTTATTTAACGAAACATTTTTATCATCACAGTGAAGGAACAAGCAGATTGCCCAGGTGGGCAAAGCAGGTGCACGGTTACTTCTATAACAATTGCATTACCAGACAGGGTAACTTGTTTGAAAGCCTTTTATGATGCAAACACCAGGCGACCAGCGTACGTAACTGAGACTATGGGTGAAAAAAGGCAGAGAAGAAATTGCTACCGTACCACAAAAACGTAAAGGAATATTTTAAAGTTTTTTTATACTTCATTGTCGAGTACCTAGCTCAGTTGTAGGTGAAATGAAATGCAAAGTGGAATGTTTAAATAATGATTACATTAAAAGTTTAATAGGATGCGTAATGTGTATCTACTGGGGTGTATGCGGCACCGCTTACACCCCAGTACTTCCACAGTGGCTTTCATTTTTACAATAAAAAGTAAGAGACAGCATGTGTGTTTATAATAATGAATGCTCATGCCCACTGCTTATAACTTAGACATTGTATCCTAATAGTAATTTCGATTTACGATAATAGCCAGCCATAACGGACATCGTCACTCAGCGTTTGACGGCCGCTCGATGCCATAGATAATAAATAAATACGGACAAATCAAACGCAAGTTATAGATTCAAAAGTGGGAATCATTTTCTGCCATTTTGGGAAGCAACATCGCTTTTTCATTTTAATTGTTTTATACATTATTTTTATCCTTTTATGAATGAGCAAACTTCTTAAAAACATAAACAACCTATAGAAATAACGTTTGACCGCAATCTCACCTGATGTTAAGTGATGATGCGGTCTACGGTGTAGCACGTTTACCTAGAAGATACCTATTCACTTGTCTCTTGAAAACATTCAAATTATAGACATTCCGAAAAACGGACGCCGTTAAGGAATTCCACTCTTAAAATTTATAACAAAAACTAAAATTTTTAAGATTTTTTTACCGTCTTCATCAGTACGTAGTATAAAACAAAGTCGCTTTCTCTGTCCCTATATCCCTATGTATGCTTAAATCTTTAAAACTACGCAACGGATTTTGATGCGGTTTTTTTTATAGAAAGTGTGATTCAAGAGGAAGGTTTATATGCATAATACAAGCATAATCTCTTAGGGATAACCCACAACCTAACCTACAATAACAGTGCGAAGCCGGGGCGGGTCGCTAGTAAAGTATAAATAAACCCCTGAAAAATGTAAGTTCTAGCTCAAATATCTTAAAGAGCGTTTAAAATGTCAGTTTAAGTTTGTGGGAGCTACTTTTTTTTTGCTACAAGCTCGACGACAAAAGAATATTTCTTACGTCAAAGAAAATACTTCAGCTAACTTGGCTGCAAAGAATATTCGATACCTAGGACCCTTATTCAAAGAGCTTTCTTAACCTATCTGTAACCGTTCGCCCTCTTGTACACACAAACCCTTTATAAATCGGTCGGGGTCCTTAACGACCCTAGGACAGACGTCGATAGGACCCTTAATGGCCTGTTACTTTTTATACCCATCCTGAGGTGCTCGGCACTTAAACGCATGGGTAAATTTTTATTCATAAAGATTTTTGGTAGATTTTATGAGGGGAAGTTATGCTGCTGGCCGAAATGTTGTTCAGGGTTTAGAGAAAAAGGTGGCAATATTTTTGCTTATGAAATGGCCAAATTGGAATACTGTTGGGATAAAGTCATGTTATAAGCCTATTTAGCTTTCCAGTGGATCCCCGCGATACTTTGTTCGTATGGAGCTGATACATATTCGATTGACAGCCTTCACAGTTCAGTTGGTAGCTCTGCCTTCCGCGCCGTAGGCCGTGGGTTCGATCCCCACCGAGAACAAACATTTGTGTCATGAACATAAATGTTTTTTCTCTGTCTGGGTGTTATATAATATTATAAGAATGTATCTAAAAAAAAGTATAAAATTAGTATATCAGCTATCTGGTTCCCATGTCACAAGCTTTGGCTTAGTTTATGGCGATATAGTGCTGTGTGGAATGTCCACCAATATTTATATTTATTATTTATTTATTATACAAATTTTAACGCCTCTTTTAAACACTTTATAGTACATATTATCTGGAAGAGTTTTTTAGTAGGCGTCTATATTTCTCAACATTTTTTGACGACCTTTGTAGCAAATTTGTTAAATTCAGATTTTTGTTCAATGCTAAATTTCTCAAATATCTCCGTAAAATTGTTCTTGTCTTTTAATCGAGATTTTTCTGAGGTACGAAGCTTTAACCTCAGTGATCTCATTAGTAGTAGCTCTGAAAGGCCACCAATCGTTATTTATTAAAGTTGCTGATCTGCTTCCTCTGCGCTGCCTGTACTATCGTCGAAGGGACTCTTCAAAACAAAACTCGACTCAAAACAACGCGTCGCTTGGTGACGCGACGTAGCGACGCTCGACTTTAAAACAAGCACGACGAAAGAACCCGCAGCGTTATGGCTCGTCGTTTCCATGAATCGATTTGCCGGGCACCATTCGTGCTTATTTCCATTACCACTGCATGCATTGAAGCCTGCTTGACGACACACACTACGCAAATAAACGCTCAAACTCAAACATCTTGAGGGTGATAAATGATGATTATCACAAGGCGCAGGACGGAGACAAACTAATCTATAATTTAATTGCTACATGATTGCACAGTGTAATAGTTTGAGTGGTAATATTTACAGTCTAGTACATCGTAGTAGCGGTTTCATTTGTCTAATAAGGTCGTGGTTCACATCAGTCACGCACCTTATTTGATTTAGTAGCGAGATAGGTTAGACTATAGTTAGACTATATACCTACTATAGCGCTTAGACGACTTTTACAAAATTTCACACAATAGGTTGCATATCGCCAACTTAATGAAACCTCTGTATGCTTAATCGCACCACGCCTACTTTTTATTTTTTTTACTGCTTTATAGCAGCTTGCCATTTATTTTTTTAAATCGTTTCGGAAATATCATGATGCCTATTTTAGTACAGTGCTGTTAAAAAGGTCCGAGAATTTGATTAAGTTTTAATTTCTCAATATTATATTTAGGTACCTACTGACATGTATTTATACCTCTATTTCTTTCGTGAGTGCAAGAAGCTAAACAAAGTATTAAAAATAATATAATAATGTCACCATGTCATGTCAGATATTATGACTTCTGTCATTTAATATCACATTTAAAAACGAGAGCATTATATACGATCACGATATTCGAAAAAGTTTCATCCATCCATTTCCCGACCACTAACAAATTAAAAAAGCATCCAAAAAATTGTTTAGGACTTTCTTGGTCAACGAATTGAAATAGGGGTTTGCTTGAGTAGGCTAAGCGAAGTTCGTTTTTTTAATGGAAATATAAAGTTTTATTTATATCATTTATTACATGTTTTGTGTTTGATTGTACATTTAGTAGGCAACACAAGTAACAAAAATACCGGTGAGAACGAAAGTAGGCATTATGCGACCATATGGTCTATTTAGAATAATGTTTGCCCAAACGCAATTTTCGGTACATTGCGATCACTTGTATGGAAATTTCAAAATATTGTCCCATGCTACTGTAAGTAAAAATTAAAATAAGAACTAAGTCCGATAGTAGGCATCTCGCTACTAAATCCCTTATTTTATGCATTACAGTCGGCAGAAAAGTAGTTTGCACTAAAATGGATACATATTTTCTTAATGTAAGTGAATATATTATATGTTTTACACGAAATTAAATCAATCAAGTTCTCAAAAAAAATTTTTTTTGTCTTTATAATTTTGCCTTTTCTTAAATCTTTCAAGTAAGCATCTTGACGCACCTATAAGACAAATTTTATATTATATACATAATTTACAATGCTTTAACTGGTTATTATGTTGGTAATAAAAAAAAAATGTAAGTATTTTATCAGCTATCTGGTCACTACTTTACAAGCTTTTTGTAGTTCAGGGCTGAATTGTTCTGTGTTTATTGTAAAAAAAACTGCTCGTCGGTTTAGAGTGGCCTCTTGACCTGGCTTTTCTCTAAAATACGATGACTTTGACTACTGTAATATAAATCTACTACGGCAAAGGTAATTATAACAATGTCGGCAGATGGGTATCATTCGACTGCTTGATTCAGTATTTCAACTGAAATTAATAATTAATCAGTGAAACCAAATGATAGATTAACTTTGCACGTGACAACCTTGAGTCAAGGTGCTTTCAAGTGAAACTCTTTTTTGGTACCTCGCTTTGTCACACACATTTAATTTCACTTGCCATTTCAAAGCCATGGAGGGTAGAAAAAGTAATAAAACCAGGGTATTTATTTAAACAAGGTCAATAACATTTTTTATCTGTCAACATTCCACACAGTGCTATGTAGCCTCAATCCAAACTAAGCAAATCTTGCTTGGATATTGGGAACTAGATAGCTGATGATAATACTATTATACTTATTTTTTTTATATAACAGCCAGATAAACATAAATTTTCCTTTTTTTTTTATACTACTAGCTGATGAAACAAGCAGATGGCCCACCTGATGTTAAGTGGTAACCATCACCTATAACAAAGCATTGCCTCGTAAGTCACGCACAATAGGAACGTGCCCTACGATGCACTGCCCTGTGTCCATCAACTTGAGGCATACAGATGTTAAGCCTCATGTGCCTGTAATTACACCGGCAACCACACTCTTCAAACCGAAACACAGCGTTGCTGCTTGGCGGCAGAAAAAGGCGTGGTGGTAGTACTTCCCCGGACAAGCCCTTTACAAAGAGCTCTACTACTCTTAAACTACTACTACTCTTCTCTTTTTCTTGAATTTTCCTTTGTTCTCGGTGTGGGATCGAACCCACAGCCTATGGCACAGAAAGTAGAGCTACTACTAACTAAGCTGTGCGAGCAGTGATCAACGAATTTAAGACAAGAGCATAAGTACCTCTCGTATGTTGAAAGATATAATCGCAATCAACCAAGTTGTGTGCAATCACAGTTTAGTAAAAAAATCATTTAGATCGATACAAGTTTCGCCGTGCCGCCAAGCAGCGTTGCTGTGTTTCGGTTTGAAGATTGGTTGCCGGTGTAATTACAGGCACATGAGGCTTAACATCTGTATGCCTCAAGTTGATGGACGCAGGACAGTGCATCGTATTGCACGTTCCTATCGTGCGTGACTTACGAGGCAATGCTTTGTTATAGGTAATGGATACGACTTAACATTTTTTTT
Organism: Chloroclysta siterata; assembly: GCA_932294275.1. NCBI lineage: Eukaryota > Metazoa > Arthropoda > Insecta > Lepidoptera > Geometridae > Chloroclysta > Chloroclysta siterata. The sequence continues at coordinate 26,186,439 of OW028591.1, read as the reverse complement.
TAAACAACTAGCTTGTTCCATCAGCTAGTTGTTTAAAAAAAAACTAGTAAAGCAAACTTGCATCTCTCTATACTGTTGTCATCGCTTTAAGAACATACTCAATACTTGTACTTGTAATAAGCGTATTGATGTATCGCTTATCAAGATAAGCGATACATCAATACGCTTATTTAGAGTGTGATGCGGTGCCGGGTACAGTTGCCACAAATCATGTGCGGATGCGATATTCGCAATGAATGAGCGCCATTACTAGAGCGAGACCATGGGGGTGGGGAGAGGGTGTTAGGAGGGGGGCGGATGTCACACCTCAACGATTAGGGGCCTTAGTATTAGTTGATACTTTAAGGGTCTGACACCCGTTAAAGAACTTCTCGCTTGCACATTTAAACATTTTGAAAGATACAAAATCAGCCTTAATTATAAGTTTTTTTTATACAACTAGCAGATGGAACAAGCAGAATGGCCTACCTGATGTTAAGTCGTAACCATCACCTATAACAAAGCATTGCCTCGTAAGTCACGCACGATAGGAACGTGTCCTACGATGCACTGCCTTGCGTCCATCAACTTGAGGTATACAGATGTTAAGCCTCATGTGCCTGTAATTACACCGGCAACCACACTCTTCAAACCGAAACACAGCAACGCTGCTTGGCGGCAGAAAAAGGCATGGCGGTGGCACTTCACCGGAGGAGCCCTTCACAAAGAGCTCTACTACTCTTGTAATGATCTTCGGAAATCTCCCTAAGCTGTCAGTTTTTTAGCCGATTTTGGTATGACGGACGGCTGGGAATTCAAATTCCGTCGCTAAATATGGTGACTAGCTCATAAATATTAAAATTTAGTTAAGTACCTACTTGTCGTTTTTTTATACAAAAGTGCTACGAACTGCTACGCCGGCAATGCTACGGTGTAGTTCATTGCTACGCCACAGTGTGACTGTTCTATTTCGCACACGTATATCACTATTCGACCGCGGTATTTAGGCCGGAGTTAACGCCCACACCTGCTTTTACAATTTAACTTGCTGAAATACATCTAAATGGGACGACATGACGAATGTGCGCCTGTGCTCGTGCATGCGGTTTCTGGATAAATGTATTTTTGTGAACGCCGTGGAAAATATTCTAAGGTCTATAAATGAAAGAAACAAATGAGATAATAATAATAGTCTAATAATGAGACGCACAAGACAGAGGAGGCTGGCAAATAGGGAGGGGGGCCAGCCTGGGGAGGGAGCCTGGTATCTGGGTGAGACCCAGGCTGAGATGATGATGATGATAAATGAAACAAGGAAAGAAAGTATACTTATTTGACCATATTATGCAGCAGGCAAAAAATCGTCCAAAGCCTAGAAGAACAGCCAACAAACTTACGGCTTGGTTCCTACCGTTCTTTTGTATGATCCTTGTGTTTTCAAGCATAGAAGAACGGGTTTAGTTTTTTTGTGAGACTTTTTATCATTGCACTGCATCCCCCACTCAAGGACGTAAATCTGCTGTATACACAGCAGTCGCGTGCATGTGACAAGGTGCCGTGTCGTGTTTATTCGCACACGGCACGCCGCCTCTGACGTTATGAGAATGCTGTGTTTGAATTAAAACGGCTTCAAATAGGATTAGATTTTCTCTTTATTTTGATGAATAACTATGGTATAAGAAAGTTGCTAATAGAAAAAAAGATTATAAAAAAAAAAAAAGTATTTTACCACCACATTACACAAACAGAAATATACAGTGCTCGCATCTCAGTTGGTAGTAACTCTGTCTTCTGCGCTGTAGGCCGTGGGTTCGACCCCCATCGAAGAAAAATATTTTTGTGTAATGAACATAAAAAAAATTGTGCCTTGCCTGGATGTTATATTATTTAAAAAGTAGGTATATATTAAAAAAAGTACATATAAGTATCATAATCATCTATCTGGTCCCCATAACACAAGTTTTGCTTAGTTTGGGGCAGGTAACCTCCCAACATAAGGTAGGCCCTCTGCTTGCTATAATCAAAGTTTCATTCGAATCCGTTCAGCCGTTGCAGAAACAGGTGGAACAAACAAACACACTCACATATCGCATCTATAATATTACTGATAAATCGAATTTATCACTATGTGTTCAGCCATGCAACACGATTAGACAAGTTGTCATCACAAAGCAACATAATTATTACTAAGCCATTTATCATGAAACTCAATATTTTGATCCATTATTATAGATAATCAAGCAGAACGATGAATAATGTGATAACTGCCGACGATAATTCAACCGCAGCTTTGAATTGTTTCACAGAAAATAATTAATATAGAAAAGCCAATTTAGAATTTTAATAGTTTTGTCATAGATGATGATTACCACTTAACATCAGGTGGTATTCAACTATCTACTACTATTTGCTACTTAAAAGTTTCTTTATGTACGAAAACTAGTAAAGCAAACTTTTGAGTAGGAAAACATGTATAGATAAAAATGAAATGTTTACTAAACTATGTGCAATGTGATTGCACACAAAATGGTTGACAGCGATTTTTCGAAAATTAGTTTAGTGATTTTATATCTTTCAACATGTTGGAACGTGCGAGCGTCACATTAGCTCAAATTTATGTTATCTGTGATTCTTTAACTTTATTTTTAAGTTTAAAATTAAGATTTTGGTCTGCACACTGTAAGTCTACTATCATCTACGTAATAAATAAATAAATCTTGTTTCCATACAAAAACCACTGGAAAAGGCTCGCACGGAACCAGAAAGTCAGAACGTCAGAAAGCGAAACTCAGAATGGACACTGCAGCATCCGTTTCGGCGGTTTATGGCCACAAATTAAAATGACCACTTATAATTATGTCCTACTACTTACAATGTCCCGTGCATCCTTGTTATCGACCTATTTTTTTTCCATACGTAAGCATATTTTTCCGTACAAAAATGCGCGTTCTACCTTCTGTATTGCAGCGGTTGCTGTCGTGCCTCAAATGTTAATGCTGGTGGTGCAATGTATTGTCACAAATGATAATAGTGTTCTGGCCCACATGCTGGAAATGTAATTGACGCATTATGACGGCGCTTGCTGCATTGTGCAGCTTTTATTTACATTTGCCAGCAGAATAAGCATAAGCCTGAATTTGCCAGCGGCTTTTGAAGAGTAATATTTCCCACATTTTAGTATTCTTCATATTCGCTCATTTCCTGGCCATTTTGTTGGCTCTTTAAAGAAAATGAGCAATTACTTATTTTAAAGCATGAATAATTTATTGTGATGGAACTGAAAAAAGATTGTTTGATTTGATGAAATAATTAACGGCCGGTTTCTGAAAGCTCGAAGAAAACTAATCGGATGTCAAGTCACTCGCCATTTCAGCTATTACATTGAATGAATAAAGATAGCAAATGACTTGAAATGCGATTAGTTTTGATCGGGCTTTCAGAAACCGGCCGTAAGTCTTGTTGACTTTTTAATTGGAGTTAGAAAATTATTATTGACAAAATCTTATTATACTTTTGACCAAGCACTCGCTGATGATTTAAACACGCCATAAATATATGACACTGTAACGTAAACACTGATACGCATAGGCTATACACGGCTCGCTTTTACGTCCTTGTAGTAAGCGTCATTTTTGTCTGGCTTTGTGTAGCTTTTTTATTTTTATGTAGTACTAGCTGATGGTATAAGCAGATGGCCCACCTGATGTTAAGTAGTAACCATCACCTATAACAAAGCATTGCCTCTTAAGTCACGCACGATAGGAACGTGTCCTACGATGCACTGCCTTGCGTCCATCAACTTGAGGCATACAGATGTTAAGCCTCATCTGCCTGTAATTACACCGGCAACCACACTCTTAAAACCGAAACACAGCAACGCTGCTTGGCGGCAGAAAAATGCGTGGTGGTAGTACTTCCGCGGATGAGCCCTTCACAAAGAGCTTGATCCGTGTGTACTTAGTTTATATTGCGTATAAGTACGTCGACTCATTTATTTTGTATTCTGCGTTTTATTTAATTATTTTTGACTTTCTCAAGTGTATTTTACGGTAGTGAAATTAATGAACGAAGGAATAGAGACGCTTTTAAGTACACATTACATATGACTTCAATTTACGTGAATCCTAAACATACATTTGAGGAAATTATTCAACATTTTGTGAGCCCATGTAGCTGTCACTGCATCTGACTTGAAACATTCCCCAAAAGGGCAATCCTCTTCAAAATACACCGTCGTTCACTAACAATAAGGCAGATTTTCGCTTGCAGGGCTTAAGAGAAAATAAGTATTTGAAACATGTGAGCGGAAATGTTAACAACTTACTGAAGGCTTTTGGTTTCTAAAAAGCTGTGAGCGTATCTTCCTACTATATAAATGCTATACTAATTGAAAGTTTGTGACGTAAACATACCCTAACCACTGTACAGATTGGGATGAAATAATGAAACTTAAAATAAATTTAGTCTCTCTCTCTTGTCGTGTCACTAGTTTCTTTCGAAACAGTGTGGTGAAAGGATTTTAAGTGCGCCTCAAGAGGCTCCTTTCGAGCACTTGTTTATAGAACTTTTTAGGTTCCACGACACGCTGGTTTCCTCACGATGTTTTCCTTCACCGTTTGAGAGTACTGGCATTGTGCACATAAATTGTTGAACAGAATAACTCATTGGTGCACGATCGGTTTCGAACCCACGACCAGAAGGCAGACCCGCTACCACTAGACCACCAGTGATCAGTGATAAATTTAGTTCGTAACATGGATTAGTCTTCAGGCAGCTTTTTATTGAGAAAATTAATAGGAGCGGAAAAAAAACCTAGAAGGTAAAATGACAACCGCTTGGATACTTCTCGCTCGCATATTTAAATTATTGTTTAACAAACATGTTGAAATTTGCGATTAATCTAGCGGTTGTCAGTATTTTAACTAAGTCAGTAAGTTGATATTAGCAATGACCGCTTCCTTGCAGGCGAAGCCACGGGCGGCCACTAGTCTTCAATATAGCGGTAAACGCTTTATGATTTATCAACGCTTTATGGGTAGACAAACCCATAAATGCCAGCTTGCAATCTCCTTTTATAGTTGTCGTCCAACATTATAAAGTTTATCGTTGGAGTTCCAAGTTGTATATATGCGCATTCAATCGGCATTTATTATGCTAGAAATTCACCGCTGGATATTTGGGGCTCCCATTTTTATGGGATTCTATTTTTGAGAGAGGGGCTTGTTTTAATCAAGACCGTAGTAGGTGGATTGGTAACCGCAGTGTTGATGTTTTGCACTTAGAAGATGCTGCTGCGTATCTTCTAGATCAGGGTTTCCCAAACTGTGCGTCGCGACGCCCTGGGGCGTCGCAGCATTATCCAAGAGGCGTCGCGGCGTCGTCGTAAGGCGATCAACATAGTCTGTGTTGATGCGACCGAGTTGAGTTAGTGCTCTTTTATTTATTATTGCAACTCTCGTTGTTTGTCCAAAGCCAATGTACTCACAGGTGTACCTACACGACTCACGAAATGAGTTTTACACTTACATACAGACAACATCACACAATGATGTGCAAAAATGGAGATTTTCTGATAACTAGGCTAGATAGAACTACAACTCTTAGGTACTTTTAGGTCAGAGGGGCGTCGCAAAAAAAAACCAAATCTCAAGGCGTTACAGTATAAATAAGTTTGGGAAGCTCTGTTCTAGATGATAGCAGGGTCTTATGCTGTTACGGAACTACCGAGATTTTAACCTTTTGTGGGTGTGACTCATTCTACTTAATAATATAAAAGCAGAAATAACGATGTTTGTATGTTTGTGGCTCAATATTCATTTTATTTTCATGAATAGCACACGGGTTACAGGAAAACATACAAAAGAAAAAACATACAAAGAAATAACGTAAAACATAAAAATGTGCGGTCTTATCGCTAAAAGTGAGCTCTTCCAGACAACTTTTGGATAAAAAGCTATACCTACATCTATTTGACATACCCACACTCAACCACACTCAACCACATTCGACATACATGAGGTAGGTAAAAAAAATTGCCCATATAGGGTCAAAGCTAGAGTTTACGTCCGCCTTAAGACGCTCGCCGTTTTTAAGGAAACCAGAGCTTGAGGTATTCAATCTCATGTTTTGGTTGAAGCTGGAGTGAATTATATGAGGAAGTTTAACTTGTTAAATTCGCAAGTAAACGGGGATTGTACCTGCTGAGGAAGTAAACAGAACATTCTTGATGAATCTGATAAGGGTCGGGGTGTTGTACTACCATTGTAGCAACACAAGGACACCTGTGACCTCTATCTAGGCACAAACTCTTCAAAAAGTTTTTAATAGTAGTTCTCTTTGTGTGGCTCGTCCGGGAAAGTACTACCACCACGCCTTTTTTTGCCCCCAAGCAGCGTTGCTGTGTTTCGGTTTAAAGAGTGAGATTGCCGGTGTAATTACAGGCACATGAGGCTTAAAAAAAAGCAAAGCCTCTATAGTCGAGTTACACAGCCTATGGATAAATAGATGAAAGTCATAAAGTAATTTTCTTCTTGTCGTGTCACTAGTTTATTTCAAATACAGTATGGTAAAAGAATTTTAAGCACTTGACACATTGCTTACAACTTTTTTTAGATTCTAGACATGCCGGTTTTCTCACGATGTTTTCCTCCTGACAGTTACTTTAGTGTTAAAGTACGTCAAAATACCCAGACACAGCCTACTTTTACAGATGATTTTAGATTTTTAAAAATGAATCTAGCAATACTCCTACTATTCCAATCAAAATGTACTACTAAAGAACCAAGATTACCCACCGCAAAATTGTTAAACAAAAAAATCAACCGCCATTTTCTTTTTTGCACCTCGCAAGGTAAGTTTTTCCAAAACGCTATCTCAAAAGGCAGTCTTGAACACGTGGGTCATGCATGCGATCAAAATTGCGACATCCTATCAAACAAGCCCATTTTCCAAACTGAATTTGAACGCAGCCAGCATCAAATTCGGAATTTAGACCGGCTGGGCCTCTGGCCTCTCGACCAAGTTTGAATTCATGGTCGGAAGCACAGCGAGCGAACTTGGAAAACTAACTCTATGCTACAGGGAGGGAATTAGGATTACAATTGTTTAAAACCCACTATGTATTTTAAGAGTAGTAGAGCTCTTTGTGAAGGGCTCGTCCGGGGAAGTACTACCACCACGCCTTTATCTGCCGCCAAGCAGCGTTCCTATGTTTCGGTTTGAAGAGTGTGGTTGCCGGTGTAATTACAGGCACATGAGGCTTAACATCTGTATGCCTCAAGTTGATGGACGCCGGGCAGAACATCGTAAGGCACGTTCCTATCGTGCTTGACTTACGAGGCAATGCTTTGTTATAGGTGATGGTTACCACTTAACATCAGGTGGGCCATCTGCTTGTTCGATCAGCTAGTTGTATAAAAAAAAAGTCAAAAGGTATTTCTTCAGATGTATCACAAGAATCTCTTTGAAACGTTTTAAAACTTGGTGAATCTAGGTGTCAGTTCCACGCGAGCCTAGCGAAGAACAGGCAACAAACTTACGGCTTGGTTCCTATCGTTATTTTGTGTGATTCTTGTTACAAAATAATATAATATTGAAGCTCCAGTGTGCTGCCAATCGAATTAAGTGAGGCGTAGGATAACAGGTACGACACAGTTTCTAGCTTTCTCGTTAGTTTTACTTTTTATTTATGTTTAGACCACGTAATTTAAATAAAATCTTCCTTTTTTGTGTTTGTTTTTTGCTACTGTATATTTTTTGTGGTTCTTAGTAATCGTTATTATAATGTATTCGGCCTCCCGCGACACAGGCTTGTCCTAGTGCGGGGACCACTGGTAACCGATGTATTATCGCTTAGGTAAGATTATTTGGTAAATAAACGAATTTGTATTTGTATTTTGTATAACTTACTAGTTTTTTGTGTCGCATATGGCCTTGATATATTTTTATATGCGTCAACATCATCAATTTCATCAACAAAGTATCTAGATTTCCAATTTTCTGTCAAAAGTTTTCGGTTTGAAAATTCAGACTTATAATTTGATAAGTTAGTATCAAGTGCTCGAAAGGAGCCTCTTGAGGCGCACTTAAAATCTTTTCACCACACTGTTTCGACACGCCAAGAGAGAGAGGGACAGTGTAAATAAATTAACAACTACCCCCGTTAATATATTTGCACTGCAATATGAATGTAAAAGCCAACCCCCAAAACCGCCCTTAAGGATGAATCTTACGTAGCTCAATCTCTTCTCAACTTAGTTCACCCCATAACAAATACCCTGATAGCACAGCATCCCCCTCTGGGCACAGACATAAGCGGTGAAGTTTTTGGTTGAAAACACGTCTATAACTTAGCCTACCAGCCAGGATGGGATTAAAAGGTACTAAGTAATTAACTTGCAAGTTGAGTGTTGTTTTAAACCTAGTTGTTGAAGTTTGGGCTTAAACACAATAGATATAGTAACAATACACAGTAGAGCAACAAAATGTTCTTAAGGCTAGTTTCGACCATACTCTCTCTCTTGTCGTGTCACTAGTTTCTTTCGAAACAGTGTGGTGAAAGGATTTTAAGTGCACCTCAAGAGGCTCTTTTCAAGCACTTGACACATGTTATAGAACTTTTTAGGTTCTACGACATGCCGGTTTCCTCACGATGTTTTCCTTCACTGTTTGAGAGTACTGGCATTGTGCACATACATTTTTGAACAGAAAAACTCATTGGTGGACGACCGGTTTCGAACCCACGACCTTAGGATCGGAACGCGAGGCCGCTACCACTAGACCACCAGTGCACCATACTACCTAGTCGACCTAGTCGACCATACTAGTATAAGTGTTACTGTTGAATAACTTCATTCAGTATCAGCAGCAGCTTTAGTAGAGCACTGGTGGTCTAGTCTGAGCACCTTCCGATCCTAAGATCGTGGGCTCGAAACCGGTCGTGCACCAATGATAAGAGTAGTAGAGCTCTTTGTGAAGGGCTCGTCCGGGGAAGTACTACCACCACGCCTTTTTCTGCCGCCAAGCAGCAACGCTGTGTTTCGGTTTGAAAAGTGTGGTCGCCGGTGTAATTACAGGCACATGAGGCATAACATCTGTATGCCTCAAGTTGATGGACGCAGGGCTATGCATCGTAGGGCACGTTCCTATCGTGCGTGACTTACGAGGCAATGCTTTGTTATAGGTGATGGTTACCACTTAGCATCAGGTGGGCCATCTGCTTATACCATCAATTAGTTTTATAAAAAAAAAAGGAGCTTCTTAAGGCGCACTTAAAATCCATTCACCACACTGTTTCGAAAGAAACTAGTGACACGACAAGAGACAGAAGTGATTTAATGATTGAAGAATTTAGTTTTTTGGACATACCTCTGACTACCCCCTAATAGTATGACTACTGAAGCCGTGTCCAACGAGATCGCTCTGCGTCTCTTAGAGACATGATATACATGTACATCGTTAAAACGCTTTTATAATATAAAAACTTTATTATTTAACTACTAATAATTTACAACTTTATCCACTTAGAATAGCACTTTTGAACGATGCAATAAGGTTCAAATTCCCGTACAAAAAGTTTGAATAAAGCCATAAATGGTGCACGTTAATACTTTCAATGTTTATAATAGAGTTAAAAGTTTCGCTTTAGCAGTGGGTTTTGTTTTAAGCTGAGTGGATACTGGGATAGTATACTCTCTCACCGATCGACTGACTAAGCGGCGATGAGCTTGCAACCTGTCACGTATGGAATACCAACTCTACTGCAAAATGTGGGTATGTGCCAAATCTCGCTCTCTCTTGTCGTGTCACTAGTTTCTTTCGAAACAGTGTGGTGAAAGGATTTTAAGTGCGCCTCAAGAGGCTCCTTTCGAGCACTTGACACATGTTATAGAACTTTTTAGGTTCTACAACATGCCGGTTTCCTCACGATGTGAGAGTACAGGCATTGTGCACATACATTTTTGAACAGAAAGACTCATTGTTGCACGACAGGTTTCGAACCCACGACCTTAGGATCGGAAGGCGGGGCCGCTACCACTAGACCACCAGTGCTCTCAAATATGTGTCAAATGTAATGTTTGGATGTACCTCGGACTACCCCCCTGGACTAGTAGCTAGTACTTGGTACTAAGAGATCTGAGTCTAAGAGTGCCTAGTTTTTTCAGTTTTGACACTTATCACTAAATTTACGAAATTACAACGAAATTGCGAGCCTATAACCTTACGATTAGATGGCGGAATCATCCCCACCAGACCACCGGTGCTTGAAACCAATTGACGAAATGCTTGCAATCTATGTAGTGATTATTTTACTTTCAGTGTATTTATTACCTGAAGTTTAGTCTTTCAGTATGTTATCTGGAATTCAGTCTTTCCGTGTATTTCTTAAAATTGTAAATATAATTTATAATTTATACCCATAATACGGTCGTTCGGTGTACGTACCTACATACCTGTGATTCGGTCGTTTAATATTTTACCTGAAATTCTGTCTTACAGTCTGTAAGTTCCTTAATAACGTTCACATAACCTTCCTATAACAGTTTAAAAGCTGAAACGATACCATCGAGCAGTGTTGCAGTTGAATTGACAATTTTCATGAATATACAGGACAAATAGTTTCACGCGACTTCGCCTGAGTTTTTTTTATTCTATGTCAACTTCGTAATCACTATTTTGTTGAGTGACGATCGATTTTGTTGTCCTAACTTATTTGTTTTTAGTATTTAACTTATTTTTTTGCGATAAAATAAGCGTTTTTTGATTTGATTAGATCACTGATATTTCAAGGCTGAAAACTGAACAACTGATAGAGTACCGGAATACTTATTTTTATCTTTACTTGTCTTGTAGTCCCATTAATATGTATATAAATGCAAAAGTTACGATGTTAGGATGTTTGTAGCTCGAATCACACCCCAACTGGACTGATTGGAACGTAACTTTGAACAAATATAGTTCGTAACCTGGATTGACATAATTATAGGTTATTTAAAAGAAACGGGCTAGAAAACATGAACGAAAGTCAAAGTCAAAATGTAGGTACTTATTCAATAAAATCACAAGGATCACTTTGAAACGTCTTAAAGCTAGGTGACTCTAGGTGCCAGTTCCACGCGACCAAAGCCTAGAAGAACAGGCAACAAACTTACGGCTTGGTTCCTACCGTTCTTTTGTATGGTCCTTTTACAATGTAATAATATAATATATTATTGAAGTTTAGTGAGGCGTAGGCATACAGAAAAAGGTAAACATAATCAAATTTATAAGACAGCACACGCTACGCACACGAACCCAATAGAGGTAATTTATAATAATAATGTTTAGCAGCATTAATATTTATTTACTTAGTTACACATCTACGGCATATTTTTTTTCTAATTTTAGCAATATTTTGAACTCAGGGTAAGTTCAAAATATCGCCAAAACTCCAATAAAATCATACATAAGTTCCACATAGTTCCAATTGATAACTCCAACACTCCCTAACTCACAAAGCTATCCCGAACTAAAAGTCCCTTGGCTATAACATTCTATAACACTTTTTAACAATAACCATTGCCGTGCGAAGCGGGCGACTCAATAAATCTACGTGCAAGCAGGGAAACAGCGTAAGAGAAAAAAAGTGATTTTTGTGAAAAGTGATTTTTATCGTTTACCATCTACAAGGCAGTCAAATTTTTTCGTTTTTTTTTGATACTGAGAAATATCTCAACGTCCTCAACATCTAGGAGAGTAGAAGTACTAGAAGGTCCAACTCTAGATATTATGAGATAATTAAGAAGGCAAGATAAGGCAGGGAGAAGATTTTTATCGTCGAAGCTAAAGAGAACTATCGTTTTTAATGTTGACACGGTTGGGTATCCTTTAGTATCAGGTATCGATTAAAAAATAATCGCTTAGGAATTCCACTCTTTGCTGAATGGCCGCAAGAGGTACGGGTCCATCCATGCAGCGGGACCTATGTCTGCCTATACATAATATAGTCTGAAAATATTTGTTCCATGTAGACGCAAAGTATGTATTTAAGTAGCTGTTGTGTCGGGAAATTACATAATGAAATTGTATTTTTTTTTATTTTTTTTCAAAAAACTACTTTCTCTAAAACTACATATTAGTGACTTACCACATTTTTGACCCTCTGAAATCTGGGGTATTGTAATTTTTCGGCTTCTCGTGAAAAATGCCCTCAGGGCGACAAAGGTACCGTCCCTAATAGGGGGACATCTCGTTTTCAGGGTTTTATTAGGCAAAACTCATGGCAACTTTTGGGATGTTTCAATCAAAACTTTGACCCAAAAATACTTTTATCTACTTTCGGATTTTTTTAGGGTACGATTATTTGTTGTGTGTAGACGGGATTAAGACGAGTCTGTTAAAAGTTTTTTAAGATTTTATTGGTATGGTAGGTATCTAGAGTTTTTAATAAATACTCTCGTAAAAGTACCACGAGATCTAACGGTATATCTGAAAACACTCACGACTTTAATCCGCAGGCACGGTAGATATTCCCTCAGATCTCTTTGTAACAAGTACGAACTCCAGAACGGTATATCTATTATGCCTAAAGATTAAGACCGTGAGTCGTTTTATTTTGATGATATAATATTTAATAATTATAAAAAATATATAAAGTTTAGATTTACAAAAGATTTTCACCTATAGATCTGATCTGATCTAAAAGATTTCTATCGTGCATAGACTCAGTGCATTTTTTTCTTCTGTTTTTTCAATTTCTTACTTACCAGACCGCGGAGTAAGACTCTCCTCTTCGATAGTTTGAACCATACTGCGTTACGCTGCGTTGCTGATCCGGCTTAGGACATTTTCCTTTCACACTTCGTCTCTCTTGTGCGTTGCGCCGTATGACGTCACAAAGCATCGTGTGGTATTGTTATTGGTTTGTAGAATGACATAACGCAATGGCAACGCATCTCACTGAAATCCAGAGATGGTAAAACAGGCATTTATGTCGTGCTTGACTTGCGAGGCAATACTTTGTTATAGGTGATGGTTACCGCTTAACAACCTAACCGATATAGCTCGCAGAATTAGCAAGTTAAAGAGGCAATAGGTAGGTCTTATAGCTCGAAGAACTGACAACTTCTGGATAATAAAGGATTTTTTTGGCATCTCAAATTAAATAAAAATAATTGCCACTAACTTAAAATTAACCTGTTGCTATGATTTTGCAACAACATTATATATGAAGAATTAGGAGAATAAAGGTTCTCGAATAGCGACCACGAACTGCAAAACGAATCATGGGACGCCCTCCTACCCAATAGACTGACGACATTGGGAAGATCTCGGGAATTCGGTAGATGGAGAGGGCTCAGAATCATTCTTCCTGGTCATTACCAGGAAGAATGATTCTGAGCCCTCTCCATCTTCTGGGCATAAACCTCCTCTATACATTTATAGAGGAGGTTTATGCCCAGTAGTGGACTTCTTCAGGCTTATGATAATGATTCCGACCACCTAACATCAGGTGGGCCATCTGCTTCTTCCATCAGGATTAAAAACGTTATAAAACTTGCATCGTAAACAGCGCCGAACCACTTTATTTCCCGAGATTGACAAAGTCATTGACCCTTGAACTAAAACTCATAAATCTTATACCCTAAACCAATTCCAACCGCAAACCCCAATCTTAGCTAACGATCCAAAAACACGATACAAAATTTGTCTTTCTTTACTACAATTCCATTCATCACTATCACGTCACATAGTCGAGCACACATTTGCTTGTAATGCACTTTTTTATGAAAACAAGCCTTATCTTCTGGCAAATAAGGCTGTGTTTTCTTTAGCTTGGTAGGTATGCAGAAAAAGTTGCTGTTTGAGGTAGGGTTGTGAAGCTCGAGAGATAGAGGTATCTGTAGCTCTTTCCATTTCTTACTATATCTTTATATCTTTTGTGCTTCAGTTGTATATACCTACTGTTTCTAAGTGATCCGTATTATTCAGTTGAAATATTATTTATTTAAAAGTATTACACGGGTATTTATCGCGTTTACCTTTATTATTTTCCCGACGTTTCGGCTATGTTGCAATAGCCGTGGTCGCGGGCAGACTGGAGCATTGAACTTGAGATCTACCGTCGTCGAGAAGTGGAAGCAGTTTCAACAACTACCCTCACTTGATCGTCAGAAACCATAATGTCCGTGTTCACACTACGACACACAACACTAACAGTGTCCGCACACTTTAGTTGTTGAAACTGCTTCCACTTCTCGACGACGGTAGATCTCAAGTTCAATGCTCCAGTCTGCCCGCGACCACGGCTATTGCAACATAGCCGAAACGTCGGGAAAATAATAAAGGTAAACGCGATAAATACCCGTGTAATACTTTTAAATATGTGTTATGATCGCGAGAGTTTAAAAACTACTATTGAAATATTATTATTAGATACGCTAAACAATTCACATAGCTTACATCAGAGTGAAAACAAAATTACGCCGATGTGCTTCTATGGAAGAACACACAATTCCCAATCACACACGACGCAAATCGCGTGGGTCTACAAGTGCAGCCGTCAAATCCATCAAAATAATAGTAGCAATACTGAGGCTATATACAAGGTGTTCCATTAATTGGGTTTAAAACTTAGTATTAGAACACCTTGTATATAAAAGAGTGAGTTATATCCGAAGAGCTAAAGAGATATACATATACATAATTTCCAGTTCAGTGATACATTCTGCAGTGAACTATAGATATATAACAATTTATTGTACACAAGAATACATAAATCTAGGCGTTCATTAATAAGGTACAATGGGCAGCTTTATCGCTGAAACCTATTTCTTCCAGGCTTCCTTAGTAAAAGATATGAAATAGTGATTTATATCCGAAGAGCCAAAAGATACATATCTTTTCAATTCAGTGATACATTCCGCCCGGCTTTGCTTCGAAGTAGGGCGCGCTTCCTTCGATGCGTGAAGGGGAATAAAACCGTAATACCGCGGGCGGTTGGAAACCGTTTTGTTATGAAAGGCTTGTGAGCGGCAGTCCAACACGTACGTCTTTTATCAGGCAGAAGTTTGGATAAGATGGCAGGCAGACCTCACAGCTCAGGAAAACATCATGAGGAACCGGCATGTCGTAGAACCTAAAACTAAACACACACTACTTCTTTGGAACAGTGTGGTAAAAGGATTTTAAGTACGTCTCAAAGAGAGAGAGCTCCACGACATACCGGTTTCCTTCACCGTTTGAGAGTACTGGCAATGTAAACATACAGTTTTGAACAGAAAATTATTATTATATAGTTTATTATTATTTAAGTTTTAAATTTATTGTCTGTCGCTAGGCGAGGAGTTTACGTTTTTTGCGGGCTTTTGGCCAAACGAAAAATCGTTGAAAATATGATTGGTTTAGAGATAAAAACTTGCGGACAATGAAGCAAGTGTTTAGTATGACAGCCTGTTGGAGTTTTATGTTAGATTATATTGTTGTTATTATTATTATTGGGGCACAACTGGTTTTGAACCCTCGACCATAAAGGATCGGCAGACGGGGCCCCTACCACCACACCACCAGTGCTTTCTGCCCTCAGATCTGAACTGATGATCCGCGTGGGGTGTAATATGCATTGCTCCCCTGCTAACCTCACCCCAGCCAGCCCAAATCCTTAAAGTAACGACGGGCTCGGATTAATGCCAGCTATGTTCATTTACAAAAAAATATATAATTATAATATGTGTTTTATTAGCTATCTGGTTCCCATATAGCTTTGGCTTAGTTTTGGGCTAGACTGTGCTGTCTGGAAATTCCACCAATATTTATTTATTAATTTATTAATGATTGCAAAATCATTAATAAATTAATAAATAAATGTTGATCAAATATAAATAATTTTAGGGCTATGTTGAGTTTAATTTAGGTAAAGCCCTGGTAAAATTTTGAGAATGTCAATACTTACTCAACGGACAGCCAGCGAGTGATTGAAAGTATCAATAAGGAAAACTTTTTATAACAAAGTCACGCTCAACTGAAAGAAAATGTCCTTGAAGTTTTATAAATCACCTACAAGATGAAAAAACCTCTACTTTTTTTAACAGCTATACTCTTAAAATTATATTTGGATGATATT
The DNA here is from genome assembly GCA_932294275.1 of Chloroclysta siterata. Lineage (NCBI taxonomy): Eukaryota > Metazoa > Arthropoda > Insecta > Lepidoptera > Geometridae > Chloroclysta > Chloroclysta siterata. The sequence goes on along the minus strand of OW028591.1, from coordinate 26,170,361 downwards.
GAATTCCTAGCGAGAACACTGCTATTAAAAAAACAACAATTATAAAAAATAAATGAATAAATATTGGTGGACAATGCACACAGCACTATCTCGCCCCAAACTAAGCCAAAGCTTGTGATATGGGAACCAGATAGCTGATATAATACATATATACTTTTTTTTGTAAATACATAATTATAATATTATAGTATAACACCCAGACAGAGAACAAACATATATGTTCATCACACAAATATTTGTTCTCGGCGGGGATCGAACCCACGGCCTACGGCGCAGAAGGCAGAGCTACTACCAACTGAGCTGTGAAGGCTGTCTTCTTAATTTAATTTAATTCTCTTAATTTAATTTTAATTATTTTGTAAAAAAACAGGAACAGTTTCACTTTACCCTTCGTGAGCGAGTCCGACTCGCACTTGGTCGGTTTTTTGATGTCAATCGTGACTTGTTGGTAGGTACACCCGCCATTCTGACTCTCACGAAAAAAAGGAGTAGTGCTTCAAGACGTATATTTAGATGACTCTATCACCAATGGCACCCTCCCTCACCCAATGGCATCAAAAAAGAATTCATCCCCTGTAACATTACCCCCATAAGTAGTAAAACAAGAAAAACAGCCCTCATAACTGGCAGCATTCCACAAACGATTCGTCACCAAATTGACATCCATTTCTACATTTTTCCCTCCAAAAGACAATAAAATAAAGTAGGTATGCGCCGCCTATCGGGGCCATACCTTATCTAAATTTTGTAAGGATAGCAAACACAGGACAATGGAAGAACAGCTAGGTTAATGCAGACTGGCTAGTAAGTAATTGAAATCATAAAAAACCGGCCAAGTACGAGTCGGACTCGCGCACGAAGGGTTTCGTACCGTTATCTATAAAAAACGGTTAAAAAAAATCACGTTTGTTGTATAAGCCCCCTCAAATATTTATTTTATTCTGTTTGTTTTGTATTTGTTGTCATAGCGGCAACAGAAATACATCATCTATGAAAATTTCAACTGTCTAATTATCACGGTTCATGAGACAGACGCCTGGTGACAGACGGACAGACAGACAGACGGACGTAAAGCGGAGTCTTAGTAATAAGGTCCCGTTTTACCCTTTACGTACGGAACCCTAAAGCTTTCTAAAAGCTTTCAAAACTAATCGCATGTCACGTTACTTGCGTGTCTATCTAATTCGATGTAATAGCGGAAATGGCGAGTGACATCCGATTAGTTTCGATTGAGCTTTTGGGCCGGCCGTTAGTGATCTAGCTATTCCAAATATCCTATTGCAAGTAAGGCACTCACACAAAGGACCGGAAAGGGAACCTATCTATCAAGATTTAGTTGCTACCTGTGGATCGGAGCTTCAGCTCGCCGATTCCTGTAGGTGTTTGAGCAAATTCGCTTTTCTTTGTTGAATTTAATTCTGTTTTTTTGGTAACTTTCATTGTATTCCGGTTTTGAGAGCAATGAAAGTGCTTTTGTTAAATGCCTTTTTATATTAACCTTCCTAATTTTTTTTATAAATATACTTTTATACTTCATTCTGATGGAACAAGCAAACGGTCCACCTGATGATAAGTGGTAACCATCACCTTTAACAAAGCGATGCCTCGCAAGTCAAGCACATGAACGTGCTTACGTGCCCTGTGTCCACGAATAATTTAAAATTCAACTTGAGTCATACAGATGTTAAGTCTCATATGTCTGTAGTTACACCGGCTACCATACTCTTCAAACCGAAACACAGCAACGCTGCTTGGTGGCAGTTCTTTATTTCGTTCTATCTATGATAAAAAAAATGATTTACTTTTCGCACAGCACTATTTAGCCCCAAACTAAGCCAAAGCTTGTAATATGGGAACCAGATAGCTGATATAATATACCTTTTTTTTTTGTAAATAAGTACATAATTATAAATAGACAGACAGAGAACAAACATCTATGTTCATCACACAAATGTTTGTTCTCGGTGGGGATCGAACCCACGGCCTACGGCGCAAAAGGCAGAGCTACTACCAACTGAGCTGCGAAGGTTGTCAAATGATGCTTTGCATATTGAGTGTACATTTCAAAATAAACCTTGTGAAAAATATTGACTTCGATATCAGTGAACAAATATGATTTACTAAATAAATAACTTTGTTTATTTCCATCATTCACTGTTTATTAACATTTCGACCAAAATTCGCCTCGGATTATTTTTAAAGCGAATTCTGCCAAGGCAACATTGCAAGCGTCAGCCGCAAACTACTCAATATTGGTACAAAAGAGTTGCCAATTGTAATCCGGCAACTGGCAAATAAATGAACTGACAGCTACCGTTGCGATTGCCAGAGAGAACTTTTAGTCAAACTTTTTAGACTACAAAGCACGAATAATCGAGAATTATTAATAACTTGTTTTTGAATAATGAATGAATGTAAAATAGTTTCCTGTATTCCTGTTGACAGCCTTCACAGCTCAGTTGCTAGTAGCTCTGCCTTCTGCGCCGTAGGCCGTGGGTTCGATCCCCACCGAGAACAAACATTTGTGTGATGAACATAGATGTTTGTTCTCTGTCTGGGTGTTATATAATATTATAAGTATGTATTTACAAAAAAAAGTATACATGTATTATATCAGCTATCTGGTTTCCATATTACAAGCTTTGGCTTAATTTGGGGCTAGATAGTGCTGTGTGGAAAGTCCAGCAATATTTATTTTATTTATTTATTTGTATATACACCAGACAGAAAACACACACACAAACACGGTTAAGCTTGAAAAATACAATAGGTAGCCTTATAGCGCAGTAGCAATCTCTTACAGCCAACCCATTGTGACTCTTGATCAATATAGGTGGTGGACATTCCACACAGCATTTAGCTAATGCAACTCTTTATCTAAAAAGCTCGAGCCGTAGTTTGGAAAACCAACTACTGCTGGGGAATAAAATAAATAAATCTTTTATTTCAGGCAAAAAATATTGTAGAACAAAAATACAGGCCCATAGTGTTCCAATACTTGTGTTTAGAAACTTAAGGGGGCTAAAGTACCCAACAATATGAATAACTTTTTCTAAGGAACCAACACAAAAGTTCAATACCTACCTGGCTGAAATGTATGCAACAGCTGTTTGTTTTTCGCGTTCACAGTGTTGGTTCCTTAGAAAAAGTTGTTCATATTGATGGGTACTTTAGCCCCCTGAAGTTTCTTAACACAAGTATTGGAACACCTTGTATATACTAACTAGATAGACACACACTTTGAAAAAGTAACATCCAATTTAAAATAATTAAAAAAACGTCGGCGAGTGCGTGGGTGTCTCATGACAGGCTTCCGATGGAATTCCATGACACCTTCCGGCCTGAATCCACTGAAAACAAAGGTCTTTTTTATACTACTAGCTGATGGAACAAGCAGGCCCACCTAATGGTAAGTGGCATCCATCACCTATAACAAAGCATTGCCTCGTAGTCACGCACGATAGGAACGTGCACTACGATGCACTGATCTGCGTCCATCAACTTGAGGCATACAGATGTTAACCCTCATGTGCCTGTAATTACACCGGCAACCACACTCTTCAAACCGAAACACAGCGTTGCTGCTTGGCGGCAGAAAAAGGCGTGGTGGTAGTACTTCCCCGGACGAGCCCTTCACAAAGAGCTCTACTACTCTTAAAACACACACATACAGGTTGTTCAACAATGGCGACAAACCGGAACAGGAAGCTTAGGACGCAAATAGACCGACAACATTGAAAAGATTGTGGGAAGTCGGTTTATGAAGGCTCAGAATCGTTCTTCCTTTTTTATACTAATTGCTGATGGAACAAGTAGATGGCACTATAGTAGATGCACTGGCACCTGATGTTAAATGTCACCATCACCTAACACAGCATTGCCTCGCAAGTCACGCACGTAAGAAACATGCCCTACGATTTACTGCCCTGCGTTCATCAACTTAAGAACATAACAGAATATACAGATATTAAGACTCGTGCCTGTAACATCGCCGGCAAACAACCTTCGCACCAAAACACAGCTTCCCAGACAAACCCTTCATAGAATCTACTACTCTTGAAACATTGAACATTGGCATAATGTGATAACTTTTTATCTATGTATAAATAGCCATATACGAGTGATAATAGATCTTCTTTCAGCAGTGGACTTTTTCAAGCGAATGATAATAATTATTATAGGAATTTAACGTCAGTACCCCAAGTATGAGTTGTGTTTACCATATTTGGTTTTTCGTTTTTCGTTCTTGTTCCGTGTTCATTGCGGGTTTTGTATGAAGACGCGATAGAGATACCGCTACGGAATTTTATGTTGCAAATATGATGAAAATTAGTAGTAGAACATAAAGTTACGTATCCGTCTCTATCGCGTTTTCATACAATGAGTCCGGTTATTGTACGACATGATAATGTACAGCACGATTATGTACAGCATGATATTTGGAATCCACTTTGGTACTTTTTTGGATTCGTTTTATCTGGGTGTACATTATCGGGGTTTGCAATAACTGGATGTGCAATATTGTCACGTAGTTAATGTGCAACCAGTTAATACACAGGATGATAATGTACAGCACGTTAATGTACAGCATGATAATTGGAAGCCACTTTGGTACCGTAAAAAATAATTTCTGGCACTTCGGCGGCCGCTGCCGCGGCACGCTTGCTTTGCTCGCTCGCCTCGGGCGTAATTTATATGTTTCAACATAACCTAACCAATCCGACTCGACGGTACTAAAGTGGCTTCCAATTATCATGCTGTACATTAACTGGGTGTACATTATCAACACGTGACGATATTGCACAGCATGTGTACGGGATGATAGTGTACGTACAGTGGACACCCAATAATTCAAACCAGTGGACACGGATTATCTGGGTGTGCATTATCATGCTGTGCAATATGATGCTGTACATTATTTGGCCGTACATTATTGGCTCCCCATACAATACCCGCAATGAACACGGAACGAGAACGAAAAACTAAAAACCAAATATATCAAACACAACTCATACTTGGGGTACAGAACATAGAAATTTCACATTTAATTCAGTATCCCTTCCCAGACACAAAGACTTAAAACTGGGAGACATAGCAACTGTATCAACATCGTTGTATTGTATCGCAGGCGACGTAATGCCGGCAACAATGCCAATTTAGTGCCACGGAGAATGGAGCCGATGAAATGAGGACCCATTCAGAATATCAAGCGGAACACCGATGTGGGGCCATAGGGCTGGCGACAAGCGTTAATTCAATTCATTTATTTCAGATCAAATAATCCAATTTGTTAGTACCACACAGAAATAGAACCTTAAAAAACTAATGTTAATTTATACAAAATATGAGACAAATAAAATTTATTGATATGTTCAATTCAGGCTTCAAACAGATATTGTCACGTACTGGGTCACTAACTGAGCAATATGTAGCAGTTTCTTAACCCAGTAACTGAAGAAGCCTGAATCCAACCGATCAGCAACAGCGGCCAGCATGGTATTGGTGCTGCCGCGGATGCGACTCATCAGCGACGCGGTTTAATATCACGTTTATTCAAAATTATTTATTTCAAAAATAGGACATACATACATTTACAATTAGTTACAGGACAGCATTAGGTTTATCACCTGTGTTGTGTCGTAAATTTGTGACGTGCAGAACCTACACTAAGATTAAAATATCTTGTGTCGCAGGCTCTGCGTGGCCTTCAATTGTTACAACAATGTAGTCGAGCATGTTAGGGGGTTGCAAAGGTAAGTGTTTTTTTATTTTTATGTTGTTTAATAATAATAAAAACAATAATATGATATTATATTAATACCTACCTACGTAATCGCATGCAATTGTGTGGGTGTTTATATGTGTATTTATGTTTTTGTGTGTCGGAATGTGTGCGTGAGGAGAAGAGAGGGTGTGTGCGTGTGTGTGTGTGTTGCTTATACTCAACTCATATCAGTGGAAATGTGCAGAGACATGCAGAGACAGACGCAGGTACTTGGGTAATGCGAGAATGGAACGGCAACATTTCCGTCCACGCGAATGGCAGCGCGAATGTCTAAATGTAAACGCGCCATACGAAGCGCTGAGAGCACTGGTGGTCTAGTGGTAGCGGCCCGCCTTCCGATCCTAAGGTCGTGGGTCCAAAACCGGTCGTGCACCAATAAGTTTTAATGTTCAAAAATGTATATGGACAACGCCAGTACTCTCAAACGGGAAAAATTTTTGTTCATTATATTATTATGCAGCCAGTGTCTTGGGGACGCTTCCGATTGGGTCAGATTTGGATTAGCTGAGCTATCTCTAGATCGTTTGAAACGATCTGCAGATAGCTCAACTGTTTTACATGTATTTTGTACGTTTTGTTAATAATTTTATTAATTGTAATATTCTTTGTAAATATCTTCTGCCGTATTATGCATATGCATGACTAAGGTGTCGTGGCCACCATTCAAGAGGTTGCCTTCTTGACGATTCAATCCTCTAAAAGCTTCTTCCACTGCTTTTTAAAGGCATGTAAATAATAACCCGAAAGGTTTTTGTTCGAGCATTGAGCTTTATGGGCAGGATCTGAGGAATTTCGACGTTCCGGTAAATCTATTGAACATTCTTTTGATTACGGTTATGCTACGTGAAATTAGGGTAGAATAATAATATTTCGTTTATAATGATCCTTAAGAATTTTTATCTTTCCCCCTTTTACCCCATAATGTACCCCACTCAATTCTCTTAGGCAGTCTTAGGCATAGTAGGTTATTTTAAATTGGAAGTAGGACGAGAATCTATGCTGATAGTTTACATTTTTCGACTCCTGAGAGGTATGGTGCACAATCCGCGAGTGCTCGCGAGTGTAGGTTTGTGCGTACTCGATAACTACGTGGGCGCGCGACGACGACCTAGGCTGCTTGCAATTCCGAGGGCTCGAACTAATCTCCTCAGTGAATCACCATTTACGCGAGCCCTTATAACAATCAACAGTCTTTGTGCAACCGAGGATGTTGATATATTTGAAGTAAGCGTGACGAAATTCACAAATATGGTTATTTATTTTTTGTTTAAGTAAATTTAAATTAGTAGTAGCTCATAGGCTTTTCATTGTCGCTTTGGTTTTAACTGTAATGGCAATCTAAAAGAATGGATTTTCAGTGCGCCTCAAAGAGGCAGGTATAAGAGCACTGGCAATTTGCAATTTGAGAACAGATAAACTCATTGGTGCACAACCGGTTTTGATCCTACGACCAATTGAGAGGATTGGAAGGCGAGGCCGCCATATCACCATTTTTAGGGTTCCCTTATATACCTCTTTCGCTTAATTCACTCTCATAACATTCTTATACATTCTCGTTGGCTTAGGGTACTCTTGACTTGGCCTCTCTCTAGAACGTCTGCTATCTGATCGAGATTCATCCGCCATCTTCCCCTCCAAGTCTCATTCACGCTCTCTTTAATTTTTTAATTTGAATAATGATAGCAATGATGATAAGACGTCATGTAGGAAACAAGAAGACCCATCAAAGCCTGCGCAAACATTTTTCGTATTTCGCGAGCTTATTAAAAATCTTTGAAATTGTTTGCGCTGCGATGGATGCCATCATTCATCAAACCAGATGATTAATTGCCGGATTATCGGCAGCCAAGAGTTCGGTGTAGTGCGACACACATCAAACGTTACACTAGCTAATTTCTTTCGAAACAGTGTGGTAAAAGGATTTTAAGTGCGCCTCAAGAAGCTCCTTCCGAGCACTTGACACATGTTATAGACCTTTTTAGGTTCTACGTTATGCCGGTTTGCTCACGATGGTTTCCTTCACCGTTTGAGAGTACTGGCATTGTGCACATACATTTTTGAACAGAAAAACTCATTGGTGCACAGGTTTCAACCCACGACCTTAGGATCGGAAGGCGGGGCCGCTACCACTAGATCACCAGTGCACTTAGGCCATTGATTAGTGCAATACTATTTTGTAATACAATTTTTTTGTAACTATTTCATATGATTTTATTGCTGTAAGTATCATTATAAATCATTTATAGTTTTGTTTTTTATTTTAATGTACATTTTTATTCTTACGTGTCAATGGTTGACCTTAATACATTTTTTATTTTAAAACATTTTCAACTGCACTCCATTGCCCGTGGCCTTTTGATTTTAAATTGGAATTGAAATGAAATGAAATTTATTTGAGTACTAAGACATTGTTCACTGTTAAAATAACATTGAAATGACATTTTTATCATACACATATTTTATTGAAGCCTCAGATCTCTTAATTGACTTTGACAGTGTACGAAAGACATCTGCGCTCCTGTAAGTAAGTCTGCGTAAGGATTCGTTTTATGACATTTTGGGAAGCAACATAGCCTTTTCATTTTAATTGTTTTCTAGTGTTATTTTGAGTTGTGTTTTGTAATTTTGGTGGTATTTTAACCAACATTACTTGAGGTACTCTGAGGAGCAAAAAGTGTAAGATTTGACTGAAAATGTTAGATAAAGATAAAGATATTTATTGTTTATGGAAAACTAGGTACAAATTTGGTGTTAGGGGTTAGAAATTTTTGTTTCACTAGTCCAGCCTGACGGCATATAAACATTCAGAATAAAAAAAACACAAAAATTACCATAATAATTAAATTAGCATTACAAAAGTACAATAATCAAATTCAAGTCAAAAAATAATCTTAATGGAGGGAAAACTCAGTTAGTATAATATAGAAATTAAATTAAATGTCCAATGTCAGAATAAATTAAAATGTAAAAGATGGTAATGTCATCGATAACTAAGTAGGTACTAAACAATAATAATAATAATGTCAAGTAGAAAATTTATCATTCAGAAATTCATCAACCGTATAATATGCCTTATCCACTAATAATCTAGTTAAGGTGTTCTTAAATATATTTAAATCGCTAATGGTTCGAGGAATGTGGTCAGAGGAATGTGGTTATAAATTATTGGCGCCATACAGAAAACACTTAGCCTTAACAATGCGGTCTTGCATGGTAATAAACGTAGGGTACCATCCCGACGACTACCAGCGGCATACGGATTGAAGAGCTGAGGGTTGCTTTTTATGAAAGCTGCCACCTCACAAATATAGAGTGATGGTAATGTTAAGATTCGCCATTGTTTAAAAACTTCCTTACACGAGTCTGTTGTCTGCATGCCAAACATTGAACGAATGCACCGCTTTTGGGCTCTAAACACTTTAGTCTTATCCGTGGAGTTGCCCCAAAAAATGATTCCATACCTCAGTATGTTTTGAAGAAAAACGCCACCATTTTCTTCGAAATAAATGACGACCGACTTGACTATGGACTGACTTGACTAAAAAGTATTCAATACAAATCACTTGACACTGGCAAGATTGTCTGTCGAATGACGGACAGGTGACGGACAGGAGCCATAAATGGAGAGAAGAAAAGAAAGAAGAGAAAGAATACTAGAGTTGTTTGTCGATAGCTTCTAATCATACAGAATACTTACAACAAAATGGATATAAATAAGTGCATTTTAGTAATTATGTTAAAATATTACTTATTGGTAATCTTCGATATTAGTTGAGAAAGTAATTAAAACCTCGTATATCGTTTTTCCGAAAAGAACCTCAGAACCATTTGCTAGTTTCATCAGGATTTTTTTTTAAAAATATAAAAAAACTTGTTTCCAGGAGCCCGTAAGTTTTCAAAGATTAGGGAAGTAAGCAGACGGAACTAATGAGTTGTGTCCAACTATGCAAAACTCCATTAGAGTTTAAGAAGGCGCTGAAAGATGCCTTATTGTTTAACGATTTTAATGAATATTTAGAAATCTTCAAGTTTGGTTTTGCGCGCTATGAATAGAGAGTGAATAAATTTGCTTGTTCAGTGTAATGTAATGGCTTATTTTGTAAAGCCTACATTGAAAATTTTCACTATATTTATTCAGATCTTAATAATTGTGTAATTTGAACTATTCATGTGTCTGTCAAATGAAAAAATATCTCATTCCTTTCAAAGTCAAACTTACACTCGAAAGGTATTTATTCAAATGAATCACAAGGATCACTTTTAATGCAGATGTCTATCGTACAGCGATAAGAGAAAGCGCGGTAATAAGTCCAAAGTACCTAATATTATATCATCTATTTGTCTCCCATCGTCCCTTTTTTTATACTACTAGCTGATAGAACATGCAGATGGCCCACCTGATGTTAAGTGGTAACCATCACCTATAACAAAGCATTACCTCGTAAGTCACGCACGATAAGAACGTGCACTACGATGCACTGCCCTGCGTCCATCAACTTGAGGCATACAGATATTAAGCCTCATGTGCCTGTAATTACACCGGCAACCATACTCTTCAAACCGAAACACAGCGTTTCTGCTTGGCGGCAGAAAAAGGCGTGGTGGTAGTACTTCCCCGGACGAGCCCTTCACAAAGAGCTCTACTACTCTTAAAACTTCTTATCTATTTCTTTTCTTAGTTTGAGGCTAACGGTCGATTTCTGAAAGCTCGATCAAACCTAATCAGATATCAAATCATCTATTTCAGCTATTACATCAAATTTAACTGAGATACCAAGTGATTTGACATATGATTAGGTTTGATCAGAAACCGGCAGTAAGTGTGTGGAATCTCCACAAAAGAATATATAGTTTTACTATATAATTATACCACAATCTCGTATTCACAACGACCGATAACACCACTTAACCTACGATCATGGCTCAGAAACGTGCGACCTCTCATAAAAATGAAATAATACTCATATTCCCATAAGTAATGAGACCTATTGACAAGAGTGCCGCCCTCACACTCGACACCGAATAAATGGATGTGAAGATCCGATGGGCTTCTGAAGTATTGGGTATCTTGACCTTCTACAGAATAGGACATTGGTACGATGCGATAGCTTTTTATCAAGACTGGACTGGATAGTATTTAAAAAAAAAACAGATTATAAAATACATACCTAGTTAATTTCAATAAGTTTACTTTTCTACCGATATAACTAGTTTACCCTAATTCAGTCCAATAATACAAAACAGCGACAAACAAACTTGGTAATGTAGGCTATACAAGTAGTCGAGCCTAGCTTCGTAGCGGGTCTACGGAGCTACGGGCTACGGCGTAGAGGCATAAGAAACTTCTAGCTCGTTGGAATAAGTTTTTCTTTATAATATGTTTTGTTTCAAAAGCGGAAGCGATTATTTATTGAAAATAAACTGTGCAATCGCATTGCACACAGTTTAGTAAAAAAATCATTTTAATCGATTCAAGTTTTCCTACACAAAGGTTCGCTTTACTAGTTTTTGTACTCAAGCAAACTTTTGAGTAGGAAAACTTGGAAAATGGATTAGTGATTTTATATCTTTAAACATGTCTAAACGTGCGAGCGAGAGGTACATTAGCTCTTGTCTTCGCCTTAAATGAAAATATAAGTAAATGCCACCGCAATGCCCTGCCGGCCCTCTTATTACGTAACTCCGTACGTCTGCGACAAGTGCAAATGAGCAATTATTGCATTCAAACGTCATTGTTTGAATACAAAATGTGATGTTTGATAGCAGTTATTGCCTATTTACGCTGGTTGCAGACGAGTCGTGATTAACGTAATAGATAGGATCAATATTTAATATTATATATTATTTTTATCGCGGGAATATTATTTATCGCGGGAATTGAACTAGGATCTAAACAATACAATACTAAGTCATTTATCAAAATAATAACTAGAATGGACAAAAAATATCTCCCGCGTCTCAACCGGTTACTAGTAGTAGCCAAAAGTTGTAGCGGAAAATTATCCGCTAACCGCTACGCTTATGCTCGGTTGTGGCCTTAAGCAAGTCGACGCCTAAACTCGAAGTTTAGTTATTTGAATAGTAAAGGAAGTTCTTTGAGGTCATTTAGTATATTTTTCTATTCAAAGTCACGTTCAGATGAAGTGAGGTATTTTTGATGAAACTATATTCAAAGCAGTTGTACTGTTCACGAATAAAATAAAGTTTATTGCTCCTTAGGAATCGTCACTTACTGTAGAGCTCTGAAAGAATGCTTCAAAGTCAAAGTCAAAGTCAAAGTCAAAAGGTATTAATTTAATAAAATCACAAGGATCACTATGAAACGTCTTAAAGCTAGGTGACTCTAGGTGCCCGTTCCACGTGACCAAAGCTAAAAATATAATATCTATTAGTGCACGACCGGATTCAAACTCACAACCTATCGATTAGAAGGGGCCTCTCTGACTAGACCACCAGTGCTCTTACTATTAATTTTTATAGCACTTACTATTCATTTATAAAACAGCATTTCTCGTTTACAAATATAAATCGATTAAAGTGATCCGATCGAGAGATATACAAGTAGGTATGCACAGCTAAATTCGAATGGCTCAGAATAATCGCTCGCATTCGAATCGATTACGCCCATCGCCTTTACTGCGAGCATTTATCGTTCGAATTCACCGATTTTTACGCCGTGTCGGGTTCGTGTTTCTATCCTGTTTTTATACGTAACGAAAATTTAAAAAATAAAAGAATTGGCTTGCTTTTCATATCGTGTGTGACCTGCGAGGCAATGCTTTGACGATTTGGTGATGTTTACCACTTAACATCAGGTGGGCCATTTGCTTGTTGTATCGACAAGTTATATAAAAAAACTATAGGCACAGCAGATATCCCGTCAGAGAAATTTATACAAAGTAACCACTTAAGATTCTCTGAGGATGTCAAAGTCAAAGTCAAAAGGTATTTATTCAATAAAATCACAAGGATCACTTTGAAACGTGCTAAAACAAGGTGAATCTAGGTGCCAGTTCCACGCGACCGAAACATAGAAGAACTGGCAACAAACTTACGGCTTGGTTCCTACCGTTTTTTTGTATGATCCTTGAAGCTTCAGTGTAGTGCCAATCGAATTAAGTGAGGCGTAGGCATAACAAAAAAAGGTAAAAGTAATCAAATTCATAAAACAGCACACGCTACGCTTCAAACTAATATTACCTAATGCATACAATAGAGAAAAATAAAAAAAAACACTTGGAGTTCGTACTTGGTACTAAGAAATCTGAGGGGATATCTACCGTGCCTGGGGATCAAAGTCATGACGCTGTTTCAGTTTCATGCTGATACTTAAAAATTAAATAATCTAGCTCTAAAAAAATGATACATTCACTGCATGCGGTAGACAAACCTCACAGATTTCTAAGTACGCAAAACACTTAAAAAATAAAATCTAGCTGTAATAAATTAATTGGTACGTTCACTAACCAGACATACTCTCCTCTGAAATGAATATAAGCTTAAAACCGGTATTCCCGAAGGAGGAGCCGTGTTTGAGACTCGTTAAAACTTTCACGTTTTTAAACTAGCAGCTATTTTGCACAGCAGTTTATATTGCACAGTTTTTTTTTGGATACTAACTACTGCAATGAATCAGTAAATGTTAAATGTTTCCAAATTTTAAAGCTTTTAGTGCAAGAATTCATATGGGGAAGTACTAACACGTATTTCTGTCGCCAAACAGATATGTTCTGTTAATCGGATGTCAAATCACTCGCCATTTCAGCTATTACATCGAATTAGATAGAGATAGCAAGTGACTTGACATGCGATTAGTTTTGATCGGGCTTTCAGAAACCGGCGGTTAGATATATATTCTTAATTTTTAGTTGCACACAATACAATGCGTAGCAAAAATACAGAAATAGAGACAAAATATATTGTTTGTAAAATTACAGGCACATGAGTCTTCATCGGCATCAAGATGATCGACACAGGGCAGTGTATCGTAGGGCACGTTCCTAGGATTTTAATTGAGAGTATAATATAGCTCGTGACTTGGATAACACATTATATTATTATTATTTATTATGAGCCTGTAGTGTCTCAGTTCCCGTGTGGACCAGTTCTAGTTCTAGGCGTCTATTTTGTCCCTACATCTCCCCTCCCTTCCATCTCTTCAGTTGCTTTTAGTTTGGGCTACTGTGGACCAGTTCTTTAAGTAGGCGTCTATTTCGACCTTCATCTTTTCCGCGGTCTGCCGCGAGGTCGTTTTCCGTTTTTAGGCGTTCATAACACATAGGCTACTTGTTATTTGAGTCCTACGCAAGTAAGATTGGCACCGCACTCGAGTTTCATTATTGTATTGTTTAGTAATAAGGATTATACAAAAGAATGATAGGAAATAAGCCATACATTTTTTGCGTGTTCTACGCTTGGTCGCATGGAGCTAGCACCTATATTTTGTAAGAGTAGTAAAGTTCTTTGTGAAGGGCTCGTCCGGGGAAGTACTACCACCACGCCTTTTTCTGCCGCCAAGCAGCAACGCTGTGTTTCGGTTTGAAGAGTGTGGTTGCCGGTGTAATTACAGGCGCATGAGGCTTAATATCTGTATGCCTCAAGTTGATGGTCGTGCGTGACTTACGAGGCAATGCTTTGTTATAGGTGATGGTTACCACTTAACATCAGGTGGGCCATCTGCTTGTTCCATCAGCTAATGGTATTAAAAAAAAACATCTTGGATGTTTCAAAGTGATCTTTGTGATTTAATTGAATAAATACCTTTTGACTTTGCCTAAAGTTGATGGTTGTACTGCCACTTGGCATGTCGAGTAACACGCCTATTTGTAATAGTTACGTCGTAGTTTCCAAGTTGTCATTGTTTAGCGTGACAGCATATTGTTTGATTTAGTTTGTGTCGTGTTGAGTTTGCGCGAAGGTGCATGTTTGCTTTGATAACATACTTAAGTTTTAAAGATGTACTTCCTACAGTTTAACTGGTAGATTTAATCATCATCAGCCTTTAATTTGACAAGATTTCTTCTAATGCCTTATTTTTTTTTATATTATATTTTTCGTAAAATGTCAAATCAAAATAATAACCCTTACACCAAATTCGCACCTCGTTTCAATAGAATATTATTATCTTTAAAGCCTGAAGAAGTCCACAGTTGGACATAGGTATCCAAGGTGTTCCATAAGTTGTGTATATAAACTTCAGGGGGCTAAAGTACCCATCAATATGAACAACTTTTTCTAAGGAACGAACACTGTGAACGCGAAAAAAAAAACAGCTGTTTCATACAAAAGTTCAATACCTACCAGGCTAAAATGTATGAAACAGCTGTTTTTTTTTTCGCGTTCACAGTGTTGGTTCCTTAGAAAAAGTTGTTCATATTGATGGGTACTTTATCCCCCTGAAGTTTATATACACAACTTAAGGAACACCTTGTATATTTCCGGAAAATCGATTTTACGGTTTTGAGACTTCTAATCCACAGTCTTCCGTGATTTTCACAAAGTTGTCGGTCCATCGAGGGGGGGTTACTTAAATAATAGTTTAAATAAATTGTATATAATAATGTATCCTCAATTTATTTTCGACGACAATCAAATTCAATAAAAACCTTACTTAAAACATACACTAGAAATGCTTAAAGCTACTGGATAAAACTACACATAAAGCGGGATTAAGCAGGAGAAAGTATGTCCAGAAACAGCAGTAAAGAAATCACGAAGAGCCAGCTTGCTGCACCATTAAATAAGTAGTAAAGCTTTTCAGTTTATATACCAATTTAGCTTCACACTTAGCACTAATGTCTACTAGGGTGCTACTAGGCTTTTGAAAAGCGGTAACCGCCATGGGAAGACCTGAGTCATGAAGCAGGCATTTTTTTAATAAAACTAGTTGTTGGAACAAGCAGATGGCTCAGCTGATGCTAAGTGGTAACTATCACTTATAACAAAGCAACAAAGTAAGAAAATGACTATTTCTGCTGTTAAGCAGCGTTGCTGTGTTTTGGTTTGAAGAGTGTGGTTGCCGGTGTAATTACAGGCACATGAGGCTTAACATCTGTATGCCTCAAGTTGATGGACGCAGCGCAGTGCATCGTAGTGCACCTTCGTATCGTGCGTGGCTTGCGAGGCAATGCTTTGTTATAGGTGAAGGTTACTTAACATTCGTTTTCGCATAAAAGGCACTTGGTTCACTAAGCTTTTTTTTTTTTTTTTTTTATACAATTAGCTGACGGAACAAGCAGATGGCCCACCTGATGTTAAGTGGTAACCATCACCTATAACAAAGCACTGCCTCGTAAGTCACGCACGATAGGGACGTGCCCTACGATGCACTGCCCTGCGTCCATCAACTTGAGGCATACAGATGTTAAGCCTCATGTGCCTGTAATTACACCGGCAACCACACTCTGCAAGCTTTTAGATGTTTTAAAGTGATACTTGATGATGATTCAATTAATTAAATACCTTTTGACTTTGACATCAGGTGGGATATTTGCTTGTATCTTTAGTAATTAATAAAAAAAAACCGGCCAAGTGCAAGTTGGACAAAGGGTTCCGAAGGTACCAATATCTATAAAAACAGCAAAAAAAAAACACATTTGTTGTATGGGAGCCCTCTTAAATATTTATTTTATTCTATTTTTAGTATTTGTTGTTATAGCGGTAACAAAAATACATCATCTGTGAAAATTACAACTGTCTAACTATCACGGTTAATGAGATACATCCTTGTGACAGACGGACAGACAAACAGACGGACGGACAGCGGAGTCTTAGTAATAGAGTCCTGTTTTACCCTTTGGGTACGGAACCCTAAAAAAAACGGACAGAGAAAACGTCACATCCATGTCCTTATTCACTGGATTTAGTGCTTGTTATACAAACAAAAGTCATTAAAGATGTTAAAGAGCGTGAGAACTTGACTTCTTCAAAAAACAGAAACGGGTAGACCGCAATGAAACCCTAAAGTTGACATGAAAAATGAAAAGGACAGAATTAAAATAAGAAACGTTAATTGAGGACGGAGATAAACATTCAAAGTTACTATAGGTTCATGATTTTCTGTAGGAAAACAAACGCAACTACTCTAAAATTTCAGGTGCTGCGCTTATACACTATACAGATTTTTATTTTATACATTTAGCTGATATAACAAGCAGATGGCCCACCTGATGTTAAGTGGTAACCATGACCTATAACAAAGCATTGCCTCGTAAGTTATGCACGATAGGAACGTGCCCGACGATGCATTGTCCTGCGTCCTTCAACTTGAGGTATACAGATGTTAAGCCTCATGTGCCTGTAATTACACCGACAACCACACTCTTCAAACCGAAACACAGCGTTGCTGTTTGGCGGCAGAAAAAGGCGTGGTGGTAGTACTTCCCCGGACGAGCGCTTCACAAAGAGCTCTACTACTCTTAAAAAAGACAAATACTCGTAACCCAATTTAATATTTTTTTTTTATTACGGAGGCATTTTTTAGCAAACTAAAACTGAAGAAATCTGCCAATTTCAAGTGTAAAGTTAGTCGTACAATCGCACAAATTCCACACATGTGTAGAAAATGTAAATTGAGTCTTACAACTTCTAAAATAACACTCATTTTGGATGTTTAAGACCTGGACTCTTGTAGGAGTAAAAAGTGGAATGAAGGACGACGTGCTGAGCATAGCCCTCGACAGAAAAACTCTGCCACAAGCGAATAGCGTTTTTCCATTCATCATCATCATGACCAGCCTGGAGTTCGTACTTGAGACTAAGAGATCTGAGGAGATATCTACCGTGCCTGGGGCTCAATTTCGTGAAGTTGTTTAAGTTTTTTTTGACTAGCCTAATGAAGTATATTCCCGATTAGATTAATCTTAGATTAATAAGTTAATTCCCCAACGTTTGTCGGCAAGGTGTTCCAATACTTGTATTTAAAACTTCAGGGGGCTAAAGTACCCATCAATATGAATAACTTTTTCTAAGGAACCAACACTGTGAACGCGAAAAAAAACAGCTGTTTCATACAAAAGTTCAATACCTGCCTGGCTATAATGTATGTAACAGCTGTTTTTTTATTTTCATATTGATATTGATTCATTTTGATGGGTACTTTAGCCTACTGAAGTTTTAAATACAAGTAGGTATTAGGACACCTTGTGTCACCTGCCCGTTGCCATTTCAACTTGCAAATTCTGCTTCACAAAATGATTGTAAGGAACTAACTTTGGTCACCTTTATTCATTTAGGTCATGGTTTATTGACTGCTACTAACTTTGGTCACCTTTATTCATTTAGGTCATGGTTTATTGACTGCTACGAGAGGAATACGAGGAAAACAGACATGGAAATGCTCAGCTGAGAATGTTACTAGCAGTCAACCATCCTAGTAATGACCACGCAAAATTTAGCTTAACTAAATTGGTCCCATGGAATGCTAATTTAGCTATGCCATGCTTACGTAGGATTTTCACCAGCGATCCCAAAACAAAATACCTGAACCGCGTAGGTTTCTTATGTATGCTTAAAGCTTGGAGCACACCTACAAGGAATCCCACAGGAGAGTTCCGAGTCCGGAACAACCGGCACGGTGACGTGTGCCGAATACGGCGAGCAAGCTACTGCGCTTTCAAACATTACGCTGACAATACAGGTTTCAGCTGTGGAGGAAACCGCTTGCAACTAACTTGTACTTTGTATGTTTGTTTTTGAAATGAAATGAAATGAAATGTTTGTTTGTTGACACAATAGATACAGCACATTACATGAGTCTAGCAGGCATGAGTTGATAAAATTTATAATAACTTTTTATTTTATTTTACATAGGCCTTTATCTGCCGCTAAACAGCGTTGCTGTGTTTCGGTTTGAAGAGTGTGGTTGCCGGTGTAATTACAGGCACATGAGGCTTAACATCTGTATGCCTCATGCTTTGTTATGGTTTGGTGATGGTTACCACTTAACATCAGGTAAGCCATCTGCTTGTACCACCAACAAGTAATATTAAAAAAAACGATGTTATTCAATAAAATTATTTTCTTTTCTGTCTTAGAAGGCAACACTGATAGTGTTGCCTACATAAAGGCCAGTCCCGTATTTTATCATTTTCTCAGCGTCCGAGAGAAACAATCAGAGGGAATGTCATAAACATTGGCAATGGTCGACGAAGTCAGCCGTTAAAACGTTTGTCCGAAGAAAACTACTCGCCGCAAATTGAACTCGAATTAAAGGCTGTGGCGCACTGCGAGCTATGATAAAGCCATAATAATTTGACGACTTCTTTAGTCGTACGTGCCATTCGCATTTATCTCAAGCTTACCTACGCTGTTATTATTATATTATCGCCAATAAAATTTCAATCTCGTTCAATTTTCGTAAGTAAATTGAGGCCAAAATGGTATCTTAAAGTTGGAAAGATTAGCGGGACACAATGCTATTGCAAATATTTTCTTTTCGGGTTTTGTGGTTTAGATTTATTTTATCTCATTAATTTTATTTATTTATTGCATACATGATTTTAAACTTAAAAATATAGTTAAAGAATCACAGTTAACATATATTTTGTCATTAAATATATCGACATGTTGGACCTCGTGTATACATTCGTTTATAAGAGTAAGTGCTCTTAGAGTTGGCGCTTTATTTGCGTAGTGAGTTCGTGGTGTGCGGCAAGATAAATGTATAATGGTTTACGGCCCACCTGATGTTAAGTGACATAGACACCAACAACACTAGGGTTGTCGTTGCGTTGCCTGCTCTGAAGGACTGGCGGCTGGAGTAAAACTATTTTCATTTCATCCCAAAAGTTTAATTATCCGAGTGAGATCTGAACACACGACCTTCTCCTTGATACAATAGTTATTATACGAGTGGGTATAAATATAATAACCTTGCGATTTCCTTAAGTGTATATAATTAATAAAAAAAAACAATTTATATTCAAACTCTATTATTAATTATATTATTTAAACGAACTATTGCAAAATGAGGGTATGTGCCATATACAATGTTCGGACAACATCTGACTGCCCCCCTTAGACGTCCTCAGAGAATCTGAAAGTCGTACTTGGTACCAAGAGATCTGATATCTACCGTGCCTGGAGAACAAAGTCGTGAAGCTGTTAACGCGATAAATAGTTCTTTCTACAGCACAGCCTTCAGCAACGACTTCTGTTTACCGTCATCCGAAGCCATGTACCGTCCGATCTGAGCAATAACTGTAAAATTTAATGTAACAACACTTTACTTGAAACGCAGTTTTATCTTTGTTATTTAGCAAATGGTCTCAGGAGCTTTTAAAATTACATTGAAAATGTTTTAGTGGCGCTGCATCCAGGGAACAGCGTTATGTTTAAAAAGTGCTTCGGTTTTGAAAACTAAAAACAGCATTGTTATGGCACAGAGTAAGACCTCCGGCTTTGATCCACGAAAAAATGAAGTAATCCAATAGTCAAAATAAATTTTATATATAACAAAATTACAAAAATATAATAAAATACAAAAATACAAAATACAAAATATTTATTCAGTAAACTTAGTATGGGGATACCTGTGATAGAGAGTCTCGCTCTTCCTATCATAACTTAATATTTTACTCCAAAAAAACAAGAAAATAATTGATTTTACTATTATAAAGTATATAAACTAAAATTTTTATTAGTTATGGTATGTAGGGTAATTTATATTAGACTGTACGGTTTTACTGAATTATGAAATTGATTACTTTTATTTTACAGCGTTGCTGCTTAGCAGCAGAAAAAGGCATGGTAGTCCTTCCCCGGCCTTTCAAAAAGAGCTCTACAACTCTTGAAGTCTTCTACTCCCAAAAGCCATTTTAAATCTACGCTTAATATAAATACAGTGCAATTTTGCTAAACAAGAATGTACTCGCTACATCATTTATTTTCCGAAAGACCAGTAAGACAGCTACAGAACATAAAAACAAGGCACAGTTTAACTTAAGCACTGACCAAGAGCGTTCACACGAAATAACAGTTCCACCCTTCTTTGCAGGAACCGGCTTAAGCGTAACTTTCTTAAGCTAGACTATTTTTGCTTTTCTAGCGTACCTACTACCTAAATGTATAGCAACGCTTTGCTATAGGTGATGGTTGCAACTCAACATCAGTTGACAAATCTGCAAAGGTTTAAAGGTGTAACATTTAGATACTTAATATTGGTGGACTTTCCACACAGCATTATTTAGCCCCAAACTAAGTCAAAGCTTGTAATATGGGAACCAGACAGCTGATATAATTAATACATATATACTTTTTTTTGTAAATACATCCTTTTAATATTATAATAACACCCAGACAAAAAACAAATATCTATATTCATCACACAAATGTTTGTTCTCGGTGGGGATCGAACCCACGGCCTACAGCGCAGAAGGCAGAGCTACTACCAACTGAGCTGTGAAGGCTGTCAACAAACTAGTGGTGAGATATAAATAAAATATTATGCTTGGTATAGATATCTCCTCAGATCTTTTAGTACGTACTGAGTACAATACCATGTTTTATCAGCTCATAATATAAAATGGGCCCTGAAACACAGTCAAAGTGATCCTTGTGGTTTTATTGAATTAATACCATTTGACATTGACAGTCCTAACTAGTTCGGGAGCTTATGGATTCCATAACGGTCTTTAAAATATTTATGTCAATAAAGTTGTTTTTATATTTGTATGTATAAACTATTTTGTATTGACATTAGGCCTGTGGTGTCTAGCCGAGTCGCGCTGGCAACACTAGCGACATGCTGGCGACACTTGCTTGGTGCGGGCGTGCTGGGCGGACGGCATAACCTCGTATAATAATATATTTGTGTTTCATTGGATCTAAAGAATCCCACAAAGTGGCGACTGAGGAGAACGTGAGTAATTTATCTCATTTTTACTGAAAAGGAAGGGATAGATGGCATTCCAAAGTAAATATTTTGCAGTTGAAGTTCAAGTTCCAATTCAATAAACAGGGTACGAGACCTACGTTGAACTAACATGTACAGTACGAGGGTACTGTATATTAGATCAAAGTATTACTTACGTAATTGAGATACCTGTTAGAAAAAGATCTAGAAAAATTTATCGCTGCATAATAATTTTACCTGCCTACCCTAACCTACGAAAACCTTCTGTGAAAGAAAAGATTTTTACTTTGATCACTATGAAGGTAGAAATGTTTTGAAAATTATTAGCATTAATAATGCTGCCGTAGCCAAAATCGGCCTGGACGACACATCATATCATCATCAACCATATCTGTACGTCTTGACCCACGTCACCAGGTACTACAGTATATGGAATACCAACTACTGTAATATGTGGGTTTGTGCCAAATGTTAAAAGTATTTGGACGTATCTGACCACCTTAGACATCCTCAAAAATCTTTAAGTTGATACTTGGTAGTGAGGATATTTACCGTGCCTGGGAATCAAAGTCTTGAGGCTGTTGCTATTTTAATATTATTTTTATTAGCAATTGGGTGAATGGTTTTTATATCTTTTATACCTACCTATTGCAACTGAAATCTAGACTGGAAAAACCAGCACCAGTTTTAAGGGCAATGCAACAAAGTAGCTATTCTATTGTTGCGCTGAGCATGAGCCACGACCTAAAATGAATAAACAATATCTAATATGAAAAGTGTTATGTTACAGGCTCCAAATACCGGTCATGTAAATAAAGGCCATGCAATAAGTGTCATCACATCAGAGACGACGAAAAGGCTATGTAATTAATCTCATCAGAAATGATGTAAAGGCCATGTAATTAATGTCATCAGAGATGATATAAAGGCTATGTATAATGTTATTAAAGATAACCAAAAAGCCATGCAAGAAATGTTTCATCAGAGATGGAAAACAAAGCCATGTATTTAATAAATGGTCATCGGAAATGACAAAAAGGCAAAAGAAATGAAAAATCATCAAATGCACTGTGTGTGATCACATGTGACAATATAATAAAAAATTAAAGGCCATGAATAATTCATTCATTTTGTTGATATGCATCGTAAACTGGATCACAAACATACTTAATAACACTTAGCTTTTAAGTGTTTTAGATGAAATGAAATTTATTTATTTAAAATCGTTAACAAACATTACAGTATTTTATTAAATTGGGTTTATGTTAAACATTTGCGATATTTCCTGTTCGAACAACATTTGTACCCAAACTAGAATAACCCTGTGTTATAGTATATCAATGCCAGGTGTGGCAGGCAAAACACAGGAAGATTATTGGGTATTATCTCGATTTCCGTTTCATATGTAACTTACTATATACTTACCATTATCATTATAATTAATCTACTGGGTGGGTATAATCTACCTAGTTGATTATTCGTAGTGGTTGCTTTACTGTCAAAAGTTTATGTGTGTTGTGAATTTTACAATTTACAATAATATTACCGCATCTTTAAAAAGAAATAAAAATATTTGTTCCGTAAAAATACAGATATCAAACTACCTCCCATTATTAAAATGTGAGTAGGTATTATGTAACGAGAAATTAAGAAGAAACTTAACCTACACAAACACGGCAATGCAACTGTTAACAGTTGATAACGCCACGAATATGCATAAATATGCTCGAATACATAATATAATTCAATGCCTTGACAATTTATTCTAATTATGTTATTATAACTCTGCTAATATAATATATGTAAGATAGACCATCATCATTTACAGCAAACAAGGCGGTCAAAACCACTCGGGTACGAATACTCCAAAAATCGACCGACCTGCTTGGTAGCTATTATAAATACTACATACTTATCTCATCTACATACTATCAATAGAATGGTAATCATAACTGCATATTTTGTTCAGAGATTTTTGAGCTACCTACCTACATTGTAGAACACTATATAAATTCAAAACAGCCATACGTAAATCAAACTGTTTAAAAAGTGGTTAATCTATTTAAAGAAACTTCAACAGCATTTACGAAAATAAAATAAAGGTTATTTATTTTCTAAAAAAAAAACAATTACAGGAATGATGGAAACAAAAGCAGAAATTGTGTTAGTAGGAGTATACATTCTGTAGCTACAGCAGCAAAAGAGACTTGTGCCTATGTTCAAACATGGTGTATGGATGGAACATCCACGTGAAAAGTAAAATTATTGTACCGATGCGCTCTCTACTTAGGTAGAGACAGTCATACCTCACAATATTCTTGTATTTCCTGGATTATTGATAGATAATGCTATTAGCATTAAGTCTGCCTAGAACTACAATTTTATGTGTGAAAGTAAGTATTAAATAACCTATCTGCTTATCACAAGCCAATAGAACATTCAACTGGCTTAACTAATGACATACAACATAGTATGTAGGTACCTTGGTATTTATTACTAAGTGAACGAATGAAGATTTATAATGGACAATAATATAATAATCAAGTAAACAAAAGGAAAAGAATTACATTGGTTTAACTAAACTTGACAAAGTACAGTTTAAAAACTGGTTTTGAATAGAAATAAAATAACAGTAATACATAAAAATTAAAAATAAATGATAAGCAATATTTTGATAGAAATTGGTATTTTACCCTGTTTTATCTGATAATGGAGAAAAAGTACTTTTTATCTCTACTTTTATTAACTTTGGCCTTGCACACAGTTCTTAATGTGTCAATAAGTAAGTTTTTCAATGTGTTGTATGATTTTGATAATGTTGATAAAATCTACTGGTCACTCAGACTGGTAGTGAGCAACGAACGTACTGACTTATAAAAGTTACCAGACTCTTTGAAGGCATGAGACATCTAATGAATGAAGCTGAATATATCAAAGCGTGTCTTCTTCTGGTAAGGATTCTACCAAAAGCTATATCAACTGTATTAATGAATTGAACCTATATCAATACCTTAAAGTCACATAGTATATTGACTAAGTGTACATACTACCATTATTACATTAGAATAAGGGTGATGATGATGAATAAATAAATTATGTTACTTATTTACCTAGATACTTAAAACAAGGTAAAATTACTACAAGAAGTTTTAAAGAGATAAAAGGTTTTATTATGAAAATTTTAACATTGTACCTATCTTGAAAGAACCTTGGTTTTCCATGATATGTCTGTTAATGATCTGAGAGTGAAGAGACAAAATATGAAATCTAGATCTTCATCTTTGTTTTAAATGTTTACGCCTTTTCACACCCCCTGCTTCTGCGGACCTACATTCACCTTGAGTGTGTTTTAGATAGAGTACCTGCTGCAGTAGGGGCGATGGAACCTGACCTAAGTATTATCTATTTGATACTGCCATGGATACCTAATGAAAGTTATGCATAGCCTAGAGAACATTATCAATAATTGGATTGGTGGCAGATTTGGTAAGTTCTTATACCTACATACCCCTAGTCCCTAGTTGTTCTAAAGGTCCTGTATAAACTTGTACATTTTGGTGTACCTGCCTATCTGGAAAATGGTGAGTATCTGAGTAACAGAATCAATCAGTGATTACATACTTCAATGGGTTAGGTAATTTGATAATTGGGTAATTAGAGACTGCTTCAAAGTATGATCGATTGTATCCGCACGGATCCTGGATCAGACCGGTGGATTGACCTCTTCTTGATGTTATGTACCTATTCCGGCAAGAACTAGATTAAGCTAATCAACACACAAAATAAACGCCAAGAGCTGAGTTGTTCTGCCCATGGAGGTAAATGTTCTGCCTGTTGAATTCTTCTTCAATTTATGGCTCCTGTCCGTCATTCGACAGACAATCATGCCAGTGTCAAGTGATTTGTATTGAATACTTTTTAGTCAAGTCAGTCCATAGTCAAGTGGGCCATCATTTGTTTCGAAGAAAATGGTAGCGGTTTTCTTCAAAACATTAGAAACATTTTCGGTCAGGATATCATATATACACTTTCATTCCAAATGCTTAAACTTTGTGCTAAGACCTTAGACGCAGTTGAGAAAAACAATTAAAATGAAAAAGCTATGTTGCTTCCCAAATTGTCAGAAAACTTATGGCCTGTTGAATTGAATTGAGCTATGAAGAAACTACTAGGAACCAAGTCAGGCTAAATTGTTCTTTCAGCTTACTAAAGAGGTTACATTCAAATTTGAAAACGACTGACAAAATCAATGTTATGATAATGATATTATTCTATTTCTATATAAAATCTGTTGTGCATCAGACAAGATTTATGAGTTTGTAGAATTGTGCTTTATTCTTGTAGAAATATCCTTCTACTAATACGATGAATATGAAATCTATTCGTTCAATTAATAAATTGTAAATGTACCTACAAAAATGTTCATGTTAATATTAACAATTAAAGCATCTTTCATGCTGATAGAATGTAAGAAATATTAGATTTAAACCAGCAAATAAAAGTAACAAGAGGTGAAATCGGCATGATTTCTATATCATGTCTCATCCAACTATTGTAACTAGTTTCCTTTTAGTATAGTTTATTGAATATGAATTGTAAAATTCAATCAAAGAGCACGAATGGATTGCCTTGACCACAGATAAACAAATATTAGTGCCTTGACTAACCTGTAAGTTCTACCAGTAGTTAAACTTTTTGAAATTTTAAAATTCCATATGTTAATCAATGTTCAATACTAAAGGCCGCAAATTAATAGAATGGCGAACGGAACGTTCAACATTTTGAATCGGTCAAATTATATTCTATTACCTGGTATTAGTTTAAGGTTAAGGATTCAAAAAAAAAAAAAAGGAAAAGGGGAAGGAATATAGGTAGTGATAGGAAGAGGAAAGAGTTAATCAGTTATTATTTATAATACCTATAACTATTCCAAAATATTTGAAAATGTTAGTGTTGACTTAAAATGTTGTACCTATACTATAACAGTAACTGTTAAAATAACTAATTTTACTATTTATTTCATCGTGTTTAATCTTTGTTCAACCTATGCTACATTCCCAATAATTTAGGTATGTACTTACATAATACAATATGTATTGAATATTGGTACGTAAATAAGGAAATCAATGGTGACAATATAATCTAAAATGTAAGTAATAAATAATAGCGTTTGCAAAGGGCTACAAATGCTCCATTGCATCATGTGTGTTTTATACAGTTTTGTGTACCTGTATAAGTTGTGGTTTGCTTTGTTTATAAATGTGTTATATACAAAGTATAATAATATAAAGTATAAACTAATCCATAACTATTAAACTGTGCCTTATACTTTCATGATTACTGACTCTTTTACAAATATGGTTTACTGTAAGTGTTCTGAAGTGTTTAAATTTTAATAAAGATGAGGATGTGGTGTCTAGCCGAGTCGCGCTGGCAACACTAGCGACATGCTGGCGACACTTGCTTGGTGCGGGCGTGCTGGGCGGACGGCATAACCTCGTATAATAATATATTTGTGTTTCATTGGATCTAAAGAATCCCACAAGGCCTATGTGTAATAATAAGTATAACATAAAAATACTGTTAAAAATAAAATACACACCTGGGGGTACCCAAAATATCATGTGGGGGTTGCAATAAAAAGTTCGATTGATTTGTCTTCTGATCCAATATAAAAATCTTATACCTACTTGCACATCTATCTATAATATTTATGTATTTGCAAGGAAACTGCTTAATGTATTTGTTCCCTCAAAGCTTGCCGAGCTGCCGTTGTAGAAATAAAAACATTGCACAGATAAAGCTTTGATTTTTCCATCAAACAATCACCGCCATTAAACGCTAAACTTGACTAAAACTTGATATTTTTTTGTGTTCAGAAGAGAGTCACAATAAGCGATTGGGCGGGCATCTTGGTAATCGGACTGGTTTTTGCATGTAAACCTGTGGATGGGTCCTTTTTGTGTGACTTATGTAGGTAGAAAAATATGTTATAATTGATATTTTTTGTACCTATATGATGTTTGACACCTTACCAGACGTGGCGATGGCCGGTGGAGTAAATCCTTGACCGAATGGTGGCCGGAATCGGGCCGACGAAATCTGGGCCGACCTGAAGCGCGATGGTTCGACGACATCCTAAAGGTCGCAGGAAACACTCGGACGAGAGACGCACAGGACATAGGAGGCTGGCAGAAAATGAAGTTGGCATATACCCAACAGTGGGTGATACCTGAGATGATGATACGATGTTTGATTCCAATTAGAACTACTTCTGTATTTATTGATGTTTACAAGTAAAAAAAAATTGTGTAATATTTGTGTAAGGATAATTCCTATAGTAGATTCTCTAGTGAGAATCTTAGTAGGTAAATGTCATGGTTCGACGACATCGTAAAGGTCGCAGGATACACTCGGACGAGAGACGCACAGGACATAGGAGGCTGGCAGAAAATGAAGTTGGCATATACCCAACAGTGGGTGATACCTTAGATGATGATACGATGTTTGATTCCAATTAGAACTACTTCTGTTTTTATTGATGTTTACAAGTAAAAAAAAATTGTGTAATATTTGTGTAAGGATAATTCCTATAGTAGATTATCTAGTGAGAATCTTAGTAGGTAAATGTCATCCATGCATCACCTAGTTCATTACATGACCTTTGTTTTTTTTATAGCCATACCATTATAGCCATACAAGCAGCTACAAGCGTCATATAACGGCAACCGTTTATTTCAATACAGTATCGACTGACTCGTTTGTTCCGAGGCGTCTCGCACCCGTTCCGGAAATAGATTGGAATAGGATTGACCATTTTTCTACGGAAGTCGATTTGACCAACAGAGTTCGTCTGTTTTATTCACACTTCTCACCCATTTGTACGACATATCCGTTCTGTCGAAAACCGAAATTGAATATTGTGAAACAATAGATGGAACCGACAGCGAGGAGGAGTGAGATGCCATCATTAATTCTTCAGTTACTGAGCAGATGGCTAATAGATAGCTAATTAAGTCGAGCTAGCATTAAACTATTTCTTCCTCATACGACAAGAGACCATCGAAATTTATGCTGTGGCTTGCAAAAAGTGAATTTTGACTTACCTGTGCTACGCATATTAAGCTCTGATTTCACCATGCTGTGTTAGATTAACAAGGGATTAAAGGGCCGTTAAATATGTCAAAATGTACGCGTTTGAAATCTAAGGTTAGATTTAACGGCCCATTAATCCTTTATTAGTAACTAACATGTTGAAATCAGCTCTGAACGCAGTTAATATTTGTAATCAACACACGCATTGTCTAGTTTTTTTTGACTGATAACCTTTACTTTGGTAGCTCGCCTCAATCTCATACATTTTCATGAGATCTTCAGACTTATCAACGAATGTCACAGAATGTAAAATTGTGAATTACGACCCTTCTAATAAACATGTGTCAAAA
Organism: Chloroclysta siterata; assembly: GCA_932294275.1. Lineage (NCBI taxonomy): Eukaryota > Metazoa > Arthropoda > Insecta > Lepidoptera > Geometridae > Chloroclysta > Chloroclysta siterata. The sequence goes on along the minus strand of OW028591.1, from coordinate 26,141,278 downwards.
CATAATCAGTGCATCTATTGCCATCTCTTACTAATGCTTAAGGACAAACAGTGACAGGGCTAACTTTAGCAGTGTTTTAACTTGAGTAATGTTTATTAGCTTTTGTGCTTTATGCTATTAGCTAAATGTATTGAGTATTGAGTATTGAGTATTGAGTATTTGTGTCGGACCATTCGTCAGGTGACGAGATTTCGACAATGCACTGGCACTGAGGTGAATGCAGGAACATTGGTTGGTTTCAGTAACTATGCTTTCACTATATAAATATTGCTGGACTAAGCTTGTTATACATATGGGAACCAGTTAGCTGATATAATACTTAAATACTTTTTTTTTGTAAATACATTATTTATAATATTTTATGAAACCCAGACAGAAAACAAACATCTATGTTCATCACGCAAATGTTTGTTCTCGGTGAGGATCGAACCCGCCACCTACAGCGCAGAAAGCAGAGCACTACCAACTGAGCTGTGAGGGCTGTCTGTTTTTTTTTAATATAAATATTGCTGGACATCCCACACAGCACGAGACGGTAGACGGGACACATATGACAGAGAACCGGACATTCTTCCTCAATCCTCCTCTTCCGAATTGATTTTGGCTCACATTCAACACAGCACTAGAACGTAGACGGGACACATATGACACACACACAGAACACAACTCTGTGATGCGAGACCAGACAATATTATCAAGGACAACATGGCTAAAACCACAGGCAGCAATGCAAATAATAAAATAAACACACAGTTATAGCGTTAGGATATAATACCACTAAACTATACCAACCACATCTCATTCGCTAAGTAAAATATAAAATAAAAAGCATTCAATATTTTATAACCTAAGCGTAAAGAATTTTTACAGCGTTTTTAAACTCAAAAGTGGGATCAGAATAGCTTTCTTTTCTTAACAATTAGAACCCGAAGTGAAAACTCAGCATCTCTTGATAAAGTCTTCATAAATCCACTGTAATAATCGTAGCAGCGAGCGGAAAACACACATTTTTCAGGTTCCTTCAGGAGTGCAGACTCACGACAAGATATTAAAAAATCTCATCTCGGTTTTTTTTTTTTTTACAACTTGCTGCTGGAACAAGTTAAAAAAATCAAAATCAAAATCAAAACGGTCTTTATTCAGTACAATCACAAGGATCACTTTGAATAGATGGCCCACCTGATGTAATCATCTATAATAAAGGATTGACTCGTAAGTCACGCACGATAGGAACGTGCCCTACGTGCACTGCCCTGCGTCCATTAACTTGAGGCATACAGATGTTAAGCCTCATATACCTGTAATTTCACCGGAAACCACACTCTTCAAACCGCAATACAGCAACGCTGCTTGGCGGCAGAAAGAGGTCAAAGTCAAGTCAAAGTCAATAGGTATTTATTAAATAAAATCACAAGGATCACTTTGAAACGTCTTAAAGCTAGGTGACTCTAGGTGCCAGTTCCACGCGACCAAAGCCTAGAAGAACAGGCAACAAACTTACGGCTTGGTTCCTACCGTTCTTTTGTATGAGGCATTGTGGTTGTACTTCCCCAGACGAGCTATTAAAAGTCTTCTTATCTTGACGAATGAAAAAGACTCGGCATGAGTCCGTAAGCGCCAGGAAGTTGGCTACTATCTCATCATGAGAGTTTTATTTTGAGAAGATAGTTTTATTTTGATGAGTTAGCTTTATTTGAGGAGATAGGTTTTATTTTTAGCGTCGGAAAACTTAGCAGGATTCATTTAAAGATAGTTATGTTAGCAGAATGTTTGCAGGATGTGAGCTTAAAGCGATCTATTGCTACTAGCGCCTGGATTCACCTGGCTTTAAGACGTTTCAAAGTGATCCTTTTGATTTTATTGAATAAATACCTTTCGCCTTCGACAAAAAGAGTTACTAACTGACCAGTTCAATTAGTAGCTCAGCCTACCATGCTGGTTGTAGGTTCAATTACACAAAAGACAAAAATATGAGTGTTCAACATGTTCTGTGTCTATGTATGAGTAGTTGGTCATCTGGACCGCGCCAGACTGGACCGACAAGGTCCAGATGACCCCAAAAATAAAAAATAAATTTCAGTTGGTCAACTGGACCGATAATTTTGATAGTGTATTTTATTCCAAAATTTACGACAAACAAAATTACTAAAGAAAAAAACGAAGAAACAAAATTACTAAAGGAAGTTATGAAAAATTTCAAACAACTATGTTTGAGATTGTGTGTTTTTTTTTTCTCTACTTTAATAGATTATATGTATGCATTAGGTATTTAGTTTGAAGCGTAGCGTGTGCTGTCTTTTCACCTATGAATTTAATTACCTTTTCCTTTTTCTGTTGTGTCTACGCCTCACTAAATTCGATTGCCACCACACTGGAGCTTCAATATTGTATTATAATACATTTTAACAAGGATCATACAAAAAAACGGTAGGAACCAAGCCATAAGTTTGTTGCCTGTTCTTCTAGGCTTTGGTCGCGTGGAACTGGCACTTAGAATTACCTAGCTTTAAGACGTGTCAAAGTGATCTTTGTGATTTTATTGAATAAATAACTTTTAACTTTGACTTTGACATGTTTAAAAAATTACGTATAAAAGTTCAGCAAAAATATCATTTTGAATCAAATGAATTTTTTTAATGTCTTAAAATGTTTCGTTAAAATGTGCGACCTATAGATAGATAGATAGATAACTCTTTATTGATTACCACAACAAATTAATATACACATTTTTACTTTATAAGTACAATTGTTAGCTTTTAGCTAACAATTGTAGTAATACAATGGGCGGCCTTATCGCTTACAGCGATCTCTTCCAGGCAACCTTGGGATGGACAGGACTGAACATAAAAAAGAGAGGGGAGAGATTGATAATATAGCTTAATTAATATAGATACCTATTCTAATTTTAAAGTAGGTAGGTATAACCTACATAAACTTACATAAAATAAATACATAAACATTACACAAATAATACACAGATAATACCATATTAATATAGTATAAATATATATATATATATATAATAACTAGGGCAAAGATATACTTAATACTATACACATGCAAGGTAGTGATCAATGACCATGTTTTTAAAGATTGCAAGAGACTTTGCCTTCCTGATATTGACAGGTAATGCGTTCCACAGGAACGTCTAAGTTGCACTAGTATATGTACAATTATAATATAGTCGTGAGTTACTCGCTTTATTTCCAACCTTGGCCCACCTTCAGCCACCCGTAGCCGTTAAGAACTCAAAAACTCAATAACCGTTGTTGATATGATTTACTGCCTCTGAATACGGCGTGAATAGAAACTTACTAAGTTTTCCTGCACTTCCTGTGTGTAGTTTATTCTAGAACTAGCGATCCGACCCGGCTTCGCACGGTTATTGTGGGTTATCCCTAAGAGATTATGCTTGTATTATGCATATAAACCTTCCTCTTGAATCACTCTTTCTATAAAAAAAACCGCATCAAAATCCGTTGCGTAGTTTTAAAGATTTAAGCATACATAGGGATATAGGGACAGAGAAAGCTACTTTGTTTTATACTATGTAGTGATTTAGGTTTTTTTATAATTAATACATTAACGGCCGCTTTCTGAAAGCATGATCAAAACTAATCGGATGTCAAGTCACTCGCCATTTCAGCTATTACATCGATAGTGACTTGACGTGCGATTAGTTTTGATCGGGCTTTCAGAAACCGGCCGTTACTTTGTCACAGCGTTCCCATGTATTTAATAGACTCAATTCGGTTTCACTTCTGTGTTGGAGTTTCTCGTTTTTTTTTTTTTTTTTTTATACAACCAGCTTATGGAACAAGCAGATGGCCCACCTGATGTTAAGTGGTAACCATCACCTATAACAAAGCATTGCCTCGTAAGTCACGCACGATAGGAACGTGCCCTACGATGCACTGCCCTGCGTCCATCAGCTTGAGGCATACAGATGATAAGCCTCATGTGCCTGTAATTACACCGGCAACCACACTCTTCAAACCGAAACACAGCGTTGCTGCTTGGCGGCAGAAAAAGGTGTGGTGGTAGTACTTCCCCGGACGAGCCCTTCACAAAGAGCTCTACTACTCTTAAATGCTTACTACGCTTACTCGTATATTTAAAACCCTGTTTCTATATTTTTTCTGAATGAAAAGTCTTTTATATGTCCAGGTAACGATTTATATTTTTTTTGGTTGAATTTGCTTCTGAAACAGACCCACATCTGTATGTGGGTCTAATAAAAAAGCTTTCTTTCTATCTTACCATAAGTTAACAAGGTGTATTCAGAGGCAAATTCAACCATAATAAATATAGATCGTTACCTGACTACTTTGTTACTGCCCTGTGGCAGTAGGAAATATTAGATTAGGCACATATCCACATTTTCCCGTATTCCATACGTGACACGTTGCAAGCCCATCGCCGCTGATCTACACGGTGTTCCCTTCACCGATAACAGCACTGGCATTCTTCATTTATTTCTTCAATAAACGATTTCTCTTAATAGAAGCAATGAAGAAGCAATGAATTATATTACTCATAACAATTTCACAGAAGTCCTTTTCACGGCGAATCGTTCCCGAAAAATAAATAACCAACTTCCGAGTGATATAAAGTTTTTTGAAAATTAATATCAGCATTCGATGGAAAACTTTGGTAGCCTTTGCTGGCGGCGAAATGGATGTGGCACAAGACATAACATTTTAACGGGATAAACATCAGATATAACATCAGCTATCTTGTTTCCATAGTTCAAAATTTGCTTAGTTTGGGGCTAGATAGTGTGTGAAATGTCCACCAATATTTATTCCAAGGTTAAGTATAAATTGGAGATAGCTAAAGATATTATAGAAAATTACGATGTTTGGATGTATGGATGTTTATGGCCTAACCACAACAGGACCAATCGGAACGAAAATTAGAAAAAACATAATTTGCAACCCTTACTTCCTTTGTAAATAAAATACCAGGAATGGGGGGAAAAAAACATGAACGTACACAATACAACGAATATGCGAGCGAAGCCGTGGGTAGGAGCTAGTTATCAATAACAAGTATAAATCTACACTAATATTATAAAGAGGAAAGCTTTGTATTTTTGTATTTTTGTATGTAACGAATAGGCTCAAAAACTACTGGTCCGATTTCAAAAATTCTTTCACCATTAGAATGCTACGTTATCCCTGAGTAACATAGGCTATATTATATTTTCAAAAAAATCAGGGATCCTTACTAAAATTCCAATAATGTAACCCAAGGTGGAAACCAAAAACCTTAAATCGCGTGCGCTGCGAAAACTATTGATGATAGAACAAAATAATGTACTACAATTTTGTAGAACACGTCGTCATCTACAAAAAATGTCCTGACAGCATATGTCTAACTATTATAGTTAGGTCACAATAAGTGTTTTTTTATTATAAAAATTTAATTGAAATGCCGCCGCTAGAAAAGGGTCTTTATTTGTACCTTGGTATTAATCCTTATCCAAATAAATCTTTTCATAATTAAGACGGTTTCAATACCTATAGATTACTTCTTAAATTTTTCAAATCGGACATTCCATTCAAAAGATATGACGAAATTAAAAATGTTAACGGGTCCACGGGTCACGCACAGGGTGCGATTTTACTCACTCTGGCGTGCAAATGTATGAAATAAGTAGACGCGAGGCTCGAACCCAAGGTCTAACTTTATCCTACAATGTTCAAAAAATTTATGACCACCCATGCGAAGCTGGGACAGGCCGCTAGTATTCAATATTTTTATAATGTCGTTTGTCAACTTCGGTATTCAACAGTTGCAGAAAAATTGTGTTCACTGCCGACCGATTAATTCCAGTGCTTTCCACTTTTGTCTGTGTCGTGTCCAGGTGTCTGTATTTTAAATTGTGTAGTAATTGACTAAGTCGATGTTTCAGCTATTTTTTTAGAGCGTCCATCTCCATTACAGAGTTTTGTCTTGTGCGAGGGATTATCTGGACCGAAATAAAAATCTCCCATCTCTCCCATCTATTGACTAACTAAATTTTTCTGATATATTATAGAGATATAGACCTAGACATATACAGACATTTATTTGCTAAAAAACACATATACACATACAAAACAATGATATAAAGGAAATGGATAAACAGATAGGTTTTACAGTAGGTATGTAGGTGCTTGTGTGCTGCAGCAGCAAAAGGGTCTCGAAGCGTATGCCTCACCACTATTTTAGTATTAAGGCGCTGTTATTCTGCCGAGAACTTCAGAGCCTTCTCCGTCCATCTCCATTTTTTTGAATGGGCTTGTGTGAGGGATTCTCTTGCCCAAAGTTAAATATCTCCCGTCTCTCCCATCTCTCCCATCTTGCCCCAGACCATAATTCGCAAAGTTCCAGTACTTGCAATGCGCTCCTGTAGGCTGTAGTGCCTCGCTATTCATTATTGGTAGCTACGAGACTGTGTTTTTGTTCGTTATTCTGTTCGTACTCGTAGCAACCCAATGTACATTTTTATGTTGCAGAATATTAATGTGAAGTTTTCGATTAAAAGTATTAAGTCGAGATTTTTACTTGCAGTTTGCAGATTGTCTTATTTTTTTTTGTTTACACAGCCTTTTTCCAATTCATGGATGTTGTTCAAACTATATTAAACTACGAACGACTAAGAACATTCAGTTTATTGAAGCTAAGGGTTGGTTTAACCTGACCCAATAAGTCTGGCTCACTCAGCGGACTAATAAGGCGATACACGTCACATGGGTATTCAACGCCCAAGGACCGAGGACTTACTAACTCCTAGACCGCCCCTAAACAAAACAATAGTAGAGCTCTTTGTGAAGAGCTTGTCCGGGGAAGTACTAGAGGTACAATGCCCTTTTCTGCCGCCAAGCAGCGTTTCTGTTTCGGATTGAAGAGTATGGTTGCCGGTGAAATTACAGGCGCATGAGGCTTAACATCTGTATGCCTCAAGTTGATGGGCGTGGTGCAGTGCATCGTAAGAGGCAATATTTTGTTATATGTGATGGTTACAGTTTCACATCAGGTGGTCTATGTGCTTGTTCCATCAGCTTCTCTACAACATTAGAGCCACAGTCTACTCTGCAAAGGCTGCCTGTCCGAAGAAAACACCAGGTCACTTTTTCTAGCATGCGAAGCTCGCAGGAAACTTCTGTGCTTTTGTGAGGAGTTAAAAGATAAAAGATAAAAGATATTTATTGTTTATGAAACTAGGTACATATTTTGGTGTTGAGGTTTTTTTGAGTCACACTAGTCCAGCTTAAAAGCATATAAACAGGCACAGATAAAAAATAAAAACAATTTAAATTAAAATCATGCAAAATAAAATTAAATTAAGATAAAACAAATTAAAATAAAACACGGTGACATTAACAAAATAAAAAATGAGTGAATTTAAATGTCAAGTTACGTAGCTACTAATTAGATTTAGGAAAAAAATTGTTAGGCTAGCTACAAGTTTAGCTAGATCACCCCTCATGCATAATGGACCGCTTTAGAGTCTAAATGTGGATACAGGAGTCCAATATAGTTAACAAACTCCGTGACCAGTTTTTTAAATACTTTTTACTTTTCTACTAGGCCGTGGTCATATTTATCAAGATTTTATTCAGATTAAGTCAAAGTCAAATGGTATTTATTCAATAAAATCACAAGGGTCACTTTAAACATCTTAAAGCTAGGTGATTCTAGGTGTCAGTTCCACACGACCAAAGCCTAGAATGATCCTTGTCACAATGTATTTTAATACAATATTGAAGTCGCCAAAAGTGCCAATCGAATTAAGTGAGGCGTAGGTATAACAGAAAAAGGTAAAGGTAATCAAATTCATAAAACAGAACATGCTACACTTTAAACTAATAATATCTAATGCATACATACAATCTATTAAAGTAAAGAAAAAATATGAGCTTTTATCAATTCCAAACTTGAATCTCACAGTTGTGTGCTTATAGTATTCATGCTTAGTGGCGGGCAATTTTTATGTCACTTTTCATGACCATTCTTTTATTGTGTTTTTAATTCATGGCATGATTAAATGTATTGTGACAGTTTCAAAATGAACTATCGTCGTTCGACAAAATATATTAGTTTTTAGGTTTCCGTACCCAAAGGGGACCCTATTACTAAGACTTCGCTGTCCGTCCGTCTGTCTGTCTGTCTGTCTGTCCGTCTGTCACCAGGCTGTATCTCATGAACCGTGATAGTTAGACAGTTGAAATTTTCACAGATGATGTATTTCTGTTGCCGCTATAACAACAAATACTAAAAAACAGAATAAAATCAATAATTAAGGGGGCTCCCATACAACAAACGTGATTTTTTTGTCGTTTTTATAGATAATGGTACAGAACCCTTCGGGCGCGAGTCCGACTTGGCCGGTTTTATTTGAACTAACTAATGATATGATGAAACAGTGTTATAACAGTACCCCAAGTATGAGTTGTGTTTATCATATTTGGTTTTTCGTTTTTCGTTTATGTTCCGTGTTCATTGCGGGTTTTGTATGAAGACGCGATAGAGATACCGATACTGAACTATTATGTTCTACTACTAATTTTCATCATACTTGCAACATAAAGTTCCGTATCGGTATCTCTATCGCGTATTCATACAAAACCCGCAATGAACACGGAACATAAACCAAATATGGTAAACACAACTCATACTTGGGGTACAGGCCTGTAAAAGTGTAGTCCAGATAGGTTACGTTTGCTCCACGCTTTGAACGTATTAATAATAATGTTGATACCCCTTTGCCGCAGGGATGCTCAGTGAAGGATTATTGCTCCAAGGTTACAGATTGTTGATTGTGACGCGATAATGCCGTGTCTGTAAATATTGCAGAAATTCACTGCGATATGAATATTCAAATTTCGAAATCTTCAATATTAGCTGAGCAATGTACGCCTCGGGGGACTTATTAATAAGAACCACTTGCTTTTGCTTGCGGCTTTGTTCGCTCGGTTAGTTTACTATTCCAATTTTACTATAGTAAATTGTAATATTGTATTTGTTCATTTATTTTAACGTAAGCAATAATTTTAACGATTTAATTAAAATTCCTAATTGGTTCAATGATAAATTGTTTAACATTATTTAATTTCGAAACGAAACAATTATTGAACAAAACATAAAAAAAAACATACAAAAAACAAAAAATTTATGAAGATTTCGTATTTCAAGAAAAAAAATGGTAGATGAGTGTTATTTCGAATCTCCCAATCCTTTGTTTGGTACAATAAATATGAAGATACTAAAATTTATTTATCACCCGAAATGTGAAAGAATTATTTTTGCTCTTACTCACATCCCTTGAGAATATCAGGACGCAAATTAATAGAATAGAAAAATCATTATTAGCGGCCGGTTTCTGAAAGCTCGATTTCAGCCATTTCAGCTATTACATCGAATTAGATGGAGATAGCAAGTGACTTTACATGCGATTAGTTTTGATCGGTACCCCAAGTATGAGTTGTGTTTCGGTTTGAAGAATGTGGTCGCCGGTGTAATTACAGGCACATGAGGCTTAACATCTGTATGCCCCAACATGATGGACGCAGAACTGTGCATCGTAGGGCACGTTCCCATCGTGCGTAACTTACGTAGCAATGCTGTGATATAGGTGATGGTTACCACTTAACTTGTTCCATCAGCAGTTGTTTGAAAAAAAAACTAACTATAACAAGGTACAGACAGTATATACAAATTAATCAGTACAAACTAAATTCAATTTGACATTGTAACGCACCATACATGCAGCGTAACAACATTCTGATTGGACGCCCTCTCCTGGGAAATTACCCGACAAATGTGGTGTAAGCTGATCTGTGCTACTAGAATTATTTACATGGTTAATAATACCGAACCTGTCTTGAGCATTCATGCATTGATCAACGTATCTTAGGACGTTGTGTATATGACATACCTGTACATAGATTACAGGCACATGAGGCTTAACATCTGTATGCCTCAAGTTGATGGACGCAGGGCAGTGCATCGTAGGACACGTTCTTATCGTGCGTCACTTATGAGGCACTTATGTTATAGGTGATGGTTACAACTTAACATCAGGTGGCCATTTGCAAGTAGTATTAAAAAAAAGGTTGATAGACAGATTTTTATATTGCATACAACAAAATATAACGTACATAGGCGAACTTAATGCTAGAGCGCATTCTCTTCTATATTGAAGTATTACACGGGTATTTATCGCGTTTACCTTTATAACTTTCCCGACGTTTCGGCTATGTTGCAATAGCCGTGGTCGCGGGCAGACTGGAGCATTGTACTTGAGATCTACCGTCGGTCGTCGAGAAGTGGAAGCCGTTTCAACAACTACCCTCACTTGATCGTCAGTGTCCGTGTTCACACTACGACACACAACACTGACAGTTTCCGCACACTTTGATGACACATCGTGACGTACACACCTACCAATGACGGGATTCCACGAAGAAGAAAGTCTGAATCCAAAAAAAATCCATTCTTATCCATGTAATTAATGTGTAGTTTTGCAAAAACGTACTTGCGAGACAATGCTTTGTTATAAGTGATGGTAACCAATTAACATCAGGTAGTCCATACCCTCTTAACACGTTTGTTCCGTCAGCAAGTTTTATGAAAAAGCTAATAACTCAAGATCATTCGAGGGTTGTCTGAGGCGTGTCCAAACATACCATTCGGCCCGTGCCTTTTTTATTTAAAAATCTACGCCTAACCTTACACCTGCCACTATTAATTTCGACTATCTAAATTATTCTAAAAGAAATTCTTTCAACCATTTCCTACCAGAATGTTTTATCTACAATGTAAATAAAACAGGACTTCCCAACCGGTGGGGCGTGCCCACCTGGTGGGGCGTAGAGAGATCTTAAGGGGGGCATGAAGTGTTCGGATATTGTAATCTAATTATCATTGTTTCTGATTTAAAACAGATTATGTAGCGAATACTTCTGCCATTTTCCTCGACTTACTTGTGTGAAACCGGATTTTCAGCATAAGTGCAGGTAAGGAGAAAACAGGGAAATCGTCTTGCAGTCGATAGTGATTTGATGATAACTTTGTCAAAAACTAAACCTGATATCAACCAACCGGTTCAAAAACTGCAGGTGCAAACATTGCATTAAATAGTTATCAATATTTTATATTTTCGTTTGTAGCATCAAGTAAATAAGTCATTCCAATTTCGTGTGTAATTTAAATCGTAAAAATAATTTGTCTTTTTATTGAAGCCATGATGAAAAATATAGGGGGGGCTTATAAATATTTTTATAATCTGCAGGGGGGTCACCATGCAAAAAAGGTTGGGAAACCCTGATCTACACAAACAATTGTACTTTAATTCGTAAAATGTGTACTGACGCCGCGGCGGCAGTATACCACTTTTTATCGGTATTTTATCTGTACTGTAAGAGATTTAGGTGTTTCGTCTTTATAAAGTGTTTTGTTTTTTATACAACTAGCTGATGGAACAAGCAGATGGCCCACCTGATGTTAAGTGGTAACCATCACCATATAACAAAGCATTACCTCGTAAGTCACGCACGATAGGAATGTGCCGTACAATGCACTGTCCATCAACCTGAGGCATGGATGTTAAGCCTCATGTGCTTGTAATTACACCGGCAACTATACTCTTCAAACTGAAACACAGCAACGCTGCTTGGCAGCAGAAAAAGGCGTGGTAGTACTTCCCCGAACGAGCCCTTCACAAAGAGCTTTATTACTCCTAAAAGGTAAATTGTGATAAGGTGTGGCCAGAGTGACGAGATTTTGAACTTACAAACATAGAAATACTAGAAATAAAGCATTTCTAGTATTTCTATCAAAGGTTTGTGTTACTACAATAAAACAAACAAATTTGTGTTCATTGTTTTGTTTTTTTTTTCACACCGACATCGGTATATCATGTTACACCTAAGTTTAACACATGTATGTTAATATGTAATCGCATTAATCTCTACGTAATGTATCTTTATCTTTATTGACAAAAGTAAATAAACATTTCTGACTCCTACGGCCGGTTTCTGAAAGCCCGATCAAAACTAATCGGATGTATAGTCACTTGCTATTTCTATGTAATTCAATGTAATAGCTGAAATGGCGAGTGACTTGACATCCGATTAATTTTGATCGAGCTTTCAGAAACCGGCTACTAGACTTTTTTTATACAGAGCACCAAGACATAGCTAATTATTTATTTGCTAACTAGCATACAACATACAAAACCTTCTGCTGAAATACATAAGTTATAATCATTATTACATAATGAAATGAAATGAATAATTAACAATTTTGTTTATCGAAACAATTTATTGTACATTACAGATGAGTCTAGCAGGCACGAGTTGGTAACATTTATAATAACTTTTTATTTTTATTTTATATAGGTACTAAGTAATAACAGATTTATTTATATAAACCATAAATACTTCTTCAAAAACTAAAGTTATAATTCAAAAAAATGTAATACCTACTTGAACGACCAATATTGCTATGGAAATATTTTCACGGCCGATTTACGTCGATAAATTGCCAATATCAATAAAATCGCCATCGGAATACCAAACGTATTGAGTTAAACATAAGGTTTATTTCAGTTGAAATATTTTTCAAAGGATATTGCTACGTAACCCGTTTCGCTTATATCGAATTATTTACACATAAAAAATGCACGCTTTCGAATGATTCAATAAAGTTAAGCTCATTGTGTATGTACAAGTAATTTTCCAGTTCACAAGCTTTTGTCATTTGCAGTTTATGATTGTCAGGGAGTTGTAATTTAAATTAAAAAAAAAACTTTAATTATTTTGGCTTTGCGGTGGGCACTTGTTGGCAACTTGGGCTAGTGGAAGTGACCTTCTGATTTTGAGATCGTAGGTCCAAAACCGGTGGCACAAATAGATTTTTCTAATCGGAAAAGAATGTACGCGTTTCCAGTGCTCTCAATCGGTGAAGGAAAAAATATTGATGAAAGTAGCAGAAGAGATGCAATTCGTCTCGAATATAATACCAACTTCTACAAAATGTGGGTATGTGCCAAGCGTAATATTTTGACGTATTTGTATTTATTTATTTTACTTTAATTACAACGCTGTAGGACCAATTATCGGAATACAGTAATTAAAGACTATGGACTAATAATATTAAACTAGCACAGACATGGGTAAATAGAAATAATAAAAAAAAAGAGAAAATTACGTTTGAAATAATTATATTTTTAATAATATTGGTGGACATTCACGTAGTTTTAAGACGTTTCAAAGTAATCCTTGTGATTCCACTGAATACCTTTTAATTTTGGCTTTCTAAAAGAGTATCGAGTAGGAACCTATCTAGGTGCAAGATATCTTAAAAGAGTCCACCGTGCCTCGGAATTACAGTCATAAACTTATTTAACATTAATTTAAAGGTAAAATTCATGTTCACTCGTACTAAAGGTAGGAATAATAAATAAAAATACCATCAATAAACCATTTCCCAATATTTCTAACCCGTAACATCCTTAAAATAAGTACAATCCCTCTGGGCCTATTTGTCTCAGGTATTGTCAAAATATCATCGCTACAACAGAAAGGTCGCGAAACGAGTTATTTATTTCTCTGACTAGGGCTTTGAGACACTTTTAAGGTACAGACGACCGTCATACGATTTCTCGCATGCATATTCCAACATTTTACAAGATTAGATATTTTATTAGATATTCAATATATTTATTTCGGAACAATTGGAACCGATTGGAATTGATTTATATGTGTGTTCTTCATAGTCGGAAAAATAGAAAAAGGACACACATAAAAATCAACAACAATCGGAGTATACCATTACAAAGGTTTGAAAAATGTCAATATGTGAGAGCGAGAAGTTGATTGACAGTTATCAGCATCTTAATCAACATCCTTTTCTATCAATAGGACATGCACATGTCCTATACAAAGGTTTAATTTATTCTGGTCAAAATAAGGATATGCAATTAATGGTTTTAATGGATTTTGATTTATGATTATAGACTTTCGCCATGAGTTTTTGACAAGAAAACCTCAAATTTCGACACACTCTTATCACAAGATATATCACAAGCTTTGGCTTAGTTTGGGGCGAGATACTGCTGTGTGGAATGTCCACCAATATTTATTAAATAATATTATTTACAGATACCAATCCGTGACGAGAGTATGTGTCGTAATTTCCCAAACGCAGCCCGTCTGAGGCTGCCTACTACTAAGCCACGGCTTAAATCAAGCCATTCGGACACATTCCCTGCATGCTACGCTCAATTTGACAGGACCCCGCAAACTATCAACTACGTAGCACTTCGATGCTACGCCGTAGCGCTCGTAGCGCATTGCTACGAAATACTAAAATGTTTTCAGCTGAAATAAATGACTACGCTGCCAGACAGTTGGAGTCTAAATTATAGCATAAAATTTATTTTTATTTTAGGATAAAGTGATACAAGTGGAAGTTTCGCCAGCTCGAACAAATATTTTAGATGTAAAAAAATTAAATTGTTTTAAAGTAATAAAATTTAATACACTAGTCTCTTAAGTCTCGAAAGGGAAAAGAACTCGAAATAAAATAGCACACACATGTTTAAGAAAAATACCTAATATTTTTCGTGAAAAATTGTTTATTATTATTAGAAATATTTCAATTAGAGAAATATCTATATATTACCTTTGGGTCACAAATCATCCAATAGGATGTGGGGGTGACCCATAAGTAATATTTGAATCATACCTTTGACTACCTCCACAATATAAATACCCTTATTGAACCCTGAGTGGTTTAAGAGATCGGAAGATAGAAAGAAGGGAGGCATGTTTATATGAGGTAATTCGTTTTTGTATAAAGGCTAAATAAACACAAAAAAAAAAAAAGAGTTTTCCGACCAATTACAAACTGTAATATGTCATAATTATGCTACCCTGAGCAAGGTACGGTCAGATAAAATGAACAATTAACTTAGCAGGCACAATAATACGGGCTTATTACATAAAGCAGAAGCGGCAGCGATAGCAGTTCGGTTGTAGCATCTGAGCTAATTGAATAATTAAGAGTACTAGAGCTCTTAGACAAAATAAAGATTTTTCTATTCTATTCTATTCTTTGTGAAGGGCTCGTCCGGGGAAGTACTACCAGTTTCAGTCAAAAAATTATGCCAGTAATCTCAAACGGCAAAAGAACATCGTGATGAAATGGCATGTTGTAGAACCTAACATGTTCTAAAACAAGAGAGGAGCCTATTTGAGGCGCACTTAAAATCCTTTCACATGCTACACTACGGTACTTATGCGACCGTGGTTCCATCTACAGGTCTGATATAAATATAACTATCAATCCTACAAATCCTCGATACAAATCCTACTAATATTATAAACGCGAAAGTTTGTAAGTATGGATGGATGGATGGATGGATGTTTGTTACTCTTTCAAGTAAAAACTACTGAATGGATTTTAATGAAACTTTACAATAATATAGCTTATACATCAGGATAGCACATAGGCTACAATTTATAAAGATATTGTGTGAATTGTCCAAATTATGACGATAAGTGTCAAGTAAGTAGAAAAAAATCTACCATCTGCGAGCTATTCTGGCGTGCGCTTAGAGCAACACGGGCCACCGGCGGACCGGAGGGGAGTAGCCTTCGAAAGCATTCCCCTCTGTCAAAGTACAAGTCCACGCGGTCCTAGACGTACAATAAAACTGACACAGAATGTATCTATGTGTGCATGATATTGTTAGTGTATTTTTAATTAGGTATGTGTGAGTTTCGTAGTGACAGACGATTATTTTTGTGTGGGAATTTGAGAAAGTGTGCGTAACACAAATTTCCCCCCGCAAAAAATGGCAGACAGTTTTGTATCGGTAATAAACGCTACGGCCACTCCCCTCCGTGTTGCTCTATGGGCGTGCGCTGCCAAAACCGCTAGAGTTACACATTATGTACTACGCCAAGCTAATATAAGCTACTCGAAATACTAATCCTGCGCAGATGAAGTCGCGGCCACCAGCTAGTATATTAATAATTGTGATAATTGTGACACGACAAGAACGATATGTGCGACAGGCTGAAATAAATGGCTGAAACTGGACAAAGAAAAAGGCAAAACAGAAAAGTAGCTTGAAGCCACAAAGTGAATTTAAAACTGGCGATAAATCTTTCCTCCGCATTCTATTACAATTAACTCTAAAATTCTGTTGATAATCCTATCACGTTTGGATAATACCATGGCATTGACATTTCGTCTCTTTCACACCTCACGTTTGAACCGTCTAGCTATCCTTGTTACTCAATAGGAGAAGACAAAGCATTGGTTTTTGCACAGCCAAGTAGAAATCGAGTGGAGCATGGAATAAATAACATGTAGACTCTCAAAACTGTCACTCCATAATATCCACACTTCTAGGGATTTGGGGGAAAATATCAGTGTCCTCCTCCTACTAATAATATCAAAGCAAAAGTTACGATTTTTTTATGACCATGGCTCAATCACGCCCGATGAACCGATTTGGATGAAACTTAGATCAAAATTAAATACACCTAAAAGTGCGTGAAAAAGAGACTTTGTGAGATTTGTTTATATAAAATAATTATATGTATTCTATAAATATTCATAAACCGTGATAGTAAGACAGTTGAAATTTTCACGGAGATGTATTTCTGTTGCAGCTATAACAAAAAATACTAAAAAACAGAATAAATTAAATATTTAAGGGAGCTCCCATACAACAAACGTAATTTTTTTGTCGTTTTTGTAGATAATGGTACGGAACCCTTCGTGCTCTAGTCCGACTCGTTTTTTAACTCAATTACTGCAAAATAACAACTATCATAGAAATAGTTTCATTCTGAGTTATACTCAAATTTAATAGCTTTATCTCGCGCCGATGATGAAGCGAATTAATCGCGGCTAACGAATAAGTCGCGTTAAACACTCGCTGCTAACTCCGTCATAAATAATCTTAACACTAGTGTTGAGAGTACTCGGCGCGGGCGCATGCACGTTATCGATAAAAATAATGACTCAGAGAGAGCGCCCGGAAGTTGCGCCGTCGGAGAGGTCATGTATTGATAGTTCTTATCGACTCCAATAATGCACATCTCTGCGCTTAAACAAAAGGATCGTGCCGTTCTCCTAAGTGCGAGAAAGAGAGCAATATTGCAGTCTCGTTCCGATAATTTATGATCAGTTTGCAGCGAGTGTTTAACGCGACTATAGAAACCTATCACAAGTGCGAGAGAAAAGGGAATGATTACGCCGCCATTGAAAAATCGTTTCTATATTCGCGCGAGTAACAGCTGTTAAACCTTAACCACAACATATTAAAGTCCATTTTGCATTGCCAGTTAAATCGCAGTGCTAGAGATATCGGGGGCAGTCAACCGGTAAATCCGCTAAGCTTAAGCAAGTTAAATCGTCTAGCGATTCACTTCACACGAAATAATGAATGGTTTCATTGTTAGCTAGAGTACTATGACCTTGTCGTGCACTAATAAGTTTACAGTTCAAAAATGTATGTGCATGGTGCCAGTACTCCTAAACGGTCAAGGAAAGCATCGTGAGGAAACCGGCATGTTTTTTTGAGACACACTTAAATCCTTTCACCACACTGTTTCGAAAGAACTAGTAACACAACAAGAAGAAAAAATTGCTGAATTTAATTAAGTCCTAGACTTAATCAGGCACGGTAGATATCCCCACAGACTTCTTGGTACCAAAATCAAAGTCGAAAAACATTTAGTTCCGATAAGTATTCACTTGGATCAGTTGAGCGATCTCTGGATCGTACGTAGCGGTTCGCAGATAGCTCAGTTATTTCATGTGTATTTAGTGCCTTTTTATAATTACATTAATTGTAATGTGTAGTCTAGTTTATAATTATTATTAATAGTAAATATAAGATAAATAACTTGTGTACCTTAATAACGCTTCCAATCTTCATCCTAATAAACGGACAGTATAGAAGGTGTTATATTATTACACAGGGTAAAAAAAGACAGTTGCCGAAAACTAAATGAACATAGTATTTTTTTTTTACAACTTATAACTTAAACGTTCGACCGCAATCTCACCTGATGTTAAGTGAAGATGCGGTCGACGATGTGGCACGTTTACCTAGAAAATACCTATTCACTCTTCTCTTGAAAAAATCCAAATTATAGGCATATGGAAGAAAGCCTAGCAAGCCTAAATAGCTAACTTTTCATACACACAAGTATATCTATTGTAAAATTATAAAATACAAGCTAATGCCCGCGCCTTCGTCTGCGCAGGATTAGTTACACAATATCTTTATATATTGTAGCCTATGTGTTATTCTGATGTATAAGCTATATAATTGTAAAGTTTCATTATGATCCATTCAGTAGTTTTTATGTGAGAGAGTAACAAATCCATCCATCCATCCATAGTAGGATCTGATACTTTTTCTGTAACTTCAGGACGTTTTTGAATGGAGACTCGATGAGCGCCGTTATGGGGCGTGCTAAGAACTCACGAGCCTCCATAAAAAAACGACCTGACTTTTTTTTTGTTTTTTTATTCTACTGGCTGGTGGAACAAGCAAATGGCCCGCTTGATGTTAAGTGATAACCATCACCCATAACAAAGCATTGCCTCGTAAGTCACGCTCAATAGGAACGTGCCCTACGATGCACTGCCCTGCGTCCATCAACTTGAGGCATACAGATGTTAAGCCTCATGTGCCTGTAATTACACCGGCAACCACACTCTTCAAACCGAAACACAGCAACGCTGGCGGCAGAAAAAGGCGTAGTAGTGGTACTTCCCCGGAGGAGCCCTTCACAAAGAGCTCTACTACTCTTAAAATGCGACGATACGTAAAATGAAAAAACTCTTGGGGTACAGATGTACGAAATATCTAATATACGGCAATGTTTATAAAACTTCAGATAGAAACAAACAACAGGCCTGCATCGCAGCAGTATGTATATTTACACAAACCATTTTGCGCTGTACATCAAAACCTATGTAGCCTGCAAACGAATACAGAAAGTATTGAATTTTTATGAGTAGTTTTTTTTATATTGCACTGCAAATTACATACACAGTTTATTGAAGTAGTTGTTTGTAACTTTAGTTAATTTTGTCTAACCATTAGGTTCTCGATTACATATTCATAGACTCAAACGAGTAATGAAATGAGCAATTATAGCCCTAAATAATCACAACCTAAATAGGAAAATCATAGACTTATTAGAAAACAGTTATTTTAAAATATCGTTACAATATTTTTTATGTCTAATTTTTTTCTTCACT
This sequence comes from Chloroclysta siterata, assembly GCA_932294275.1. Lineage (NCBI taxonomy): Eukaryota > Metazoa > Arthropoda > Insecta > Lepidoptera > Geometridae > Chloroclysta > Chloroclysta siterata. Next base: position 26,121,991 of record OW028591.1, on the reverse strand, counting down.
TATTCAGATCAGCTGAGAAGCATTAAAATTATCGGGAGTTGTCTGGTTACACCCTGTATAAAGGGGACGAGCATCTTGTTTATATGCAAATAAGTACATGTTGCTTGTTACTGCATTAAAGCTACTCGACAAGTTTGCATCACGCTGTATAACTATGCAGGATTTTGTTGTTTTGATAAAATAATTATGATGAGGTCTTCTGTATATACATTATTTTTTATATAACTATTTGATGGAACAAGCAGATGGCCCACCTGATGTTAAGTGGTAGCCACCACCTATAATAAAGCATTGCCTCGTAAGTCAAGCATGATAATAACGTGCCCTAAAATGCACTGCCCTGCGTCCATCAACTAGAGGCAGATGTTAAGCCTCATGTGCCTGTAATTACACAGGCAACCACACTCTTCGAACCGAAACACAGAAACGCTGTTTGGCGGCAGAAAAAAGCGTGGTGGTAGTACTTCCCCGGACGAGCCCTTCACAGAGAGCTCTACTACTCTTAAAATCATAATCATAATCATATAACCATTTATTCGCAGGAATGTAGGTACAATAATTGGTAATTTAAAATGCTTGAGGCCCGTTATATTCAACCTCGTCAAGGCGTGCAAAATTTTCATCATAAAATGCCCACTTTGTTGGGCGGTGTCAAATTTGCAATAAAATAATATTGCGGCTATAAATTGAGATGAAGGCTATCCTATCTTTTAAGTTAGATCAAACTGCACACGGTGCCCAAATTTGATTGAAATCGGTTAAGTAGTTTAGGAGTCCATAGCGGACAAACAACGTGACGCGTAATTTATATATACCTCTATTAGAGATTAAAGATAGATGTTAGTATAGATAATATAAAACAAATGAAAATTAAATATAAAAATGCAAACAATTCTGTAAAGTGAAAAATAAACTGAATGGAATACCAAAATTATTATTATATAATTTTAGAGTAGTACCTAGAGCTCTTTGTGAAGGGCTCGTCCGGGGAAGTACTACCACCACGCCTTTTTCTGCCGCCAAGCAGTAACGCTGTGTTTCGGTTTGAAGAGTGTGGTCGCCGGTGAAATTACAGGCACATGAGGATGGACGCAGGGCAGTGCATCGTAGGCCACGTCCCTAACGTGCGTGACTTACGAGGCAATGCTTTGTTATAGGTGATGGTTACCACTTAACATCAGGTTGGCCATTTACTTGTTCCAACAGCGAGATGTATAAAAAAAAAAATTTAGGTACTTAATTAATTTTGTTATTCCATCCAGCTTATAAAAAAACGTGTGTGAAAACATTAAAATACAACATTTTTTATAAAAGAACCAGTGGTTTATCCAGTGAACCTGTCTTCTGATGCGTCGTGGTCATTAGTCGCCGTAGGTAGGCCGTGAGTTCCAATTCGGTCGTGCACCATTGGATTTTTCTCTTCGAAAAATGTATGTGGACGATGCCAGCACTCAATCGGTGAAGGAAAACATCGTGAGGACACCAGTTAGTATTCTTGTAGCGGCGATGGGCTTGCAACCTGTCACGTATGGAATACCAACTACTGCAAAATGGGTCTGTGCTAACTGTTATATTTGGGCGTACCCCTGACTACCCCCCACAGATATCTACCGTGCCGGGGGATCAAAGCCGAGTCGAAAAGCAGTAATTTGATTATTCTTAAAAATATAGTATTCTTTATAATTATCTTATTGCCGACGACTGTACCTTCATTTGATTTATACAGCTAAAGGATTTGTTTTAACTAACTTTTACTTAATTTGTTTAAAATGTCCATTAGTGAGTTGGCAATTTAAACTAAAGGTTGACATTAATTTATTACTTTAAATCCCGGGGTAGGTTTTTAGTTTTGCTGTCTTAATTTAAGATAATTAAGAAGATTTTTTAATTAAAGAAAAGTTCAACGGTCCTACCTTTTTAAGGGCGTCATTTTTATTTTTCCAATTTACTTTCTCTTTTTTATAATTTGATGCTTTAGAACGGTACTAGGCAAAAAAAGCAGGAGGTGTTTGAGAGGTTAGTCAGAGGTACGTCCAAATATTACATGTACGAGTATGTATAGGCTTATTTACCTTTACCTACATACAAAAGGCAAATAATACATAGCCTACTGGCTATGGTCAGTTTTTTTTAAAGAAAAAGTGGTTATTCCGTTCGTCCTATAACACGCTGCTCACCACCTCGTCCATTTCCTTCCATTCTCGGTTTAAATCAATTGTAGTTATGCGTATAGAATGTGCTCAGTCATGCACATCCTATGTAATGTGTAGTACATAGGATGTGCTTAAGTAAACTGTACTAAGCATTGGTTGAACGGCTGCAGTTTGGTTCTTGCACTATCGTTCAAAACAAAATAAGCGAAGGTCATGAAAGTTATGTTGTGTCTGGAAGATAGAAGATACCGTTTTAGATACAGAAAACCAGTACAATGTTTTTACCAGTACAATTTGACAGACTTCACAGCTCAGTTGGTAGTAGCTCTGCCTTCTGCGCCGTAGGCCGTGGGTTCGATCCCCACCGAGAACAAACATTTGTGTGGTGAACACAGATGTTTGTTCTCTGTCTGGGTGTTATATAATATTATAAGTATGTAATTACAAAAAAAAGTATATATGTATTATAAAAGCTATCTGGTTCCCATATTAAAAGCTTTGGCTTAGTTTGGGCTAGATAGTGCTGCGTAGAAAATCCACCAAAAAAAAAATTTGGCTCAGGATTAAAGGGCCGTTAAATATGTACGCGTTTGACATCTAAGGCTAGATTTAACGGCCTGTTAATCCTTGATTAGTAACTAACAGAGCATGGTGAAATCAGCTCTAAGACAATTGACATTGTTAGACCACCAAATTAACACAAAACAAACGTAGTCCCATTGCTCCCGTAAATAAGTCCTTATTCCTATAGCTAAAGAAACCATTTCTCAAAATTATTTTAATTCTGTCTCTGGACTACAACAAAGCTAATAAGTAATAACGCTTAGAGATTTATTTTATTGTCATCCACACAACGCAATCAAAACATTTCAATAGCAAGGCACAATGGCAGGATACGCCGCCATTTTGGCGGAAGCGCGGTCAGGCGGGTCACTTCCGGTCCCTTTTGTCGCTGAGACCGAACTCTGACTTAAGACGATGCTGAGTTTGGGTAAACTTGGGTTTGAGAGGCATTTGAATATTTGGTATTGTTTATGGCTCTTTTATTTATAACCTAAATGCCAACCATTATATTATTGGACTGGTTGGCATGAGAGCATCGCTGGTTTGGTGGGAGGGACCCCGACTTCTGATCTTGGTTGCCTGTTCTTCTAGGCTTGGTCGCGTGGAACTGAAACTTAGATTCACCTAGCTTTAAGTCGTTCAAAGTGATTCTTGTGATTCAATTAAAAATATTTTTTTTTTTTACTTTACTAATGGAACTAACCGGAGTGGTAACCATCACCATTACCATTACCTCGCAAGTTAAGCACAATTGACTTGCATACTCATACATCCCCGGACGAGCCTTTCACATACTTCTCTACTCTGCTGCTTCTTCCTTCTTTCCACTCGGTACTTAGATTCCGGCCATAAGTCAGCACCGATGAAAAAAACTCAACATTCCAAACCGTCAATCGTGTCACTAGAGTCTTTCGAAACAGTGTGGTGAAAGGATTTTTAAGTACTGTTCAATTAATTGAATTAATTCAATAGAAGTACAAGTGTTTTGCTTGGTGCGATCTTTGACTTGTTTATTCCATGTGACAAAGCGACATCACTTACATAAATCATTCCCCGGCCAAGCACACAGGCTGTCGGACAAGGCTTGTTCAGTATTCATTGCCGGCTGGCGAGCGCGCGTATTGTGCCCTCCAGGTACAAAGCATCAATGGACGACAATGGAGAACAGATTTGATTTACAGCCGAGCCAATATGCGATTGTCATGTGTCACAAAAGGTGTATGTACTCGTACGTCAGGTATTCTAAATTTATTGAGAGTACTGGTGGTCTAGTTGGAATGGTCCCACCTTCTTAGTTAGGTCGTAGGTTTTAATTTGGACGAGTGAGTGCAACTATAATTTAGATGCATGAGTAATGTAATTTTTATTTGTTGTAGAATAAATTAATTTTTTAACTTTTTTATAGATCATTTGTATTTTAGGCGAAATCGAATATAAATAGGTAAATGTTTCTAATAAGTCTATTAGTTACATGCGCCATTATACAATACATAACACATTTAAGTTATTGTACGATTGCGCAAAAGATTGAAGTAACAAGACAAGTAGAAAATACTTAGATACTTCAATCTAAATTCTAGGTGCGCTAGTTGTATACATGGTTGTAAATAAATGAGCGGTCTTATCGTTAAAAGCAAACTATTCCAGATGATTACTTCTCAAATCCAGTCCATTCCAGACTAGGAATGGTCTGGTTTTGAAAAGAACAATAGTAGATGGTAGTGTTACTACACTACCTTATGCGATTATCCGAGCGAGAAAATTAAGCATTATGCGTAAGTACGCATAATGCATAATTTTCGCACGCAACCTTATGAACACCCAGACAGAGAACAAACATCTATGTTCATCACACAGAAGGCAGAGCTACCACCCACTGATCTGTGAGGGCCAAATGCCAATGCCAACGGGCTAGATACAACTCTTTGTGCTCGATACCTTCCGCTTTCGTCCTGAAAGGAGTGCTGTAAAAACTAACCAACTCCAAGATAAGGGGACCGTCTACACAACACAAGAGTCTGTATGGCTATGTGGCAGCTGTGTTTATTGAGGATATCCTTTATAGGCTAGGGTTAGGTGGGATAGCGGCTTCTGTAGTTGACTTCCTCAATTACTTACGAGCATTGAAATACTTGTGGAGTATCTTGAAAGCAATAGCATTATTTTCATGCTTCAGGTTGATCGATGCAGGTCTGTGTATCGTAGGGCACGTTTCTGCGTGAGCTGCTTGATTATGTTTACCTTTTTCTGTTTTGCCTACGCCTCACTAAATTCGATTGGCACCACACTGGAGTTTCAATATTGTATTATTTACATTGTAACAAGGATTATACAAAAGAACGGTAGAAACCAAGCCGTAAATTTGTTGCCTGTTCTTCTAGGCTTTGGTCGCGTGGAACTGGCACCTAGAGTCACCTAGCTTTAAGACGTTTCAAAGTGATCCTAGTGATTTTAATGAATAAATACCTTTTGACTTTGACTGCTACGCAATAGGTGATTTTAGGGATTAAAAAGTGGGTTAAAAAGTAACCTATTTGCTTATCCAGGGACCGATCAATGATTTTTCTAAGTTCCATCCCAATCGGTTCAGTGTTTAGAGCGTGATTGAGCTACAAACATCCAGACATCGTTACTTTTGCAGTTATATATTAAGGTAGAATAGGACAAGATGACCGTTAGTGAGTAAGTGAGACTAGATTTGGACATGATTACAGCTGTTACATAAATTTAAGCCAGGTCGGTATTGAACTTTTGTATGAAACAGCTGATTTTTTTTTGGCGTTCACAGTGTTGGTTCCTTAGAAAAAGTTATTCATATTGATGGGTACTTTAGCTCCCTGAAGTTTTAAATACAAGTATTGGAACACCTTCACTACAATTTTTCGAAAAAATCTAGTGACACGACAAGAAGAAGAAGAAGGATAGGAAAAAAATACTGTGAGTGAGTAAGTGAGCCTAGATTTTCAGTGTAGAGTAGGTACCACATTCACGGCTCGTCGCCGTAAGTGTAATCGTTCACACAAATTGGCGTCGGCTCGTACTCCGCCGCGACCCGCATACTTAGAGGGAAAAATTGGGCCGTACACAGATCTAGAGCACAAATATGTATTTTGTCCAATTCACAAGTCTATATTGAATACATAATCTTGAATTATAAAAACCGTCCTGAATTTTAGCTTCTTCTGCATGAGGTCATGATAAAAAAGTCAAGGTCAAAAGATATTTATTCAACATGCAAAATGATCCTTGAGTTAAGGAAGTGATTTTTAGATGGATTTTTGCCTGCATGGATTTTTCTCTTCTTAAAGTTTAAGTGTGTAATGCTCTCAAACGGTGAAGGAAAACATCGAGAAGAAACCAGTTGGTATTCTGGCAGCGAAAATGGACTGGAAAGCAATTGCAAAATTTGGGTAATTGCCTCATATATTATTTTACCATACCTGACTACCCCCTTAGGAATCGTTAAACAAACTTATTTAATAGGTACTTTGACTCTTTCTTTCTTCTGACTCCTGACCAGACAACTTCAAAGAATCTTAGGTCAGTACTTGGTACTGAGAGATCTGAGGGGATATCTACCGTGCCTGGGGATCAAAGTCGTGAAGCTATTGATTTTGGTTAATTCTTCTTCATCTTTAATCATAGAGAGCACTGGTGGTCTAGTGATAGCGGCCAGGCCTTCCGATCCTAGGGTCATGGGTTTGAAACCGTTCGTGCACCAATGAATTTTTCTAAAAAAGTATTTATGTGCACAATGCCATCTCAAACGGTGATGTAAAACATCGTGAGGAAACCGGCATGTCGTAGAACCAAAAAAGTTTTATAACATGTGTCAAGTGCTCCAAAGGAGCCTCTTGAGGCGCACTTAAAATCCTTTCACACACTGTTTCGAAAGAAAGACACGACGAGAGAGAGAAATTTAATTATCAGAACCACATCCAGGAAAAAGTAGGCTCCTAAAATCAGTATCCACGTGAGCACGAGTGGGTGAAGTAGAGAATCTATTTATCAAGCATCGGCATCGCCAGCATCTCCCATTTCTCACACAAGATTAATTACAGAACGGCAAAATGAAAGCGACATATTTACGGCGTGCCGTTTTGGCCGAAAATTGGGTTAGTACGATGGTTTTAACGAGCGAAAATGGAAAAGGCTCATGACGAGACCCTTATAGTGAGATCCACTTGCAAGAGTAGTAGCGGCCCCGCCTTCCGATCCTCAGGTTGTGGGTTCGAAACCGGTCGTGCACCAATGAGTTTTTCTGTGCAAAAATGTATGTGCACAATGCCAGTACTCTCAAACGGTGAAGGAAAACATCGTTACGGCAAGTCGTAGAATCTAAAAAATTCTATAACATGTGTCAAGTGCTCGAAAGGAGCCTCTTGAGGTGCACTAAAAATCCTTTCACCACACTGTTTCGAAAGAAACTAGTGACACGACAAGAGAGAGCGACAAAGGGCTTCTAACCTGTCACGTATGGATACTAACAAAATCCTTTGAGGATGTCAGGGGTACGTCTGGAGTTGGTACTTGGTACCTCATAGATCTGAGGGGATATCTACCGTGCCTGGGAATAAAAGTCGTGCAGTTGTTTCTGTTTCCTGTTTCTGCTACTATATGAATGTGTAACTAAAACAAAACCACAACTACGCACTTGTTGCGGAGCGGACTCCACTTAGATTCAATTAACTACTGCCACGTGGCTTGAATTCGTTAAACGAAATACTTATTCTGGAAACATTCGATATTTATTTCTATTACAAAGATGAGAAAAGCGAGCAAAAGCGACTTTAGAGCGAAAGCAGATGATAAGTCAGATGACAAGCAGGTGATAAAAGTCGCATAAAGTTATTTTTTTCTTCAGTAGAGTGGTTTTCAACTAGCTATTTTAAAAGCAACATACCTACAAAGTTAAACTTTCTAGCACATCTATAATTCGGCATAAAGCGCCATCAAGCCTAAAATTAAGCAATATTTTTTTTTGAACAACTAGCTGATGGAACAGGCAGATGGCCCACCTGATGTTAAGTGTTAACAATCAGCTATAACAAAACATTACCTCGCAAGACACGCACGATAGGAACGTGCCCTACGATGCACTGCCCTGCGTACATCAATTTGAGGCATCAATCTGTGTATATTACACAAAATAATAATGTTTTTTCTCTGTGGGGATAGCACCTACGTTCTATGGACTAGCTGTTAGTAACTGTCACGCCTTTGAGAATACCCTCCACAATTACTTACAACTATTGAGTTAAGGCAAGTTAAATGGTGCACTGCACTATAAGATTAAACTCTTCTAGTTGTACACTGTACAGCCCATAAATCCAGTCCCACTTTGCAATTAAGAATTCCTTAACGTTCTTTACACTGGAATTGATTCATGGTTTCAAATAACCCGACACGAGCTGTGTAGCTCGCTTCGCTCGTGTGGCTTGCTTCGCTCCTTTTCAACTTATCAGCCAGCCAATTACGTAACTTTGTTACAATCAGTTTCTATATGAAACCAATCTTCTTAATATATATAACACTCACATGTTCAAACTCTCACGCCCTTAGATAGCATACACAAAATTTTAACACACTCTCAGAAATATACATACACTCACACCACTTACATAGGTACACTTAATTATTATTATAATGGTTTTTAAAAAAGAGCTGTTTATTATTTATTTCTGCATATAGTAATTTTATATTTCTGTTGTATGGCATCTCGTTCAACTTGTTGTCTCGGAAGGTAATAGCTGAAAATCAGTGCTTTGCTCATGAGCAATTTTATGCGCTGAGCTATTACCTTTTTGTCTAACTGCAACACACACATGGACCAAAATGTTTATTATTTAAAATGTTTCTTTTATTTGTTGTTTGAATTCTGTTGTTTTTTATGCTGATTTTGTATTTTTTGTGTCTGTGTATTAGTTAGGCAAATAAATGTGTTATCTATCTATATAAATTACGCGTCACGTTATTTGTCCGCTATGGACTCCTAAACTACTTAACCGATTTCAATCATATTTGCGCACCGTGTGCAGTTTGATCTAACTTAAAAGATAGGATAGCCTTCATCTCAATTTATAGTCGCAATATTATTTTATTGCAAATTTGACACCGTCCAACAAAGTGGGCACGGGTCAGCTAGTAAGTATTTAAAACAAGGTGAAAGTTTTGCGATCATCCATCAATAGAAACATCACTTGTAATCTAACGTTATTAGCAACTGCAGCTGAAATGTAACCGCATAGCCTTCATATTTACTTATAACAAACAGAAACTGATTGAAACTTATTGCAACAAAGTTATGTGATCAGCCAGCCAGCAGCTAGGTTAAACAACTGTTAGGCCTTGGTCAACATTGAGGTGGTTGACAATTACTAATTAACATTATTTTATTAAAAAAAATTGGTAAGTAAGCCTATAAGTCATCACTGGCGCCACCAAACGCACTGAATCTTAAGTCTTAAGTCTTTTGGCTTTCATTGGGAATTATCCAAATTAAGAATCAGTATTATGGACTCCATATCCATTTACTTATATATATTATGCCAATGTTTTTAAGCGGTGAAGGAAAACATCGTAAGGAAGCCAGCTATATTATAGCATCGGCGATGGCCTAGTTCCCTGTCACGCATGGGAATACCAACTACTGAAGAATGAGTACTGTTGAGAGCATTGGTGGTCTAGTGGTAGCGGTCGTGGTTTCGAAACCGGTCGTGCACCAATGAGTTTTTCTGATAAATTTATGTGCACACAATGCCAGTACTCTCAAACGGTGAAGGAAAACATCGTGAGGAAACCGGCATGTCGTAGAACCTAAAAAGTTCTATAATATGTGTCAAGTGCTCGAAAGAAGCCTCTTGAGGCGCACTTAAAATCCTTTCACCACACTGTTTCGAAAGAAACTTAATGTGAAATGTGCTTAATGTAATAATTGGACTTACCTCTGACATCAAAGAATTTTGAGTTAGGACTGGGTACACACGGATACAGATCAAGCAACACTAAGCCAAATAAAAATGACGCTTACTACAATGACTTAAGACCGAACAGTATAGCCTGATGCGTATTCGTGTGTACTAAGAAATTCGAGGGGACCTAAAGATAAATAAATAACGTGCTGTGTGGACTATCCACGCAGCACTATCTAGCCCCAAAATAAGCCAAAGCCAGTAAATATGGGAACCAGATAGCTGATATAATACATATTTTTTTTGTAAATACATACTAACATTACAATATATAATAACACCCAGACAGAGAACAAACATTTATGTTTATCACCCAAATATTTGTTCTTGGTTGGGATCGAACCCACGGCCTACGGCGCAGAAGGCAGAGCTACTACCAACTGAGCTATGAAAGCTGTCAAGATCTGTGAAGGCTGTGAAGGTTAAAGTCGTAAGCTTGTTTTATCTACAACGTTAAAAAAGATCTGACTCAAACCACCAGAAGTGCATAACGGTTGAGATGCCGTGAAATCCGGGACGTCGTTAATTTAGCGTTAAAAGTATGCCGTAAGGCGGCTTAGGGTTTCTATAAAGCGGCTGCCGTAAATAATGGTGACAGTGATTTCAACTTGTTTTTTTTTTATTTTTGGTTTAAAGCCCATTTATTTATACTTTATTGAATGTTTGACGAGCACCTGTATGTGTGGCGCTCTTTTAAGTACCATTTTAAAAGTACTAAACAGTTTTTTTTATTAGTTTTATAGTGTTTACCTACACTTAAGGAAATCACAAAGATGGCACAGTTGGTTAGCGCGGCCCCGTATCAAGGGGAAGGTCGTGGGTTCAAATCCCACTCGGATAATAACTTTTGGGACTATATTAAAATCTTTACTAAACAGTCAAAGTCAAAGTCAAAAGGTATTTATTCAATAAAATCACAAGGATCACTTTGAAACGTCTTAAAGCTAGGTGACTCTAGATGCCAGTTCCACGCGACCAAAGCCTAGAAGAACAGGCAACAAACTTACGGCTTGATTCCTACCACTCTTTTGTATGATCCTTGTTACAATGTAGGTATTATAATACAATATTGAAGCTCCAGCATCAACAGATGTTAAACTAACCCGTGGCAACAAATAATTTCATTTCATTTAATTTCTGTCCTCTCTAGCAAAATGTTGCTTGGAAGAGATCGTTATTAGCGATAAGGCCGCCTATCGCTGCTGTATTATTGTAATTTTCTGTATGTCTTTTCTTTCGTATACAGTAAAGTGTTTATCCATCTACCTTATCCATGTCCCAACATAACTTTAGGACCATCAATCCAATCTACATAAAACTAGGTAGGTCAACTAGCAAGTCCACGATAGATGAGAGCAACACGAGATAGATGACATTGGAAAGTCCTAGAAGATACCTATTTGTCAAGAGGACTCAGTACACACCTTTACATCTCAGAGTAATGGACGCCGTGCAATGCCACGTAGGGCACGTCCTCAGTGGACGTGTTCTGTGCAGTGAAAAATTAAAAATGTTTATGGGCAATAATAAAATCAACAGTAAAATGTGCGGCTCTGTCTCCGGGTATAGCGATAGCTGTGGCCCAGGTAATTTTATTGTTGTAGGCAGAGGTAACATCTCAACAGTAAGTGCTTATTCTCATCTTATGAAAAAAAAGATGAAATGGTACAAGTTACAATAGCCTTTTACGTTTCAGCTTATTTTCAAAAAAGTTTAAATAATTAGACATATATTTTAAAAGTACACAAAAAATTTAGGTAGGCTTAAGTAAGTTTTAGTAAAGTTTTAAGTAAGATGCACTCACACTAAACCTTGCACAGTCAAATATTTGACTCCTTGCTATAACTAAGTAGTAAACTTGTGTTTAGACGCAAGGGATCACTGCTTCGGCTATTTGCAATGCACTATTGCAATTGTAAAAATTGAAAATTTTTCGTTTCAGCTACATTATAATGACGGTAATCACTTCTTAGGGATCGAGCCACTACGGGACTTCTTGGCTGAACATTTCTCATAAAATTCTGCATAAACATAATTAATTTTAGCATTGGGGCGTGTGCACATTGGCACCTTGAACTACAGGGGACTAACAAGATGGTTTTTGCATAAAATTTACGAGTTATGTATAATCATTTTAAGCGAAATATTTAACTAGATGAGTCAGTATAAATAGAACGAATAACCATAAACTAACCACCGGGGAAGTACTACCACCACGCCTTTTTCTGCCGCTAAGCAGCGTTGTCTATGCAAAGGTTTAAACATTTTTATGTAATCAATTATTTTAGAATACCACTACTACTGCACTTCATTATTTTTGTTTACCTACTGTTTAATCTATAACCTTTTACTGGAAATAAATATTTTTATTATTTTTATGACAGAGAACAAACATTTATGTTCATCATAAAGTGCCATGTCTTGAAATTCCCAAACGTTCAATACTCAAATGTTAAAATCCTGGAATGAAAAGGAATAATCGCCAAAAAAGCTGGGGTATTTTACAACTGACAAGAACAAGGGCAAGGATACATTAACAAAATGCTAAAAAAGCGAAAACACAGTATGCGCGAGCCCTTAGCCCAGACACACGACGTCAAACGCCTTGACAAGGGTCCACGCTACACAAACAATGTTCGTATTTATTCCGGGAAATTTTAATTTATAATCGGGATAATACGGAAGATTTGGTATTTACATACAGAGCTTCACGACTTTGATCCAAGCACGGTAGATATCCCTTCCGATATTAGTACTTTGTGGCAAATATAGATTTTTTAAGTATGTCTGTCTAAATAGATCTAGATTTTTTAAGTATGTCTGTATTCAAAGGTTTTTATTTTTAATGTACAAATTTTTTTTTATTGGTCAAAAGTTACACACAGTTTCATTAGCGAGTGGTTTAAAAAGTTGAAATAACTGGAACTTTTCGTGCAATTAGTTCAACTAGTTGAACTTAGTGGAACAGGTCGGTTTAAAGCCTTAAATCTGATTTCACCATGCTCTGTTAGTTACAAATCAATGATTAACAGGCCGTTAAATCTAACCTTGATGGCAAACGCGTACATTTTGACATATATAACGGCCCTTTAATCCTTTGTTAATCTAACTGGTGAAATTAGCTCTAAGTGTTTCATCATGATGTTTTACTTCACCGGATGAAAGCAGTAGCATTCCGTTTTTTTTAGAGAAATATTCTTTGGTACAGCTATCTCTTCCACGAAACCTTTGGATAGAGAGGAATGATAAAAAAAATGGAAATAATCGGGAGCGCACTTAGATTATAGTCTTTTTAGCTGGTGACCTCCTAATGCTAAGGATCCAGCTGTCGTATCTAGCATTTACGTACGAAAATAGACCAACCTACCCAGCCCTTGATAATTTAATTTTGTAAACCGACCAACGCCATTATCTTTTTTAGTTCTGTTGCCTTCCGTTTGCTTGCGGGCATAGACAAATCACAGAATCAAAATAAAATCATTTATGTAGTCGTAGCAAAATTTCATTTTTAAGTACTTACAATATGATACTTATTTAGCATTATTAATATAATTATTTTTATTGTATATTGTTTTCCATGGCGTACATTGTTCTTGTTTACTTGTTATTATTGTTTTTACCTTTTTATAATTGTACTTTTACTGTAATAATTTTTTTTTTTTTTTTTTTAATTGCATTGCTGTTTTGTCGCATGTCACATTATCAGGCCTCGTCTGAAAACCAGCGCTGCACTGCACCTATCTAGGTTGGGTGCAGCATTATGCTGAGACGACGACCTTATTGCCCCGCACAACATACAGTAATATATTATATACAACAACATGTGTATAGTACCTACTTTTACTTTCATTTTATTTTTCACTTTTATTTTTTTATTTTAGGTAACACTGTTATTTTTAGTGTTTTTTTGTGTTGGGACAAATAAATATGTTTTCTTATTTTCTTCTTCTTTCTTTCTTTTAACTAAACTGTAGACCCATTTTAGTCTAAATAAGGAGTTATATTATATTATTATTAAATAGAAGAATACAACAATGAGATTTTTAAAGATTTGCAATTCATCTTTTCAAGCAATATAATTTCAAAGAAAAATTTAGTCTTCTCGTCATCTCAAAGCAGAACAGAAATAGCTAAGCAGCAAAGGCGTTTTAATTATTTAACAAACAAGGCCATCCTAACCGAAACCTCCGATCGAGGCATTCCCTTTGAGTCTCGGACATCCTCATTTACAGCGAATTTAATATTTATTTACGCGAGTTGCCAACAACAAAATTCAAGAACGATTTATTATAAACTTTTGTATTTGGTTTGGTCCGGTCCGTTGAACGGGCGAAGTTCCACGCTAAATTCTGCTTCCATTATGTTTATTTAGTTGTGATTTTAATGCTGCATTTACGAATTACAAAGCTTTCGAATTGTTATTAGCAACATAACCTCAATCTTTTGATGAATTAACAATTATGGGAGCCATTTAGACCACCAGCCTTAACCAGACCTTCTTTGATAAGTTTGTTGAAAGCATGTGCAAGAATTATTAGGATTTGAGTACTTTATGATACAAAAAATGCAACTATTGTTTGGCCTGAGAAAATTAAAGTTACTAAGGTTTTTATGAGTCTAAATATCATAATGGCTCACCTGATGTTGAACGGTTACCTCTACTGCTTATAACAATTGGATTATCTCATAAAAAATATTTACCTAAGACATGCCTTTAAACCAGATCTGTAATAACTTATAAGCTACATTTCCATACCCAAAAAAATAATATATTCCATCCTGTAGTATATTGGGATAGCCATTGATGGGTATCGTGCAGTATACAAGGTGTTCCATAAGTTGTGTATATAAACTTCAGGGGGCTAAAGTACCCATCAATATGAACAACTTTTTCTAAGGAACCAACACTGTGAACGCGAAAAAAAAACAGCTGTTTCATACATTTTAGCCTGGTAGGTATTGAACTTTTGTATGAAACAGCTGTTTTTTTTTCGCGTTCACAGTGTTGGTTCCTTAGAAAAAGTTGTTCATATTGAAGGGGACTTTAGCCCCCTGAAGTTTATATACACAACTTATGGAACACCTTGTATAGTATAATTATGTATATAGTATATAGTATGTTTCATGGGCAGGTCATATAGCACGACGAACTGACAACCGCTAGGAAATTAAAGTTTTCGAATGCGACCACGTACCGGAAGAGGAAGCGTGGGATGCCCTCCTACCCGATGGACCGGTGACATTGTGAGAATCGTTCTTCCTGCATCTGTCCAGCAGTAGACTTCTTCAGGATGATGATGATGAATATAATGAATGTTGCTTTTTTCAGTACACTGTTTAAAACAATAACGTAAACAAAAAAAATCGGCACTTGGTAACGAAAAAGGCGTCAAAGACTTAAAAAACAACTGACTATAAAAAAATTTGGTTAAACAGATACAACCTATCTATAACTTTTAACGGTATTAAGCAAGATATAACTATACCTGTCTACCAACTATTAAATTTAAAACCTCGGCCTGTCACCTTGTTGCCATACCCTATGCAGGGTCCATGTGATACTTACTAATACTTAACAAAAATATATGTACCTAAACTAAACCATGTGTAAGCAATAAATATATTGAGTATTGGAAAACTAGTAAAATAAGCTCCTTCATTCAAACTAATTGGTCGTTACCATATCATCTCCGTGGGTAGGAAATATTCGGTTCAGATTTTCCTCAATTCATCAAAGTGGCTGCCAAACACTATTTTTGTATGTAAATACATAAAACTTATGATGCTGCCTGCCTGATTCACACACCATGTTGACAAACCGCCTTAGGCTTAACTAAATAAATTATGCAATGTTTAGACGTACCTATGACTACCCCCATTTGAGGTCCTCCAAAAACCTTGAGTTCGTACTTGGTACTAAGAGATCTGAGGAGATACCTACCGTGCCTGAGGTGGAGCACTGGTGGTCTAGTGGTAGCGGCCACTGTTTCGGAAGAAACTAGTTACATGACAAAAGAACACAGCACTATCTAGCCCCAAATGTAAGGAAAGCTAATACCATGGCTTTTTTTGTGGATATATACTTGTAATATTATATTAAGAAATATAATACGATATTATAATCTCAGACAGACAACAAAAATCTATGTTCATAACACAAATGTTTGTCGGTGGAGATCGGTGGGGATCGAACCCACGGCCTGCAGCGCAGAAGGAGCTCCGAACAACTAAGCTGTGAGGGATGTCAAAATATTATAAAACACTTATATTTTTAGTCCGTCTACTTAACCTTTACTTCGGGCGAAGTCACGGTATTTCCTAGAGCTGTCAATAAAACCTTCCACGACACCCTTATACAAAATTTATTGAAAGGTACAGGGTCGTTCTATAAATAAAAAAAACCGACAGCATAACACATTTTGCATACATAAACTGTTATCGGGTATATTTTGTCCCAGTAGTAATACATTTTGAGGGTTATAAAATGAGACCGGTGTTTGGGGAGCCCACGGCTTGTGGAAGTCAATTTCAATGTCAAATATGGGTTAAGAAAATGTTTTATATGCTGGAAGAGTGTCCAAATAGCTCATTCCACTAATAAGCTTAATTTTTAACGCCTGAAATAAATAAATATTATTATTCATGAGATTACATATTTTATGTAACTACTAACTAATTTAAAAATATATTATTATTTTTACATTAACAGTGATATTTATTTATTTCAAAGTCAAAGTCAAAAAGTATTTATTCAATAAAACCACAAAGAACACCAGCCTAGGTGCCAGTTCTACGCGACCAAAGCCTAGAAGAACAGGCAACAAACTTACGGCTTGGTTCCTACCGTTCTTTTGTATGATCCTTGTTACAATGTACCTAATATAACACAATATTGAAGCTCCAGTGTGGTGCATATCGAGAGGCGTAGGCATAACAGAAAAAGGTAAAGATAATCAAATTTGCCATAAGTATCATTAAGGCACGCCCTCGGTGCACGGAATTTGATGAAACTTGGAATATATATAGTTCTTAACCTGGAGTAACAATAAGGCTACTTTTTTTCCCGGTAAGTACCATACGAGCAAAGCCGCGGGTGGATGCTAGTTAATAAAACCTCCAATTTCGCTCTGCAATGAAACGTTTGTATAAACAAGAAAATATACGCTTTAAATCGAACAAAAGCATTAAATCAAAGAGTAATACATCGAAATTCTTCATTGACACGTCAATTGTCGGTGCCGCTATTCAAGGGTGCTCAGGCGTTTCTCACAATGCGAGTAATAAATATACATCAGCGACACTCGACGATGCGACGCGGAAAAGTCTTTTTGCGCTTATTTTAAGCCGAGACATTCATGAAGCGACTGTTAAATGTTTAAATCCCGGAAAATCAAACGTCGAAGTATACCATGCCTATTTCTTATAAATATACTAGATATACTATACATATTATAATATAATAAATTAAATTATAATAACGCGAACACCATTATCTATATTTAAGGTAGAAAATGCTAATATTCTAATGCTATGAGCATTTTCTTTGCCCACCTTTTGAATACTCATTTTTTTAATTATTGTGCAATAAGATGTCGATGTAGATGCATTTTAAGAGTAGTAGAGCTCTTTGTGAAGGGCACGTCCGGGGAAGTACTACCACCACGCCTTTTACTGCCGCCAAGCAGCGTTGCTGTGTTTCGGTTTGAAGAGTGTGGTTGCCGGTGTAGTTACAGTGAGGCTTAACATCTGTATGCCTCAAGTTGATGAACGCAGGGTAGCGCATAGTGAAGGAACGATAGGAACGTGCCTGACTTGCGAGGCAATGCTTTGTTATAGGTGATGGTTACCACTTAACATCAGGTGGGCCATCTGCTTGTTCCATCAGCTAGTTGTATAAAAAGAAACATGGTGTTAGTAGTAGTCGTTGCTATATATTGGCAAAGGCACATGAGGTTTAACATCCGTTTGTGCCCGGAAGGAGCCTCTTTGAAGCATACTCAAAATGCTTTCACCACACTGTTTCGAAAGAACTAGTAGCACGACAAGAAGAACTATCCTTTACGTTATTTCAATACATAATAATAAATTACCCAACACAATGTGTTTCAGAGAACAATTAATTCAAGATCATGTTACACAGTGAATACAATATTGTTGCAATATGATATGACATGTGACGTCACAGGGCAACGTACAGAGTTCGTCACCCTACAAACTTTGAACTATGTTATTTAGCAGTTGACCTTACATTGCTTCGTGCACTGTGTGCACTGCAGGTCACTCCATGTCACAAACTACGTTCAACGTAATTTGATAAAACTTAGTAAGTACTCTAATCCCTATGTAAGTAAACAAAATTTTACTAAAACAACTTAAAACACGACTTTGAACCCCAGTCATGGTAGATATCCCCTCAAAGATCTTTCAGTACCAACTACCAACTAGTTTAAGGATGTCTAAGAGGTTTTAAGAGTAGTAGAGCTCTTTGTGAAGGGCCCGTCCGTAGAAGTACTACCACGCCTTTTTCTGCCGCCAAGCAGCGATGCTGTGTTTCATTTGAAGAGTGTGGTTGCCAGTGTTATTATAGGCACATGAGGCTTAACATCTGTATGCCTCAAGTTGATGGATGCAGGGCAGTGCATCGTAGGGCACGTTTCTATCGTGCGTGACTTACGAGGCAATGCTTTGTTAAAGGTGATGGTTACCACTTAACATCTGTTTGTTCCATCAGCTAGTTGTAAAAAAAAAGAGGGTAGTCGGAGGTACGCCAAAATTTCACATTTAGCACATAGGTACTCATATTTTACAGTAGTTGGGTATTTCACTCGTAATAAGTTGCAGGCCCGTCGCCGCTGCTAGAATATTGGTTTTATCACTAAATCTACATATTTATCGTTCGAGACCACTGGCATGGCACTGTGCACATAAATTTCGTAGAGAAAAACTCATAGATACACGTCCGATATCGAACCTACGACCTTAGCAGGACACGTTAAATCGTAACTTACCAGGCAATGCTTTGCTATACCACTTAACATCAGATCCACCTGATGTTAAGTGGTATAGCAAATGCTGGTATAGCTGCTTCTTCCGTCAAGAAGTAGTGTAAAACGATTTAGTCGCACAGTGAATGTTAATCTTTATAACACAGTGAGTGTAAGCGTTAGGAATAATATAAGTCGCTTGTGTGAAGTGAGCGAAGCGAGAGTAAGACGGATTGCTCCCCGATGTAAAGTTCGATAACTTTTGAAAGTGAAATCATTACTTAAACACGCCTTCCACATTGCTGGCTAGCTGTAGGGGACAAAAAACGAGATAGAAGTCAGATAAATGGAAAATTCTTTATTTTACAAATAAAACATACTGTACATAGGCGAGCTTAATGCTGGATACGATTGGCAGCATTCTGGAGCTTCAATATTGTATTATAATACCGACATTGTAACAAGGATCATACAAAAGAGCGGTAGGAACCAAGCCGTGAGTTTGTTGCCTGTTCTTTTAGGCTTCGGTCGCGTGGAACTGGCACCTAGAGTCACTTAGCTTTAAGACGTTTCAAAGTGATCCTTGTTATTTTATTGAAACCTTTTGACTTTGACTTTGATAGCATTATCTACCAGCTAACCTTTGGGTAGTGAGAATTTTTTTTTTGGTATTGCAAATTAGATGAAGGCCTATTAAACAAATCAAAGATTTAGAAAAGTGCAGAAGTTAAGAAAGAAATGTAAGGATCTTCAGCAGGGTTGAAAATGAGAGCTTTTAAACCTTTTAAAAATGTTCGATTTCGGAAAAATCCATCAAAACAGGAGCAATAGAGACACATTTTGACGTTTACGGTTTTTCTATAAAAGCCTTGCAGACCAGCAACAAGTGGTGGTTTTGTTTTTGTTTTATACAACTACCTGATGGAACATGCAGATGGCCCACCTAATGTTAAGTGGTAACCATCAGGTATAATAAAGCATTGCCTCGTAAGTCACGCACGATAGGAACGTGCCCTACGATGTACTGCCCTGCATCCATCAACTTGAGGCATACAGATGTTAAGCCTCATGTGCCAGTAATTACACCGGCAACCACTCTTCAAACCGAAACACAGCAACGCTGTAAGAGAAAGGCGTGGTGGTAGTATTTCCCCGGAGGAGCCTTTCACAAAGATCTCTACTACTCTTAAAAGTCAATTCAAGTAAATTCACTAGTTAAGAAAATAAATTATAAGTTTACTTAGTTCAAATATAGCTCAAGGTCGCTTGGAACAGCTTTAGGACGTTTCAAAGTGATCCTTGCGATTATAGAATTTGAACCTTAAAAAAAATTGCTTGCAGCTGGTGATCTGCAAATCTGATCTAAAAAAACATAGTTCGTTTATAATTAAATTTAAATAGTTGTGTAAAATATTAAAACAAAATATTATTGTACACGACAATATTTTTTTTATAATTGTGTATTAATTATAAAGCTTGGTTCTTGGCTTGACCTCAACTTGACCGATTGACATACCTTACCACTAAGGTTCACTTACCATTTAGGTTCACTTAAGTGTTACCGACTGAAAATTTTTACTCAACTTTTAACAAAACCCTCTACTTTAAACAAAGGTTATCTGAAAGAAAAATATAATTACTAACTTTTTAATACCCCAAAAAGGTTTTAAACTACGAGTAAATATTAATAAGTTAATTAATATTTTTTTGTTAAAGGTATTTATGATGTGCTTGTTTATGATATTTAACCTTCTTCTTGGTCGGTACTTCATTCCTGAAGATCGTGATCAAGCAGGTGTTGTTCTGTAGGCGTAGACGGCCTGTCTCCAGCGACTCCGATCCGTAGCCATCTGGACCACACTGTAGAATGACGTGTCCCTTTCTCTAAGCTGGTCAGACCATCTGGTTGGGGATCTTCCACGGGATCGTTTCCCTTCCACGTGGCCGACTATGACCAGCTTTTCTAAATTGTTGACTCCACGTCTCGCAATGTGGCCAAAATATGAGAGGATACGACGATGACATATGGTAGATAGTCGGTCTTTTATATTGAGCTGGGTAAGGATCGATGCATTTGTGCGCTTTGCCGTCCACGGTATTCGCAGCATTCGCCTCCAGCACCACATCTCGAATGCATCGATCCTTTTTCTTTCCCTGGCCAAGATGGTCCACGTCTCCACGCCATAGAGGAAAATGGGAAATACTAGGGCTCTGACGAGGCGGATCTTTGTATTCCACGTTATTCCCCGATTTTTCCAGATCTTCTCCAATCGCGACATTGTGTCCCTGCCTATGGCAATCCGACGTTTAATCTCCGCTACACAACTTCCATCGTTATTAATGATGGAGCCAAGGTAGATAAAGCTGTCCACCTTTTCAACGCCCGGGCAGGTCGTAGGACCTGAGAGGGTTCCACCTCTGTCGACAACCATGAGCTTGGTTTTACTTTTATTGATGGTAAGTCCCATGGCCTCGCTCTCCGTGCCCAGACGATGTAGAAGCACCTCCATATCCTCCATATTAGTGGTAATAAGAGTTGTGTCATCTGCATAGCGGAGATTAGAGATCTTTTTCCCACCGACTACAAATCCTCCTTCCCAATTCTCCAGGGCCTTGCGGATGATGTATTCCCCGTAGATATTAAAAAGAATTGGTGATAAAATGCAGCCTTGTCGTACTCCCTTCTTAGTCTTGAACACATTAGAACATTCGGTGTCGATGCGCACGAAGGAGTTATTATTGGAGTAGAGACTGGTGATAAGCCTAATCAAATGCTTTGGTACTCCCATTTCTTGCAGAACCTCCCAGAGTTTATTCCATTGCACACAATCGAAGGCCTTTGCATAGTCGATGAAGCACAGTACAACAGGGATGTTGAACTCCCTACTTTTCTCCACAATCTGTCGGACGTTGAGGATCTGCTCCCTCGTCCCTTTGCCCTTAACAAACCCCGCTTGTTCTTGAGGGATTTGGCTGTCAAGGAAGATATTTAACCAAAGTGCCTGAAATAAATACTATATATATGTAAATATATATATATATATATTTACATATATACGTTATTTTACCTATTACTATTACCAGTAATAAATAATAAGCCCGCCCCTCGCGGGCGTTGAGAGTCGAGAAAACAGAATTTCTTGTCTGAGCACCAAACCATAGTATGCCTGTAGCTTCTAGTAATAGAACGTAGTTATACTATAATTGTGTAATTTATTTATTATTTATTTAATATCAGTCAATACGAATTCTGATGAAATTGATCAAGCTATTGGCATCTTTCATATGAGTATAACTTTCGATCGAAAAAAATGGATCGATCCATCACAACTTTGGGCTGACTTGATTCAACTTTTCCTTTCTTTTGATAGCTCACATATTACAGCCGTCACACAATAAGTCAGTCGTTTTCAATCTTGATCAGTGGTGGTACAGTCAACATCAAAAGTAGATCTTCAGATAATGTTTCAAAAGAATTTGGAGCTTTATAATTCTCTAACGAACAAAAATAGCACGCCAACACCATTAAATAAATATAATGAGTTTTTAGAATAAGAATAAATTTATTAATCAAAACATTTAAAGTTTTATTTTTCTATGCACTATTTACACAAAAGAAACATTAACCTAAATCATCCTACAAAAAATATTAAATTAAATTATTAAAACGCCAACACCATTATCTACCTATACTTAAGGTAGAAAATGCTAATATTCTAATGCTATGAGCAATTTCTTTGCCTAACTTTTGTATACTTTTTTTTGTTAATTATTGTGCAATAAGATGTATGTGCATTTGAAGAGTAGAGCTCTTTGTAAAGGGCTCGTCCGGGGAAGTACTACCACCACGCCTTATTCTGCCGCCAAGCAGCAACGCTGTGTTTCGGTTTCAAGGGTGTCGTTGCCTATATACCTATATACTTGCCCAGAAGAGCCCTACGATAATAATACCAAAACAGAACAATAACAATAACAATACCGAATATAACAACATAGGCGAATTGAAACGTTAAACCTCTTCAGATAGTTTATAAGAAGTAATGTTATGAACACTCCATAATTCTCATGTAGCTATCCCCCGGCGCTGTAAGCCTCTTTTTCCTCAACATCCCCAAATTCCTACTTAAACTACTTTCTCCTACATTATCCAACTTGTACGTACAAGTACGAATAACGTTTCCCACGGAGTAATAATATACCTATACGAAAAACTAAATAAAAAGGATAAACTCGAAATAATGAAAAAAGAACAGCTTCATGGCTTTGTTCTCCAGGCACGGTAGATATCCGCTCAGATCTGATCAGATCTTAGTACTAACTCAGGGTTCTTATGAGGATATTTAAGGTAGTCCGGGGTAAGTCCAAGTATGTATTTGGGACATACCGACATTTTGCAGTAGTTGGTATTCCACACGTCTCACGATGTTTTCCTTCACCGTTTGAGGTATTGCGCTCTGAACTTTTTTGGAGTGAAAACCCATTGGTGCACGACTGGATTCGAACCCATGACCAGACGATCATTGATCACTCCCACTAAACCACCGATTAGAGGAAAATAGATTAGCTAGTAAAATAAACAAAAACCAAGATTTTTATAATATCTTAAAAGTCCGAGAGGGATTTGAACCCACTACCTTCCCCTTGATACGGGGGCTACGCTAACCGCCTAAAAATAAATATTAAATATTGGTGGACTATCTACACAGCACTATCTAGTCCCAAACTAAGCCAAAGCGCATGTAATATAGGAACCAGTTTTTTTTGCAAATACATTTTTATAATATTATATAACACCCAGACAGAGAACAAACATCTATGTTCATCACACAAATGTTTGTTCTCGGTGGGGATCGAACCTACGGCCTTCGGCGCAGAAGGCAGAGCTACTACCAACTGAGCTGTGAAGGCTGTCAAAAGGCTGTTGATGGACGCAGGGCAGCGCTTCCTATCGTACGTGACTTACGAGGTTATGCTTTATAGGTTACCATTTAACATCAGATAGGCAATCCGCTTGTCCAATCAGCAACTTGTATAAAAAAAAACGTGTCTTCGCTTGCCGAAGCTACTTTCGAACATTTAACCCCGTTGTCCCCCTTTAGGGGTCTATAACGTTTTTTATCCCTCCAAGTTTCAAACATAAGTGCTTTCCCTTGTACCGCTTGACAAAAAATACGATTCAAAAACTTTCAAAAGCTTCTGGAGCCTATTGAGTGCCGATGACGATGCTAATTATTGAAAAGATTTATTATTAAATTATTTATGCGTTTTATAGAAACGAGTTGCGATTTATAAGTGCGGATATTGGAAAAATTGGTTATCACTCATAGCACAATATTGATGAAATTATTGGTTTGAAGAGTGTGGTTGGAATGAGGCTTGACATCTATATGCCTCAAGTTGATAGACGCAGGGCAGTGCATCGTAGGGCACGTTTCTATCGAGCGTGACTTACGATGCAATGCTTTAGGAGCATGTTTAGTGAAGCTTATGATATGACAGTAATGTGTGTGACTGGTAGAACTTCCAATCATCCCCTTAGACATTTATAAAATAATCTTCTTGTTGTCACTTCTTCTTTCTAGGCCAGAGATGGCGAACCAATGGCACGCGTGCCACTAATGGCACGTGATACAATATTTTGGGCACGCCACGGATCAAAACAGTTTGCATTTTTACTTCAAACCGCTGATTCGTCCGTCTGCCCGATCCGTGGGGCAATTTCGTTGAATTTTTTAGTATAATTATTAAAATTATTATATTTTGGTTGAAAGTATATGAAGGCGAGCTCATTTTTTTTTTTAATTTCGGAAGTTGATCCAAAAAGATTTACCACTCCTGTTCCAGGCTTTGGTCGCGTGGAACTGGCACCTAGTTTCACCTAGTTTTAAGATGTTTCAAAATGATCCTTGTGATTTTAATAAATAAATACCGTTTGATTTTGACTTTCTAAAAGATCTGAGGGAACCGTGCCGGCGGGCCCAGACGAAAGTTTTTTTTTTCGATTCTCCTCTACAAAGTGCCTTTTCAAAAAACATGCGAAATACATAGTGCCGCTATAATGATCGCAGAAAGAGTCCTTTTATAAAATGAATAAGTTCTGCGGCTCCGAAGATAAAACTCCATCCGTGTACCAAACACACAGTAATATAGAAAAAGGCTGAAATCCATCGGCGGGTCGCATCGTCGTAATGTCCGCCATTACGTCGGGACGTGCCCGATATATCACGTGAACTATGCCACGCGACTTCTATATCTGTCTGTAGCAGGATTCCTTAGCCGGGGGAATAACAGTTACACTTCCCGTGGTGTTTTTGTTTTATCTCAATGTCTAAGTATAAGATATTTAAGTCATTAAATTTCAAGGATCATTTTGAAACGTCTTAAATCTATGTGAAGCTAGCCAGCTCCACGCGGCCTTTTCAATATGTCGATACCTTTCAAAGTACGAAACCTAAAGTTTGCATAAGTACAATAAAACCGGACGAAGGGTTCCGTACCATTATCTATATAAACGGCAAAAAATCACGTTTTTTGTATGGGAGCCCTCTTAAATATTTGTTTTATTTTAATATAATTATTTATTTTCAAGTGAATTTATATCTGAATAATTTTTGAATATTTCAAGCGTCTACCTGTTGCTGTTATCAATATCGAGCAAAAACGAGCAAAAAATCACGATTGTTGTATGGGAGCCCCCTTAAATATTTATTTTATTTTGCTTTTTTATTATTTGTTGCTATAGAGGCAACAGAAGTACATCATCTGTGAAAATTTAAACTGTCTAACTATCACGGTTCATAAGATTCACCCTGGTGACAGACGGACAGACAGACAGAAAGACAGACAGACGGATGGACAGCGGAGTCTTAGTAATAGAGTCCCGTTTTACCCTTTGGGCACGGAACCCTAAAACTACAGAAGCAAACTTTTTGGTATGAAAACTTGATTGGAACAAAATTATATTTTTGCTGAACTTTATTTTGATTGAGATTTTTTGTAAGTAAGTTCAGTGAATTTGTATCTTTCAAAATGTTTAAATGTGTCATTATTACAATACAAAACCATTTATTAGTAGACTAAGATGAGAAAGAGATCCTGTTTCATGTGTATTTTGATAACTGGTATTTGTCGTAATTTACTTTGTAAATAAATTATTAAAACATTAGTCGATTTGGAAAGTCACATGTCAGACAATTTCCTCCCCGCTCAGCGCATAAGGATGCATACGCTCACGTGAGTGACAAGTGAATGTCCGAATACCGCAACTGACGGCTCTATCTGAAAGCTCTTTCGCAGTCTCTGTCCGTAGTTACTGTGTTATTGTTTTACTGCGGCAGCTGAAGTATTGCTTTCAAATCAACATCGCTCCGACACTGTCGCTGGCTAAAAGCTACTCTATCTCAGAATTATTTTGACAACCTCTCTCTCTTGTCGTGTCACTAGTTTCTTTCGAACAGTGTGGTGAAAGGATTTTAAGTGCGAAGAGGCTCCTTTCGAGCACTTGACACATGTTATAACTTTTTAGGTTCTACGACATGCGGGTTTCCTCACGATGTTTTCCTTCACCGATTCAGAGTACTGGCATTGTGCACATACATTTTTGAACAGAAAAGCTCATTGAAGTACGACCGGTTTCGAACCCACAACCTTAGGATCGGAAGGCGTGGCTGCTACCACTAGACCACCAGTGCTCTTGACTCTATGGTGTAATGAAGAACTGAGGCGTGAGATGTGGGTTCGATTCCCAGTGGAAGAACAAATGTTTGCATGAACTGCGAAATATTTTGTATATGGCTGATGTGGTACAAGCGGCGACAAAAGTATATGAACATTTATGGTTAAAATGAAACATATTTGAAATCAATAAAGATCTGATTTTACGCATAACTATAATTATTTAAGTTGACGTCGCACTGAAATCGTTAAACTTGTGGAGAAGCTACGTGTGGGATAGGTATGATGCTCACTAAATAATACACGCAGTCTTCACATTCACTATATCTATCGTGTAATGCCAAAGCGTTATGGTAAAGTAAATGATAGGTAAGTACAGCTTTACTGGCGAACGCGGAACGCGGAGGGGCTGAATACAATGTAATACCATGCATGTATGAATAGCAGGGAACGAAATTGGCGGGAGTTATGCGAGGCAAAGCGGCGTAGGTTCAGCGCGGAAGCGGGGTTGCGTCGCACTGCCGATGCTCGCGTTCACTGCGCTCCGCGGCTGGGGTCCGCTCCCCGCGCGCCGCAACATGCGTCTCTGTCGTCCAGGACCGGTTGCGTTAGGGATGGGCGCGTGCGCAGCTAGTGTTGCGCTACACCACCCCCCTTGGAGAAACAATGTCATGGGACCTGGAAAAAATCAGGAAAATTTACGCGACGGCCCGATCGTGTAACACGGGAACCGTCCTTCTGTATGCGACTAGGTGTCGCTTCCTGTGCATTCTCTGCCAGCGTATATGCGGGCTTTACTCTGTCTATGGAAACAGTGACAGGGCCTCGATTAGGAAGTTCTACTGTGATAGTTTTATCAGTTCTCTTTATGACTTTGTGTGGGCCAGTGTATGGAGGTTCTAACGCACCTCGTAATGCATCTTTGCGTAAAAATATGTGTGTGGTTGTCTTGAGATCTTCGTGTACAAATACAAATTTGTTTCCATGTCTTGATGCTGGACTAGGCCTCAAGCGTGTCATGTGTTCTCTGAGCAGTGTAACAAAATTTGAATCTGTAGTGAATGTCGGTGTACGAGTGTCAAAAAACTCACCAGGCAACCGCAAAGTCTCACCATACACCATTTCAGCGGCCGTGCTCTGTATGTCCGGCTTCCACGCAGACCGCATCCCGAGTAGAACCAAAGGCAAGGCTTCAGTCCATCTTGCCCCTTCGTGCGCCATGATCGCAGCTTTCAGAGTCCTGTGCAGACGCTCGATCATGCCATTGGATGCAGGGTGGTAGGCCGTAGTATGCCGCAGCTGGACACCACACAAATCTGTCAACGATTTAAACAAGCGACAATTAAATTGACGACCCTGGTCTGTCGTAATCGACTGAGGGCAGCCAAATCTTGCTATCCATATTTCAAAAAATGCTTTAGCCACCGTCTCGGCGGTTATGTCTTGTATGGGTATGACTTCTGGCCAGCGGGTAAATCTATCGATTGCAGTCAAGCAGTACCGGAAATCCGATGACGGGGGCAAAGGACCCACCAGGTCGATGTGGACGAAGGAGAATCGAGCAGCCGGTAGCTTGAAATTACCGAGCGGTGAAGAAGTGTGCCGATGAACCTTACTTCTCTGACAAGCTTCACACGACTTGGTCCAAAGTCGACAATCCTTGCGAACTGAGGGCCAAACGAATCTCTCAGTAACGAGTTTGATCGACGCTGCTGCTCCTGGGTGACTGAGACTGTGTAGTGATCTGAACACCTGTCGACGCAGCTCTAGTGGTACGAAAGGACGAGGCGTCGGCAGCGAAGTATCACAGTATAAAGTTAAAATTGTACCTGGGACAGGAACTTTCTGTAAGTGCAGAGAGGTTGGAGTAGTTTCCAATACTTCCTGTAGCTCACTATCAACCTGCTGGGCTCTGGCAAGACTCTCCAGGTCAGGCGATTTTTCTATGCTCTCCAAGCGCGACAGGAAATCAGCTGAAACATTATTTTTACCTTCAATAAATCTTATATCAGTCGTAAATTGAGAAATATAGTCGAGGTGATTAAATTGCCTCGGGGAACATTGCTTTTCTTTATGACCAAATGCAAAAGTTAACGGTTTGTGGTCTGTATACACCACAAAATGTCTTCCTTCAACCATAAAACGGAAGTGCTTGATACTTTCGTAGATTGCTAAAAGCTCCCTGTCATATGCGCTGTAATTCGTCTGTGCCTTGTTCATCTTCTTCGAAAAGAAAGCGAGTGGTTGCCAGTCGTTGTCAACCATCTGCTGTAGCACCGAGCCGACGGCTGTGTTAGATGCATCAGTAACGAGGGCGAGGGGTGCGTCATGTTCAGGATGTACAAGTAGGGTGGAGCGAGCTATGCTATCCTTGCACTTACTAAAAGCTTCACGAAGTTCAGGAGTCCATAAAAGGGGTTGAGTCCCTTTCACCTTAGGACCGGCAATCATGGCGTGTAAGGGTGCTTGATCTGTGGCTGCGTTTGGTATAAAACGTCTGTAAAAATTCAACATACCAAGGAACCTTCTCAAACCGTTAACTGTAGTGGGTGGTGGGAAATCCTGTATCGCCTTTACTTTGGCGTCTATAGGACACGTCCCGTACTCTGTCAAAGTATAACCAAGGAACTGTACCTGCTTTTCTCCCAAAACACACTTGGATTCGTTGAGAAGCAGGCCGTACTCCGCCAACCGTTGAAAAACCTGACTTAGGTGATCCAGATGCTCCTCCTTGTTTCTAGAAAATACTAAGATGTCATCTATATAAGCGTATGTAAAATCCAGACCGCGCAAAACTTCATCCACGAACCGCTGAAAGGTCTGGGCCGCGTTTCTCAAGCCAAACGTCATGAATGGGAACTCATACATGCCAAAAGGCGTCGTGATGGAAGTCTTCGGAATGTCATCTTTGAAAACTGGAATTTGATTGTAAGCTTTTACGAGATCCAACTTACTATAAATTTTTGATCCCGAAAGTTTGTGGCTGTAGTCCTCTAAGTGCCGGATCGGATACCTATCGGGAATCGTGCGCGCGTTGAGTGCGCGGTAGTCTCCACAGGGCCTCCAGCCATTATCCTTCTTCGGCGTCAGATGAAGCGCTGACGCCCACGGAGAATCAGACGGACGAGCTGTGCCATCTCGCAGCATCTGCTCGAACTCAGCCTTCGCAATTTTAAGACGATCTGGGGCTAAACGTCTCGGTTTACTGTATACTGGCGGACCTGGCGTCGTCCTTATGTAGTGTACTGTTGAATGATTAGTTTCACGGAACACGCCTGACGGCTTAACTAAATTTGGATGTTGTGATAATAATTGATGGAACTCACTGTTACCGGATACAGCTTTGATGCTGAACAGCTGGCAAGTCTTCAGTGAGCCCGGAGCGGTAAGGTTGGTGACGCTGTCTAGAAGCCGCTGGTTCCTGCAATCCACAAGAAGACCATAATGTGATAAAAAATCAGCGCCAATAATTGGTCTATCAACCGAAGCTACCACAAAATTCCAGGTAAAATCTCTTCGCAACCCTAAATCCAAATGCATGTTTTGCGTACCGTAGGTATTTATTATTGTTCCGTTCGCAGCCGTTAAATCATATTCCGTAGGTTTACGAAACTGACGAAGAAAACTTCGCGGAAGTACGCAGAGGTCTGACCCTGTGTCAATCAAGTACTGAACTTTGCTCTTTTTATCGGTAACAAATAGGCGACTGTTCATGGAATAGCAATCATTCGTCGCATCTACTGATTGCCACGACAGTTTCCCTGCTTACTTTCATCGTAATTGCAAGGTGGTCTACATTTATGAGCCTTTTCTTTATAAATATCATGGTACCAGCACATACCTGGGGTTTTACTCTCGCTCTGACCTCTACTCCTGGATCTTCCAGAAGATCGGGAACGCCGACGTTGGTAAGAGCGTCCCCGCTGACCACGCAAGTCGAGTTGAGCAAGCTGAGCCGTTATTTCAGTTTGAATTTTCGCCGTTATAACGTCTTCCATCCGCTTCAACATGGCATCAAAATGGCCGCTCGATGTACTCGCGACATGCGTAGAAACTGACGGCGTCACTTCACAAATTTTGTCCGCTAACTCTGCTACTTCATCCAGGCTCGTACTCTTCTGCGATGCTATTATGGCTTGCACATGCGTTGGTAGTCGACTAGCCCACAAGCTATGCAGAAATGCATCGGTTACTCCATCACTCGCCAAAGACCGTAAATGTCGTAGAAATTGAGATGGCTTCCTGTCCCCGAGCTCTTCATGCGTCAACAGCTGGCGAATACGCTGCTCCCGAGAGGTTGACAGACGCCTGGTCAATTCCTGCTTCAGTTTCTCATATTTCTCCGTCTTCGGGGGATTTGTAATAATATCACGTACCTCCCGTGCGATTTTGTGGTCCAGCTGTTGAATAACCATGTAGAATTTTGTGGCATCCGCAGTCGTTCCGGACACCACAAACTGTGCTTCCACTTGCGCGAACCATATCTCCGGATCCTCGGCCCAAAATGGTGGAAGGCGTACTGACACCCGATCGACCGTTGAACGGTAACAACCTTCAGTATTCGCATCGGTTTCCATCTTTCGTCCGTACACGTCGTAATAAAAAAAAAAAAAAAAAAAAAAACAGGTCACCAATATGTGGAGAAGCTACGTGTGGGATAGGTATGATGCTCACTAAATAATACACGCAGTCTTCACATTCACTATATCTATCGTGTAATGCCAAAGCGTTATGGTAAAGTAAATGATAGGTAAGTACAGCTTTACTGGCGAACGCGGAACGCGGAGGGGCTGAATACAATGTAATACCATGCATGTATGAATAGCAGGGAACGAAATTGGCGGGAGTTATGCGAGGCAAAGCGGCGTAGGTTCAGCGCGGAAGCGGGGTTGCGTCGCACTGCCGATGCTCGCGTTCACTGCGCTCCGCGGCTGGGGTCCGCTCCCCGCGCGCCGCAACATGCGTCTCTGTCGTCCAGGACCGGTTGCGTTAGGGATGGGCGCGTGCGCAGCTAGTGTTGCGCTACAAACTTCTTAAACCTCATCTTTTCTTCTTTCTATTCTTCTTCGTACTTAATACATAGGTAATTGCGGAAGTAAAAGTAACGATGTTTAAATGTTTGAGGCTCAATAGATAATAAAATATAAGAGTTTCCGACGACTGATACCACATCAGCATTCATTCAGCGTGGCTATGCAGCCAGCGTCTTGCCCGCGGTGACGTTTGCACCATTGATGGTACAAACGTTACTGGTTAGTCATGTTTGCACCATTAATGGTGCAGACGTAACTGGTTATGTCGCACCTTTTAACTATACTAGGAGGGCTATCACAGAACGGTGATAGCACTTACGACAAGATTAAGTACGCAATATGAGGATGAGGTTAGGGGTCAACTTATAATATTGTAAACTGCTTCGCACATGATTTTACCACCTAAGCTGGCAGAAGGCCATACGGTCGACCTTGGTCTCTCCACTGCACAGGCACTCGTTTACACACGCCAGCGCACTGTGCCCGGGTTCCAGCCTTCGTTGGAAGATCTACACGATCCTCCCAGCTGTTCAGTCCTTACAGATAAAGGACATCCGGTAAGTAAGCTTCGAGCTTGGGAATTGCTCCCAAGTGCCCACGCCACCATCCCCACAGGGCAACCAAACCGCTTCCACTCTTGAGGTCGACCGCGGCCCGATGGACCAACCAGTGTCTCCTGACAGTTTTAGAAGACACTCCCTTCGGCTACTACGCCAGGACTCATTAGTACTCATGTGATCTGTTGGACCCCTTTCAGGCCCAACGTTTCCCGGTTGAAAAGCCGGCCGAACTTGCGAGAAAGTTCAGAACATAAATACTAACGCCCAAACATCGAGCGTTCGATGGGACCTGAGCATGATCAGGCCACTTATTCGACCCAAACGTTCACAACGTTTTTCCCTGGTCGAACGAACTAGTCCTTGCACCAAAGGTACTCAAGTGGACTTTCTTTATTAACGCGGAGAGTTGTGTTTAACGCGGCACCGTTTTCCCGAAACCTCACTAGCCCTCCTCCATAATACTTGATTATTCACTAGCACTTACCCCATCATCGTGGGCAACCTTACTTCTCAATGTCCAGACAGTAACGGCTCGACCGACATCCTTTCGACTCACTCGAAAGGCCTCTCGTTTTGTTCTTCCCAAGCGAACGGTAGTGCCGTGAGCAGCCCGTGTCGTATTTTTTTCTATCCACCCTCAAAACTATTAACACAGCAAAATGTTTCATCTACCAACATTACAAACCAGTGTTGCAATCTCACAAAACTAATTTATGTTAAAAGAAACTCACTTTCTTCTGTTTAAACTCGTGCGTCGCGCGACAGGTTATTTACGTTTGCACCATTAATGGTGCAGGCGTAACTGGTTAGTTATGTTTGCACCATTAATGGTGCAGACGTAACTTGTAAAGTAGTTCAAATTTGACAGCTGTCATCAAAAGGTTGATTTTTCATTTAGTGACAAAAATAATTGGGAAATTATCGATTGACACTGATTTGGATCAGTTGAGCTATCTCTAGATCGTCAGCAACGACCTGCAGATAGCGCAACTATTTCATGCATATTTTGTACATTTTTAAATAAATAAACGTTCATTGTTATTTTCTTTAAGGACTTCGCCATAATGATAAATCAACATAATCGTTCGTAAGCTTTCAGACGCCGTTTTCAGGACTGAGAATGTATTCAAATTCTTCAGCTTCATATGCAGGAGATAAGCCATGTAGCTATTGTGTTTTAAAATGATCCTTTTTGTCGGCGAAGTCATTAGACAATACATGCACTGGACAACAAAATCTACAGATAAATATCACAAAAAATTATCGCCGTTGAGTGAACACTGATGGTCTAGTGGTAGCGGCCCTAAGATCCTAAGGTCGTGGGTTCGAAACCGGTCGTGCACTAATGAGTTTTTTGTTCAAAAATTGATGTGTACATTGCTAGTACTCACAAACGGTGAAGGAAAACATCGTGAGGAAACCGGCATGTCATAGAACCTAAAAAGTTATTTAACGTAAATGTAAATGTAAATGTATGTATGTCCTATTTTTGAAATAAATAATTTGAATTTGAATTTGAATTTGAACATGTGTCATGTGAAAGGAGCCTCTTTAGGCGCACTTAAAATCCTTTCACCACACTGTTTCGAAAGAAACTAGTGACACAACAAGAGAGAGATCGCCGTTGAGTTCCGTTGACGTTCGCCGTGTATATTCCGTCATATTTTATTTACCCCTCTTTTATACTTTACTAGCAACCCGCCCCGGCTTCGCACGGTCATTGTGGGCTATCCCTAAGAGATTATGCTTGTATTATGCATATAAACCTAACTCTTGAATCACTCTTTCTATAAAAAAAAACCGCATCAAAATCCGTTGCGTAGTTTTAAAGATTTAAGCATACATAGGGATATAGGGACAGAGAAAGCGACTTTGTTTTATACTATGTAGTGATTATTATACTTCTAAGGTCTGGGTGTTAATATATTTTTTTACTAAATATGTGTTAGATTCCCATGGAACAAGCTTTGCATAGTTTGTGGCTAGACAGTGCTAGTAGCGATGGTCTTGCGTCCTGACACGTATGGAGTACCAGCTACTGCAAAATGTGGGTATGTGCCAAATGTGATGTTTGGACATACCTCTGACTACCCCTCCTTAGACGTCTTCAAGGAATCTGGAGTTCGTACTTGGTATTAAGAGATCTGAGGGGATATCTACCGTGCCTGGGGATCAAAGTCATGAAGTTGTTTCAGTTTCAGATAGTGGTGTGTGGTATGTCCACCAATATTTATTTACAATATTTATCACGTCCACTTATGATTTGACAGCCTTCACAGCTCAGTTGGTAGTAGCTCTGCCTTCTGTGCCGTAGGCCGTGGGTTCGATCCCCACCGAGAACAAACATTTGTGTGATGAACATAGATGTTTAT
Source organism: Chloroclysta siterata (assembly GCA_932294275.1). Taxonomy (NCBI): domain Eukaryota; kingdom Metazoa; phylum Arthropoda; class Insecta; order Lepidoptera; family Geometridae; genus Chloroclysta; species Chloroclysta siterata. The sequence goes on along the minus strand of OW028591.1, from coordinate 26,087,680 downwards.
TCTCTGTCTGGGTGTTATATAATATTATAAGTATTTATTTACAAAAAAAAAGTATATAAGTAGTATACAGCTATCTGGTTCCCATATCACAAGCTTTGGCTTAGTTTGGGGCGAGATAGTGCTGTGTGGAATGTCCACCAATATTGATTTATTTTATTTATTTAACTAGCGGCCTGTCCAAGCTTCGCATGGGTGGTCATAATTTTTAAACTTAGACCGTGGGTTTGAGCCTCGCATCTACTAATTTCATACATTTGCACGTCCTTCTCCTTGAGTGAGTGAAATCGCACCCCGAGCGTGACCCGTGGACCCGCTAACATTTTTAATTTCGTCATATCTTTTGAATGGAATGTCCGATTTGAAAAATTTAAGAAGTAATCTATAGTTATTGAAACCGTCTTAATTATGAAATGATTTATTTGGATAAATAAGGATTAATACCAAGGTACAAATAAACACCCTTTTCTAGCGGCGGCATTTCAATTATTTTTTTATAATAAAAGAACACTTATTGTGACATAACTATAATAGTTAGACATATGCTGTCGCGACATTTTTTGTAGATAATGACACGTTCTACAAAATCGTAGTACATTGTTTTGTTCTATCATCAATAGTTTTCGCAGCGCACGCGATGTAAGGTTTTTGTTTTCCACCTTGGGTTACATTATTGGAGTTTTAGTAAGGATCCCTGATTTTTTTGAAAATATAATATAATCTATGTTACTCAGGGATAATGTAGCATTCTAATGGTGAAAGAATTTTTGAAATCAGACCAGTAGTTTTTGAGCCTATTCGTTACATACAAAAATACAAAAATACAAATGTTATCTCTTTATAATATTACTAGTGGCTTCCCGCGGCTTCGCACGCGTTGAAGTGGTGAGCCGTGATTGAGCCACAAACATCCAAACATCGTAACTTTCGCATTGATTTGTATATTATTAGGGTAGGATTTTAAATACCTACGTAGGTATAAGAAATACCTATAGGCGTACATTACTTATATTAGATAGGTAGGTATAGGTACTGAGTTTAGCACAAACATGACAAATACAACAAAGACAACCTTCCACGGAAAATATGTACTTATTTGTTCCCATTATCTACCACAAAAACAAACGAAACGAAACAGCTTCTCGACTTTGATCCCCATGCAGGCACGGTAGATACCCTCAGATCTCTATGTACCAACTCAAGATTCCCGTTTTTAGAATTCCCTTTACAAACATTGACGCCTCGTTGTATCCTTTTTACTCGAGCGCAACGAAGGAGGGTAACGATTTAGGGGTTGTTTTCGAAAATCAAACTGTTGTGGCGGCTAGCCACACACAGGTACTTGCAATCGGGCTGACGCGAAGGGTTTGTATGTAGCGTCGCCAGTCGTCTCTCCCCGCTCATTAGGTTCAGACATGTAATACCTACTTAAAAAAACTAAAAGTGCCTTTTCTATTTTTTAGCTTTGGAGTACTTACATCTATTTCAAGTTTCAAGTTTGTAGGTTCAAGGAATACTATTTTTCATACAAACGTTTTCATCCCTTTTTACACCCTTAGGGGTTGCATTTCCAAAAATCCTTTCTTAGTACCCCTCTACGCCATAAGACCTATGTACTCTTAAAATTTCAACTCTCTCGGACCAGCGCTCAAAAAACTCCCATACAAACTTTTACATCCCTTTGCACACTTATTAAGGGTTGTTTTAAAAACTAAAAATTCTTTTCAATTTTTTTGCCTTGAAGTATATGTACTCCAAGTTTCAAGTTTGTAGATTCAAGGAATACAATTTTTCATACCAACGTTTTCAACCCTTTTTACACCTTTAGGGGTAGAATTTCCAAAAATCCCTTCTTAGTACCCCTCTGCGCCATAAGACCTATGTACTCTTCAAATTTCAAGTCTCTAGGAACAGCGGTCAAAAAACTCCCATACAAACTTTTGCATCCCTTTGCACACTTATTAAAGGGTAGTTTTCAAAAAATAAAAATGTTTTTCCTATTTTTTTGCCTTGAAGTATGTGTACTCCAAGTTTCAAGTTTGTAGGTTTAAGGAATACTATTTTTCATACAAACGTTTTCATCCCTTTTTACACCCTTAGGGGTAGAATTTCCAAAAATCACTTCTTAGTACACCTCTACGCCATAAGACCTATGTACTCTTAAAATTTCAAGTCTCTAGGATCAGCGGTCAAAAAACTCCCATACAAACTTTTACATCCATTTGCACTCTTATTAAGGGTAGTTTAAAAAAAATAAAAATGTCTTTCCTATTTTTTTGCCTTGAAGTATATGTACTTCAAGTTTCAAGTTTGTAGATTCAAGGAATACAATTTTTCATGCCAACGTTTTCAACCCTTTTTACACCCTTAGGGGTTGAATTTCCAAAAATCCCTTCTTAGTGCACCTCTACGCCATAAGACCTATGTACTCTTAAAATTTCAAGTTTCTAGGACCAGCGGTCAAAAAACTCCCATACAAACTTTTACATCCCTTTGCACACTTATTAAGGGTAGTTTTCAAAAACTAAAAATGCCTTTCCTATTTTTTTGCCTTGAAGTATGTGTACTCTAATTTTCAAGTTTGTAGGTTCAAGGAATACTCTTTTTCATACAAACGTTTTCATCCCTTTTTACACCCTTAGGGGTTGAATTTCCAAAAATCCCTTCTTAGTACACCTCCACGCCATAAGACCTATGTACTCCTCAAGTTTCAAGTCTCTAGGACCAGCCGTTTTGGCTGTGCGTTGTCTATATGTCAGTCAGTCAGTCAGTCAGTCAGTCAGTCAGTCAGTCAGTCAGTCAGGACTTTGATTCTTATAGTATTAGAGATTAGTGTAGAAGTGTAGATTATTGACAGATCGCAGATCACAGAGAAAATTAAATAATATACATCTTCGTTTTTTATGACGAGATTACCAGTCTTTTTAGACTTGTTACTTATTTCTGTGTCTTGTTAGCTATGTGTGTCCAGAAGTTGAATTGTCCTATCTGTAATCGCACCGGCGGCGTATCTTCACGACTTCCAAAAGGAGCAAACCATAAAATGCACTGGAGTGTAATGTGACCGTGGATTTTGTTTAGATTTTTATGTGCATTAAAACGTGATATTTTTATCTGGAAGGTGTTATTTTTTATGTTTTCAAAAGCTTGATAGAACGTAAAATAATTTGAAATAGTTTTTTTTCAACTACTTGATGATAGAACGAGCTGATGGCTCACCTGATGTTAAGTAACCTTCACCTATAACAAAGCATTGCCTGCTAAGTCACGTGCTATAAGAACGTGCCCTACGATGCACTACCCTGCAGCCGCAACTTGAGGCATACAGATGTAAGGCCTCATGTAACTGTAATTTCACCAGCAAGCACACTCATCAAACCGAAACATCAACGCTACTGAAGAAAAAGGCTGGTGGTAGTTCTCCCCCGGACGAGCCAAACACAAAGAGTTCTACCCTCTCTCTCTCTTGTCGTGTCACTAGTTTCTTTCGAAACAGTGTAGTGAAAGGATTTTAAGTACGCCTCAGGAGCCTCTCCTTTCGAGCATTTGACAACGTTATATGTGTTATAGAACTTTTTAGGCTCTACGACATGCCGGTTTCCTCACGATGTTTTCCTTCACCGTTTGAGTTCTACCCTTTTTATAATCTACCCAAGTCTGCATGCTCGATTACCGAAGTTACATTCCCGTGAATCAACGACTGATAAAAAAACAACTTATTGACAGCTGTAGATAAAAAAGTCACGTAAAAACCTTACCCTCCTTTAGAGCAGTCGGGTAAAAAGTGAAAAAGGTGACGACAACATAAAGGTGGATAAGAAAAAGGGAAGCAAGCACGAAACGGAATTGCAGCCTGGGTTCTTTTTTATTATTTTCGTTCTACAGACTTCTGTCGTGTCATTTTGTGATGAATGGAAATTGAAAGCTCCTAAAATTATATTTTCTCTTGAGTCAAAGCCAGTTGCTGTTCTTTAATCATCAAAATCCGTGCTCACTTGGATCACGAGCTTCGAATCACTCACATTGGCATTTTCACCGCCAAAACACTCACGTGGGTGGCGCTAGTGATGAGTTATACTGTCAATTAAGCATTGTGTTTTAAGAGTAGTAGAGCTCTTTGTGAAGGGCTCGTCCGGGGAAGTTCTACCACCACCACCGCTTTTTTCTGCCGCCAAGCAGCGTTGTTGTGTCTCGGTTTGAAGAGTGTGGTTGCCGGTGTAATACAGGCACACGAGGCTTAACATCTGTATGCCTCAAGTTGATGGACGCAGGGCAGTGCATCATAGGGCACATTCCTATCGTGCGTGATTTACGAGGTAATGTTTTGTTATAGGTGATGGTTACCACTTAACATCAGGTGGCCCATATGCTTGTTCCGTCAGTATAAAAAAAAGGCTAATTGAATTCCTTGGTCACTTGGTCAGAATAGTATTTTAGTAGAAAAAAAAACAAGCACTTTGCGGTGAAAATATATGTCTACCATAACATAGGTACGAGGAGATCGTGGAGTACCTCGGAAGACCCAACTCACCATGACGTTTGTACATTTGGCATCTCATCGAAATGTGATCTTTTAGTATTTTATGGTGTCTTCTCTTTTCGTGTCTCTTTCGAAACAATGTGGTGAAAGGATTTTAAATGCGCCTCAAGAGGCTCCTTTCGAGCACTTGAACATGAACATATTTTAGAACTTTTTAGGTTCTACGATATGCCGGTTTCCTCACGATGTTTTCCTTCACCGTTTGAGAGTACTGGGATTGTGCACATAAATTTTTGAACAGAAAAACTCATTGGTGCACGACCGGTTTCGAACCCACGACCAACGGAACATTGATCGGAAGGCGGGGCCGCTACCTCTAGACCACCAGCGCTCTCATGCGTCTTTTATGGCGAGTGTGCCAACTGCTCGTCATTCGACCTTTATTGTGCTGAGTTTTGGCCGAAAAGTGTCGTCTACAGACGCTTCCGTGGGAGCCTGCGAGACACCGCGACATAGACATAGACAGACATAATTTATTGGCTAAAAACACACAAACACATAGGCAAAACAATAAAAGAAAGAAAATGGATAAACCGATAGGTATTAAAGTAGGTATGTAGGTGTTTGTGCGCTGCAGCAGCAAAAGAGTCTGGTTTCAGCTTATGCCTCACAATTTTAGTAGGCGCTGTTATTATGCGACACTGCGGAATACGGCGCAGATAACCCGTGTTTAATTAATTAATCAAATATGGCCTAGAATTGTATTTTTTTCTGATTTTTCTGAAATAAAGTAATTTGAAGCTTAACATCAGCCTCAAGTCGATGGACGCAGTGTATGGCAGCGTAAGGCGTGTTCTATTGTGCGTGACTTGCGAGGCAATGCTTTTTTATAGGTGATGGTTACCACTTAACATCAAGTGAGCCATCTGCTTATTCCATCAGCAAGTAAAATGACAAAATTCAGCCTCAATTTAATGAATTTCAAATCAGCAGTTCTTCAATTTTTTTGTTTCAATAATTTGCTTAAGAAACAAACGAACAAGAAAGCGATCTTATAACCGTTTACTTTCATCTTTCAGAAGTGCGGTACCCTAATAACGATATTACGCCTGTATTCGGCTTAAATGCCGCACGTTTCCTGTATTGCCGAATAAATGCATCCTATGGGCACATACGTCCTTATCATAAACGAATAAAACACGGAATGTGCCGTTTTAATGTGAGCGGCTTCCTTCGTCCCTTCGGCTATAATACCGGCTAGGGATGGGAATTGTCGATAAAAACAAAACTCAAAGTTATCGACTATCGATATCTTATTAGAACTTAGCTTTACAGGCGACTAACAGCAACAGTAACTCCAGATGAACAGAAAATGTTAACCTTCCTGAAAATATAATGGGAAGCCTATATGGGTTTTTTTCAGGCTGCTGAAATGTATCTATTAAAAAAAATATCCCAATATGTTGACCGTTGTGGTTTCAGTTATAAGTTTAAAATACTAACTGAAATGGCGAGTGACTTGACATCCGATTAGTTTTGATCGAGCTTTCAGAAACCGGCCGTAAGCCTCTCGCAACAGGCTAGTTTTTGTAACTATTTTAAGCTGAGGTTTTAAAGCTATTCTGCTCATGCAAAGGGCTCATAAAAGGGACAGCTATACTAATTGTATGCATACGATTTAACCGTGTGCGTTTTAAGAATGTCTTTCCAGCCATGCCATAAGTAAACTATAGCACCCTTTACATAAAATACATAAATACTATAGCATCCTTTGTACATAAAATTCTGCAAATAAATACAGGTGTAGAATATCATAAAAACGCGGCAGGCTCGTTGCACATCTGCGGTGTACATGTTATTCAAATATATAGACTTTGAATTTATTAACACATTACTTTCGATACAAGTGTAAAAACGTGTTCGAAAAAACGTGGTATGCCCATCGTAAACTCGCTGGATACCCGCTGTGAGCCCAGTAGCCTCGCTGGAATCACGTTCATTAAGGCGAAGACAAGAGCTAATGTGACTCTCGCTCGCACGTTTCGGCATGTTGAAAGATATAAAATCAATAAACTCATTTTCGAAAAATCGCAATCAACTATTTTGTGTGCAATGTGATTGCACACAGTTTTGTAAATAAATCATTTTGATCGATACATGTTCTCCTACTCAAAAGTTTGCTTTACTAGTTTTCGTACATAAGCAAACTTTTAAGTAGGAATACTTGAATCGATCAAAATGAAATTTTTACTAAACTATGTGCAATGTGATTGCACACAAAATGGTTGATTGCGATATTTCGAAAATGAGTTTAGTGATTTTATATCTTTCAACGTGTCGAAACGTGCGAGCGAGAAGTTGTTTGATAGTTGTCAGCCCCTTAAACGCAAATAAAACGCACTTATTCATCGATGTATTTACATACCCAACTCTATTGACAAACATGTATAAGCAATTTATGTTTACAAAGATATGGTTTAATAAAAGCAAGTCTATTGGGTGTACATATTTCAGACTTACGTCGTGATCAGAATTTTTTCAGCATATTCAGTGGTTTGAGAACGCCCCGGGTTGAATGTCTGAAGTTTGTCCTTTTGGGGAATTCAGGAAATCAACCTTTTTGAATGTTAACAAACTTTGCCTTTGAGGGGTGAGTGGGTCTTTTGTGATATTTTGTCGGCAGTTTATGTGGCAATGTTGTAGTTATTATTGCAAGGTGAAAAAAATGATTTTAATGTACACGTAAGGACTACGTACATTTATATATAGAAAACTCTGCAATGCATGCCATAAGAATATTTAAAAAAGGATGTGGGTGGTTTTCAAAAATAGAGGCTGGCCAAAGAAAAGATTTATTTATTTATTAATTCAAACAACAATCACGCAGCATAAGATAATAAAGGGTTATAATTATAAAACCTATTTAAAAAATCCATAACAGTTTTTTGCAGAATAAGTACCTCTTTGGTAATTAGCCTCTTTAGTTTACGAATATCAACAGATGAGGTCAACAGTCATACTGTTTACTTTCGTAATCCAAAGAGGGTTATTTTCCTCCTTTTCCAAGGAAATGTGAAACTAGAACTAGTATTTTTTTTATAATTTAACAGCTGTCAGCGGTATGGTCTTAGAACTTTATATGATACTAGCGGCCTGTCCCAGCTTCGCATGGGTGGTCATAAATTTTTTGAACATTTTAGGATAAACTTAGACCGTGGGTTCGAGCCTCGCGTCTACTTATTTCATACATTTGCACGCGCTTCTCCTTGAGTGAGTGAAATCGCACCCCGAGCGTGACCCGTGGACCCGTTAACATTTTTAATTTCGTCATATCTTTTGAATGGAATGTCCGATTTGAAAAATTTAAGAAGTAATCTATAGGTATTGGAACCGTTTTAATTATGAAATGATTTATATGGATAAGGATTAATACCAAGGTACAAATAAACACCCTTTTCTGGCGGCGGCATTTCAATTATTTTTTTATAATAAAAGAACACTTATTGTGACATAACTATAATAGTTAGACATATGCTTTCGCGACATTTTTTGTAGATGATGACGTGTTCTACAAAATCGTAGTACATTATTTTGTTCTATCATCAATAGTTTCGCAGCGCACGCGATGTAAGGTTTTTGTTTTCCACCTTGGGTTACATTATTGAAGTTTTAGTAAGGATCCCTGATTTTTTTGAAAATATAATATAGCCTATGTTACTCAGGGATAATGTAGCATTCTAATGGTGAAAGAATTTTTGAAATCGAACCTGTAGTTTTTGAGCCTATTCGTTACATACAAAAATACAAAGGTTACCTCTTTATAATATTAGTGTAGATATAGCATGCTCAGAGAAAACAGAGAGAAAAAAAATATTTATAGCTGTCAGTTGAAAACGATTCTCCCTATGCTGAAATTTATTACTTCCTGAGGAGCGATCCTCAGGCAACTTCAGACCTACTCTCCGAGTATGAGTAAAGAAAAACAGTTAAACAAATCAGAACTATTTAAAACGACCGGGCATCACATAAAGCTATTCGCTAACTTATGAAAAGTAAATTCGCGCAGCTATTCAGGGCTTAGCGCGGATAAGCGAATTTCACGAGGATTTGCTAACTTTATTCTCTTTCAAAGCCTCTAATTTTATTTGTGAATAAGCGCTATTTTTATTTATTAGCCACTTTGTTTTGGAGTTGGGAAGTTTTTGTTTTGAATCAAGTTTGGAAAGTCGTTTTTTGAATTTAAGTTGGAAAGTTGTTCGTTATTATAAAACAGTCACACACACTGTAAATGTATTTATTATATTTCTTGTCGTGTCTCTAGTTTCTTTCGAAACAGTGTGATGAAAGGATTTTAAGTGCGTGTCAAGAAGCTCCTTTCGAGCACTTGACACATGTTATAGAACTTTTTAGGTTCTAGGACATGCCGGTTTCCTCACGATGTTTTCCTTCATCGTTTGAGAGTACCTACTGGCATTGTGTACATAAATTTTTGAACAGAAAATCTCATTGGTGCACGACCGGTTTCGAACCAAAGACCTTAGGATCGGAAGGTCGGGCCGCTACCACTAAACCACCAGTGCTCTTATTTCTTTGTGTATTTATTTATTCATTATAATACTTTATAAGATTTTATATCGTAGGTGCTCTAGAAAATTCTCGATTCTCGAAACCTCCTCAAAACACAAAGCAACGTAACACTGCACCTGTTTGAAATATAGATTATTTAGATTTATATAGATTTTTTCAGTTTTTTTTCTTTTCTTCGATCATTTGAACTGTTTAGTATTGGCATAGTGTTCTATCATCATTCTACTATAGAAGCTATTTCCGTTCTCAGTTTTCTATTCCGAGCTCGAAATAAAACTTAAAATTGAGTAAAAACCTTCACCAGGTGACAGCAGCGGGCGGTACTAATTACCGCGAAAATTATCTCTCCCCACCTCTTACCCCTCACACCCCTCCACAGTCTTCACCCCCGGAAATGGCGGAGCTAAAAGGCAGACACTGTTTACAAGACGGGAATTTTTGAAAGTCATTTTATATTTTAGCAAGTTTGGAATTTCTGTTGTTAAATATAGAGTTTAATGTTTGTTGTGGCAACAGATGGATTATAAATGGGTATTGTTTTTGTTTGTTAGAATCAGAAGTGAGGAAATCCGTAGAAGACAGCTTACAGCATAGTTGGTAGTAGCTCTGCCTTCTGCGCTGTAAGCCGTGGGTTCATACTAAGAACTTACATTTTGTACCTACTCAACGTAGGTTATATATTCTGTCTGGGTGTTCTTATATTTTTTTTATACCACTAGCTGACGGAATAAGCAGATGGCTTACCTGATGTTAAGTGGTAACCATCACCTATAACATACAGATGTTAAGCAGTTTGTATGAAAACAGCAACAAGCTAACGAATTATTCGGGTATAATCCCGAATAATTCAAATAATTCAAAAAACAAAGAAAACATCGTACATTCACAGCATTACTTATAAAAATCTATTGCTATCTTTTACTATTGAGTAATGACATGATTTTAAAGGATGTCTATCGTCAGGTCTCAAGCTTAGATTATTTTAATTTTTCAAGCCAATCAGTATTAATCTGATTGGATGTCTACCGTGCTGGTAAACCACCGCGAGCTTATTTTATTTTACAAGCTAAGATAGGTACCCAAAATACAGAGGCACATAAAACGGGGTAACCCAGTTCCCTCAAACAATATTCCCTCGCACGATATAAAAGTCATTCTATGCTTCCGGGTGCCGTATAATTCACGCAAAAAATACAAGCTCATGAAAATGTACTGTCAAAGTAAAACAATCATCATTTTCTGTGGAATTACGATCCGTACGTAGCACCTCTACGTAAATCGTAGCGCCTCTACGTATCTTGTAGCAGCTCTACGTATTCGTAGGCAGTAGTCGGAGAGAACGTGATGGTTTTCGTATATTATTAGTTCGTATATAACTTATGAAAAAACAGCTTGCCTATCCTTTTTAGGGTTCAGTACCCAAAGGGTAAAATGGTACACATTCACAAAAGATGTATTTCTGTTGCCGCTATAACAACAAATACTAAAAAACAGAATAAAATAGTTATTTAATAAAATAAATACAAAAAACGTGATGATTTTTTTGCCGTTTTATATATGTATAATGGTACGGAACCCTTTGTGAGCGAGTCCGACTCCCACTTGGTCAGTTTTTTAATGTGCCTAGCTTCATGGTACTCTCTTTAATATATTAATATATTTATTTAGATATACATTATTATTTTATATTACATATAATGTAGTTTGTAATTCGTTGTAGTAATCAAACCATTCGTTATATCGGTTTTTGTATTCGGTATGTCTTAGTATATGTTTGGAAATGGCACTACCTCCTGTAACGCAGCGAAAGAAAAGCGCGTTGCACATAAAACAATCAGAATATTTTTTTTGGAAATAAAAATTATTCTTCGCAGCTTTTCTAATGAATTCATTCTAATGAATATGCCCACATTCAATGGATTTATATAAACTGATGACGTAACATTATCAGCACTTGCTCTCAGACTATACGTAGAACACCTACGTAGCGCCGGCAAATAAATTAACCCATCGCGCCTCGCGATGATAAAGACTCCGGCAAGATGTATGGAAGTGTGTGTGAATGGGCCTTCAGATATAAGAGATTCCCAATAGTATGTGATAATGTTTGTGTGGGTGGCATACAAGGTGTTCCAATACTTGGGTTTAAAACTTCAAGGGGCTCAGCTGAACGCGAAAAAAAACAGCTGTTTCATACATTTTAGACAGGTAGGTATTGAACTTTTGTATGAAACAGCTGTTTTTTTTTCGCGTTTACAGTGTTGGTTCCTTAGAAAAAGTTATTCATAATGATGGGTACTTTAGCCCCCTGAAGTTTTCAACCCAAGTATTGGAACACTTTGTATAAGTCTTCGTCTTCCGCGAACGTAAGACCACCTGAAGGACAGACGACATTGAAAAGATTGCGGGAAGTCAGTGATAGATAGATAAATTATTTATTTGTCTGAATAAACACAGACACAGAAATAAAAAGTACAAACACAAATAAAAGAAAAACAAAAATTAAAAATGATACTTACCTATAAATTTGCTAACATAACATAATAAGATTTTTTATCCATATGTATGTTGCAGCCAGACAAAAAGGTGCATAATATTTCTCAAGAGCACTGATTTTCAGCTATTACTTTCGAGACAACTTTGATCCTTCTACATCCCATAAGTAGAAGGATCAAAATCGTTCTTTCTGGAAATCAAACTCAAAAGGCTTTTATTCAATTAAGATCACTGAATCACAAAGATCACTTTGAAAAGTCTTAAAGAAGGTGCATCTGGGTGCCAGTTCCACGCGACCAAGTCTAGAAGAACAGGCAATAGACTTACGGCTTGGTTCCTACCGTACTGTTGTATTATCTTTGTCTGAAATAGAATGATAATGAAGCTCGAGTGTGGTGCCCATTGCACTTAGTGAGACATAGACAAAACAAAAAAGAAATTAAGTAAAAAAGAAAAAATACTTTTTTTAAAATGAAACTCCTCAAAAAAGTATTTCTAATAAGTTTTTTTTTTAAAAAAAATACTACTTTACAGCTTTACTAAGTAAAATTACCGAAAAGTAAAAAAAGCGGCTCTGTCCAATGGTTTTTTTTACTCAAAATACCACTATATACTGTTTACATATATATACAGTACTAACAGGGGTGTACCAAGGGGTTTTTATATAAAAACTAGCGACCCGCCCCGGCTTCGCACGGTTATTGTGGGTTATCCCTAAGAGATTATGCTTGTATTATGCATACCTTCCCCTTGAATCACTCTTTCAAAAAAAAACCGCATCACAATCCGTTGCGTAGTTTTAAAGATTAAAGCATATATTTTTTTGTTTTTTTATACAACCAGCTGATGGAACAAGCAGATGGCCCACCTGATGTTAAGTGGTAACCATCACCTATAACAAAGCATTGCCTCGTAAGTCACGCACGATAGGAACGTGCCCTACGATGCACTGCACTGCGTCCATCAGCTTGAGGCATACAGATGTTAAGCCTCATGTGCCTGTAATTACACCGGCAACCACACTCATCAAACCGAAACACAGCATTGCTGCTTGGCGGCAGAAAAAGGTGTGGTGGTAGTACTTCCCCGGACGAGCTCTTCACAAAGAGCTCTACTACTCTTAAAACATAGGGATATAGGGACAGAGAAAGCGACTTTGTTTTATACTATGTAGTGATAAAGCTTTGTCCAACAGTGGACTTATATAATCTGATGAAGAACGCCATAAAATATATTTTTCAGAGAACCGACAATTTATTGCCCAGAAAGATTGTCAACAGAAATGATATTATGATATCAGAAATTATTCCATCCAGCTTACACAAACATCTTACGAGCACCTTATGTTCCGTACGGGCCGCAGTAAATTTTATTGAGGAACCCTAAAACAATCATTAATGCGTTTTACTGTCGAGCGCGGCGTTATTCTGCTTGCCACAGAGTATTCCAACCATTTGATTGCGCCGAGATAGATGCGGCTTGAAAACTTAAATTGTAACACAACTTCTTTGATATGTAGGCACGGTATCCCAGATATCTTAGTGCCAAGTACGAACTCCAGATTCTTTAAAGATGTCTAAGAGGCACGTCCGAACATTACTTTTGAATTGTGATAACTTTTATATAGGCTCATATGGCAAATGCTGAGTGAAAGCCTTTTTTACGACACTATATTTATAATGTTTTTAATATTTCTTCTTGTGTATCTTTCTTTTTTTAATTTTATCATTGTATTTTGTGTCGTGAAATAAATATTTTCTATTTCTGTCAAATCAATCCAATCTTTATGACATGATTGAATCGAAAAAATGTATGCATTCATTTTATATGAATATACAGCAAATTTTCAGTGTCTTTCTCCGTTGACGGCTAGTAGTAAAGCCATAGTAACTATTTATGATGATGTGAAACAGTATCAAAAATTTTTCAGACCCCCTATTTACGGGAGCCTATTTAGTATTTTTTTTTATACTACTGCTGATGTAACAAGCATATGGCCCACCTGATGTCAAGTGGTAACTATCATCTATAACAAAGCATTGCCTCGCAAGTCCGGTACGGTAGGAACGTGCCCTGAGATGCACTGCCCTAAGTCCATCAACTTGAAGCATACGACTTACAAATAGCTATGCAGCTGTTAAGCCTCATGTGCTTGTAATTTCAACACAACCACTCCGTTCTAACCAAAACACAGCATCTTTTAAGATAGGTTTGCATCTACGAGCCCCTCACTTGTATAATTTCCAACCTCTTCGGGTTATATCGTACCGTGTCGAGACAGTTGTGGAACTGTAATTTCTAGGTCACAGATTATTGTGCCTGTAATTTTGGAAGCACCAGCCGTTATTTGCGCCTTGTGCCTGCCCTAACTTTCTAAGATGACATCACCGGCAGATTGCGGTCGTAATACCGCCCACGTTTACTTGCTTGTGTAGTTCGCAGTAGAGAGTAGATCTCTTAATATTTATATTCGTCACTTCTTACAACCTGAGTTTTCCAAGTAAATTATTATTGTATTGTATTGAAGACCTCGTCCGGGGAAATTCTACCACCATATCAATTTATGCTGCCAAGCAGCGTTGCTGTGTTTCGGTTTAAAAAGTGTGGTTGCTGGCGTAATTACAGGCACATGAGGCTTAACATCTGTATGCCTCAAGTTGATGGACGCGAGGCAGTGCATCGTAGGGCACCTTCCTGTCGTGCGTGATTTGCGAGGCAATGCTTTGTTATAACAAAGCATTGCCTCGCAAGTCACGCACGACAGGAACGTGTCATACGATGCACTGCCAGGTACAAATTGTGATCACCTATAGGTGATGGTTACCACTTAACATCAGGAGGGCCATCTTGTTCCATCAGCTAGTTGTATAAAAAAACTTAGTAAAAAGACATCGATGTGGCGTAAGTGGAGCGAAAGAAATAACAGCAACATATTGCACTCTCTCGCACAATTTGTACATTTTCACGTCGTTACAAAACGGTTACCGCTTCTTAGAAAACCAAAAGCTTTATAAAATTTAATCAGAAGTCAGATTAAAGTTGTCTGGTACTTAGTAAGTCTAAGTTTGTACTTAGTTTTAGCATAAGTAGCCAATCCCAAAACTTAATTTTTAAAATATTTTTTTCAAATAATTGACAAAAGTTTCGGTAAATTTAACCTTTATAATTTTGCTTAACCTTGACTAGTCTACTGAATAACGCAACCTTTGCAGGATAACGCCGAAACTAAAACTAAGGCGCCGCCTCGTTCAAAAACGTTATGTAGTTCGCAGTATCTGAGTCTAAAGCGCCGCCTTCACGAGCGTGAGAATCGCGGCGATATTATCGTCGTGGCACGTAATTCTATACATTCTCACGCCGCGATAACATCGCCGTGTAGAGACAAGTTCTAAGATAGTGTATAGAACTTCGTGCCGTTGAGTGTATAGAACTCGGAAGACGGGGTCGCTACCAGTAGACCTAGTGGTAGTGGCCCCGCCTTCCGATCCTATCGTGGTCGTGGGTTTAAAATTTATGTGCACAATGCCAATACTCTCAAACGGTGAAGGAAAACATCGTGAGGGAACCGGCATGTCGAAGAACCTAAAAGTTCTATAACATTTGTCAAGTGCTCGAAAGGAGCCTCTTGAGGCGGACTTAAAATCCTTTCACCACACTGTTTCGAAAGAAACTAGTGACACGACAAAAGAAGAGAATAATTTTCTTTTCTATTTTTATTCGACCGGACCTGTGTTCATCAGCTATTTTCAAGATCTTTAAGTAACGTAGGAACATTAACATTTCAGGCTATAGTTGTAACATCAATCTGTGTAGAAAAGCAGTAAAATTTTATAGGCTTTCACGTTTAATGTCGTCTCGGCTTAGGTTTTTATCGTTCAATTATAGGGCGTATCGTTTGCTTACACGCACTCCTGAACCACGGTATACAACACGAATAAATCTGCTTTTTGTACAAGAAACGTGGAATACAGTATTATAAAATACACGTCTACTCCACAAAACTAAAAGGTATTGTATCGACATTTTGAGTCATAATTCGCCGCATTTTGAAAATTTTAAGAGTAGTAGAACTCTTTGTGAAGGGCTCGACCGGGGAAGAAGTACCACCACGCCTTTTTCTGCCGCCAAGCAGCGCTGCTGTGTTTCGGTTTGAAGAGTGTGGTTGCCGGTGTAATTACAGGCACATGAGGCTTAACGTCTGTATGCCTCAAGTTGATGGACCCAAGGCAGTGCATCGTAGGGCACATATAGTTGTATTAAAAAAAGTGGGATAAGGGCAAGAAAATTATGATGATTTACCAAAAAAAAGTATACAAGTAGCTAGCCGGTTCCCATGGCACAAGCTTTGCTTAGTTTGGGGCTAAACAGTGCTGTGTGGAATGTCCACCAATATTGCTGTTATTATAAATAAATATTGGTTGACTTTCCACACAGCACTATCTAGCCCCAAACTAAGCCAAAGCTTGTAAAATGGGAACCAGATAGCTGATATAATACATATATACTTTTATTTTAGTTAATACATACTTGTATTACATAACACCCAGACAGAGAACAAACATCAATGTTCATCACACAAATGTTTGTTCTCGGTAGGGATCGAACCCAGGGCCTACGGCGCAGAAGGCTGCTACTACCAACTGAGCTATGAAGGCTGTTAGATTATACAAACACTATTTCCTTACTATATTCCGTTTTACCGTTTGAGTGCATTGCCCGTTTTTTACTTAAATAACTATAGGTTTATTATTTTAATTAAGCTATCAAATAATACGATCATGATGTGAATACCTAATACTCGGTTGCTGATCGATTTATTCGTGTGAATGAATATCGATGCACCATCCGCCAATGCTACTGTGACCATGGGTTTTGTGAAACTGCCTTAAAGTATCCAACATTCGGTGAAACAAAAAACTAAGGTAATCTGGTTTTTTATGTATGATCCTACTAATATTATAAACGCGAAAGTATGGATGTTTGTTACTCTTTCACGTAAAAACTACTGAATGGATTTTAATGAAACTTTACAATAATATAGCTTAAACAACAGAATTACACATAGGCTATAATCTATAAAGATATTGTGCGACTAATCCTGCGCGGGCACCAGCTTGTATAATTTTGATTATGTTTACCTTTTTCTGTATGCCTACGCCTCACTTAACTTCAATAATATACCTCTATTATACTAGTGGCTTCCCGCGGCTTCGCACGCGTTGAAGTGGTGAGCCGTGATTGCGCCACAAACATCCAAACATCGTAACTTTCGCATTGATTTGTATATTATTAGGGTAGGATTTTAAATACCTACGTAGGTATGAGAGATACCTATAGGCGTACATTACCTATATTAGGTAGGTAGGTAGGTATAGGTACTGAGTTTAGCACAAACATGACAAATACAGGGATAGTTTTCAAATATTGAAAACGTGATTTTAATTTATTGTGGAGTATATTTACTTCAAATTTGAAATCAATCGCACTATGCGTAAAAAATCTCCCATGCTTAATTTTACAGTCATTTGCACCCTTTGCCCCCTGCAAAGGGTGCAAATGACTGTAAAATTAAGGGGTGATTATAAAAAATTTAAAGTGTCATTCTTAATTATTTATTTCTTAGTATTAGTAGTTTCTAGATATTTACCCCAAGTTTTAAGTCAATCGCACCACGAGTTAAAAACTCCCATACAAACTTTGACATCCCTTTGCACACTTATTAAGGGTAGTTTTAAAAAACTAAAAATGCCTTTCCTATTTTTTAGCCTTGGAGCACATCTACTTCAAGTTTCAAGTTTGTAGGTTCAAGGAATACTATTTTTCATGCAAACGCTTTCAACCCTTTTACACCCTTAGGGGTTGAATTTCCAAGAATCCCTTCTTAGTACACCTCTACGTCATAAGACCTATGTACTCTTCAAAATTCAAGTTTCTAGGACCAGCGGTCAAAAAACTCCCATACAAACTTTTACATCCCTTTGCACACTTATTAAGGGTAGTTTAAAAAAACTAAAAATGCCTTTCCTATTTTCTTGCCTTGAAGTATATGTACTCCAAGTTTCAAGTTTATAGGTTCAAGGAATACTATTTTTCATACAAACGTTTTCATCCCTTTTTACACCCCTAGGGGTTGAATTTCCAAAATTCCCTTCTTAGTACACCTTTACGCCATAAGACTTATGTACTCTTCAAATTTTTTTTTCAAGTCTCTAGGACCAGGTGGTTTAGGCTGTG
The DNA here is from genome assembly GCA_932294275.1 of Chloroclysta siterata. NCBI lineage: Eukaryota > Metazoa > Arthropoda > Insecta > Lepidoptera > Geometridae > Chloroclysta > Chloroclysta siterata. The sequence continues at coordinate 26,069,886 of OW028591.1, read as the reverse complement.
CGTTGTCTATATGTCAGTCAGTCAGTCAGTCAGTCAGGACTTTGATTCTTATATTATTAGAGATTACATTGTAAAAGGATCATACAAAAGAACGGTAGGAACCAAGCCGTAAGTTTGTTGCCTGTTCTTCTAGGCTTTGGTCGCGTGGAACTGGCACCTAGAGTCACCTAGCTTTAAGACGTTTCAAAGTGATCCTTGTGATTTTATTGAATAGATACCTATTGACTTTGACTTTGACTTTACTTTAAAAAAAGGCACATGTAGACCAACAGAAAGAAGAAACCGCCTCGACATTGACCCTCAGGCACGGTAGATATTCCCTCAAATCTCTTAGTGTCAACAACTCAGGATTATTTGAGGATATCTAAGGAGCCACAGGTTTTTTTAATGCTTATGAACTATCAGATGGCGCGCCCGATGTTAAGCGGTAGCCAGTAATCTATGGCAGAGCAAATTTTACTTTGGGCACATACCAACACATATATTTTGCATTCGTTCTGATTTTTTAATTTATTATCTGTTTTTTTTTATTATTATTTCCCCTGACGAACTCATTCCACAGCTGTCAAAAATAAACTAATTCTACCTACTTCCCCATTCGCTAAAACCTGCAATAACCCAGGATTAAGTACAATAGCTAATGAATATTACATCACACGCATTAATCTTAGGCATTACTCCTACAGGGTGATCCGCCGCCGCAAAGCCTACTGACGACGTGTGACGTAATCACTGTTATAATTAGACAAAGTATGGGGGAAGTTACGAACTTTGATTGATGACGGCAGACATTATTCTGTCGCCTATTTCATTATGTACAGTTGCCTGCAATATGATGGTGACATTTTTTTTTCCTTAACCTATACTGTCCCACTGCTGGGTAAAGGTCTCCCCCATTTTTCTCCACTCTCCTCGATCCTCTGTTAACTCTTCCCACTTGTTGTGGAAGAAGTCCAGGTCGGCATTTTTTATATTTTGAAAAAAAAATGGGGGATATTTCACACAGCGCCCTCTATCCCCAAACCATGCAAAATTATGGATACCAGATGGCTAAAACGATACATATATATTTTTTGTAAGCACAATATAATCATAATAATACAACACTTACCCCAGCAAACTTCTATGTTCTGTAGGAGTAGCCCTACAGACAGACAAATAGATAGATAGATTTTTATTTAACACACAGCACACAGGAACAACGGCATAGATAGCATGAAAACAAATTAAAAAAATACACTACTTACTATAGTCGCGTTAAACTCTCGCTGCAGGGTCGGTCATAACTTATCGGAACGAGACAGCAATATTGCTCTCTCTCTCTGTCTATCGCACTTAGGAGAACGGACGATCCTTTTGCTTAAGCGTGTGTTAAGATGATTTATGGCTGAGTTTGCAGCGGGAGCTTAACGGGGCTATAGGTTGAGCACTGACCGAGTTTGCAGCGAGAGTTTAACGCGACTATAATAGTCTTCTTACTTTTTTTTTGAAGTCCTTACTGTCTTACCTTAGTGTCGCGACAGCTCGCGATACTGTTATTGGATCAAAATTAAAACGGTATTTATTTAGTTCAATCACTTGAAAACGTTGAAAAAACTTTAAAGTTGTCGGTCTGATAGATGGCGCTAGTAACTACCTATCCACACAAAATCATGGACACAGTATCCTAACTGGTGTTGAATAGGAAATAATCGTATGCTGCTGTGAACGAACCGGCTCGATACTCGGGTGTGGAGAGCTAGCTAAATACTAGTTTACGCAGAATCGCTAATGAGATATTGTTACTGTTATCAAATACAGTCTAGCGACAAAGGTAGGTTCTTGTTTATACCTCTTTTAATAGTTAATTTACTTTTTAAAAATCGCAAACAACCATTTTGTGTGCAATCAAATTGCACACAGCTTAGTAAAAATTTCATTTTGATCGATACAAGTTTACGATTCGAGAAAACTTGTATCGACGCAAAATGGTGGATTGCGATTTTTCGAAAATGAGTTTAGTGATTTTATATCTTTAATGATGTCGAAACGTGCAAGCGAGAGTCACGTTAGCTCTTGTCTCCGCCTTATGGCGTTCCTCCATAAATCATGAAACAGATACCCTTAATAAATATTTATCTACAATTCATACATACAACTAAAATGATTAAAATGACATATATTATAAAGAAAAGGCTCTTTTTGAAGAATAACGGTCACAACGGCTCAGGCCCCTATTTTCTGCGTAAATGCACCCCCGCTCCTAGGTTCCCGGCCGTTAGCAACGAGATAAATCACTATGTTCCCACTCTCTATAAATTCACATGCGGTAGGGAGAAGTAAAACGTTCAGGCCGCGTTACTTATTAAGACCAGACTCATTAAAAAAAATGTAGATTAAAATATAAAAAACTAGCGGACCCGACAGACGTCCTGCATGATATTTCAAGCGATTAGGGTATTAAACAAAGTATGAAATAAAAGCCGACTGCAGCGCCACCTGTCGGGCTGATTTGTGAATCTAAACCATCCAGGGTGCCACCCAAACGCATAAAAATTCGTTCAAATCGGTCCAGCCGTTTCGGAGGAGTTCAGTGACATACACACGTACAGTAGAATTATATATAAAGATTAAGCTACGTTAGGAAATAAAAAAATCAAAATGTAGATTAAAATATAAAAAAATAAGCTAAGGATTTTTAAAGTGTGCACGTCCCTTATATAATTATTTTGATAAAAAACTTTTTTTAGAGGCGCCTAGCTGTAGTTGTAGTTAAGAGTTTTAAACTTAGCGTAACGGTGTTTAGATTTAACTGTTTTTGGAATTAATATGGTTAAAAAAGAACTTATTAAAACAAAATGAAAACAACATTTTTGAAGATATAAAATCACTAAAGGTAGTTAAGAAAAATCACATATTTCGAGGATTATTACAAAGGTTCAGCAAAGATACCCACCATTTTGATTCAAAAATATGTATCTTAGTTGTACTACATTATAGAGGTATAATCTACTGTAGGTAAGCAACAAGCCGTGAGTTTGTTGCCTGTTCTTCTAGGCTTTGGTCGCGTGGAACTGGCACCTAGAGTCACCTAGCTTTAAGACGTTTCAAAGTGATCCTTGTGATTTCATTGAAACCTTTTGACTTTGACTTTGACTAAATTTATGTATTTATTTCGGAAGTTACTTTATGCCCCGCTTTTGCAGTGCATCAGGATGTTTGCGGAGGCAAGAGTAGATGGGTACCACGCGTGCGTACGAAAGAAGGTAGCCTCCCTGCGTCAGCGCACTCGAGACAGTGGCAACGGCATCCTGCAGATGATTGTTTCCCGCCTAGATTGTCCCATTCAAGAAAGGTGGATGAAAGTAATGATGGGCTTAGATTTAATTGGATAGACAATTTTTATTTTATTCTTTATTGAATTTTTATTTAACTGTGTTACATTCCATCATGTGTGACATTTAATTTTAATTGAACTGTAAATTGTAATTGTGTGATTGTGTTGTAAATTTTAATGTAATTTAATTATAATGATAATTTAATTTTAAGTATGGATTAATTGATCTGCAATAAATGAATAATAATAATAATAATTTATTATTAATTCGTGGCAGGCTTTGCTAAATACATTTTAATTTATTACCTACTACAGCTGCCTATTATGTCGTGCATCTGTTTGCAAAGTCGATTTTAATATTACAAAACGTTATTTAAAATTTACAGTGATCCTTCTCAATTTATTTACCTCGATAAAGCACTCTATTGATTTTGTTTCATTTTTCGCTCACAAAGTTGTCGGAAACTTGAAAGGAATTCTATAAAAGCTTGTGGCTTAGCCATAAAAGAGTAAGTGTTTTAAGGATATGGATGCGAAACTCAGACGTAATTCTTATGCGCGCTCACTTGACTGACTATTAAGAAGCTGACAACCGTCAAACAAATTACTGAAGATTGTTATGTAAAATCTCAAACAATTTTTTTGTTCAACAAAAATATAAGTTATTCCACCTAAAAGTTTGGTTAATTACGGAAACGAATTAATCAAACTATTTGGTTGAAAAACTTGTTCGAATCAAAATAATATTTTTGCTGAACCTTCGGAGAGAGCGCTCTCTATTAATAATTACAATACAAGTTATCACTAGAGATCGGATATTCGGATGCATATTTACCCAAAGTTGAGATATTGGCTATTATGGAAAGCACCTTTTATCGAAAAACCCGAGACCCGGGTTTTTTTTTATTTTTTTTATTCAATTAGCTTATGGAACAAGCATATGGCCCACCTGATGTTAGGTGGCAACCATCACCTATAACAAAGCACTACCACGCAAGTCACGCACGATAGGAATGTGCCCTACGATGCACTACCCTGCGTCTATCAACTTGAGGCACACAGATGTTGAGCCTCATGTGCCTGTAATTACACCGACAACCACACTCTTCAAACCGAAACGCAGTGACGCTGCTTAGCGACAGAAAAAGGTATATATAAATAAATAATAATAATAATAATAATAGTTTATTTAAAAAAATAGGACATACATTACATTTAATTACAGGAAAACATTAGGTTAAACACCTGAGTTGTGTCGCAAGTTTGTGACGTGCAGAGCCTACACTAAGATTAAAAATCTTAATCTTAAGATTGTAAATCTTAGTGAGCCTACACTAAGATTTTTAATCTTAGTGTAGGCTCACTAAGATTTACACTACTACACTAAGATCAAATACCCATTTAATAAGTACCACTAGTATCGATGAGTTTCACATCTCTAAGAAAGTATTATTTCCTGTCCTTGCGGTTTATCCCGCTATTCTCACGTACATTTTTAATTCTATCAAGAAAATAATTTACTGAGTGAAACCTATTTGTTTGAAAGCGTTTAGTTTTATTAATTCTGAGTACTCACGCTATTTATCCGAGATTAAGAATTTTCCAGAAATGGCCATTAAAGTAATTAATTATAGAAGCTTCAAAACCGACTTCAAATACACAGAATAAAAAGACAATTCAAAAAATGTTAACAAATTATTTTATTGTACATTATACAATTAAATATAGAATAAAAATCTCCGAATGATGAAGTTTATGGCAATAGAGCTTAAAACGAATCCTTAATGGCGGCTCTAATTTATATCTTCCATTAGTGTGAGTGAGATATAACTATTGTTAAGGCGAATACAAGAGCGAATGTACCTCTCGCTTGCACGTTTCGACATGTTGAAAGATATAAAATCACTAAACTCATTTTCGAAAAATCGCAATCAACTATTTTGTGTGCAATGTGATTGCACACAGTTTTGTAAATAAATCATTTTGATCGATAAATGTTTTCCTACTCAAAAGTTTTGTAAATTTTTTATTTTGATCTATACAATATGTACTCATAAGTTTGCTTTACTAGTTTTCGTACATAAGCAAACTTTTAAGTAGGAAAACTTGTATCGATCAAAATGAAATTTTTACTAAACTGTATGCAATGTGATTGCACACAAAATGGTTGATTGCGATTTTTCGAAAATGAGTTTAGTGATTTATATCTTTCAACATGTCGAAACGTGCGAGCGAGAGTCACATTAGCTCTTGTCTTCGCCTTAACAACAGTGAGTGAGTGAGAGGCAATGAATCGCGTCACCATTTAAGATTGAACCTTTGAGAATCTGCTCGTTTTTATGAGTTTAATAGACGAGCTTAACTTGCCTACCAACTCACACACTGAATAGTTTCCTCACAAATTTTCTCGATCTAATGTTACACGCGCTCAATTTTCAACCCTAACTCCAAGTCACACGGTCTAAAGTTCTCTGGAAGTAATTGTTGGCTAACAAAGACTGTATTTTACGAAGACCTGATATGTGCCTATTGGGAATCAGGTAAACCTAACTTTGGCTGGGTAACCAATAACTTAGCTGGCCTAGTTCTGGGATTAACTTTGAACATGTTTGAGTCTGCCGCTGACTATCCCTCTTGGACGTGCTCAAGAATCCTAAAGATCTGAAGAGGATGTCTACCGTGCTTAGAGATTACATCAGTTAGCATATTTTCTTCTTCAGTAACTTTTTGATAATACGTTTATGTACGTATCTACAACCGCTGCAGAATAAATATTCTTGAATGTCAACCATTACAATTACAGGCACATGAAGCTCAACACCTGTATGCCTCTGGTTGATGGACGCAGGGCAGTGCATCGTAGGGCACGTTCATATCGGGTGTGATTTGCGAGGCAATGCTTTGTTATAGGTGGTGGTTACCACTTAACACAAGGTGGGCCATCTGCTTGTTCCATCAGGAAGTAGTAAGAAAAAAAAGTCCTTCTTAACGCAGACCGATCGTGAATCCTACTAATATTATAAACGCAGAAGTATGTAGGTATGGATGGATGGATGGATGGATAGATGTTTGTTACTCTTTCACGTAAAAACTACTGAATGGATTTTAATGAAACTTTACAATAATATAGCTTATACATCAGAATAATACATAGGCTACAATTTATAAAGATATTGTATGAATTGTACAAAATATGACGATAAGTGTTAAGTAAGTAGGAAAAAATCTACCATCTGCGAGCTATTCTGACGTGAGCTGTCAAAACCACTAGAGTTACACATATTATACTACGGCACGCTAAAATAAGCTACTCGAAATACTAATCCTGCGCAGATGAAGTCGCGGGCACCAGCTAGTTACGTAATAAAGGGACAAATAGGGCAATCTTAAGTCATATCGAGACACGATAGACCAATTTCAAGTGTGACGTCACCCGGGGGCGTTGCGGAGGGCTGACCGGACTAGTCCGCAAAACGTACCCCCATATTGAAACTTCAACTCTAAACGCCTAAGTTATCGACTGCCTAAATCGAGAATTTATCGGCATAGCTATTCTGGCCCCTGATTCGACACCACTCGATTCAGCTCATTATAGTTATTTAATTTTCACATGTTTTTTGATCTTTATATGCTCGGTTTAGATATTTTATTTCGATTTTGTTATTAAAAAAAAATAGGGTAAAACGGGACCCTATTACTAAGACTCCGCTGTCCGACCGTCTGTCTGTATGTCTTGTTTTTTTATTCTACTAGCTGATGGAACAAGCAGATGGCACACCTGATGTTAAATGGTAACCATGACCTATAACAAAGCATTACCTCGTAAGTCACGCACGATAGGAACGTGCCCTGCACTGCCCTGCGTCCATCAACTTGAGGCATACAGTTGTAAGCCTCATGTGCTTGTAATTACACTGGCAACCACACTCTTCAAACCGAAACATAGCAACGTGGCAGTACTTCCCCGGACGAGCCCTTCACAAAGAGCTCTACTACTCTTAAAATTGCAAAAAATTGTATGGCAAGCCTGGGTTTTTTAGTGTCACGAGAGTTCTCAGCTTATCCAGTATAGGGATCGCTTATCGCCTCTCTATACATTGACATAGACATAGACAGATATTTATTAGCCACAAGAACACACAACATATAATTAGGGTAATGTAGGTAGGTAAAAAAATTACCAAAACAGTGACAACATGATGAAACAATAACATGATAATAGGTATAAAACACAAAACAATTAAAATAAATGACTATATAAAGACCGAACTGAGAAAACCTAACAGGAATAACTAGGACTTGAGTCTGTGTAATTTTGTTGGTATTTTCGATGTGTAAACCGCAGGAACTAAAGTATCACTTAACACTTAAAGTACAAAAGACAAAAAAATCATAACTCATACAGCGGAAAAGTAAAGATACAAGTAACCGTAAAGATACAGCGGAATTCACGGACGATGCAGTCTAATAGCAAACAACAAAAAAATATTTTCACTTGGTATCTGTTTACTTTAACTGTAAAAATTAAATCATTGAATTTAGTTATAAAAAATCGTAAGCAATCAAGTTTCGGAGTCAAAGTCAAAGTCAAAATGTATTTATTCAATAAAATCACAAGGATCACTTTGAAACGTCTTAAAGCCTAGAAGAACAGGCAACAAACTTACGGCTTGGTTCCTACCGTTCTTTTGTATGATCCTTTTACAATGTAATAATATAATATATTATTGAAGTTTAGTGAGGCGTAGGCATACAGAAAAAGGTAAACATAATCAAATTTATAAGACAGCACACAGAGGAGAATAACAACATTACAAAGTTTTACCAAACATTATAATTTTGCTTCATGATTTTTTAAGTTCTGAAATTATTTACCTGAATCCAGCGGTCTCGAGTCAGGGTCAGGTATACACAGTGAATACAGTCTACCACAAACTTGGCACACGACTGTTCCACAACGAACAGGGCCACAGCAGAACTTTTGTTCATCATATTATAACGAATTTATTTTGGTTTGAAGTGGTAGTTGACATTTTGATCTTTTTTTTTAATATGCAACTAGCTCATGGAACAAGCAGATGGCCCACCTCATGTTAAGTGGTAACCATCACCTATAATAAAGCATTGCCTCGTAAGTCACGCACGATAGGAACGCTTTTTGCGATTTCAGTTACAACAAAGCTGTGCATAAAATTTAAGGGGAAATAATAGTGTCTACCATGGTGTCTACTGTCTATCAAACTAATTGCGGTCATTCACGCAGGTATCTACACTAATATTATAAAGAGGAAACATTTGTATTTTTGTATTTTTGTATGTAACGAATAGGCTCAAAAACTACTGGTCCGATTTCAAAAATTCTTTCACCATTAGAATGCTACATTATCCTTGAGTAACATAGGCTATATTATATTTTCAAAAAAATCAGGGATCCTTACTAAAACTTCAATAATGTAACCCAAGGTGGAAAACAAAAACCTTACATCGCGTGCGCTGCGAAAACTATTGAAGATAGAACAAAATAATGTACTACGATTTTGTAGAACACGTCATCATCTACAAAAAATGTCGCGACAGCATATGTCTAACTATTATAGTTATGTCACAATAAGTGTTCTTTTATTATAAAAAATTAATTGAAATGCCTCTGCTAGAAAAGGGTCTTTATTTGTACCTTGGTATTAATCCTTATCCAAATAAATTTGGATAAGGATTCATAATTAAGACGGTTTCAATACCTATAGATTACTTCTTAAATTTTTCAAATCGGACATTCCATTCAAAAGATATGACGAAATTAAAAATGTTAACGGGTCCACGGGTCACGCGCGGGGTGCGATTTCACTCACTCAAGGAGAAGCGCGTGCAAATGTATGAAATAAGTAGACGCGAGGCTCGAACCCACGGTCTAAGTTTATCCTAAAATGTTCAAAAAATTTATGACCACCCATGCGAAGCTGAGACAGGCCGCTAGTTTATTATAAACTCGAAGCCAGAATCAAGGCTGTTTTCGAAAACGTATTTTGCTGCCATCTTGTTTCAATTATCAACTAATACATCTCATCTTACTATAATGCGAAATTTACGATGTTTGTGGCTCAACTACTACCATGAGACCGATTTGGATGAAACTTGGAACCAATATAGTTAGTTACCTGGATGAGGTTATTTTGTCCCGAAAAACGATCAGTAGAGGAGGAATAAAAAATACCTAAACGAAACCAAAAATGGAAACCGCCTTAAATTTCATCGCTAGCGAAACTGTGAGTGGCTGTTATTAGTACCTACTAGCTGGTGCCCGCGACTTCGTCTGCTCAGGATTAGTATTTCGGAGAATATCTTTATTAATTGTAACCTATGTGTTATTCTGATGTATAAGCTATATTATTGTAAAGTTTCATTAAAATCCATTCAGTAGTTTATACGTGAAAGAGTAACAAACATCCATCCATCCATACTTACAAACTTTCGCGTTTATAATATTAGTAGGATTATATATTTTGAATTTGAAAACGCAGCAAACCTGATAGGGATTTCAAGTTGGTCTGATAAATAGGATCCGTATATATATCCGTATCCGGATACATCCCGGCGCAGCTCAGTAATCCGACGCTGCTGGAGCGTGCCATTAATTTCGATTGATCTACTCGACAGCTTCTATTGGCAGTTCTGTGCTTTTGCTAACTTGGAAAGCCTGGACGGATGCTACCTATATCTTTTGTACTATTTATGGTAAAGAATGGTATAGAATGTGAAAGATGATCGGTAAGTAAGGATTGATTGCTGAGATGACGGCTGATAGAGAAGAGTACAAGAAAAAAACTTATAATGCCCACGATGAAAAATGTCGTAAAAGACTGGTAAACGTTTGTAAAAAAAAGAAATTCTATTCTTTGCTTATTTTAGGAGTAGTAGAGCTTCTTCTGCCGCCAAGCAGCGTTGCTGTGTTTCGGTTTGAAGAGTGTGGTTGCCGGTGTAATTACAGGCACATGAGGCTTAATATCTATATACCTCAAGTCGATGGACGCAGGGCAGTGCATCGTAGGGTACGTTCCTATCGTGCGTGACTTACGAGGCAATGCTTTGTCATAGGTGATGGTTACCACTTAACATCAGGTGCGCCATCAGCTTCTTCCAATAAGTAGTTATATATAAATAAATGCTTCTCGTCATCATCCTGACAAAAATCACTGTAGACATAGGTAGTCGTCTAGGACGCTTCGTCTTCCAGTTCGTGGGCGCCATTCGAGAACCTTTATTCCCCAGCGATTGTCAGTTCGTCGAGCTATACGACCTGCCTATTGCCACCAGCTTTCTAATTCCATTGCCACTTCACCTTTCTTCCATTCCATTGCCATTAATGTCTTCATTAATTATTTATTGTCAATAGCTCCACCACTTCTTAACGTTGTTATTTTTCCACTTTCCACACGTACTGTTAATTTTGATTAAGGAAGCATTTCCCCCAACACTCCACCGCTGAATTACAGATTCTTCTGTGTAATTTATGTAGCAATTTACTTGTGTTTCTTTTGCAGTTAGAGTTCCGCGTTTTTCTCAACTTTAATATAGCTGTGATTGCTACGTAAATAAATTCCTTTTTCTCGTTGTTCATCCTTTCCTTATTTATTATAAATGCGAAAGAGATGTTGTTAGTTTGTGTAATAGCTAGACTTTTTATTTGAAGTTATTTGTTTACCTAAAAAAATCATCTAAGTCGTCTGTCTTTCCTGATCACTACAACTTGAGTCTCTTCAAGGCAAGAGTGAATAGGTGTCTTCTAGACCGTTCTGCTCTAGCGTCGGCTATATCGTCGCTTACCATCAGGTGAGATTCTGGCCAAAAGACAGTCTATTATTATTAAAAAATAATAAAAAATATAAAAAACTAATATCAAACTCATCAATATATTGCGTTATAAAATTGAAATGATACAAAAGATTTTCGCGAGATTCATAATCAGAATCATAATAATAATTGTTTTTGTGCAATCCAATAACAAACATCGAAACAATCACATTCGTAACAATAATGGGGAATTATAAATAAATAAAGCGCCTGGAATAGTTAAAAGAGCAATTTAACGATATGAATGCTATAAAACTTCATTAGGCAATGTAGAACAATGAATATAATATTTGTTTGCATGTGCAGCGTGTCTGATTTTCAGCTATTTTCATTAAAAGTTTTAGTTTCAGTTAGCTAGTAGTAGTTAGTTAGTTAGTAGTAAGCTATTTATGGGACTTGTCCGGGAAAGTACTACCACCATGCCTTTTTCTGCCACGCAGTGTTGCTGTTGTAGCAAGATTGTAGGTGTCAGTTAAATTACAGGCACATTTAGGCCTCAAGATGATGGACGGAGTGAATCGTAGGGCACATCCCTATCAGGCGAGACTTGCCAGTTAATATTCTTCTTCTTTTCGTGTCACTAGTTCTTTCGAAACAGTGTGGTGAAAGGATTTTAAGTACACCTCAAAGAAGCTCCTTTCGAGCACTTGACACAGGTTCTATGACATACTGATTTCCTCACAATGTTTTCCTTCACCGTTTGAGAGTACTGGCACTGCGAGGCAATGATTTGTTATAGTTGATGGTTATCACTGGGCCAATGCTTGTTCAGCAAGTTGTAGGTACAATAAATCTCAGATCTGAAGTACCCGACTCGCTCTTCACCAATTTTTTTCACGATTCTGCGTTCGCGCCATTCCTTTCACATTTTCTCTCATTACATCCAATTTCGTAATGCCCGTTTGTTTTTTATAGTCTGTGGAACGCTGTTCTTGTTTTGTGACGTCATATCTTTTTTGCCCCGCGCTCAGTCGTGGCCGTACCTTCGTAGTAAGTATAGTTAATTTGAAAAGTTTTGTAACTCCTGTAAGAAAAGCTTGCTACTGTAATATTCTTTCTTAATTGCCTAGGTGAGAGGGGGCTTGTTCAACTATAGAAAAACGAGCAGTAGCGACAGTACTAGTCAAATGAGTCGATGTTTGTATAATAATTATTTTTTCCGCCAGAAAGGCACTTGATAAACAACCGTTTGATATCTTGTTTATTCATCAAGCACCGACTACTTGTATTTTATTCATAATAATCTTACTTACAAGTACGGAACTATGTATAGTTTACAGATATAATCATATTTATTAAAATGTTAGATTGACCTGCGGACCGCGCTCTTTTCAAACATCTTTGAGACATCTCAATATGAGCTGAAACGGCGAAATTAATCCACAAACCTCTAAACATAAAAATATCCAGAACCGCATTATTATACAAGGTGTTCCAATACTTGTACTTAAAACTTCAGGGGGCTAAAGTACCCATCAATATGAATAACTTTTTCTAAGGAACCAACATTGTGAAAGCGAAATGAGGGTATAAGTTTTCTCAATCAGCTCTGATATTCTTATCAGTTCAATTTGCGCAGTAAATCGCGAGCACCTGGTCCTGCATTTCCTGTACGAAGCACACAAGAAGACCACTGCTCTGCTCCGAACGTTCACAATGCTCAGATCTGGGACACAGTGAGGCTAGACTACAGTAGGTTAAAATAATAAAACAATTTATTTATTTGTTTATTGGGAAAACAACAGCGATATAAACAGTTTGTACTAAGTTTGATTGAATAGTATATCCAATAGGTTTCCACTTCAGATTCAAAGAACATTTGAATAGTAAGCGGATTATTGTGGAGGTACTTACACGTTATTTAAATGCAAATGTTGCAGAGTCCTACGAAAAACATTTGCTCAAAGTTATGTAGGTATACCTACTAGTATTCTCTTATCTGTGCGTCTGTTCAAACAATTATTATTCAGCTTAGCTTAGCAAAATAATTTATTAAAAAAAAAGTTTATAAGATAGACATCATATCATAGATAGTTTAAGTAAGTACAAAGTTATTGTATTAGGTCAAAAAATCAAAATGTTTTATTAAAAACACAAGTTTTTACAATTAAATGGGTTGGGATCTCATCTTTGAAGTTTTAAAACCTGTATTAGAAGAGTCCCCTCTTTTCTGTGGTTCCATGTAGTCTTGCAATTTATGAGCTACAGTTGCAAATATAAATTTATTTAGTTAAAACTAAAACTACGCGCCAGAATAACTTTCCACGATAACTGCAGCCGTTTACGACTCCAGTTATCGAAGGAAGCTATCTAGGTGCTTTGTTAGTAAAAGTCTTCTTTTAATTAGTATCTTCAAAGGACAATGGTATAATAGTCCATAAAATAGGTATGTAGTTATATTGTGTTGAAGCGATTATTTTATGTAGATATGTTAGCTTTGTTTATGTTTTGTATATTTTTTTGTAAACATACGGTATGCTATGATATTAGATAAAAATAAAAATAGTTTGAAATATAAAAATATGTATGTAAATAAATAATAGGTAACCAGAATCATAATTAAGGTGCCATAGCATTCCATCCATCTTTTTCCAGACATTTAGACATATATTGCTACAACTCTTGCACACTGTGCCTGAGCCGGCGGAGCCTCGCAAATTTGCAACCATTATCTGGTATACGGGACTCGCCGCGATCCCAAATCCCCGCATTTAGGGATCCGCCGGCAAATCGGGAGTATTTGTTTGTTTTACGATGATTCACATCCGATCGATTAGCGCAGATTACGACCCGAATGCGTTAATAGAACATGGCAAGTTTGATTAAGCTATCGGAAAATACGTTAAGCTAAGCGTGATCTTAGGGCGATTACAGATGAGCTTGTGTAATGTGCGTATAAGCCCGTACTTTAACGTGCGTTCTCAGGCTTACCTATTACCTGAGAACAAGCAGTAACAGTATTGCTTTTTAATGAAACCAACTTCATCGCTGTTTGTAATGTTGTCAAATATGTTTTATTTGAAGTAATATAAAAAAGTGACTAACTAACTTACCGCCAGTTTCTGAAAGCCCGATCAAAACTAATCGGATGTCAAGTCACTTGCTATCATCTTATTCGATGTATAATAGCTGAAATGGCGAGTGACTTGACATCCGATTAGTTTTGATCGAGCTTTCAGAAACCGGCGGTTAGTTGTATAAAAAGTTTTTTATACAACTAACTGATGGAACAAACAGATGGCCCACCTGATGTTAAGTGGTAACCATCACTAAATTATTAATTGCATTGCAAAGCATTGCCTCGTAAGTCACGCACGATAGGAACGTGCCCTACGATGCACTGCCCTGCGTCCATCAACGTGAGGCATACAGATGTTACGCCTCATGTGCCTGTAATTACACCGGCAACCACACTCTTCTAACCGAAACACAGCAACGCTGCTTGGCGGCAGAGAAAAGCGTGGTGGTAGTACTTCCCCGGACGAGCCCTTCACAAAGAGCTCTGCTACTCATTCCACAATTCACACCTAATGACATGTATTGGTTGTTGTACGCTATGTTTTATTACTAAAAGTTCCAATATTCATACGTAGGAACATGTATTGTTACGCTACGTTTTTTTATTATTAAAAGGACTTGTCGACCTAACGTTTCATGAACGTGTTACAGTCAGTTAAAGTCACTGGACATCGGCTACCCATCTAGACACCCATACACATAATTCTCTATACTCATACATTTAATGGTTTCGTTTAGGAACATACTTATATAGTTGTTGGCTAATAATTAAGTATCACATGGACCTTAAAAATAGGCTAGCGTGGTATGAGCATATCATGAGGAGGGAAGAAAGTCATATTACGAGAAGAGTGTTGGAAATGGATTTAGATGGTTTTAGAAGGAGAGGCAGGCCAAAGAAAAGATGGATGGATTGTGTGAAAGATGACATGAGTAAGAAAGGAGTGAGCACTGAAATGACGAATGATAGAGGAGAGTGGACGAAGAAAACCTGTTGTGCCGACCCCATGCAGCGTGGGACAAGGGTAGGAAGATGATGATGGACCCTAAAAATGGTATAGCAACATAGAAGCAAGGATAAAGTTTAAATTCAATAGTTGGTAGACATGTATAGTCTTGCTCAATACCGTTTAAATTATCTAGGTATAATTAAGGTACCTACGCTTCTACGCTTCTTAAAAGAAGCTTTGTAAAGGAATGGAATGGTGGCAGCTGGCGCATGAGTGGGTGAGAAACTCATAAAAGTAAGATTAAAAAAAACACATCGCGCCATCTCGCTCTCTCGTCCAACTTCTAACAGTTCAAATTCCAAACAGGCTAATTAGATGCTTCGCTTGCTTTACCACCTACCATTTAGCATGAACGCCCTTCAAAGAATCTATATATTGAGCTGGTTCAAAATGAAACTAATTTCGCCAAACGCAACCACAAAATTTCAAACACACATTTCAATACAATTTAATGAACATTATAAATCGACAAACTCCTTACAAGCGCGGGAAATATTAAATTAATTATTCCACTGAAATTCGCACCTGAACTTTCAGAATCAATTTAAACAATAGGAATATTAATTTTGCAATTCTGTGGAACCACTTTTGTGTTTGACTTTTGAGGTGGATGCATAATTATGAGCGTAATGAGCGTACAGATCTGACTAACAGACTCTGTTTGGTGGCAGATTTCAATCATTAAGTTTAGTACGAAACAATAGGTAGGTACGAAACAACCTACCTACCTACCTCTTACAAGTGAGAGTGAGAGGTAACTATTATTAAAAATAGTGTGTGAGTGAGAGGGAATAATGAGCGCGCCATTTAAGATTAATGAATAATAAGTTTATAACCTATTCATAATTTTTAGACCAAGCCCTTAAAACCACTCAGTTTTCGAATATATTAGGCATTATTTAAGAGTTGTAGAGCTCTTTGTGTGTGCTTCGTCTGAGTAAGCACTATTATCATGCTCATTTCTGCTACCAAGCAACGTTGCTGTGTTTCAGTTTGAATGGTGTGATGGCCGGGAAAATTACTGAGACTTAGGACCGGTTTCACCATATTCTGTTAGATTAACAAAGGATTAAATATGTCAAAATGTACGCGTTTGACAGCTAAGGATAGATTTAACGGTCTTTTAATCCTTGATTAGTAACTAACAGAGCATGGTGAAACCGGCCCTTAAAGCTGATTTCACCATACTCTGTTAGTTGCTAATCAAGGATTAACAGGCCGTTAAATCTAACCTTAGATATCAAACGCGTACATTTTGACATATTTAACCGCCGAATAACTTGTAAGGTCTGATTAAATGTAACTTGACATATAAGGTCAGATTTAACGGCCTGTTAATCCTTGATTAGTAACTAACAGAGCATGGTGAAATCAGCTCTTAACATGGTTGATAGTTACCATTTAACATCAGGTGGGTCATCTGCTTGTCCCATCCGCAAGTAGTATAAAAAAGGGTTAGGTAGGTATATAAATTATAGAAATTGAAATTATAATTTCACCGCATGCAATTGACCCGTGACATTGTAGGAAATGGAGACTAAAGTCGCAGGCATTCCCCAAGTCTCTCTTATTAAATAGATGCTAAATTATTCAGCGCATCACTTGGGCCCTCAAACATTTTCAACTTCAAAATTGATAATGAAAAATTCAAACCAAACGATTTAGTTTCGCTAACGTAATCAAACGCTATAGGACAATTTCCTAAAAGCGGTAACAGCAACATAACTTATGGCAGGTAGGGTTTCTGAAGTAAGAATTACAGCGTAAAAGTCAGTTGACCAACGAGGAACTGCTTGACAACAATCTTTTGACAGTAATAAGTCAGACCTGTAGATGGAGCCACGGTCGCATAGTACCGTACTAACGTATCCTTACAAGTTATATTCCCCGGGTGTCATTAAGAGTCCGATGGCGCAGTGGTTAGCGCAGCCACGTATCAAGGGGAAGGTCGTGGATTCAAATTCAAAGAGTTTTTTAAGCTTCCAGAGTTGAAGCGTTAAGGGCTGACACCTGCTTTATTATGCAATCTACTTAGAATTTTTTTTTTTGGATCAAAATTATATTTTTACTGAACTACGTGCAATGTGATTGCACACAACTTGCTTGATTGTGGTTTTTCATAAATATTCAGTGATTATCTTCCAAAATATTAAAATTTGCGAGCGAGAGGTACATTAAGCGTAGCCACGGTTAATGTACCTCTCGCTCTCGGTTTATTATACTCGTACATAACAATATATTGTTAATGTGTTAATTCTTTGTCAATAAATGATTCTGATTCTGTCTTACTTTCTTGTTGTGGTTTCTTGATCTATGTTTTTTTTTTTTCTTTATTGATTTATTATATTTTTACTCATTTTTAGTAAGTATCTATATTATTTATGCATTTGTGAGTATGTAGTACCTAAAGTAATATTATATCTTATTATGTACCAATTTTATTATTGATTATACATATTTTAATACGTATTTGTTATATCAAGTATGTATTTTTCTGTATTTGTAGAAAATAGCTCCCTATCATCCATGTTTTTGTACTACTACCCTTTCGGTTTTTTCAAAACTAAACAAAGGTTAACTGGAAGAGAATGCTCTCTAGCATTAAGTTCGCCTACGTACAATACATTTTGTTCTGTGTAATAAAGAATTTTCAATCTATCCATCTATCGCGGTCAATCGCCACTGTGCCCGCTGCCGCGGACGCAAGTTGAATGCAATAGTTTGGTTTACAATTCACAACACAACACACAAAGACAGATGTTGTTCACCGTATTATTAATGCCGACGCTTTTGTCAAACTTTACTAAAATCTTATATTTCGTTCTTTTACTATAGAATCAAAAAATCTTATTAAATTCTGTATAAAAAATCTAATAAAGTTGTAGGTTATTTTGATTAGAATTAAAATATGCAAGAAAGTAATTGACTTACCGAAGTACTTTAAAATGTAAGATACAAAAAGGCTACGGAGCAAATTGGCTCACAGCTATAGTGGCAAGTTAAAAGTCGTGTCCAGTGCCCTTTCTGCTGTTGATAATAAGAAATAAAATGCACTACATTACCCATAGTTATCCAGATCACCAGACTTCCACCCTTTAGGGCATTTTTTGTACTGTGGAGATTCCATCACAGTACATAGGTACTTAGAAGCAAATCAAATTATCAGAGTTGTTAAAATATATGAATAAAATAACAGAAAGAATATTAGTGTAACTCTTGTCTATTTCTGGCTGGAATTGAGAATTTTATTTTATTTTATTTATTTTTGAACACAATCCACAGCTCATAAGATACAATGTAAATACTTGGGTTTCTAACATACAGCCAATAACGGATTTACATTTACCTTTGGTCGTTGCATTGTTAAATAACAGTTATTGTTGATTGTTTTGCCCTTGTGCCCCAGAAAAAATCCTGGATCCGCCCTAGCTGAACATTCCACACAGCTCAGTCCCAAACTTAGCAAAGCTTGTAAACACAGATATGCATCAGGCTAAACACTGCCCGCTTTTATATCCTTGTAATAAATGCTATTTTTATTTAGCTTACTGTAGCTTGATCTGTATCCGTGTGTGTATTTTTTTTTTATACAACTAGCCGATGGATCAAGCTGATGGCCCTCCTGATGAAGTGGTAACAATCACCTATAACAAAGCATTGCCTCGTAAATCACGCACGATAGGAACGTGCCCTACGATGCACTGCCCTGCGTCCATCAACTCGAGGCCTTAGATGTTAAGCCTCATATGCTTGTAATTATACCGGCAATCACACTCTTCAAACCAAAACACAGCGTTGCTGCTTGGCGGCAAAAAAAGGCGTAGTGGTAGTACTTCCCCGGACGAGCCCTTCACAAAGAGCTCTACCACTCTTAAATCCGTGGGTGTGTGTTATGGTAACAAGATAGCTGATATAATACCTTAATATTTTTTTGTGAATAACAACCACTTATTAAAACAACCAGCAGTGATGTGACTTATATTAGATAAAAGTATCTGAAATACAGATACAAGATACAAAATACCTATTTACATCTTGTATTTGAAATACTTTTTTTTTTGTAACTTATATTTAGATACATTTTCCTGATATCTTGAAGATACTTTGTTCCCTAAGATACTTTTACTAAAATGAACTTCGCTGTTTTTCTTTCCAAGCGCAACCTATCCTACAATTAAAAAAATATTCCTGTTTGCCCAGCTCTGCCCCCGTGGAGCGACTCTTCTGCTTTGGGGGCATGATAATGAGGCCTCATCGAAGGAAGATGAGCGACAATATGTTTGAGGAATTAGTTTTACTCAAATCTCAACTAAAATACCTTCATATTTTGTCTTGTCACATTTGCCTGATCGATGTTTTCTCGAACAAATAAACTTAAATTCAATAATTAAATGTTGTTTTCTTACAAAAGTATTTTATCTTTAAAAAGTAGTTAAAAGATAGGTATTTTGTATCTAGTATTTCAGATACCTTTTTAGAAAATTATTTGTATCTGGTATCTGAAATGCTTTTTTTTTTCAAAGTATCTTGCATCTAGTATTTCAGATACTTTGTATAGGGCATCTTATACATCACTGACAACCAGACAGAGAACAAATGTTTTTCTCAGTGGGAATCGATCCCACGGCGACAGCGCAGAAGGCAGAGCCGCTACCAAAGCTGTGAGGCCAGTCAGCATACGCATTATTTACTTTTTTCTATACAAAAAACTAAGGCAAGTATAATGAATTATGCTAAAAAGCCACTTCCTATACAAAACGCAAACGTTTCCAACGTAACAAAATGAAAATTGGAAAAAATGGAATCACAATTTGTAGCGAATTGAATGCCATCGGAACTTGCTTCGAAGAATATTCTTTTTACATCACAACAGGGTAACCACGATGCGGAGAAACTGTAAATTACGGAAATAAATTAGGACAGCCTTCACAGCTCAGTTGGTTAGTAGCTCTGCCTTCTGCGCCGTAGGCCGTGGGTTCGATCCCCACCGAGAACAAACATTTGTGTGATGAACATAAATGTTTGTTCTCTGTCTGGGTGTTATATAATATTATAAGTATGTATTTACAAAACAAAAGTATATAAGTAGTATATCAGCTATCTGGTTCCCATATCACATGCTTTGGCCTAGTTTGGGGCGAGATAGTGCTGTGTGGAATGTCCACCAATATTTAAAAAAAAAAATGTATAACTGATTCACTGAGGCACGGTAGATATCTCTTATTATCTTTATAAGATTATCTCATATCTTTTAGGAGGTACCAACTCAAGATAATTTATCAAAGCAACTGTAAAATCCTCGAAATATGGCTGTTTGTAATTTTTCATACTAACTACCTTTAGTAATTTTATATACATATTTAAAAAAGGTTGAGAAATTTCATTTTGTGTCAAGTTTTATTTTGTTAAGCAAGTTTTCGTACCAGAAATTTTGTTTTAATTAGTTTTCATTTTGAATCGAACTGTTAGTTTGACGGTAGTCTGCGTCTTAAGTATCCCACTAATATTATAAACGCGAAAGTTTGTAAGTATGGATGGATGGATGGATGGATGTTTGTTACTCTTTCACGTAAAAACTACTGCATGAATTTTAATGAAACTTTACAATAATATAGCTAATCAGAATAGCACATTAGGCTACAATTTATAAAGATATTGTTTGAATTGTCCTAAATATGACGATAAGTGTCAAGTAAGTAGGAAAAACTCTACAATCTGCGAGCTATTCTGGCGTGCGCTGTCAAAACCGCTAGAGTTACACATATTATGTACTACGCCAAGCTAATATAAGCTACTCGAAATACTAATTCTGCGCAGACGAAGTCGCGGGCACCAGCTAGTATTGCATAAAGGACCCAGATCGGTTCCAAATACGTATCTTAATATCTGTGCTTGCGTAGGTACGGAATGGGGGCAGTGTTCATGCAGTGTAGTGCAGTATAACATCGCTGTAATGGGGTTTTAATGCGACACTATGCGGTCAGTTGCGGGTGTGTTTGGTATTACTACGAACTATATTAGAGTGTACGACGCCACAGAAGTACCTTTGACAAAAGGTAAATATAGATAAATAAATATTGGTGGACATTCCACACAGCACTATCTCGCCCCAAACTAAGCCAAAGCTTGTGATATGGGAACCAGATAGCTGATATACTACTTAAATACTTTTTTTTTTGTAAATACATACTTATAATATTATATAACACCCAGAGAGAGAACAAACATCTATGTTCATCACACAAATGTTTGTTCTCGGTGGGGATCGAACCCACGGCCTACGGCACAGAAGGCAGAGCTACTACCAACTGAGCTGTGAAGGCTGTCGTATTTATTCAGTCATAAGGATCACTTTGAAACGTCTCAAAAATAGGGATCACTTTGAAACGTCTTAAACATAGGAGAATCTAGAGGTCACTTCCACGTAAACATTCCTTATGCGTTAAGTAGGTGTTAATTGTAAGTAAATTGATTATTTTTCTATCAGCAAAATATTAACTCAAACATTATACACATTATTAATTTAAACATTAAACATATTACACTTGGTTAAGTTGTTTTGCGAGAGACAAGAGAAGTAGAGCTCTTTGTCAAGAGCTTGTTCGGGGAAGTAAAACCACCATGCCTATTATTATTATTAGAAACAAATTAGCTAGATTTTTTGTATTTATATTATGTTAAAATTAGATTTGTTCAAAACTTTAAAACTATAAGTATATTGTCATTCGGGAGAGTACTGTTTCTTGGGCCACAGCTAACGCTATTCCAGGACACAAAGCCTCACATTTTAGTATTGATTTTATTATTGCCAATAAGTTTTTTTTTCCTTTTTTTGTTGCAGCCAAGCAGCGTTGCTGTGTTTTGTTTGGAGAGTTTGATTTATTATAGATGTTTTAAGTTTGTTATGTGAATAAATTAAAATGGAATAGTAAAAATAATAATATATAAAAATACGTTCTTGGGGTGGTATTTGGAGGGTACCTAAGTATAAAGAAAAACAATCATCGTGAAGTCAATATTTTGTTATAGGTGCTGGTTACCAATTAACATCAGGAGGGCCATCCGCTTGTTCCATCAGCAATTTGAATGAAAAATAAACAATAGGCAAATAAAAAAAATCTCGACCATTCAAACACCGTTTTTTTTTAATTGTTTTTCAGGCTATGCATCACTTTGCGTGCTTTCTAGCCACATGCTGTGCAAGTGGACTGTACCTACTAGGGCATGCTCCCGGTACTGATCAGTATCGAAATTCCCGGTAATTTCGATACTGATCAGTACCGGTACTCCACAAAGCAAGTACCGGTACTTTCGATACTTTCGATACTCGATATCACTCATAAACTGTCGATGTTTTCTAGTACGATATACATAAATTTCCATAAATAAACACTAGCACTGCGTTCAGTTTCACTTTTCTATTTAGATTTCTATGTTTTAACGAATTATAAACCTAGATTTAACAGCCTTCTAATTAAATCCATACAATTTTAAGTATTACGATTAGATACGTAGTTTGTGTTGATTTTTTTATGATTATTTGATTGATTAGCTCGTTCTGATTGATGTTTGCGTATATATAAGTTCGCGACATAACCAAGAAAACAAAGTTCAATACCAAAAAAATAATAATAATAAAAGTATTCCTTCCATTTATAAGTAAGGCTGTAAATGTTTTTTTGCGATTTTTTTTTCTCATCTACTCTGTATCCATACGTGAGGATCGCTAATTGGCTTCCTAAAATAAATGAATAGAATATCCAATTACACATTCTTCGACCTCTTCATTCGATGAACATTTTTGGCCGCCGACTTGTTTTTTGAGGTTTGGGAACAGATAAAAGTCTAAAAGTCAAGGCCAAATCAGGAGATTAAGCTACGTAGAAACCACAATCTAGAATTTGAGGCATGGATTCAATCCATCCAGATTAAACAAGATTTTCTATCTCAGTATCTTGAGCATTTCTCTTTAATTTATTCTAACGAACGACGCAAAAGGGTTAAGTAATATGCCGAGCTAATGGTTTCGCCCTGAGCGAGGTGGTCCACCATGATGACACCCTTAGCATCTCACCTTTTTCCACAGTGGTGAACTCAGATTACATCTGTTATCTAATCTAATAAAAATCTGAGGCTCAGCCTCAAACGTGGCAATACAGTCGCAAGATTTTGTGAGCTCAACGCGCTTTTGCTCATCTGAGAGCAACATGGGACCAACCTAGCTGAGACCTTCGAAAATCCAAGTTAATTGACAATTATGTTTTTTGTATGTTCATAGGAGATGGTCGAAGTGTGTGCAATCTTCTTGATGATCAGTCTTCGGTCTTCCCTAATGAGATTACACACGTTTTCATTGTTTTCCTTAGTCGTAGACGTCTGAGGCCGACCAGACCTAGAGAATCTCTCTCTAGTCAGGTTTGAATTCTGTGACCCACTTCTTTACAGTCGAAGGTTTAGGATAGGGATTTATTTTCATGTCATCAAAGAATTATTTGATGATCGCACGTTTACTTTAAAACCAGAAATACTACAATAACCAAATTTTTGATTGTGACAACCAATAAACATATAAATAAAATGGGGGTAGTATAAAAAAGATATAATAACTACACTTGTTACCGTTCATTCCAGTTGTTGATTCATTTGATGATTATTCTATTTAGCTTGATCTCACCTGTTCTCATTGTTGTGTGTAAGTGATATTATTGTTCTAAATCATATAAAAAAGCTAATAATCTTAAGTTATTTTATTTACTACAGTTTTTGTTTCATTTTACGGCTATACAGTTAGTTAATTTAAGATAATTAGCTCAGTATCGAAAGTATCGAAAGTACCGGGAATTACCGGTACTGAGCCAGTATCGGCCGAAAATTACCGGTACTGAGAAAAGTATCGATACTGCATGCCCTAGTACCTACCTACTTATAATTTTATAGTGTGTGGAAAGTCCACCAATATTTATTTGTTTAATATAATTATTTTTTGTTTTATTTAAATTTATTAATTTTACAAGAAGGCAAAAAGCATACAGCCTTTATCGTGCGAATAAATATATTTTTCATTTCATTATGTTATCTAGATTATCTACAAATATCTACAAATACCTCAATGTAGGTATGATAGTACTCATTAGGACGTGGAAAAATAAACACATCTTCCATGAATATGTCCAATATTTAATATTTCCATGAATATTTTTCTTTACACGTACCCTCCACTAATACTTTAAAAATACGTTCTTGGTGTGGTATTAACAAGAACATATTTTTAAATCTTATTATTTTTACTTATCAATTTTAATTTATTCAACACTAGCGGCCTGTCCCAGCTTCGCATGGGTAGTCATAAATTTTTTGAACATTTTAGGATAAACTTAGACCGTGCGTTCGAGCCTCGTGTCTACTTATTTCATACGCCCTTCTCCTTGAGTGTCGTACCCCGTGCGTGACCCGTGGACCCGTTAACATTTTTAATTTCGTCATATCTTTTGAATGGAATGTCAGATTTGAAAAATTTAAAAAGTAATCTATAGGTATTGAAACCGTCTTAATTATAAAATAATTTATTTGGATAAGGATTAATACCAAGGTATAAATAAAGACCCTTTTCTAGCGGCGGCATTTCAATTATTTTTTTATAATAAAAGAACACTTATTGTGACAAAATCAAAATCAAAATCAAAACGGTCTTTATTCAGTACAATCACAAGGATCACATTGAAACGTCTTATATACTAGGTGAATCTATCGCCAGTTCCTCGCGACCAAAGCCTAGAAGAACGGGCAAGAAACTAACGGCTTGGTTCCTAGCGTTTTTTTGTATGATCCTTTTTACAATTTTATTATGGTACCTACTTAATTGTTTAGTGTTTTTAATGAGTTGGAGCATAGATCAGTCCCAAGCTTTTTTGTCATCTATATAATCAGAAATTTTATAGTAAGCTTTTGTACAAAGTTTTCTTTTTATTATGTTTTTGAATTTGTTAATCGACAACTGGTGAATCTCACTTGGGACTTTGTTAAAGAAGCGTACACATTGTCCTGCAAACGATTTGCTTACTTTAGTGAGCCTAGTAGTGGAAACAGCGAGCTTATCTTTATTTCTAGTGTTAACATTATGATGGTCACTCTTTTTGGCATATAAATTAATATTTTTCCTAACATACATTAAATTTTCGTATATGTACTGACAGGGTAAAGTCATTACATTTATTTCTTTAAACTTATTTCGTAACGATTCTCTGGGACCCATGTTATAAATTGCACGAACAGCCCTCTTCTGCAGCACAAATATGGTGTTAATATCTGCAGCACTCCCCCACAACAAAATGCCGTATGACATAATGCTATGAAAGTAGCTGAAATAGACAAGTCTTGCGGTGTCCACGTCTGTAAGAAGGCGGATCTTTTTGACTGCGTATGCTGCAGAGCTAAGTCTATTCGACAATTTGCCTATGTGTGGGCCCCATTGAAGCTTATTATCTAAGGTTATGCCTAAAAATACGGTGGTATCCACGAGGTCTATTTTTTCATTTTTGATTTTTACATCAGCATTTATTTGTTGGACATTTGGTAGTACAAAGCGAATGCAAATGACATAACTATAATAGTTAGACATATGCTGTCGCGACATTTTTTGTAGATGATGACGTGTTCTACAAAATCGTAGTACATTATTTTGTTCTATCATCAATAGTTTTCGCAGCGCACGCGATGTAAGGTTTTTTGTTTTCCACGTTGGGTTACATTATTGGAGTTTTAGTAAGGATCCCTGATTTTTTTGAAAATATAATATAGCCTATGTTACTCAGGGATAATGTACCATTCTAATGGTGAAAGAATTTTTGAAATCGGACCAGTAGTTTTTGAGCCTATTCGTTACATACAAAAATACAAAAATACAAATCTTACCTCTTTATAATATTAGTGTAGATTAGTGTAGATATCGTAATAATTATGCCCGTTGTGTCTATTTGTACTGCGTAACTTAAGGGGCTGACATTCTGACACCCGTCAAAGAACTTTTCGCTTTCAGTGATATATATTTATGTACGAGTGAGAAGTATATTAGCAGTAGTCATCCCCTTAATGAATACATTCAAATTTTCAAAACCAATGTGTGACCAGTAAGTAAAACTAACGGTAGTTACCATTCGAGAACCGCTAGTATACCACCATTGAACCACACAAAGCCTCCCTAAGGTACCGTAATGAATGGAGTTATTGTTTGCGCCCCTTTGTAGAGCTTTGGTCCATAGCCCCTTGGACCTCGAGACCCAACAAGATAGCCCTCACAGGTTGGTAGGTCTACCTTCTGCGCTGTGGGCCGTGGGTTCGATCCCAACGGGAACAAACATCTGTTTGATGATCATGAACATTCAAAGTCAAAGTCAAAAGGTATTTATTCAATAAAATCACAAGGATCACTTTGAAACGTCTTAAAGCTAGGTGACTCTAGGTGCCAGTTCCACGCGACCAAAGCCAAGAAGAACTCTTTTGTATGATGTGTGTTCTCTGTCTGGGTGTTAGTATACAACGTGCAACATACTACTCCTATAAGGCCAAAGACCAAGAGATCAGACCAAGCACTGGAATACTTTGACGTTTGCAAAATTTGAATACTTCGTTTTCGAAATTCCCATACAAAAGACAAATTAATATTGGCTTAGAAATTTGAAACAACCCTGATAATTTGTACGTGACCTTGGTATATACGCTATTTGCGTTTCCTAATTGGTGGCAGTTCTGTAACCTATTTTATCTAAAATTCATAATTTAAGGTAAATAGGGCTGCTTATTGTTGTGTTAGTTTCATTTTCGAGGAAAGTTTAAGAGGCATTTCATGAACGAAAATCTTCGAAATTTCAAAAGTCTTATAACTACAGTTGTTCGCCATGACAGGGTATTAAGTTACACTTTTTATATTATAAGTATGTATTTTACAAAAAGTATACAAGGTGTTCCAATAATTGGGTTTAAAACTTCAGGGGGCTAAAGTACCTATCAATATGAATAACTTTTTCTAAGGAACCAACACTATAAAGCTGTTTCATACATTTGAGCCAGGTACCTATTTAACTTTTGTATGAAACAGCTGTTTTTTTTCGCGTTTACAGTGTTGGTTCCTTAGAAAAAGTTATTAATATTGATGGGTACTTAAGCCCCCTGAAGTTTTAAATCCAATTATTGGAACACCTTCTATGAGTATGCTATCAGCTACCTAGTTCCCATATCACAAGCATTGCTCAGTTTGGGGTTAGATAGTGCTGTGTAAAAAGTCTACAAAAATAATTCATTTATTATAAGCCTTTGGAAAATATTTACCAGCAAAAAATATGATTACATTTCTACCCAACTGTCTAAAAGACGGGTTCAGCCGAATCAGCATACGTCACGTAGAGATTGCGCTGATCTAACAACCCGCTCATAAATCAAACAAAACAGAATATAATATTGCTAAACCCACGCATATTTGTGGCGCCTTCACACGTGCGCTATGCGATATTGTTGCGATACTCATGACTCGTTATCTATATGTACATATATATATACAAGGTGTAAAGTCATGTACGACATTAAATTGAAACACGTACCTACTCCTAATTGCATTTTTAGATTTTAGGAGTTGGTTTTATCAAAAAAGCCTGAATATTTATCGAGATATCGATACTTTTCCAATAAATAATTTCTATGCAACCTGTATCTCTAATCGCCGGTGATGAGGTCAAATTTCCGGGGTCATGAAGTCATGTGACTCATCAATCAAACAAAAAAAAGGACAAAGATATCATATTTATACGCGTTAGACCGCATAAGAAACATATTTGTGCGCTCACATTGTAAAATTTCGCTGTGCGACAAGGACAGATATCATTCCGCTTACGTGTGTGATAGAGAAAGATTCTATTGAGGTACCTAACTAGTTTTATTTTTCCTACATGCTAACGTTGCTCTACTATATCGGCGAATCAAAGACGCCGCCGCCGGCCGCGCGCCCGCGCTGAAAGGGCGTTCACCTTTAAGCACGGGCGCGCGGCACAGTTTAGGTTTAGTCGTAGTAGGTATGTAGGTATGTGCAGTTTCTGCGCGCGGGGCGCGGCATTGAATGAACGTACGTTGCTTTGTTTGTGTGTTTATACAGAATGTTCAATAATTTTATGCTTATTCTGATATTTAGTTTGTTTGAAAATAAAAAAATCTCAATTATGAATGAATGTTAATACAACCTTTTTTAAATCAATACTAGATAGTAGTACTACACGTGTATTAATTTAATGTCGTACAGTCGTTTACACGTTGTATACATATGCTTCATAAACATACTACATATTTGAATTCCTATTGGTGATTGTATTCGTTTTTAGTTTTTGTAAAACCTTTGACATAGGTATGTTTGTTTATTTGTGAGATACTAATGCTCAAAGGATATAAAAGCTCCTTCTTTTTACTTTTTTTTTATACTACTAGCTAATGGAACAAGCAGATGGCCCACCTGATGTTATGTGGTAACCATCACCTAAACAAAGCATTGAGTCGCAAGTCACGCACGATAGGAACGTGCTCTACGATGCACTGTCCTGCGTCCATCAACTTGAGGCATACAGATGTTAAGCCTCATGTGCCTGTAATTTCGCCGGCAACCAAACTCTTCAAACCGAAACACAGCAACGCTGCTTGGCGGCAGAAACAGGCGTGGTGGTAGTACTTCCCCGGACGAGCCCTTCACAAAAAGCTCTACTACTCTTAAACTTACTTTCACTAGAGTTAAAATTTAAGAGTAATAGAGCTCTTTGTGAAGGGTTCGTCCGGGGAAGTGTAGTACTTCCCCGGATGAACTTTAACTCTAGTGAAAGTAAGTTTAAGAGTAGTAGAGCTCTTTGTGAAGGGCTCGTCCGGGGAAGTACTACCACCACGCCTGTTTCTGCCGCCAAGTAGCGTTGCTGTGTTTCGGTTTGAAGAGTGTGGTTGCCGGTGTAATTACAGGCACATAAGGCTTAATATCTGTATGCCTCAAGTTGATGGACGCAGGGCAGTGCATCGGTGGGCACGTTCCTATCGTGCGTGACTTACGAGGCAATGCTTTGTTATAGGTGATGGTTACCACTTAACATCAGGTGGGCCATCTGCTTGTTTCATCAACTAGTTGTATAAAAAAAAAAAAAAAGTTAAAAATTTGTTTTTAAAGTTCAAAGATTCTAGATTCTTGAAACGTCTAGAATATCAATTATGAGGGTTTCTGTCAACCGTGCCTGGGTTCACTCTCAATGCCAGCATTGACAATCCTTTTTCTGTTTTTTGTAATTTTTAAGGATAACGGCAAAAGCTGGTTATTACAGCGAGTATTATATAAAATACTGAATATATAAATTATAAATTGCGTCATATATCATGCGTAGGGGCGCGCGTGAATAAATCAAGGTATAGAAAGCTGACTCTATGGTAATGACATTTTTAAATGACAGCTCATAAATAAATGAACGAACCCAAAGAGCGTGCGTATTACTTTATTTATTTATTTTAGAGTTAGTTATCTATACTAAATTGAAAAGACAAATTAAATAGATTAACAGCCCTCAGAAACGTGTGTTTGTTCTCTGTCTGGGTGTTATACCTAATTGATTTCAAGTAGAAATGTATTTACAATAAAAACAGTATAATTTATAATTTATAACAGTATAATTATTAAATAAATATTGGTGGACTTTCCAAACAACACTATCTAGCCCCAAAATAAGCAAAGCTAAGTAATATGGGAACCAGATAGCTGATTTAATAGGTACTTAAATACTTTTTTTTGTAAATACTTGCATACTTTATTTAATAACACCCAGACAGAAAACAAACATTCGTCACACAAATATTTGATCTCGGTGGGGATCGAACCCACGGCCGATAACGCAGAAGGCAGAGCTACTACCAACTGAGCTGTATAATAATTCAATTATTATTATATCAGTTAGGTATCTAGTACAAATTTAGCTTGGTTCTGGCTAGAAAGTTCCTAGTGCTGGTGGGATGTCCACCAATGTTTTACTATTATTTAAATTTAGAATCACAACCATAATTTTAGAGCAACGTCGTCTTCCGTCTAGACAAGTAGACATCCATAGACTTGCCGTCCAATTGACGCGAACCAGTGGCCTCGCAAGTCAAGCACGATAGGAACGTGCCCTACGATGCATTGCCCTGCATACAACTTGAGGCATAATAAGCTTGGTGTACCTGTAATTTCAACAACACACACCCTTCCACCGATACAAAGCAACGCTGCTGACGGAAAAAATAAGCATAGTGCTAGTACTTCGCCGGACGCCACACACAAAGAGCTCTATCACTAGAGCTATCTAAGGTAGAGTCGTTTTGGAAGGTACGTCCTATTTTGTTAATTTTAAGATGGATAAACATGTTTTTTTAGTATTATAATTATAAAAAACCCACCAGTATGTAGAGACTTTTATGGAAAAAACCAATAAGTATGAAAACTCTGTTGCTCTACCTACATGAAAATTGAATCCAAAGATAAATATATTTTTAAAGTTTAGAATAATACGTGTGAGATCGAGGTCTTAGTACGCGTAATTCATGAACTCAACGTTGTCGCCATAGTTTTACCTTGACCTAAATTGCTTTACTACACGACTGCCACACTTAAATCTATTTTAAATATAATCATCATCAGCCTTTTAAATACTTAGAATATTTTTTTGCTGTCCTTTATAACTACCATTGTATAAAAGTAGGTATTTAATCAACTTGTATAAGTACATTATGTACCGAAAATAACAAACAAAATACTGTTACAGACTTTGCCAACTTACCACTGGTAATCGGTGCAAAAGGGAAGTCAAATTGTCTACACAGTGGGGTTGAGGACTGTTTCCTCATTGCTTGAGACCTCTCGGGCCTTGACCTCGGTGGCATACTTTCAGCCTGATTGGGCATTCGAGCCCTGGGCACTTGGGCCCCCCTCTTGACGACTGACCGCCGTGATATACCAACGACTGCTTTGCTGAGCCGTGGCATCTGAATTGATACGAACAACTGCCCTTTGCTATGCTAGTTGCCGATCCCGCTTTGACAGGTGGTTTAGAACAGCCCACCCGTCACCGCTGTTTTACTGCGTAGACACGGACTCCCCCGGGAAAGTAGGAACTGAAGGCCTACATACTCATCCGCGCAAAAAAATACCGTTAGCGCGATCTAGGATTCGTCCTTGTCTGACGTCATAACTCAATAACTTACATAGCTAACGAACTTTTTGCAACTGGATTTTTATTTAGATTTTTTTTATATCATTTTCGCTATTTTAATTTTTTATTGTAGCGCGTATTTATGATTTTCAAAATAAAATTTATAAACGCAAAGGATAGATGGATGTGTTATCGTGCGCGAGCGATAAGGACAGGACATTTTTTGTAGTTATCATCGTCACAGTAGCGACATCTATTGACAGGCTTTTGCGTATATTGACCTATATCTCTAATACTATAAGACTCAAAGTCCTGACTGACTGACTGACTGACTGACTGACATATAGACAACGCACAGCCTAAACCGCTGGTCCTAGAGACTTGAAATTTGAGGAGTACATAGGTCTTATGGCGTAGAGGTGCACTAAGAAGGGATTTTTGGAAATTCAACCCCTAAGGGTGTAAAAAGGGTTGAAAACGTTTGTATGAAAAATAGTATTCCTTGAACCTACAAACTTGAAACTTGGAGTACATATACTTCAAAGCAAAAAAAAATGAAAGGCATTTTTAGTTTTTTAAAACTACCCTTAATAAGGGTGCAAAGGGATGTAAAAGTTTGTATGGGAGTTTTTTGACCGCTGGTCCTAGAGACTTGAAATTTGAGGAGTACATAGGTCTTATAGCGTAGAGGTGCACTAAGAAGGGATTTTTGGAAATTCAACCCCTAAGGGTGTAAAAAGGGTTGAAAACGTTGGTATGAAAAATTTTATTCCTTGAACCTACAAACTTGAAACTTGGAGTACATATACTTCAAGGCAAAAAAAAAGGAAAGGCATTTTTAGTTTTTTAAAACTACCCTTAATAAGGGTGCAAAGGGATGTAAAAGTTTGTATGGGAGTTTTTTGACCGCTGGTCCTAGAGACTTGAAATTTGAGGAGTACATAGGTAGTATGGCGTAGAGGTGTACTAAGAAGGGATTTTTGGAAATTCAACCCCTAAGAGTGTAAAAAGGGTTGAAAACGTTTGTATGAAAAATAGTATTCCTTGAACCTACAAACTTGAAACTTGGAGTACATATATTTCAAGGCAAAAAAAAAGGATAGGCATTTTTAGTTTTTTAAAACTACCCATAATAAGGGTGCAAAGGGATGTAAAAGTTTGTATGGGAGTTTTTTGACCACTGGACTTAGAGACTTGAAATTTGAAGAGTATATAGGTCTTATGGCGTAGAGGTGTACTAAGAAGGGATTTTAGGAAATTCAACCACTAAGGGTGTAAAAAGGGATGAAAACGTTGGTATGAAAAATTGTATTCCTTGAACCTACAAACTTGAAACTTGGAGTACATATACTTCAAGGCAAAAAAATAGGAATAACATTTTTGGTTTTTTAAAACTACCCTTAATAAGTATGCAAAGGGATGTCGAAGTTTGTATGGGAGTTTTTTAACGCGTGGTGCGATTGACTTAAAACTTGAGGTAAATATACTAAGAAATAAATAATTAAGAATAACACTTTGAAGTTTTGATAATTACCCCCGCAAAGGGTGCAAATGACTGTAAAAGTTAGTATGGGAGATTTTTAACGCATAGTGCGATTGATTTCAAACTTGAAGTAAATATACTCCACAATAAATAGATTAAAATCACGTTTTCACTATTTTAAAACTACCCCTGCAAAGGGTGCAAAAGACTGCCAAAGTCCCAAGGTTTGTATGGGAGATTTTTAACGCGTAGTGTAATTAACTTCAAACTAAAAGAAAATATGTTCTGTGGATAAATAACAAAAAAACAGTTTGATTTTCGAAAACAACCCCTGAAACGTTACCCTCCTTCGTTGCGCTCGAGTAAAAAGGATACAACGAAGCGTCAATGTTATATTCTGTGTTATATATGGGATATTCTAAAAACGGGAATCTTGAGTTGGTACGAAGAGATATGAGGGTATCTACCGTGATTGGGGATCAAAGTCGTGAAGCTGTTTCGTTTCGTTTGTTTTTGAGGTAGAAACTAGGAACAAATAAGTACATATTTTCCGTGTAAGGTTGTCTTTGTTGTATTTGTCATGTTTGTGCCAAACTCAGTCAGTACCTATACCTACCTACCTAATATAGGTAATGTACGCCTATAGGTATCCCATATACCTACGTAGGTATTTAAAATCTTACCCTAATAATATACAAATCAATGCGAAAGTTACGATGTTTTGATGTTTGTGGCTCAATCACGGTTCACCACTTCAACGCGTGCGAAGCCGCGGGAAGCCACTAGTTTAAAAATAAACTTGTAAAACATATTTTTAAACAGAATATAACCTAAATAAAGGTAAACGCGATAAATACCCGTGTAATACTTTTAAATAAGAATATAACCTTTTTATATCAATGTAGGAAAATCAGAGAAATATTCATTTTTTTTAATTAACAATAAATTTAGCAACTTCTAAAGATATAAAATAATAGTTAATTATTCTGCAAAAAAAAACCGACTTCATATGCACTGAAAAAATAAAACAGCAAAATACGCAATTTCTTTTACTTGGATGACATAACAACTACTGCACTGATTTTGATGAAATTTCTATGAAAAGACCAATCTGAAAGTGTATACTCTCAATTTTTTTTTCATATCGGTTCTTGGCGGTGTTATGCTAACAAATATAAAAAATAAAAAAAACACATTCGAATTGAGAACCTCCTCGTTTTGAAGTCGGTAAAAAATTTGCCTGCCTTAATTAACATGACAAAATGAACAAGTTATTTAACATGGCAGGTACAAAAATTAACAAACACAGTTACAATAAATAGAAAATAGAAAACAAATCACACAAGACTTTAAAAAAGTCCTGCTGGTCTAGACCCTCTGATCGAATCATGCAAACAAATTCTGTAGAATAAATCGAATCCGCGCCACCCCTCCCATAGGTGGGTATAACAGGCGGGCCCGTCGGCACATCATAGTCAATTTATCGTTTCAATTCGCACGACACACGGCCCACTAATTTATAGGCATGTAAAGCTTTCTGCCGATATATCCCACGTTAATTACGAATAAATAAGGTATAAATAAATGTTCGTCGTGTTTCAACTAATTAACGGGAGATTCAGTTTAATAGCATCATTGGAAGCTGTTTTTTTTATACTATACTAGCTGATGGAACAAGCAAATGGCCCACCTGATGTTAAGCGGCAACCATCACCTATATCAAAGCATTGCCTCGTAAGTCACTATTACTAGTGATATAACTATTTAAAACATAATAAAATAAATATTATTAGTGGATATTTTACAAAGATTTCTTCTTGTCGGGAAACAGTGTGGTGTAAGGATTTTAAATGCGCCTCAAACAGGCTCCTTTTGAGCACTTGACATATGTTTTAGAACTTTTTAGGTTCCATGACATGCCGATTTTGACACAATGTTTTCCTACACTGATTATGAGTACTGCCACTGCGCACATTGTTTTTTAACAGGAAAACTCATTGGAAAACACAAACGACCGGTTTTGAACCCAGGACCTTAGGATCGGAAGGCCGGCCGCTACCACTAGACCAGTGCCCTCTACAGCTTGAATTGGGAACGCCAGGGACCAAAAGAACGGTACCTATTGCAAATAGGAAAAATCTTTGTTGTAACTTAAATACTAGAAAACAGTTGCTACTGTACTACCAACAGACCACCAGTGCCTCCATTGTGTGACCGATCCCAGTGACGTAGCTATCGTAGGGCCAGGTGGTGCAGTGCACCAGGCCCCGGAGCTCAGGGGGCCCTCTAACCTAAGCTTTGAAAAGAGAAGTTCAGCCAGCTCCCGAAGCCCGAAAACCTTGAGCCTGCTCACAATTTTTTTTTTTTTTTTTTAAAGGCCTTTATAAGTTTAAGCTATGTGGAAAGAGGGGATGAGGGCCCGATTCTTTCTCTATACACCGGGGCCCTTGTCCACCTAGCTACGCCACTGACCGATCCCTTATTACCTAACTCGCAACCGGTCTACGACAAGCGCAATGGATGTATACGTGTCATTTCGGCTTGTGCAGCTGGCGCGGCAAGGTGGTGCGGAGCAATGAGGCCGTGTATTAGACATGTAACGCTTAGCGCACTATAGGTAATGGCAGCTTGGCAGTCAATCTGATAACAGGACGTATGCATATACATGCTGCAGACTATACAGTCTGCAGATATAGTCCTAACGCGATAGTTTATATTTTTCGAGTGTGTTCTGAAAGTTCGTTTTCAATCTTTGTTTTTTTGTATCTGTGTTTGTGTGAGTTAGGCAAATCAATGACTAATCATTCTATCTATCTTGCTAATTTTTCTCTAATTTTGTTTTTTTTTTTGTATCTGAGAGTAATAGGCAAATAAATGAGTAATCTATATATCTATCTTGCTTGTCGCGCGCTACGTAATAAGAGGGCAGCGTTTATTGTCGTCGCGTTCACACGTCTCCCATCATCAGCATAATGAGAAAACTTTAGGGTGCGATGTACCCCTGGGCATGAAGTCCAATTACTGAAAAATGCGAGGGCGGAGGGCACGAGTTTCGATGTTTTAAATCGAGGGAAGCCTTCACAACATTATTAGAAATTATAATTATTTCGTTAAATTTTATTTAAAGTATTTTTTATTGAAAGTAGCGCCTGCTATGGATAAGTTGAGGAGCAATAGTTAAGGTACAATAGTTAGCGTGGTATGGGCATGTCATGGGGAGGGAAGAAGTCATATTACGAGAAGAGTGTTGGAAATGTATGTGGATGGTTTTAGAAGGAGAGGCAGGCCAAAGAAAAGATGTATGGATTGTGTGAAAGATGATATGAGTAAGAAAGGTGTGAGCACTGAGATGTCGAATGATAGAGGGCAGTGGAAGAAGAAAATCTGTTGTGCCGACCCCATGCAGCGTGGGATAAGGGCAGGAAGATGATGATGAATTATTTACCTTATAACTGTTCCCGACAGTTCAGCTGTTCCTGAAAGATCGCAGAAGGCCTGAAAGTCGGTGGAAAAAACAATTAAAACAGCTTCACTTTGACGTTGATTCCCAGGCACGGTAGATATCCTCTCAGGTACCAAAAGCACCTACAAACTCCACATTATGTATGTATGTATCAGATGTAGTCAGAGGTACGTCCAAACATTACATTTGGCACATACCCACATTTTGCAGTAGTTGGTATTCCATACGTGACAGGTTGCAAGCCCATCGCCGCTGTTAGAATACTAACTGGTTTCCTCGCGATGTTTTCCTTCACCGTTTAAGAGCACTGGCATTGAGACTCAAAATAGTTCTTCCTGGAAATTAAGTGTTTTCTCCAAGTTTACAATGCAAGTTTTACAGATGTATATTTTAAAAGGGGTTACTTTGACCATGAGACTCTGCAACGTTATAGGTACGCTTTATTATGACGACCTAAGTATATGTAGAATAAAAACCGGCCAAGTGGGAGTTGGACTCGCGCACGAAGGGATCCGTACCATTATCTATAAAAACGGCAAAAAAAACAAGTTTGTTGTTTTTTTTTTTTTTTTTTTTTTTTTTTTTAATACAACTAGTTGATGGAACAAGCAGATGGCCCACCTGATGTTAAGTGGTAACCATCACCTATAACAAAGCATTGCCTCCTAAGTCACGCACGATAGGAACGTGCCCTACGATGCACTGCCCTGCGTCCATCAACTTGAGGCATATAGATGTTAAGCCTCATGTGCCTGTAATTACACCGGCAACCACACTCTTCAAACCGAAACACAGCGTTGCTGCTTGGCGGCAGAAAAAGGCGTGGTGGTAGTACTTCCCCGGACGAGCCCTTCACAAAGAGCTCTACTACTCTTTGTATGGGAGCCCCGTTAAATATTTATTTCATTCTGTTTTTTAGTATTTGTTGTTATAGCGGCAACAGAAATACATCATCTGTGAAAAGTTCAACTGTCTACTATCACGGTCCATGAGATACAGCTGACAGTCGGACAGACAGATGGACGGACCGCAAAGACTTAGTAATAGGGTCCAGTCTTACCTTTTGGATACGGGACCCTAAAAAACTTAAACCAGTTATTATCAAAACCGGTATTCGATGCGCAGGGGTTTGAAATCAAACAATAGTTGGCAAGGGCCGTGGCATCTTTATTTTGCAAAAACATGTAATACAATACAATACAATACAATACGATACAAAAAGTTTGTTGTCAGCAAATAGATTACAGAGTACCCCAAAATCTAAGTTTTGTTTTTCGTATTTAGTTTTTCGTAACGTCAGGCTTTTTTTTATACAACTATCTGATGGAACAAGCAGATGGCCCACCTGATGTTAAGTGGTAACCATCACAAAGCATTGCCTCGTAAGTCACGCGCGATAGGAACGTGCCCTACGATGCACTGCCCTGCGTCCATCAACTTGAGGCATACAGATGTTATCATGTCATGATGCCTCATGTGCCTGTAATTATACCGGCAACCACACTCTTCAAACCGAAACACAGCGTTGCTGCTTGGCGGCGGAAAAAGGCGTGGTGGTAGTACTTCCCCGGACGAGCCCTTCACAAAGAGCTCTACTACTCTTAAAAAGACTTTTTTGAATGGAGATTTGATAAGCGCCTCTAGCGGGCATGCTGAGAACTTACGAGTCTCCCAAAAAAAAAGGTCTGACGTCACGAAAAACGAAACTCAGACTTGGGTTACGGATGTATACAGGGCGTCCCAAGACTATGCGACACAAAGGGAAAGTACCTTAAATATTGTAGATAGGATATTTTGCTGAGAGGAGACTTTATTGTACATCTAAAACTTAGTAATACTGCATTCAAAGATTTTCTAAAAATTACTTGCTTCTGAGAATCGAACCGAATATGTATTCGGCGTCCATGAACCTGAGGTGTAGATGTCTCATGTGCCTCATGTGCTTGTAATTTCACCGGCAACCGCAATCTTCAAACCAAAACAAAGCAACGCAGCTTAGCAGCAGAATAGTCATTCATACTTATGCAAGGTGCAATACTTGTATATTATGAATGCTATAAAATTAAAGCATTCTGTGTTCATTGCGGGTTTTGTATGAAGACGCGATAGAGATACCGATACGGAACTTTATGTTGCAAGTATGATGAAAATTAGTAGTAGAACATAGTAGTTCCGTATCGGTATCTCTATCGCGTCTTCATACAAAACCCGCAATGAACAAGAAACAAAAACGAAAAACCAAATATGGTGGGTAAACACAACTCATACTTGGGGTACAGTTTCTTCATTGGCGCGAGTTATAACTACTTACCTATTTTTAAACGTAAATTAAGTTTTAAGAATAAGCTGTTTAGTAATTAAATTAAAGCTGATTTAGTTATCTAATTCGTTGAGAATTTCCACTGTAATTATGAAGATTAATTTAAATTTAACTACAATTTCAGCCTACTCGCATTTAGGTATGCTAAGCTTCTTAACAGCTCAATTTAGAATTAGACCAGTTAAGCTAGTCTATAGTGCAGTTAGCGTCTAATAAGATGACACACTGTGGGATTTTGATACTATCAAATTAGATAATTTTAGCAAATAAATGTCTATGTCTATAATAATTCAATGGATTTTCACTATCGAAAAATGTATGTGCACAATGTCAGTGCTCTTAAACGGTGTAGAAAAACACCGTGTGAAAACCAGGTTGGTATAACAGCGACGATGGGCTTGCAACCTGTCACGTATAGAAACTGAAAAATGCGGGTTTGTGCCAAATGTAATTGGACGTACCGTTGACTAACCCCCTTATATACATCCTTAAAGAATCAGGGGTTCGGACTTGGGACTAGGAGATCTGAGAGGATATCTACCGTGCCTTAGGCTCAAAGTCGTGAAGCTAATAAATAATATAAATAATAATAAAGGTAGGTTTACTGAATAGTTATTTCAACTATGTATTGTAAATGTATAAGAATACTGATATTTCATTTCATCATAATTCGTATTTATTTTTTAGCTATCTTCAGATCGTTATAAACGATCTAGGGTCGGCAACTGGTTACATGCGTATTTTGTTCATATTCTAAATACTGGGTTTTTGTAAATTTATATATTTTTTTGTTATTATGCCTGCGTGAACAGAAAATTGGCTATCTACTACTATGCTATTATAATAATATTTTTTAATCAGCTATCGGTTTACAATACAATAAAAAATATTGTAGGTCTTTGTACACCTGGTTGTACCAGGGGCATTTTTCTTTCCGTGGTCCACCTGTAGTCCCAACCTATTGTCTGGAATCCCGGCATGCTAGAGACTGATGCGTCATTTTAACGTTCGTGTACTGTACCTACTATAGTTTAGATCTGCCAAAGTTGTAGTGGCTATCTGAACTTTGAATAAGATAATTTAGTCAGTCTGAGCTTTCAAGCTTTGCTTTATGCGGATCGGGTGTTTCCTATACTATAGTTCTTCAAGATTTTATTCAAACTCGATAGGTATACCTAGCTGCTTGAGAGGGTAAGAAAGTGAAATAAGTGATATGAATAATTTGATTATTGAAATAATTTTACAGCCTTCACGGCTCAGTAGGCCGTGGGTTCGATTCACACCTAGAACAAAAAAAATGTTTGTTCAAAAATTACGCTTAAAACCAAGATAATTATAATTTATTATGGTTATGGTTAGCGTTATGGTTACCACTTAACATCAGGTGAGCCATCTGCTTGTTTGATCAGCAAGTTGAAACGGTTAAGAAAATTGACGCTTAAAACCAAGTTTATTATAATACTAGAGGATTCCCGCGGCTTCGCACGCGTTGAAGTGCTGAGCCATGATTGAGCTACAGACATCCAAACATCGTAACTTTCGCATTGATTTGTATATTATTAGGCTAGGATTTTAAATACCTACGTAGGTATAAGAGATACCTATAGGCGTACATTACCTATATTAGGTAGGCAGGTATAGGTACTTAGCTTAGCATAAATATGACAAATATAACAAAGACAACCTTACACGGAAAATATGTACTTATTTGTTCCTAGTTTCTACCCCAAAAACAAACGAAACGAAACAGCTTCACGACTTTGATCCCCAGGCACGGTAGATATCCTCAGATCTCTTCGTACCAACTCAAGATTTCCGTTTTTAGAATGTTGCAGGGGTAGTTTTAAAATATGAAAACGTGATTTTAAATTATTTATTATGGAGTAGGTATATTTACTTCAAGTTTTAAGTCAATCGCACCACTCGTTACAAAACTCCCATACACACTTTGACATCCCTTTGCACACTTATTAGGGGAGTTTTAAAAAAATAAAAATGCCTATCCTATTTTTTTGACTTGGAGTACCTACATATACTCCAAGTTTCAAGTTTGTAGGTTCAAGGAATACAATTTTTCATACCAACGTTTTCAACCCTTTTAACACCCTTAGGGGTTGAATTTCCAAAAATCCCTTCTTAGTACACTTCTACGCCAAAAGACCTATATACTCTTCAAATTTCAAGTCTCTAGGACCAGCGGTCAAAAAACTCCCATACAAACTTTTACATCCCTTTGCACACTTATTAAGGGTAGTTTAAAAAAACTAAAAATGCCTTTCCTATTTTTTAGCCTTGTAGTACATGTACTCCAAGTTTCAAGTTTGTAGCATCAAGGAATACAATTTTTCATACAAATGTTTTCATCTCTTTTTCCACCCTTAGGGGTTGAATTTCTTAAAATCCCTTCTTAGTACACCTCTACGCTATAAGACCTATGTACTCCTCAAATTTCAAGTCTCTAGAACCAGCGGTCAAAAAATTCCCATACAAACTTTTACATCCCTTTGCACACTTATTAAGGGTAGTTTAAAAAAACTAAAAATGTCTTTCCTATATTTTAGCCTTGTAGTACATATACTCCAAGTTTCAAGTTTGTAGGTTCAAGGAATACAATTTTTCATACCAACGCTTTCAACCCTTTTTACACCCTTAGGGGTTGAATTTCCAAAAATTCCTTCTTAGTACACCTTTACGCTATAAGACCTATGTGCTCCTCAAATTTCAAGTCTCTAGGACCATCGGTCAAAAAACTCCCATAATACAAACTTTTACATCCCTTTGCAATCTTATTAAGGGTAGTTTAAAAAAACTAAAAATGCCTTTCCTATTTTTTAGCTTTGTAGTACATGTACTCCAAGGTTCAAGTTTGTAGGTTCAAGGAATACAATTTTTTATACAAACGTTTTCATCCCTTTTTACACCCTTAGGGGTTGAATTTCCAAAAATCCCTTCTTAGTACACCACTACGCTATAAGACCTATGTACTCCTCAAATTTCAAGACTCTAGGACCAGCGGTTTAGGCTGTGCGTTGTCTATATGTCAGTCAGTCAGTCAGTCAGTCAGTCAGTCAGTCAGGACTTTGATTCTTATAGTATTAGGGATAATAATCTTGGTTTTAAGCGTCATTTTTCTTTGGCTTTGTACCTCTATAGTTTGATAAGTACCCGTATGTAACTAGTTTCGTGGAGCCCTTGGAATGCAATGAATGGAACGCCTAGGTGTAGGTAAATAGTTAACCGTCTCAACTTGCAACACTTAGTTGGTAACTTGCAGTTTACGTCTCGCACGCAAGCACTTGCAACTGTTTGTTTGATTATCATTAAGCTGACAATTACGTGTAAGCCGCGGCTTGAAGTTACGACTTTTAGTTGCGCGCGACATACTTAGATAATTTGATATTGAACGTCGATGTTTTTTTTTATACAACTAACTGATCGAACAAGCAGATGGCCCACCTGATGTTAAGTTGTAACCATCACCTATAACAAAGCATTGCCTCGTAAGTCACGCACGATAGGAACGTGTCCTACGATGCACTGCTCTGCGTCCATCAACTTGAGGCATACAGATATTAAGCCGCATGTGCCTGTAATTACACCGGCAACCACATTCTTCAAACCGAAACACAGCAACGCTGCTTGGCCCTTTATAATTAACTCTACTACTCTTAAAGGTCTGTCTGCCTTAGATGTCTTATGTCTCAAATATATTTTGACATTT
This sequence comes from Chloroclysta siterata, assembly GCA_932294275.1. Taxonomy (NCBI): domain Eukaryota; kingdom Metazoa; phylum Arthropoda; class Insecta; order Lepidoptera; family Geometridae; genus Chloroclysta; species Chloroclysta siterata. The sequence continues at coordinate 26,027,517 of OW028591.1, read as the reverse complement.
AGGTCGCGTAAGATATATTAAATGAAATGCTAACTGCCCCTTTCAGAAACGTTGATCAAACCTAATCAGATGTCTATTCACTTGTTAACTAGAAAATAGGTTGCAAGAACGCCAGTCAATTACTAAATTTTGAATCTCTGATAAACATTGAAAACTTAGTAGTTGACGGGCGTTCTCGCAACCCATTTTCCAGTTAACAAGTGATATGACAACTGATAAAGCTTGATCAAGCTTTCAGACATCGGCGGTTTAGTAGGTTTTAAAAAAAAGTGGTCTCCTAAGTCTCCTGTGGTCGCCACCGTTAGTCGCGTCCGATACTTTTCCAGCATTACTAAGCCTGAAGATACCCGCCTGTTTGCTGAAGGTGTTAGCCAAATATCACTGTAGCTGGTTCACTGAGGCACGTATAACCTTATTTATTCTGTGACTGGGGTAGCTACCTGAATATCTAAACACTGATCAATTATATATTGCTATTTAACTCAAAGTCAAAGTCAAAAGGTATTTATTCAGTTAAATCACAAGTATCACTTTGAAACGGCTTAAAGCTAGGTAAATAAATAAATAAATAAAAATTGGTGGACATTCCACACAACACTATCTCGCCCCAAACTAAGTCAAAGCTTGTGATATGGGAACCAGATAGCTGATATACTACTTATGTGCGTTTTTTTGTAAATACATACTTATAATATTATATAACACCCAGACAGAGAACAAACAGCTATGTTCATCACACAAATGTTTGTTCTCGGTGGGGATCGAACCCACGGCCTACACGGCGCAGAAGGCAGAGCTACTACCAACTGAGCTGTGAAGGTTGTCTATGTTGTGGTGGCAGTTCCATGTGGCCATATGTATCCATATAGTATAGGTGAAGTTAGTGTAGCCATATCTGGCTCGAGTATTGGCCAGGAACGATACCAGAACATGCAAGTAATTTGTCCTGAGCAGGTATCAAACCGGCATCTCTATCAGTCGGTCAAAAGTCCACAGCGCCCCGCGGGGATATTACCTACTTAAGAACAAGCAATATCAGAAAAGGAAACAGGTTTTTTTTATTCAAAATTACAATGAATACAAAATTACAAGTATTAAATATAATAGTAGATAAATTAATTATATAGTAGATAAAATAATATTAAATATAATATTAGTAGTAAATACAAGTATTTACAAAATGTACAAACAACACATGAAACAGTTGAGCTATCTGCAGACTGGTGGTTTAGTGGTAGCGGCCCCGCCTTCCGATCCTAAGGTCGTGGGTTCGAAACCGGTCGTGCACCAAATGTTTTTCTGTTCAAAAATGTGTGCAGAATGCCAGTACTCTCAAACGACGAAGGAAAACATCGTGAGGAAACCGGCATGTCGTAGAACCTAAAAAGTTCTATAGCATGTGTCAAGTGCTCGAAAGGAGCCTGTAGGCGCACTTAAAATCCTTTCACCACACTGTTTCGAAAGAAACTAGTGACACGACAAGAGAGAGTGGCAATCGGAAGCGTCCCCAAGACCCTGGCTGTATTGCCACGCTAAATGGCAACGCTGATGTGCTTAGCCGATAGATAGATAGATACTTATACAGGGTGTCCCAGAAATCAACGTCAAGCCGAAAACGGGCGATGCGCCAGGTCATCATAGTTATCATAAAAATATAAAAAAAAATATTTGTCATGTACTTTTCGAATTATGAGTTTAAAAAAAAATACAGAAAAAATGACATCCTGTGATGATCTTTTATGTCCTGTGACTACAAATATTAACTTTTCGTGAAACTTTTTTCTGTAATGTAACTATGAATAGCTCTTCTGTAAAATACAATTCAAAATTAAACCGTAACTGCCTCAGTTTTAAATAAAATGTTGATTTTTGGCCAACATTTAATTAAAAATAATTACATCACCCAACTTTAACCGACTGTACCGTAAAAAAAATGTACTACACTACTTTTATTTATTCATTCACTAATTTTATTCATAGTTACATTACAGAAAAAAGTTTCACGAATAGTTAATATTTGTAGTCACAGGACTTAAAAGATCATCACAGGGTGTCTGTTTTTCTGTATTTTTTGTAATACTGATAATTCGAAAAGTACATGAAAAATATATTTTTTTATATTTTTCTGATAACTATCATGACTTGGCCCATCGCCCGTTTTCGGCTTGACGTTGATTTCTGGGACACCCTGTATATACTTATATATAGCCTTAGATAATCATCAGCCGATAGATCACGCGTCGCTTCGATAACTACAAAATACTTCGAATAACAAAATAAACTTGTAACGGTTTAAATCTGAATATTATGTTTAATTTCTCTGAAGTTTCACAAAATTTTCTACGGTTACAACGAAATTAAAATATTATTACAGAATAATGTAGATAAATTTCAAATGCCGTAAAAACTAAATTGATATTCTTCAAATTGCTTTCATACAGACCTAATAAAGAATGTTTAAAATTGTCTACTTAAGGCCATTATAAATATAAATGTGGTTTTCAGTTTATCTCTGCCTAAAAAATCCCATCAACTCTTATTATTTTCTATAATTGTCTTCAAGAGTTTAATTTATAAAATGCTTTAATACTTTTTCAGAAATATATTCGAATATTTATCTCGTAGTTAACAAAGAAAATTGTAATGATTACAATTGTTTTACAGCTCTTGTAAAACAATTGTAATCATTACAATTGTAGGTGGTCGTAGGTTCGAATCCGGCTGTGCATCAATGGATTTTTCCTATCGAAAAATGAATGTGCGCAATGTCAGTGCCAACACTTGGCTATCAATACTAAAAAACCGGCCAAGTGCGAGTCGGACTAGCGCACGAAGGGTTTTGCACAAAGGGCAAAAAAATCACGTTTGTTGTATGGGAGCCCCCTTTAATAGTTATTTTATTCTGTTTTTTAGTATTTGCTGTTATAGCGGCAACAGAAATACATCATCTGTGAAAATTTCAACTGTCTAACTATTACGGTTCATGAGGTACAGCCTGGTGACAGACGGACAGACAGACGGACGAACAGCGGAGTCTTAGTAATAGGGTCCCGTTTTACCCTTACGTAACCCTAAAAACCAGTGGACATGTACACTCTTAGGTGTACAGATCAAACTACACAAAGCCAATGACGCTTACTAATAAATAATAAATAAATAAATAATGGAGGGCTTTCCACACATCACTATCTAGCCCCAAACTAAGCCAAAGCTTGTAATATGGGAACCATATAGCGGATATATACTTTTTTTTGTAAATACATACTTATAATATTATATAACACCCAGACAGAGAACAAACATCTATGTTCACCATACAAATGTTTGTTCTCGGTGGGGATCGAACCCACGGCCTACGGCGCAGAAGGCAGAGCTAATATAAGGACATAAAAGTGTATAGCCTGATGAGTATCCGTGTGTATATATACAATCTTAACATGTAATACAGAAAACCGTTCACCTATGTTTCAGACATCGAACTTTAGAATTGTATTTGTATAAACGCCTTTTTCTGCCGCCAAGCAGCGTTGCTGTGTTTCGGTTTGAAGAGTGTGGTTGCCGGTGTAATTACAGGCACATGAGGAGGATTACAGGAACATCTGTATGACTCTAGTTCATGGACGCAGAGCAGTGCATCGTAGGGCATGTTCCTATCGTGCGTGACTTGCGAGGCAATGCTTTGTTATAGGTGATGGCTACTATTTAATATCAGGTGGACCATCTGCTTGTTCCATTAGCTAGTTGTATTAAAAAAAACATTTTTTTTTGATCGAGTGAGCGAAGCGAACGAAGATCTTTAGTTTCAACTTGGGCGATTTGGCATTTTATGTATGTATGTATGTATGTATGTATGTATGTTTGTCTGGCCATAACTTTCGAACCGTTGATTCGATCTGCATGAAATTTGATAAGTCGATAGCTTGTGCTTGAGAAATTTACTGGTAAGTATATGAGTAAAATCGGATGAAGGGTTATTAAGATATGGGGGTTTAAAAGGGGGCAAAAATAAAAAAAGTTACATAAAAAAATCAAGTTACATGTCATATGAAAGGGCTTTATTTGGACATTCCAAAACAATTTTTAAATTTTTTCTGGAACGCTCGGTTTTTGAGATACAATTAAAAAGTTAAATTAAGATAACCAGCGATCCAAGAGCTCCCATCTCTAAGAGTTTCGTTGCCATCAAGGTTTTTCTACTGGTCGGCCAGTTACTTTGCTTTTTCTTATTTTTTTTTCTTGAAATATATTAAGGAGGTACTCAGTTCTCATAAAATGGTGACAACGACCAGGTCTGATGATGGATCCAAGGTCTGTTCAACGGAACTCTTCAATAAATAGGCCAATAGAGTTGAAACTTGGTAGTCAGAAAAAAGTCCAAGCATAATGTTTGGACTTGCCTCTGACTACCACCTACTCAAAGTTTAGGTGCGTTCGTCGGGTCGCATCACGAGATCTCAGTTCGGGGCGAACTACTAGTTTAGAAATTGATTAATTTCCAGGGACGAACGACTTCACGCATCCTTCACAGTATTTATTACCTCTCGGTTTATCTTTTCAAAAGACGTTTCGTTTATATTAGTACCAAATACAAAAACGATTCAAAAATTAAATAAATGATGCCGAAATGCTAGAGATTACCAAATTCGAGAGCTTAAATAAAATATATCTGAGAAAGTGAAAAATATAACCTTATAAAATTTAAATGGCAACATTTATCTAGAGCCTAGTGCGCTCGTTTGTCTAAATTAGGATTTACGGTTCCAAATCTAGGGCTCTGGATCACCAATAAAACGGCGACCGATATCTGTGTTTACATATTTTTATTTCCTATACTATCTCTTCTCTTCTATCTTATTTTCTTTTATCTTATCTCTTCTCTTCTGTCTTATTTTCGTTTATATTATTCTTTTCTAGAAAAAGAGATCTATAGAGGTACTATAGGTAATAAAGTTAGAATACAATTGTATTCTAATAGTATAACAGTATCTAATTGTATTCTAACAGCGGCGATGAGCTTGCAACCTGTCACGTATGGAATACCAACAATACTGCAATGTTTTAACATTATGCAGTATTGCGCACCCGCTTTAGATATAACTAAAGAAAAAATACTTCTTACTTACGAATCTTGGTACTTGTTACTCAGAGATTCGAGGGGATATAAACCGTGCCTCAAAGTCGTGAAGCCGTTTTCATCTCTCAATATCATAACTATTGCCATCCCTTACATTGTTAATTGCCACAGTATTGACTGTGGCAATACCTTACCAATAACTATTGGTAAGGTATTGGTAACAACTGTTAGTAAAACAAAAATCTTGGTTCACTTTAACCAATTTTTAAATTTAAGTAAAACTAGTAGTTCGCCCCGAACTGAGATCTCGTGATGCGACCGACGAACGCATCAAAACTTTGAGCAGGTAGTAGTCAGAGGCAAGTCCAAACATTATCTTTGGACTTTTTTCTGACTACCGCCTAGTAACTTGGTAAGGTAACCAAGTTTCAACTCTATTGGCCTATTTATTGAAGAGTTCCGTTGAACAGACCTTGGCTCCATCATCAGACCTGGCCGTCGTCACCATTTTATGAAAACTGAGTACCTCCTTAATTTATTTCAAGAAAAAAAATTAAGAAAAAGCAAAGGAACTGGACGACCAGTAGAAAAACCTTGATGTCAACGAAACTCTTAGAGATGGGAGCTCTTGGATCGCTGGTTATCTTAATTTAACTTTTTTTGTTTTATCTCAAAAACAGAGCGTCCCAAAAAAAAGTAAAAATTGTTTTGGAATGTCCAAACAAAGCCCTTTCATATGACATGTAACTTGATTTTTTTAAGTAACTTTTTTTTTTTTTCCCCCTTTTAAAAACCGCATATCTCAAAAACCCTTCATCCGATTTTACTCATATACTTACCAGTAAATTTCTCAAGTACAAGCTATCGACTTATCAAATTTCATACAGATCGGATCAACGGTTCTAAAGTTATCGCCAGACAAACATACATACATACATACATACATAAAATGCCAAATCGCCCAAGTTGAAACTAAGATCTTCGTTCGCTTCGCTCACTCGATCAACTAAGAAAATAAAGAAATCATTTATAATTTTTCAAAAAAACAAGGCTAACTTAGTTACTAGTAACAATATGTTATACAATCTTGTAGGTTATGGTAGTTAGTAGGAGCATTGGTGGTCTAACGGCCCCGCCTTCCGATCCTAAGGTCGTGGGTTCAAAACCGGTCGTGCACCAATGAGTTTTTCTGATCATATATTTATGTGCACAATGCCAGTACTCTCAAACGGTGAAGGAAAACGTCGTGAGGAAACCGGCATGTCGTAGAACCTAAAAAGTTCTATAACGTCAAATGTTCGAAAGGAGCTTCTTAAGGCGCACTTAAAATCCACACACTGTTTCGAAACAAACTAGTGACACTACAAGAAATAATGTTTAGGTATCTACTCATTCAGCGACCGTAATATGACTTTCACCGCTTTTAGCAAATGAAAACTGTAGACTGCTGTAGGGCATTCCTTCGCATTTCTCGAACATTCCTTCACGAAGAGGAGATATCTCAACAAGCTACTTAATAACGTGGGACAGCCTCGCTGAGAGGTTTTATTAGGGCTTAGATTATTTTTTGTGTAAATTAGACTCACTTTAGGATAAAAAATCCAAAGTTTTAAGAGTGGTAGAGCTCTTGCGATGGGCTCGTCTGGGGACTTCCCCATACGACTAATACCATGCTTTTTTCTGCCCCCAAGCAGCGTTGCTGTGTTTCGGTTTGAAGAGTGTGGTTGCCGGTGTAATTACAGGCACATGAGGCTTAACATCTGTATTCCTCAAGTTGATGGACGCAGGGCAGTGCATCGTAGGGCACGTTCCTTTTTCCAATTTTTCATTTTCATTTAGGGATTTTATATTTTTAAATGTGCATGTGGGAAATTGTTTGACGGTTGTCTGCGTCTTAAGCCTAAGTTGTTTCCCTTCAATTAATTCCCCTTCGAAGTTCGCTCCACATACCTCCTCGCGTCACATCATAAATTATTCTTCAATTCAAGCTGATGATAAATTGCGTCGCGAGATCTTTCGTAGCATTTGACAAATTAGTAGTATTGTTTGGTTCAACATTAATTATGGTGTTCATCTTGTATCATTTTGTAATGTACATTGGTAATCATAAATCAGTAGATATTCATCACGGCTCCCACAGCTCAGTTGGTAGTAGCTCTGCCTTCTAGTTTTGGTTTAGCTATCTGAATTTAATAATATTTTCTTTGGGATGGCTCTGCCAAATACCAGCTTGAAGGCCTCAAGCTGGTATTTGGAAACTATTGAGAGACGAGCCAAAAGGCTCATAGGTAACGACACGTTGTTCCAGTCTAAGCTCCTGACTCTCGAACATCGCCGCAAAGTTGCCTGTCTATCGGTATTCTACAGGATGTATTTCGGAGAGTGTGCGACGGAACCCCACAGCTTGATCCCCTCATCCCCGTTCTACCATCGGACCACCAGACTTACGGTTAAGGCTGATGTGCCTGTAATTTGAGCGGCAACCCACTCTTCAAACCGCAACACAGCACGATGTTCGGCGCCAGAAGAAGGCACTACTGCCCCGGACGAGCCCTTCACATAGAGCTCTTCTAATTTCATTAAATAAATAAAATATAAATATTGGTGGACCTTCCACACAGCACTATCTAGCCCCAAACTAAGCCAATGCTTGCAATATGGGAAACAGATAGCTGATCTGATACTTAATCAAAATTTTTTTTGTAAATACATGCTTTTATATAATAACACCCAGACAGAGAACAAACATATATGTTAATCACAGAAAATTAAATGTTTGTTCCCGGGGGGGATCGAACCCACGGCCTACGGCGCAGAAGGCAGAGCACTACCAACTGAGATGTGAAGTCTGTCATTGTTTCCTCTATGTATCTGAAACTTTTTATATTCTAGGTCACTGGGATAATCTAGACTACTCTTGTGACACCTCCCTCATTCATCAATTGTTATAAACGACAGGTGGCCTTATCGCTAAACAGTCGTCTCTACTAGACAACCTTGATGATCCTGAAAGAAGGACCACCCAGGCTCTATAAAAGAACCTTTTTCAGAAAACCTCATCGAAAACTGTTCATAGGTATTTTTGCAGAAATATTCAAGTTTTCAGCCTCAATTCGATTAAGTGTGTTTTCAGAGAAATCTTGTAAAACGGCGACCATTAGCAAAACGCGCTTGTTTTAGTAATGGTTGCCAAGTTTTAGTACAATTACAAAAACACTTTGAAACTCTGATTTGTTAAATTACTGTAGCCGTTATGTGTCGATTGAATTTAAGGCCTTTATTTATATTTCTTACCAATTTATAGCGGATTTAAAAAGTATACATTTTTGACGTGTATACGTTTTGACGAATAATTGAATTGACGAATCGCGAAAATGATAAACTAAGCTTTTGACTTGGGTAGGATATGATAAATAAAAGATTTGACGAATTGCGAAATTGACAAATTAAGCTTATGACTTGTTATGGATATGGACAAACAAGTATTTGACGACTGTCTGCGAAATCGTTTCAGGCATCGAAACGAAATAGCAAAAGACTTATTGAAGACTTAAGAGAAAAATGAAGGAATTAATGCAATAAATAACAATATAAAACAGTACCTATAATAGTTACAGTAATAGTATCGTAGCAAGTTTATAACTTGGCCTCTGCCAACCCTTATAGGAAATAAGCGTATAATGACTAAACGCACAAGTCTTATTATTTGTACTGTTAGCAGTTTCTTCAGAAACACAATCTGTGTTGAAAACTGAAAAGTTGAAAGGTTTCACTAAAAAACCTGGTTCAAAATAAAGTCGGAGACGTAATAAGTCCAACATTATGCCGTGAATGTAACTGTTGAGAAGTCGGGCCCCAACTCACAACACTTCGCATTCTCCAACTTTTGTAAACGTTCAAACGCTGATTTTGGGACCCGGCATGAAGTTACAAAACTTTGGATGTGGTACATTGTGAATATTTTTACTTATAACCGTTATTCAAGTTGAAACACTGCTCAAAGTTAGCCGTGTCACTGTATTTCACTACCCATTAGTGAAGGATGACACATGTACATTAACATAAATGTGATTACAAAAGACATGTGATATAACATTTGGCACATTCCCACATCTGCAGTAGTGACAGGTTGCCAGCCCATCGCTGCTCCTTCCGCCTTTCCTCACGATATTTTCCTTCGCCGTTTGAGAGCACTGCACCAAAAAGCGCTGGCATTGCACCAAAAAGGGAACGTGTCCCTAACTTTATAAATTCGGTCATATTCAAACTTCAGTAAACAGCCTCCTCCAACCGATTCTTGCCAGCACAGTAAAAAGTCGCAACTTTTCGCTACAAATGAATTCGTTTCTGCGCGGCGCGTGACTCGCATGATCCGCCGAGCGTCTATTGTGGCCCTTACAATGCCGCTAGCGCTTCAATGAAGCTTCGGAGCTACGTTCTTGAAGAGAAATACCCCCTTATTCATCTAGCTGGCGCCTGCAGCTTTGTTTGCTTAGCAGCTGGATATTAAACGAAATTTAATATTCAATCGAATCGTGACAGCGTGATTGAGCAATTAAATACTGGTATAGTACCTAGACACAATAGTCATCTTTCTCCAATCGAAGGATGGCACAACCACAAACTGCAAGAGTAGAAGATATCTTTGTGAAGTGCTCGTCCGGGTGTAGTACTTCACCATGCCTTCTTCTGCTGCCAAGCAGCGTTGCTGTATTTCGGTTCGAAGAGTGTGATTACCGGTGATATAACAGGCACATGAACATGAGGCTTAACATCTGTATGCCTCAGGTTGATGGACGCAACGCGGTGCATCGAAGGGCAAGTTCCTAGTGTGCGTGACTTACGAGGCAATGCTTTGTTATAGGTGATGGTTACCACTTAATATCAGGTCATCTGCTTATTCCATCAGCTACATGTATAAAAATAGCAACGTGCAGTGTGATCTTGTTGATGACTGACCCCTATATGGATGGGTTATTTTAAATTGAGCAGTGCTAAAATACTAAAGCTAGTAAAACTCCGTGTTTCCGTCGCGAGATTTAAAAGACCCTTCGTATAAATGGAACTACACACGTCCCTAACCATTTCAGCCCTTCAAAGCATTGTGCTCTCGTGTACGCGATTATAGCCTCTCACGTCTCGGAATAATGATTAGCTTTTAATAGCGAAGCCCGATGAATAGAAAATCGAAAGTCGTGTGAAACGATTGACTGTAAACATTTATTTGATAGGTTCAAAAGACGTCACGTGTTTGAGCACGTACCTCGTTATTCAATTAGGTTTTATGAACAAGTGTTTTGAAAATGTATAAAGAAGTTATTTTAACCTTTTTTACCTGGTTTTTACTGAACAATAGCACCCGCCCGCTGCTTCGTTCTTCGTGAAACTTTTATTAAAACATCTACTACCTACCAGAAATCATTCAGACTTTTTAACCGACTTAAAAAAGGAGGTTCGCAATGCGGCGATATTTTTTTTTATGTTCCTCTATGTACTCAGTCAATAATGAATAGATTTAGTTTATAATTTTTTCTGTATGATAAGATCATCAAAATTATTATGGTAAACCATAATAATTTTGATGATCTTATCATAATAATGGTTCCTTTCAGCAAAACTTTTGTTTTTTGATTTTCAGTGTATTCGAGAGTACTGGTGGTCTCATGGTAGCGGCCCCGCCTTCCGATTCTAGGGATCCTAAGGTCGTGGGTACGAAACCGGTCGTACACCAATGAGTTTTTCTGTTCAAAAATGTATGTGCACAATGCCAGTAGGTACTCTCAAACGGTGAAGGAAAACAACGTGAGGAAACCGGCATGTTGTAGAACCTAAAAAGTTCAAGTTTCACACTGTTTCGAAAGAAACTAGTGACCCGACAAGAGAGAGAGTGTATTCGAAGTCGGTTTTTTTGCGAAAAAATTACTAGTGCCCGAAACTGGAAAGAGAGGTGTTACGATATATGTTAAACATAAATTTAATGAAATAAATATATAGTACTAATCCGCTAATCTAATCTTATGTAAGTAAATCAAATGTAGACTTGAGTGTGCCACTTCAAGTCTACATTTGATTTACTTACATAAGATTAGATTAGCGGATTAGTACTATATATTTATTTCATTAAATTTATGTTTAACAATGGAATTCCGCAAAGTCACGCCTGAATCAATTAATTACGATATATGTTGTTACACCAAATCCAAAAGCTCCCATCTATTCCTTAATTTAAGAGAGAATTTTAATCAAAATGACTAACGACTATGCCTACCATCAAAGGTTAAAGGTCTTAGCATCATTCAACGTCTCAATTCTCAGAAAATATTACCCCAATTTATATCCTGTAAAAAAAATTACTAGCGCCAATGAAGAGGAAAGAGTCTAAAGGCTTTGCGCCAGCGTTTTTATCGTCATAATCACTGGGGATGATCTTTACTTAAAATCTGGTTTCTTAAAAATAGCCACCGTTTTATTGCGGAAAAAAATGTACCGCAAAAACTGTAGTCGTTGAAAAGTGACAGTCACAACACACAAAATAATATTGCCTATGCCTTGCCTACGTCACTAATTTGCATTGATACAACACTACAGAACAACCCACCTGACGTTAAGATGTGACCTGCCTATAACAGTTGCATTACATATAGCAGATTCACCTATGTGGCATTGGTTAACAAGGACGCGGAACCAAGCCGTAAGTTTGTTCCCTGATCTAAAGAGATCTTGGTCACGTGGAACTGGCTACTCTACTAGATTCACCTATTAGCTTTAAGACGTTTCACACCATAGAGCAACACGGAGGGGAGTGGCCGTAGCGTTTATTAC